>CM038682.1:39240627-39866965 GCA_021605205.1 Aegilops longissima | reverse complement strand
GTTGACCTCAATTAAAATACACATCAACGCGTGTGTAACCGTGATGGTCTCTTCTCGCGGAGTCCGGGAAGTGAACAGTGTTGGAGTTATGTCGGCGTAAGTAGTTCAGGATCACTTCTTGATCGCTACTAGCTTCACGACCGTGCTTTGCTTCTCTTCTCGCTCTCTTTTGCGAATGTAGCCACCATATATGCTGGTCGCTTGCTGCAGCTCCACCTTACTACTCTGTCCTTCCTATAAGCTTAAATAGTCTTGATCTCGCGGGTGTGAGATTGCTGAGTCCCGTGACTCACAGATTCTACCAAAACAGTTGCAGTGCCGATGATGCGGTGCAGGTGGCGCAACCGAGCTCAAGTGGGAGTTCGACGAGGCGTGGTCGTTACTATGTGTCTTTTCACGATGATCGTAGTGGTGCCCAGTTGGGACGATCGGGGATCATGTAGCATTTGGGGTATCTTCTTTTATTTTGGTTCCGTAGTCGGACCTTGAGTGTACTCTGAATGATGGATGTTTATTTATGTATTGTGTGAAGTGGCGACTGTAAGCCAACTATGTATCTCTTTCCCTTATGTATTACATGGGTTGTGTGAAGATTACCTCACTTGCGACATTGCTTTCAATGCGGTTATGCCTCTAAGTCGTGCCTCGACACGTGGGAGATATAACTTGCGAGGCGATACAAGTTGGTAATCGAGCCTTCCCGACTTAGGAGCCCCCTACTTGATTGTTTCTTTGGCGTTGTTGAGTCTAGAATGGAAAATGTTTTGAGTCTTAGGATTATATATATCGAGAGTAGGATTCTTTTTACTCCCGGTCCTTAAATCGCTCTGGTGAGGTATCCACGGCGTAGAGTTTTGACTCTTCTCCTCAAATTTCACTAAAAAATTTTAGGATCACGTGGGTATCTTGGGATCGTTCGATGGTTTTGTGGCGAGAACATTGTTCTTGGTGCCTCGACATTTAGGGGTTGTGGCGGTGTCCGGGGAGTTGAGCTCCGAGGTGTTGTCGTCACAATTTTATCGTTGCGATTCTGGAATACCTGAGTTTTACCGACATGAAATCTCTTTTGTGCGAGTTGTTGGTGAGATAACCCCGATAACCCGATCTTTGAGGCGAGCTCGGGAGTATTGCCATGACTTGTATAACGGATGTTTTTGAAGGTCGAGGTACACGATTTCGAGGATTTCTTGGTTATGTGTTGACGGATGGATACAATTTGGATCTAGGTATTGTTAGTTTGGGTGATATATTTGTGTCCCTGTATCCCCAACACCAGATTGCATAACCAGAAAGTTTGGGAGTTTATAGGTGGAATTCTAGTAGCTTACGGGATATCTTTCCGACGGATGTATGATTTGAGATTGGGGTTCAACGTCTAGTGGTCCGCCCATTCACGGTCGATTCGATGGTCGCGAGGCGTCTTAAAGAATCTTTGGCTATGCTGATTCGGGGATGTCTTGTTTGTCATTCGTGGCGTCCGCTATCGTCGTGTCCGTGTGGGCCCCACCACTTAACACTTTGGGCGAAATCTCTATCATGTGTTTGTTCGGCTCATTCTAGAAGCCAATCTTTTGTTTTCAGTTGTGATATTGATTTGTTTCTAAGGCAGATGTTGTTTCCATATCTTTATCTAAGTGGCTTCTCACCTTAATGGGCGTGTGATGATTAACTTTGGAATTCATTCGTTCATTCTTGTTGAATGTTTATTGTGAAGACTATATGTTGCAATTTCTATCCGTTGATTCTACTTGACTATTTGTCTATCAAAGGACTAACGGATGTCACCCTCTTCAGGATGGCTCCGTAGCGTCGAATCCGGATCGCAATGATGGGGATCGGTCAGACCCTCCACCTCCACCTCCGCCTCCGGAGGCACGGCAAGCTATCATGGCAGCCACCAATGCCAATGCTCGAGATGATTTTGCAGCTCTTGCAGAAGCGTACTCAAGGGCAAGGCAGTCAAGGAAATCAAGGTCAAGGCAACAATCAGCCGCACTTTGCTACTCTCGGTCGGTTCCTCGCTAATCAGCGAAGTCTTTCGGTTTACGTGTTGAGGCCTGAGACGGCGGCGATTGGCTTGTGGACATCTGCAAGCATTTTGATTGTAGCAATGTCGACACGAGGACTTTGTCAAGTTTGCATCGTTTCAACTCAAGGATCAAGCTCTGAGTGGTACCAGCAATACAAAGATTCGAGAGGAGGTCGTGTCATTACAGGATGAGTTCGCGAGATTTGAGCTCACCACATTCGAAAAGTGTTGTTGAGAGCAAGCGTGAGGAGTTCCGCAATCTCAAGCAAGGCAACATGTCTGTCTATCAATACAATATCCAGTTCGAGCTAAACTCGCTTTGCTAAGCAAGGCGTACACGATGAAAAGAGTATGATCTATCAATTCAGAGGTGGTGCGAGAGAAGATCTGCAATTAGCTCTTGTGCTTTTGAGCAGAAAAGTATGATGAATTCTACAACATGGCACTGAAGCAAGAAGCTGCCCAGCTCAAATGTGAGGCTTCTAAGAAGAGAATCAGGGATGCAGATTCAGTCTTCTTCTTCCTCTCAAGTGGCAGCTAAGCAGCAGAAGTTCTACCTTCCTCCTCCTCCGTTTCGTCGGCCTTATCGTGAGAAGAACTCAGGTGGCCGTGGATCTTCCCACCCACCCAACCCAAGCTATCGAACAAGTCTAATTCTCAAGCTCCAAGGTCAAGTGCTCCTTACCACCATCTGCTCTCGAGGTGACTTGCAACAAATGTCGTGAGAAAGGTCACTATGCGAACAAGTGCTTCAACCGAGGCGCCTTCCGCCTCCTCCTCCTGTGAAATCTTCAAGCAATGCGGTGGTCAAGCATAATCCAAAGCATGCCAAGGTCAATATGATGAATGCAGCTCAAGCGGAGGAATCTTCGATGTGATAATGGGTAATCTCTCGATTAATGATATTCTGCAAAAGTCTTATTTGATTTGGTGCATCGCTTTCTTTCATTTCAAGACCTTTTGTTGCCAAGCATGAGTTTGCGACGGAAAAGATTCCTATTCCGTTGAAGATTGTGTCCCGGGTAAGCAAATGACATCTAATGTTTGGTCCGGATGTTTCTATCAAGATGGGCGATTATAGATTTCTTTCTAAACCAATTGTCTTGGTGACTCGGATATTGATCTTATTCTCGGAATGGATGGCTTTATCGGCACAAAGCTCAGCTTGATTGTGCTGCCAGGAAATTCAATTGACTCACTCTTCTAATGATGTGATCATCTATGCGCTTCGTGATGAAACCATTGGTTGTTTTCTCTCAATGAGAAGGGCGAATTGGATGCTATCTCTCGATTCGATCGTTTGTGAGTACCAAGATGTCTTTCGAGAAGAGCTTCCGGGTATGCCTCCTCATCGGCGATTGAGTTCGTTATCGATCTTGAGCACGGCTTTGAACCCGTTTGCAGCGTCCATACAAGCTTGGACCTGATGAGCTGAAGGAATTGAAGAAGCAGCTCGATGAACAAGAGCGTCTGGGTTTGATCGGACGAGTTCATCTCCTTGGGGTTGTGGTGTTCTTTTTGTCCAGAAGAAGGATGGCACGGACCGACTTTGCGTCGATTACCGTCCATTGAATAAGAAGACAATCAAGAACAAGTATCCACTTCCCAACATCAATGAGCTTTTCGAGCAACTCAAAGGTGCTAAAGTGTTCTCAGCTTGACCTTCGTATGGGTTATCATCAGATTCGCATTCGTGAACAAGATATTCCCAAGACAGCATTCAGAACAAGCTTTGGTTCTTATGAATATACTGTCATGTCTTTCGGCCTTGTCAATGCTCCTCCAACATTCTCTCGGATGATGAACTTCATCTTCAACCCCTACACCAATGAATTCGTCTTGGTCTATCTTGATGATATTTTGGTCTTCTCCAAGAATAAGAAGGATCATGCCAAACATTTGCGATTGGTGCTAGACAAGCTCAGAGAGCATCAATTCTATCTGAAGTTCTCCAAATGTGAATTTTGGCTTGATGAAGTGCTTTATCTTGGTCATATCATCTCCGCCAAGGGCATCGCTGTTAATCCGAGAAGGTGTCCGCAATTGTGAATTGGGAACCTCCTCGAATGTCAAGCAGCTCCATGATTTTCTTGGTCTTGCAAGCTATTGCGAAGATTCGTTGAGAACTTCTCCAAGATTGCAAAGCCTCTTTCCAACCTCCTCCGAAGCATGTGAAGTATATCGGTCTCACGAGTGTGGCGTTGCTTTCAATACTCTCAAAGAAACTCGTCACAGCTCTGTCTTGACTCCTCTGATGAATCCAAGCCATTTGAAGTTTTCTGTGATGCTTCTCTTCAAGGTCTCGGTCTGTGTTAATGCAAGAGAAGAGAGTTGTGGCCTATACCTCTCTTGATTGAAGCCCACGAAAAGAACTACCCCACTCACGATCTTGAGTTGGCGGCAGTTGTCCATGCATTGATAACGTGGAGACATCTCTTGTTGGGAAGGAAAGTGGACATTTTCACCGATCACAAGAGTCTCAAGTACATCTTCCTCAGCCCAACCTCAACCTCAGGCAGACTCGATGGGTGAAATGATTCAAGAGTACAACCCAAGTATTGAATATACTCGGGCAAGGCCAATGTCATTGCAGATGCTTTGAGCGGAAAGCTTACTGCAGATCTAATCCTCAAGCCCTTCCAAGCGGATCTCTGTGAAGCTTTCCATAAGCTGAATCTTCAAGTTGTTCCTCAAGGCTTTCTTGCCAACCTCATAGTCTCTCCTACTTTGGAAGATCAGATTCGTGAGGCTCAACTTCTGGATACCATGGTGAAAAAGGTGAAGCGTGGTATCGACAAGGGCATTTCAAGTACAAGTGCTTCCACATTGATGACAAAGATACTCTTTTCTTTGAGGACGGATTGTGGTTCCTAAGGGTGATCTGAGAAAAGTCATTATGAGCGAGGCTCACAATTCGCTTCTATCCATTCATCACGGAAATGCGAAGATGTACCATGACCTCAAGCAGTCATATTGGTGGACTCGAATGAAGCGAGAAATTGCTCAATTCGTGAATGAGTGTGATGTCTGCGAGAAGAGTGAAAGCAGAACACCAAAGACCAGCTGGTCTCCTCCAACCTCTTGCTATTCGGAATGGAAGTTTGATCATATTGAAATGGACTTCGTGACTGGTTTCCCTAAGTCCAAGCGTGGAAATGATGCTATCTTCGTTGTCATTGACAAGCTTACTAAAGTGGCTCATTTTCTTCCTATCAAAGAATCTATCACAGCAGCTCGGTTGGCGAGCTATACACCTCGAGATTGTCTCCTTGCGGCATTCCACAAGTGATCTCTTGGACCGTGGCAGCATCTTTACCTCCAAGTTTTGGGATTCTTTTCAGAAGGCCATGGGCACCAACATTCGTTTCAGCACAGCTTTCCATCCTCAAACAAGTGGCCAAGTTGAGCGAGTAAATCAAATCCTTGAAGATATGCTCAGGGCTTGTGTCATTTCCTTCGGTATGAAGTGGGAAGATTGTCTTCCATATGCCGAGTTCTCCTACAACAACAGCTTCCAAGCGAGTTCGGGCAAGGCCCCATTGAAATTCTCTATGGCGAGAAAGTGCGTACTCCTCTCAATTAGTGCAGAGGCAGGTGAACGCCAACTTCTTGGCAATGACTTGATCACGAAGCGGAAGAAATGTGCAAAGTCATTCGTGAGAATCTCAAAGCAGCATAATCGCGCGGAAGAGCTATTATGATGATAAGCACCGTGATGTGGCTTTTGAAATCGGAGACCATGTCTACCTCGCGTCTCTCAATGAAAGGCACTCGTAAACCCGGTATCAAAGGAAGCTTGCCCCTAGATCGTGGGTCCTTTCAAGATCATTGGCAAAAAGGCGATCTCGCCTATCAACGAGCTTCCATCCAACTTTGCAAGCGTGCACGATGTGTTTCACATGTCACAGCCAGCAAGTGCTTCAAGACTCTGAGCGCACTATCAACTTGAAGAGATTGACCTTCAAGAAGATCTCTCTTATCATGAGCACCCGTTGCTATTCTTGAAGAAAGCGGCGCAAGACTACGCAACAAGTCAATCAAATTCCTGAAAGTGAAGTGGTCACACCATTCCGACCGAGAAGCCACACAGGGCGCGAGGATCACCTCCGTTCGAATATCCGGAGTTCTTTCAGTCCTAGATCTGGGGCGAGATCCTCTTGTAGTGGTGGAGTGTTGTAACACCCGGAGTAACTTTCCATATTTGTAACTCCAACTCTTGCCATTTTCGGCATTGTGATATGATATTCCCTCCGTGGTTGGGTTTTCTTCTTTTTGCATTTTGTCCATGTCATGCATTTTATATCATGTCATCATGTGCATCGCATTTGCATACGTGTTAGTCTCATGATTCGAGCATTTTTCCGTTGTCCGTTTTGCAATCCGCACTCCTATCTTCCCGGCGGCCCCTTTTACGTTTTTCCGTGTGCGGGTACTAAACCTTCTCGGAATGGACCGAGGTTTGTCTAGTGGCCTTGGTATACCACCGTAGACCACCGGTCAAGTTTGGTCATTTGGAGCTCGTTTGGTACTCAGCGGTTAACCGCTCTCATAAAGGCCTCTTTTAAGTTGCAGCCCAACACCCCTTCAAAACAGCCCAATAACCCATCTAAGTCACTTCCATGCTCTCCGTCGTTCGATCACGATCGTGTGGTAAAACTACACCTCATTTGGACTCTCCTAGCTCCCTCTATGCCTATTTAAGCAAACCCCATTCCAATCTCGAGTCTAACCCTAGCCTTCCCTACCTCGCGCCGGATGAAGCGTCCGCTCCGCCGGACACGTCCATCCAGCGCCGCCGCCCTCGTGTCGGGGCCGCGACACGTGGCCGCCGCCACCGCGCTGCATGACGCCGCGCCCGGCAGCCCGCCCGGGCCCCGGGCCGACCAGCGCCTCCGCCTCCGCCCGCCCGGCCGCCGCCGCCCGTCGCCGCCGCGCCTCCGCCGCGCCGCGCGCGCCCGCCTCCTCCGCCGCCTCGCTGCCGGCCGGCGGCCCGCCGCCGCCGCCCGGCAGCGCCGTCGCCGCCCGCCACTGGCCTCCCGCCGCGCCGCGCCTCGCGCGGACCCCGCGCATACGCCGGCGACCGCCCGCGCCTCGCGTCGCCTCCTCCGGCCGGCCCGCCACCTCTCCTCCCGGCGCAGCTCCGGCACCGGCAACCCGCGCGCCGCCGCCGCTCGATCCGGATCTCGAATCCCGATCGGGACCGAGCCCGTTGACTTCTTCCCCCCCTCTAATTCTTCTAAGTTTTTATCTCAGTGATATTTTGTTGCTTTTTCATCATAGTATAACTTTGCATCTGTAGCTCCATTTTGCGCGTATAATATATCAAAATGTTCGCCTCGAAGAGTAGATCATTTCATCTCATTGCATCATTTTCATTTGAGCTCATCTTGATGCCCGAAATGCTGTTGGAAGAGGGCTATGTGATGTTAGTTTCTGTTTCTTAACAGAACTTGCACTTTTGTTATTTTTGCTATGATTGATGTGTGCACCCTATGAATTGGAGTCCTACATGTGTTTTGTAATATGCCATGCCATCTTTCCAGGGGTGTATGCCATGTATTTTTGTGATCTATGTGGTGACTAGCACAAGCATGCAAAGTAGGTGTCCTGATGTTGCTGTTTTCAGCCCTGTTTAGCTGATATTTTGATGCCATGTTAACTTGATGCTACCAAGAGATCCATGCATATTTTGAGATACTTCAGTAAGGATGTTTTGTTAAACATGTCTTGCTCTATCCATCCATGCCTTTGTTTGCAATTATGGAGTGCCATAGCTTGAGTCAATCGAGCTCTACTTTTGCTATCAAATGTTTCTGGCAGATTGTTTACATGTTATTCAATTTTGCCAAGGTTGTTGTGGTTGATCCATTTATGCTATGTTATTGTTCTTGCCATGTATGTCTTCTATGCCATGTCTTCTTGATGTATGTATGTAGTTTATCATATAAGGCTCTGTAGTGAGTGCATTGAGCTTGTAAACATGCCTACTTGTTATCAGTTTTGACATGCCATGTTGCTGAATCTGTTAACGAAACTTTCAATATTGACATGGGTGTTACTATATTTTCTGATCCTTTTGGCTTATGGTCAGTAAGGGACTTTTGTTCTATGCTTTGAGTAGATTCATGCCATGCCATGTTTTGCTATTTTAAGTTCCTGTAGCATGTGGTTTTGCTGCTCTGAACATTGCTACCTGATGCTGTTTTGCCATGTCCAGCCTGATATTTTGTGCACTTTTGCCATGCTTGTTTGAACCTGTTATGATGTGAACTAGCCGTAGCTCAGTGCTCATCTTTTGTCAAGCATCTTGTGTAGATCACTGCCATATACTTTGTTGATACGTTTGGGTGCAGTAGCTTAATTTCTTGTTGCTTTCTAAGTGGCATCATGCTGTTAATGGCAGATTTGTGCCATTCTTGTTTTGCTTGTCATTTGCAAACCGTGCATCCGATTCCGGTGATCTTTATATCGATTTCAACCGAAATCATCTCATCTTTCAGTGGCATACTTGGTTTGCCAAGTTGATGCCTGGTTCATCATTTCCTTCCGAGCTGCGCATCGCATTGCATATCACATCTCGCATATCATGTCATGTTTTGCATCATGTTGTTTGTGCATTGCACCATGATTTATTGTGGTTCCTTTGTTTGTGTTGTTTCTTTGGATAGAGCCGGGAGACGAGTACGTGAACAAGGAACCTGTTGAGAACGCTTACGAGGATCAAGCTTTCGACAACTCTGAGAACATTGCAGGCAAGATGACCATACCCTCGAAATCACTTCTATCTTTGCTATGCTAGTTGCTCGCTCTTTTGCTATGCCTATGCTGCGATGCCTACCACTTGCTTTATCATGCCACCCATATTGCCATGTCAGCCCTAACCATCCTTTCCTAGCAAACCGTTGATTGGCTATGTTACCGCTTTGCTCAGCCCTCTTATAGCGTTGCTAGTTGCGGTGAAGTGAAGTTTGTTCCTTGTTGGAACATGGAGATGTTGTTCCTTATTGGAACATGTTTACTTGTTGGGGATATCACAATATATATCTGCTATAATTAATACATCTATATACTTGGTAAAGGGTGGAAGGCTCGGCCTTATGCAGTGTTTTGTTCCTCTTGCCACCTAGTTTCCGTCATACGGTGTTATGTTCCTTGATTTAGCGTTCCTTACGGTTGGGTGATTTATGGGACCCCCTTGACAGTTCGCTTTGAATAAGACTCGTCCAGCAAGGCCCAACTTTGGTTTTACCATTTGCCACCTAAGCCTTTTCCCCGGGTTTCGCGAGCCGAGGGTCATCTTTATTTAACCCCGGGCCAATGCTCCTTGAGTGTTGGTCCAAACTAAACCACTTGCGGTGCCACCCAGGGCAACTTGGGGCATCTTGGTTGTCGTCACGTAGTGTTCATCGGATGTGCCACGAGCGAGATATGTGCAGCTCCTATCGGGTTTGTCGGCTGTCCAGGCGGCTTTGCTGGTCTTGTTTTATTGCTGTCGAAATGTCTTGTAGTCCGGGATTCGAGATTGATCGGGTCTTCGGTAGAAGGAATATCCTTCGTTGACCGTGAGAGCTTATAATGGGCTAAGTTGGGACACCCTGCAGGGTATTATCTTTGAAAGCCGTGCCATGGTTATGAGGCAGATGGGAATTTGTTAATGTCGGTTGTAGAAAACCGAAGTTGACCTCAATTAAAATACACATCAACGCGTGTGTAACCGTGATGGTCTCTTCTCGTGAGTCGGGAAGTGAACACGATGTTGGAGTTATGTCGGCGTAAGTAGTTCAGGATCACTTCTTGATCGCTACTAGCTTCACGTCCGTGCTTTGCTTCTCTCCTCGCTCTCTTTTGCGAATGTAGCCACCATATATGCTAGTCGCTTGCTGCAGCTCCACCTTACTACTCTGTCCTTCCTATAAGCTTAAATAGTCTTGATCTCATGGTGTGAGATTGCTGAGTCCCGTGACTCACAGATTCTACAAAACAGTTGCAGGTGCCGATGATGCGGTCAGGTGGCGCAACCGAGCTCAAGTGGGAGTTCGACGAGGCGTGGTCGTTACTATGTGTCTTTTCCTGATGATCGTAGTGGTGCCCAGTTGGGACGATCGGGGATCTGTGTAGCATTTGGGGTATCTTCTTTTATTTTGGTTCCGTAGTCGGACCTTGAGTGTACTCTGAATGATGGATGTTTATTTATGTCTTGTGTGAAGTGGCATTGTAAGCCATCTATGTATCTCTTTCCTTATGTATTACATGGGTTGTGTGAAGATTACCTCACTTGCGACATTGCTTTCAATGCGGTTATGCCTCTAAGTCGTGCCGACACGTGGGAGATATAGCCGCATCGAGGCGTTACATGCTTTATCGGGATATAGTGCGCCAAAATGGGCATAGACCCATCAAAGATTAAACCAACAAAGAGCGACCTTCAAAGGCGTCATACCAGTGTAGAGGCCAACTATACGAGCTCGATTACACTTGAAGTGGTCTTGGATCCCGGATAACTTCGGGCGAGAGTTAATCTTGACATAGTCCCGTTCCGCAGCGGCTATCATACCTTTGCTTCGGACGAACCGCATTACAAAGTTCAATGCGGTGCCGCTTTTCGCATATCTCAAGCTCAAGATGTCAGGTCCTCGAGTCATTACGGTCAATGGAAACACCGACGCTCTCTCCGGACGGAGGAGCATCTGGCGACCCTCGCGGCGGAAGTGCAAAGTAGCCTCTTAAGGCAATTCTCGAGTCCGGCTATTAAACGTCCGGACACCGTCAAGCGCGCCCGGAGTAACCTACAACAAGACCGTCTGGCACGTTCCGAGCACGCATAGCAATGCGGCCCAAGCCCCAGCCCTCGCGAAATCGCGAAACCAGTATTACGCATACATAATTACGCTCTGGAAATACCATGGGCATAGGGGAAGGGGCACGACCACGACATGCCCAGAATGCGGCTCAACCACACTAGGGGCTCCCGATTGTGTCATTCTTTTTTTCTTTTTACTTTCAGGACTCCGTTCTCACGAAGCCCTGTCCGGCATTAGAATCGCCAAACACACGATGCAACAGCGGGAATGAGCTACGTCGAGTGTCCGGTGGTCTCTATTACGAGCAATATATCTGTTTTACACAACATCCATGGCTTACCCCTGGAGGAGACATGTTAAAAGTCTTGTCCCTTGCTTATCGCACTATTTGTATCGTTCTGCTCTTACAGCAGCCCTTTTGAATAAACAATATATAGCTTACGCCTATTATTGATTTTCCTTTTTTCTATATATATGTTCATTTATGACATTGTGCAACCGTACACTTTAGTGCAGGCAATACACCGAGGGCTTCGTGCCCCATAACATGGTGTGATAAGTCCGAACACTTTCACAAGTGTGGCACCCGAACTTATAGCATTATATGCATCGGCTCGAATCATGTCTTGGGTCAATAGTTGGGTTTGCCCGGCTCCCATGTTTTGGTACCTTCGTTCCGTTATATCGGCTAAGGTAGCGCTGGGAGAACCACTGCGATTGTGCCCGGTTGAGCTGGGTTAAGCACCTCGATGAGAAAGCTAAAACTAACCGTCATGATAGAGGCGAGAGCGATCGCTGTTCGAGAGGTTTCGAGTCCTTAAAGACTTATGCGCTTAGGCGAGTCGGCATTGTCCGGCCTAGGCGTGGATAGCGCCCGAACTCGGTCTTCCGAATACTGTGGGGCTTAGCGAAAATTAAAATTATAGAATTCTATGGCTAAGTGAGAGTGTTCAAGCATTATAGTCTGGTTGCCTTATTCGTTGCATTGAGCGCCTCCCTCGAAGGACCCAATAATGCGAACAAGAGCGCTCAAGTTCATCCCGAACACCCCCTTTTCGTGGCATGGGGGCTGAAGCCAACGACTCGCCATCTCTCAAATTTAATACACGGCCGCACAGAAGGTAATATTTTAAATTAAAAAGTGTTGCTTAGCACATATGAACAAGTTTTCAGCATACAGGATAACAAATGCGAGTCTACTCAAAATTATATCTTTGGAGCATTCATCCGCTATAAAGCGAGGCACCCTTGAGGCGCCCTCATAATACATTTCAGGCTTGCGATGCTCCTTCTTGGTGGTGGTCCGTCCTTCACAAGCTTCTCGGCGTCCATCTTGCCCAGTGCAACTTAGCAAGGGCAAGGGCCCTCTGGGCATCTTGATGCAGGCGGAGGCGCTTGATGACTTCAACCCATGGACAGGCGTCCACCAGCCACCTCACCCGGCTGAAGTAGCTCCCGGGCATGGCTTCCAGCCCGGCCATAGCCGAACTATGAGGCCCCTCATGGCCTGTTCGGCCACCTTATGGAGCTCGACCAGTTGCTTCAACTGGTCGCTTAAGGGCACCGATGTCCGGCCTCAGCATACTGAGACCAGAACACCTTCTCCGTCGAGCTCCCCTCC
The DNA here is from genome assembly GCA_021605205.1 of Aegilops longissima. Classification (NCBI taxonomy): domain Eukaryota; kingdom Viridiplantae; phylum Streptophyta; class Magnoliopsida; order Poales; family Poaceae; genus Aegilops; species Aegilops longissima. The sequence goes on along the minus strand of CM038682.1, from coordinate 39,854,514 downwards.
TCGGCTCGGTAGAATACGGCAGCATCAGCCACACTGCGGGGCAGATCTGCGAATGCTCCTGGAGAGATCCGGATTCGGGTAAGTAACAGATAATTCACTTTCACATGCTTGCTTTGCATATAGAATGCCTTACCGCCGCTATCTTCTTCATCGCCTCAATCTCTGGAGGCTTTTTGGGCTTGGCCTTAGTGGCCTTGGCGCTCTCAAGGGCCGTGGCGAGCTCAGACTCTGAGTCTTTGAGTCACGCTCAAAACTCGTGCTTTTCCACGAGCCTGGGCTCTTGCCGCACCTCCGCCACCAGCGCCTCCTGCTTTCTCGCTCGGTGCGCTCAGCGCCGCATTGCTTTCCGCCCGGGACACCGCCTCCTTCAGGGTCGCCACCTCGTTCATGGCCCCTACAATATTCATGTTATTCCTGTCATTTTTTGCAAACACATCTTTTAAATACTCCCATAAGGTATTACTTACCTTCCTTGTCCTCGAGCTGCTTTTTGGCAAGTCCGAGCTCGTTCTCGGACTGCTCGAGGCTCTGCTTGAATGCACCAACCACCGCAGTCAGTGCGGCAGAGGTCAGCAGCGCAGCCTGCATTCCCATATTGACATACTAATGTTAGACTCCTGCATATATCTTTTTAAATCCTCAGCTCGGCTTTTTCTTTCCGAACACCAAACTGAGCATCAGGGGCTACTTTCTATGCGGTAATATTTTTTACATACCTCAAAGCCTGTTAGAAGGCTGGCACAGGCTTCAGTCAGCCCACTCTTGGCGGACTGAACCTTCTGGATCACCACACTCATAACAGTGCGGTGCTCCTCGTTGATGGAGCGTCGTTAAGCGCCTCCATCAAATCATCCGTGCCTCTGGTTGGGCCGGAGGTCACGGCGTCGCGATCTTGCCCTTCTTCTGAAGGGTCACTGTCGGACTCGGAACCTTGAAGGTTACGTCTGAGTCGGCGCGAGGCGGACTTGAAGCCCTTGAGGTTTTATCCCTTTGAGCCGGTTCGGGAGGCCGCTTCTTGGCGCCTCCATATCCACCTCCTCTGGCTGGGCCCTTTTGGGACTCCACCCGGCGTCATCCGCGGCGGGAGGAGGCAGGCGGTCGGAAGTGAGTGCTATTCACCTCCGAGCGAATCGAGGGAGCCGCTCGGCGAATCGTCGAGCCCATCCTTGGGCGGGCTGCATGGTTATATCCGGCGTTATAGGATGCTATCGACAAATGAAACACCACGAGTTATTACGGTGTCCGGGCACTTGCGATCTTGCCGGGGCTTGGCCTTGGAGCCCCCCCTCTTCGCCGTCATCGGCATTGGCGGTGTAGTCGGAGGAAGGTCCTTCCTTCTTGGACCCTCCGGCCTCCCGGTGAAGCGGCCTTCCTTTTCTTCTCTCCCCGGCAGAGAGGCCTCTTCCTCCTCCCGTCTTCGCGGGAGGAGTCCGCCTCAGCGTCATAGGGCGATGAGTACGATAACACTGGCGCGGGAACTCCTTGAGTCCCCGTGGCCTTCTTCTTGGCCTTCTTTTCCGGCTGCGTGGCGCGGAACCAGCAGCCCGTCAATTGGGCGTCCGCTGGGTCTTACGGCAAAGTCAGACGGTCGATCTGTCGGGCGTCTTCAACCAGATCATGTCAAAGGTGAGGAGTTTAGATCCGCATAGAGTCAAACTATGAAAAAAAGAGTCCCGTAAAGGGTAAAATAACTTACCTCGCTGGCTTGATGCTGCGAGCTGAATCCGCGATCTTCCGTCGCGGACGCGGGAGCTTCGGCGCCCTTGAACAGCACCTTACAGGCGTCTTCGTACGTAGTTTCGAAGAGCCGGTTCAAGGTTCGGTGATGTGTCGGATCAAACTCCCATAAATTGAAGTCCCGTTGCTGGCATGGGAGAATCCGGCAGATGAGCATCACCTGGATTATGTTGACAAGCTTGAGATTCTTGTCCACCAGGTTTCGGACGCAGGTTTGGAGTCGGCTAGCTCTTCGAATTACCCCACGTCGGGCCGTCTCTTTCCATGAGGTGAGCCGTGTGGGAAGCCAGATCGAATTTGGGGCCGCCGCCCATTGAGAGTCGCGGCTCGGTGATATAGAACCACCCGATTGCCACCCCTTTATGGTCTCCACAAAGAGCCCTCGAGCCATAGGGCGTTGGCCATCCTGCCCACCATGGCGCCTCCGCACTCCGCTTGGCGGCCGCCCACTACCTTCGGCTTGACATTGAAGGTCTTCAGCCATAAGCCTAAGTGGGGCTGGATGCAGAGGAAGGCCTCGCACACGACGATGAACGCCGAGATGTTGAGGATGAAATTCGGGGCCAGATCGTGGAAATCTAGGCCGTAGTAGAACATGAGCCCCCAGACGAATGGGTGAAGTGGATGTTGGGGAACGTAGTAATTTCAAAAAATTTCCTACGATCACGCAAGACCATGGTGATGGCATAGCAACGAGAGGGGAGAGTGTCCGTCCACGTACCCTCGTAGACCGAAAGCGGAAGCGTTATAACAACGCGGTTGATGTAGTCGTGCGTCTTCACGATCCGACCGATCCAAGCACCGAGCGTCACGGCACCTCCGAGTTACGCACACGTTCAGCTCGATGGCGATCCCGGACTCGATCCAGCAAAGTGTCGGGGATGAGTTCCGTCGACACGACAGCGTGGTGGCGATGTTGATGCTCCACCGGCGCAGGGCTTCGCCTAAGCTCGCGACGATATGACTTCTCCGCGCAGGGCTTCGCCTAAGCTCATGACGATATGACGAAGTGGAATATGGTGGAAGGGGCACCGCCTGCGGCTAAGGAAAGATCCGTAGATCAACTTGTGTGTCTTGGGTGCCCCTGCCCCGTATATAAAGGAGCCAAGGGGAGGTGGCGGCCCTAGGGGGGCGCGCAAGGAGAGTCCTACTCCCACGGGAGTAGGACTCCCCCCTCTCCTAGTTGGACTAGGATTGGAGGAGGGAAGAGGAAGGCGCCGCCCCCCCTTCCTTGTCCTATTCGGACTAGAGAGGGAGGGCGCAGCCCACCTTAGCCTGCCCTTCCTCTTCTCCCATGGCCCATTAAGGCCCATGGACCTCCCGGGGTTCGGTAACCTCCGGTACTCGAGTAAAATCCGATTTCACCGGAACACTTCCGATGTCAAATGTAGGCTTCCAATATATCAATCTTTATGTCTCGACCATTTGAGACTCCTCGTCATGTCCGTGATCACATCCGGGACTCGAACAACCTTGGTGCATCAATACTTATAAACTCATTATGAACTGTCATCGAAGCGTTAAGCGTGCGGACTCTACGGGTTCGAGAACTATGTAGACATGACCTAGAACCATTCTCGGTCAATAACCAATAGCGGAACCTGGATGCCCATATTGGTTCCTACATATTCTCGAAGATCTTTATCGGTCAAACCGCATAACGACATACGTTGTTCCTTTGTCATCGGTATGTTACTTACCCGAGATTCGATCGTCGGTATCCAATACCTAGTTCAATCTCGTTCATGGTAAATCTCTTTACTCGTTCCGTAATACATCATCTCACAACTAACTCATTAGTTGTAATGCTTGCAAGGCTTAAGTGATGTGTATCACCGAGAAGGCCTAGAGATACCTCTCCGACAATCGGAGTGACAAAACCTAATCTCGAAATCGCCAACCCAACAAGTACCTTTGGAGACACCTGTAGTACTCCTTTATAATCACCCGATTCGTTGTGACGTTTGGTAGCACCAAAGTGTTCCTCCGATAAGCAGGAGTTGCATAATCTCATAGTTACAGGAACATGTATGGGTCATGAAGAAAGCATTAACATACTAAGCGATCAAGTGTTAAGCTAACGGAATGGGTCATGTCAATCAGATCATTCTACTAATGATGTGACCTTGTTAATCAAATAACAACTCCTTGTTCATGGTTAGGAAACATAACCATCTTTGATTAACAAGCTAGTCAAATAGAGGCATACTAGTGACATCTTGTTTGTCTATATATTCACACATGTATTATGTTTCCGGTTAATACAATTCTAGCATGAATAATAAACATTTATCATGATATAAGGAAATAAATAATAACTTTATTATTGCCTCTAGGGCATATTTCCTTGATCTCCCACTTGCACTAGAGTCAATAATCTAGATTACAAAGTAATGATCCTTACACCCATGGAGTCTTGGTGCTGATCATGTTTTGCTCGTGGAAGAGGCTTAGTCAGCGGTGCGCAACATTCAGATCCGTATGTATTTTGCAAATCTCTATGTCTCCCACTTGGACTTGGTCCCGAATGGAATTGAAGCGTCTCTTGATGTGCTTGGTCCTCTTGTGAAATCTGGATTCCTTTGCCAAGGCAATTGCACGATATTGTCACAAAAGATCTTCATCGGTCCCGATGCACTAGGTATGACACCTAGATCGGAAATGAACTCTTTCATCCAGACTCCTTCATTCGCTGCTTCGAAGCAGCTATGTACTCCGCTTCACATGTAGATCCCGCCACGGCGCTTTGTTTAGAACTGCACCAAGTGACAGCTCCACCGTTTAATAAAAACACGTATCCGGTTTGCGATTTAGAATCGTCCGGATCAGTGTCAAAACTTACATCGGCGTAACCATTTACGACTAGCTCTTTGTCACCTCCATATCGAGAAACATATCCTTAGTCCTTTTCGGGTATTTCGGGATGTTCTTGACCGCTGTCCGATGATCCACTCTGGATTACTTTGGTACCTTCCTGCCAAGCTTACAGCTAAGCATCGTCGGTCTGGTACACAGCATTGCATACATGATAGAGCCTATGGCTGAAGCATAGGAACATCTTTCATTTTCTCTCTATCTTCTGCTGTGGTCGGGCATTGAGTCGACTCAATCTTACACCTTGTAACACAGGTAAAAACCTTTCTTTGCCTGATCCATTTTGAACTTTTCAAAACTTTATCAAGGTATGTGCTTTGTGAAAGTCCAATCAAGCGTCTTGATCTATCTCTATAGATCTTGATGCCCAATATGTAAGCAGCTTCACGAGGTCTTTCATTGAAAAACTTTTATTCAAGTATCCTTTTATGCTATCCAGAAATTCTATATCATTTCCAATCAATAATATATCGTCCACATATAATATTAGAAATGCTCTGAGCTCCCACTCACTTTCTTGTAAATCAGGCTTCTCCAAAAGTGCAGTAAACCCATATGCTTTGATCACACTATCAAAGCGTTTATTCAACTCGAGAGGCTTGCACGGACCATAAATTGATCGTTGGAGCTTGCACACTTTGTTAGCACCTTTTGGATCGACAAAACCTTCTGGTTGCATCATATACAACTCTTCTTCTAGAAATCCATTCAAGAATGCAGTTTTACATCCATTTGCCAAATTTCATAATCATAAAATCGGCAATTGCTAACATGATTCGGACAGACTTAAGCATCGCTACTGGTGAGAAAGTCTCATCGTAGTCAACTCCTTGAACTTGTCGAAAACCTTTTGCAACAAGTCGAGCTTTGTAGACAGTTACATTACCATCGGCGTCAGTCTTCTTCTTAAAGATCCATTTATTTTCAATGGCTTGCCGATCATCGGGCAAGTCAACCAAAGTCCATACTTTGTTCTCATACATGGATCCCATCTCAGATTTCATGGCTTCCAGCCATTTTGCGGAATCTGGGCTCACCATCGCTTCTTCATAGTTTGTAGGTTCGCCATGGTCAAGTAACATGACTTCCAGAATAAGATTACCGTACCACTCAGTGCGTATTTTACTCTGGTTGACCTCGAGGTTCAATAGCAACTTGATCTGAAGCTTCATGATCATCATCATTAGTTTCCTCACTAATTGGTGTAGTTGTCACGGGAACCATTTCTTGTGATGAACTACTTTCCAATAAGGGAGCAGATCTGATTATCTCATCAAGTTCTACTTTCCTCCCACTCACTTCTTTCGAGAGAAACTCCTTCTCTAGAAAGGACCCGATTTAACAACGAAAATCTTGCCTTCAGATCTGTGATAGAAGGTGTACCCAACAGTCTCCTTTGGGTATCCTATGAAGACACATTTTCCGATTTGGGTTCGAGCTTATCTGGTTGAAGTTTCTTTACATAAGCATCGCAGCCCCAAACTTTAAGAAACGACAACTTTGGTTTCTTGCCAAACCACAATTCATAAGGCGTCGTCTCAGCGGATTTTGACGGTGTCCTATTCAAGCGTGAATGCGGCCGTCTCTAAAGCATAACCCCAAAGCGATAGCGGTAAATCGGAAATAGACATCATAGATCGCACCATATCTAGTAAAATACGATTCTGACGTTCGGACACACCATTTCTCTGTGGTGTTCGGGTGGCGTGAGTTTGAAACTATTCCACATTGTTTCAAATGTAAACCAAACTCGTAACTCAAATATTCTCCTCCACGATCAGATCGTAGAAACTTTATTTTCTTGTTACGATGATTTTCCACTTCACTCTGAAATTCTTTGAACTTTTCAAACGTTTCAGATTTGTGTTTCATTAAGTAGATATACCCATATCTGCTTAAATCATCTGTGAAGGTGAGAAAATACGATACCCATGGCGTGCCTCAACATTCATTGGACCACAAACATCGGTATGTATGATTTCCAACAAATCAGTTGCTCGCTCCATAGTTCGGAGAAGCGGCGTTTTGGTCATCTTGCCCATGAGGCACGGTTCGCAAGTACCAAGTGATTCATAATCAAGTGATTCGAAGCCCATCGGTATGGAGTTTCTTCATGCGTTTTACACGATATGACCTAAGCGGCGGTGCCACAAATAAGTTGCACTATCATTATCAACTCTGCATCTTTTGGCTTCAACATTATGAATATGTGTATCACTCTGTCGAGATTCAACAAGAATAGACCATTCTTCAAGGGTGCATGACCATAAAGATATTACTCATATAAATAGAACAACCATTATTCTCTGATTTAAATGAATAACCGTCTCGCATTAAACAAGATCCAGATATAATGTTCATGCTCAACGCGGCACCAAATAACAATTATTTAGGTCTAAAACTAATCCCGAAGGTAGATGTAGAGGTAGCGTGCCGACCGCGATCACATTGACTTTGGAACCATTTCCCAGCGCGATCGTCACCTCGTCCTTTGCGGTGCTCGTCTATTCCGTAGTCCTGTTTGAGTTGCAAATATTAGCAGAACCAGTATCAAATACCAGTGCTACTACGAGCTCTAGTAAGGTACACATCAATAACATGTATATCACATATACCTTTGTTCACCTTGCCATCCTTTTATCCGCCAAATACTTGGGGCAGTTCCGCTTCCGGTGTCCGTCTGCTTGCAGTAAAACACTCGAGTTTCAGGCTTAGGTCCAGACTTGGGTTTCTTCTCTTGATCAGCAACTTTCTTGCTGTTCTTTTGAAGTTTCCTTCTTCTTCCTTTGCCCTTTTCTTGAAACTAGTGGTCTTGTTGACCATCAACACTTGATGCTCTTTCTTGATTTCTACCTCCATGACTTTTAGCATCGCGAAGAGCTCGAGGAATTGTCTTAGTCATCCCTTGCATATTATAGTTCATCACGAAGCTCTTGTAGCTTGGTGGCGTGATTGGAGAATTCATCAATGACACTATCATCCGGAAGATTAACTCCCAGCTGAATTAAGTGATTGTTATACCCGGACATTTTGAGTATGTGCTCACCGATGTGAACTATTCTCCTCCATCTTGCAGCTATAGAACTTATTGGAGACTTCATATCTCTCAATCCGGGCATTTGCTTGAAATATTAACTTCAACTCTGGAACATCTCATATGCTCCATGACGTTCAAAACGTCGTTGAAGACCGGTTCTAAGCCGTAAAGCATGGCACACTGAACTATAGAGTAGTCATCAGCTCTGCTTTGCGGACGTTCATAACCGGCTCGGCATCTGCAGCAGGCTGTCACCCAGCGGTGCTTCGGGGCGTAATTTTTACGTGCAGCAATGAGGATAATCCTCAAATTACGGACCCAGTCCGTGTAATTACTACCATCATCTTTCAACTTTGCTTTCTCAAGGAACGCATTAAAATTCAACGGAACAACAGCACGAGCCATCTATCTACATTAAACATAGACAAGCAAAATACTATCGGTACTAAGTTCATGATAAATTTAAGTTCAATTAATCATATTAAAAACTCCCACTTAGGCAGACATCTCTCTAGTCATCTAAGTGATCACGTGATCCAAATCAACTAAACCATGTCCGATCATCACGTGAGGCGGAGTAGTTTCAATGGTGAACATCACTATGTTGATCATATCTACTATATGATTCACGTTCGACCTTTCGGTCTCCGTGTTCGAGGCCATATCTGTTATATGCTAGGCTCGTCAAGTTTAACCTGAGTATTCGCGTGTGCAACTGTTTTGCACCGTTGTAGATGGACGTAGAACTTATCACACCCGATCATCACGTGGTGTGCGGGTACTCGAACTTTGGCAGCGGTGCATACTCGAGGAGAACACTTCTTGATAATTTTAGTGAGAGATCATCTTATAATGCTACCGTCAAACAAAGCAAGATAAGATGCATAAAGGATAAACATCACATGCAATCAATATAAGTGATATGATATGGTCATCATCATCTTGTGCTTGTGATCTCCATCGCCAAGCACCGTCATGATCACCATCGTCACCGGTAGCGACACCTTGATCTCCATCGTAGCATCGTTGTCGTCTCGCCAACTATTGCTTCTCGACTATCGCTACTCCTTAGTGATAAAGTAAAGCAATTACATGGCGTTGCATTTCATACAATAAAGCAACAACCATATGGCTCCTGCCATTGCCGATAACTTCGGTTACAAAACATGATCATCTCATACAATAAAGTATAGCATCACGTCTTGACCATATCACATCACAACATGCCCTGCAAAAACAAGTTAGGCGTCTTCTACTTTGTTGTTGCAAGTTTTACGTGGCTGCTACGGGCTGAGCAAGAACCGTTCTTACCTCGCATCAAAACCACAGCGATACTTCGTCAAATTGACTCCGTTTAACCTTCTCAAGGACCGGGCGTATGCACTCGATTCAACTAAAGTGAGAGAGCAGACACCCGCCGGTCACCTTTAAGCAACGAGTGCTCGGGCGGTGAAACCAGTCTCGCGTAAGCGTCGCGTAATGTCGGTCCGGGCGCTTCATCTCACAATACCGCTGAACCAAAGTATGACATGCTGGTAGGCGGTATGACTTGTATCGTCCACAACTCACTTGTGTTCTACTCGTGCATATGACATCAACGCATAAAACCAGGCTCGGATGCCATGTTGGGGAGCGTAGTAATTTCAAAAATTTCCTACGATCACGCAAGACCATGGTGATGGCATAGCGAGAGTTGAGAGTGTCCGTCCACGTACCCTCGTGACCGAAAGCGGAAGCGTTATAACAACGCGGTTGATGTAGTCGACGTCTTCACGATCCGACCGATCCAAGCACCGAGCGTCACGGCACCTCCGAGTTATGCACACGTTCAGCTCGATGGCGATCCCGGACTCCGATCCAGCAAAGTGTCGGGATGAGTTCCGTCAAGACGACGGCGTGGTGGCGATGTTGATGCTCCACCGGCGCGGGGCTTCGCCTAAGCTCGCGACGATATGACTTCTCCGGCGCAGGCTTCGCCTAAGCTCATGACGATATGACCGAGGTGGAATATGGTGGAAGGGGCACCGCACACGGCTAAGGAAAGATCCGTAGATCAACTTGTGTGTCTTGGGGTGCCCCTGCCCCGTATATAAAGGAGCCAAGGGGAGGTGGCGGCCCTAGGGGAGGCGCGCAAGGAGGAGTCCTACTCCCACGGAGTAGGACTCCCCCTCTCCTAGTTGGACTAGGATTGGAGGAGGGAAGAGGGAAGGGCGCCCCCCCTTCCTTGTCCTATTCGGACTAGAGGGGGAGGGGCGCAGCCCACCTTGGCCTGCCCTTCCTCTTCTCCCATGGCCCATTAAGGCCCATGGACCTCCCGGGGTTCGGTAACCTCCGGTACTCGTAAAATCCGATTTCACCGGAACACTTCCGATGTCAAATGTAGGCTTCCAATATATCAATCTCTATGTCTAGACCATTTGAGACTCCTCGTCATGTCCGTGATCACATCCGGACTCGAACAACCTTGGTGCATCAATACTTATAAACTCATTATGAACTGTCATCGAAGCGTTAAGCGTGCGGACCCTACGGGTTCGAGAACTATGTAGACATGACCTAGAACCATTCTCGGTCAATAACCAATAGCGGAACCTGGATGCCCATATTGGTTCCTACATATTCTCGAAGATCTTTATCGGTCAAACCGCATAACGACATCGTTGTTCCCTTTGTCATCGGTATGTTACTTACCCGAGATTCGATCGTCGGTATCAATACCTAGTTCAATCTCGTTCTTGGTAAGTCTCTTTACTCGTTCCGTAATACATCATCTCACAACTAACTCATTAGTTGTAATGCTTGCAAGGCTTAAGTTGTGTGTATCACCGAGAAGGCCTAGAGATACCTCTCCGACAATCGGAGTGACAAAACCTAATCTCGAAATACGCCAACCCAACAAGTACCTTTGGAGACACCTGTAGTACTCCTTTATAATCACCCGATTCGTTGTGACGTTTGGTAGCACCAAAGTGTTCCTCCGGTAAGCAGGAGTTGCATAATCTCATAGTTACAGGAACATGTATGGGTCATGAAGAAAGCATTAACATACTAAGCGATCAAGTGTTAAGCTAACGGAATGGGTCATGTCAATCAGATCATTCTACTAATGATGTGACCTTGTTAATCAAATAACAACTCCTTGTTCATGGTTAGGAAACATAACCATCTTTGATTAACAAGCTAGTCAAGTAGAGGCATACTAGTGACATACTGTTTGTCTATATATTCACACATGTATTATGTTTCCGGTTAATACAATTCTAGCATGAATAATAAACATTTATCATGATATAAGGAAATAAATAATAACTTTATTATTGCCTCTAGGGCATATTTCCTTCAGTGGAAACCCTAGTCAACGGAGGAAGTGGGGGAGGAACACCACCCTCTCATGGGGCCTGGGGGTGGGCATGAGTTGCCCCTCGTTGGGGAGCCTATGCGCGATGTCGTTGGACAAGTATCCAGCCTTCCGTAGCTTTTTGATGTGCCCCTCCGTGACGGAGGAGGCCATCCACTTGCCTCCCGCTCCGGACATGGTTGGAGAAGGTTGAGGTGGGATGTGCGGACTTGGGCGCTGGAGCTCGGGTGCGCGGAAATGGATAAGCAAAGGAGGAAGAAGGCGTGTGTGAAAAAGCGGATCCTTATCCCCTTATATGGACGGACAGAGCTATGCGTCCCCACCGGCCTGATAAAACTCGCTTATCTCCCAAGCGCCGTAATCAATGGCGCGGTTGGGTTACCCACGCCCGTATTGATGAGAATCCCGGAATAAGGGGACATGATCTCTGCTTTGACAAGACATGCCAAGGAAACCGCCTCGCTAAACGCGCTAAGGTTGGGCAGTAAAAACGATTTGGATAAAGGCTTGGCCGTGGTGTGATGTCACGCTGCGGGATACGTCAGCAGATTGAACTTGTGTAAATGTTATTCTCTCTACGGTGTTATGTGGAACTTATTTTGTAGAGCTGGACACTATCCTTGTGTTCAAAATCTTCTATGAAGTATTCGGAGGAGGAACCCGCCTTGCAATGCCGAAGACAATACGTGTGCCGGACCCGTCGTCATTGAAGCCTGGTTCAGGGGCTACTGAGGGAGTCCTGGATTAGGGGGTGTCCGGATAGCCGGACTATAGCCTTCGGCCGGACTCATGGACTATGAAGATACAAGATTGAAGACTTCGTCCCGTGTCCGGATGGGACTTTCCTTGGCGTTGGAGGCAAGCTTGGCGATACGGATATGTAGATCTCCTACCATTATAACCGACTCTGTGTAACCCTAACCCTATTCGGTGCCTATATAAACCGGAGGGTTTTAGTCCGTAGGACGAACAACAATCATACCATAGGCTAGCTTCTAGGGCTTAGCCTCTCTGATCTCGTGGTAGATCTACTCTTGTACTACCCATATCATCAATATTAATCAAGCAGGAGTAGGGTTTTACCTCCATCGAGAGGGCCCGAACCTGGGTAAAAACACCGTGTCCCTTGTCTCCTGTTACCATCCGCCTAGACGCACAGTTCGGGACCCCCTACCCGAGATCCGCCGGTTTTGACACCGACAGTGGTGGTGCTGTTTCCTGGAAGTCTTGCAAGCAGACGATCTTAACCAGATCGACTATGGAAGCAGAACTCACAGCATTAGACACATCATGCGTCGAAGCAGAATGGTTTCGTGAGCTTTTGATGGATTTGCCGGTGGTTGATAAACCAGTGCCGGCTGTCCTTATGAACTGTGACAATCAAATGGTGATTGCCAAGGCTAAGAGTTCAAAGGACAACATGAAATCCACAAAGCACATAAGAAGAAGATTGAAATCTGTCAGAAAATCAAGAAACTCCAGAGTAATAGCGTTGGATTATATCCAGACGGCTAAGAATCTGGCAGACCCTTTTACGAAAGGGCTATCACGGATTGTGATAGAGAATGCATCGAGGGAGATGGGTATGAGACCCACGTAAGTTGCCATGGGGTAACCCAACCTATGTGATCGGAGATCCCGTGAATTAGGACCTGGGAAAACAATCCAGCGGTCAACTGAGGAGAGTATCCTTAATTAACCCATTCCGTTGGAGATGCACAATACTCTCAATTTTGTAAGGCAGGCTGAATTTTTTCTTAATCTGTTCCAAAGCTTATGTAAGCAAGATGCTAACCTACAGAGCATTCTTTGGAGGAACACACCTATGTGAACCCGACTGCTAGTCACAGTCTATGAGATTGGATAATCTCTAGTAAGCTCATGAGAAGGTACGGAGTATGACTAATAAGTTCCACCCGTGGGGTATAGCCTTCGGCAGCCACGTATCAGCTGACAATAGGCGAACCTTCTGCACGCCAAACTGAGAATTGAAGGCATAGCCCATTGTTCAGTTGTGAAGATGTCTAATCCTGTTGCTCTAGGTGGAAGTTCAACTTAACAGTCTCCACTGAAATTTCTGATATATCAAACATTGTCTGGAACAGTTGACAAACTTATGTGCCTCGAGATCTGGTGGGGGATTGTTGGATTATGGATGGGCTTAGGCCCATATAAGACACTAATCCCTGGTTAATCTTGAGGCCCATGTATGAGATGGTAGGTAGTGGGAAATTTAGTCCCACCTTGCTAGTTGAGGAGAGTTGAGACCCCTTTATAAGGGTTGCTCTACCACTTGCGATTGGGAGCTTGGGAAGAGGAGTGGTACACGCGCGCTCCTCCTCCTCCGCTGCTCGCCTCGCCACGCCACGCCTCGCCTCGCCTCGTCACGACGCGCGCGCGCCGCGGGTTGCGGGAATGAGCCGAGCCGAAGCTTATTTTTGCCGCTCAGGAATGAATTAATTAATTAGGGATTGATTAACGAGTCGCTAACAGGTAGGCCACTGTCCGGACTTTGGGCTTACTTGCCTTGCCGGGATTCGTCGACTCCTTTGCCGGAACAACGACTCCCTTGCCGGGAGTGGGCCGACCGACTCGGTCGTGGGCCTCTGCAAGGCCCACGACTTTCTTCCTCACGGACTATATAAGAAGGCTCTGGCCAGTGAAGTAACCTAGTTCGGTTCACTCACTCCCTCTCGCGTGACCTAGCCGTCATCTACTGTTCCTCACTTTGTGTTGCCTCCGGTGATCCCATCCCGACGACCGCGTGCACGGTTGGTCAGGAGAGAAGATGCCTCCGGAACCCTGTCGTTCGAGATCCTGCCCGGGAGAACGGCAATAAGTTTTTGGGGAGCGTCTCGACGCGACTGCTCCCGATCCGTCCCCAACTCGGTCCGCCTCTGCTTCCACTACTTCCCCTGCATCGACACCATGGTCGACGACGCCGCTGCCAAGAAGAAGGCCACAAACGACGCCGAGGCTGCTGCCGCCGCCGCCGCGTTGGCCTAGCCAACCGGAGGGTATGATCTGTTCATCCCTCGTTTACTCATACTAGTACTAGCCGTATATGTGCTGCTCATAGATGGTTCGATTCTATGTTCTGTATGTACTAGTATGCATAGGTATCTCTATGAGATGCATACCTTTTATGCCATGCTTACTGTATATTCGTGGATAAGTCTATTCGGAAAAGTGCTAATATTCCCAACACTTTTAATGTCATATCTTTTCCCTTGGGGAAAATTCTGTCTGTACACTGCTTAGGCTGTTAATGAATACAGTTAGCCCTCAAGAGAGGGCTACAATTAGCCTAAAAAAAACTAGGGCTGCAACGCTTTGTCGCCCCCTTTCATCACGGAGTGTGGGAGCAGTAGGTCACACCCTGAGCGGGTGATCGTCGAAGGAAGAGCAGGCGTGGCTTGGCTGTGTGAGTTGTATGCTCCCAAAAAAGGGTCGTTCATCTTTGGCCTATATTCTTTCCTTGACGACAGGTTTGCACTTCCATTCTTTTTTTAAGGGAAGGCCATCATGACTAGCTTTATTGACTTAGGTAGGAATTACATCGTCCACAAGGTTTGAGACAAGATAGCCCGGAGGCTCGTCTCTCCAATGCCTACAAAGTTTATTACAATAACTGTAACTTGCTAGCACATGTGCCGCTTGGTTGGAACTACGATAACAATGCTTGAATTTGACCTTCCCGATCATCGTTGTGATGTCCACGGTTTGCACTTCCATTCTAATCTATCCTTTCGATGGACCATGCATCAAACTTGCTGATCAATGGAAAGTGCCTAAGATGCTTGCATCTCTAGCAGACCCCTTAAAAGTTGTTAAACACGTAAATTTTTTGCGTTTAAGGTTTTGGTCGAAAAAGGGTCCAGAACAGAAACCGTAAAAGTGGTCCAACCCGTAATCTTTTTAAAGGGCACCGAAAATTTACAGCCGATACCATTATTTTTGAAGGTTGGAAGGCCAAACCGAGGGGCCTCCCGTATACCGGTAAAACCTCGTCGGAGCAAACACGCTGCCGCGGAATTTGCCGAAATCCGCCCGTAACTAGCAGGAATTCGTCACCGCACACCTGGAAAGGCCGTTGGACGCCAGAATCGATCGCCGCCGGTTTGAATTGGACGAGCTCGACCTCGCCATGGCCTCCTGTGACCTCAGCCTAGCCACCGGAATCCTCCCGGCTCGGCCGGCAACGGAGCAAGGCGTAGCCGGCGGGCGACTGGGCGCGGCCGGCGTGGCAACAGGGTACGACCGGTGGGGGACGAGGCGCGGCCGACGGCGACGGGGCACGGCCATCAGGGCTAGGTGTGGCCGGCACGGCCGGCTGGGGGAAGTGGCGGCGCCGGCTGGGCTGGAGAAAGAAGCCCTTATCCGAGTTTTACAGCTTGTTTTTACAGTATCTATTCGGCCCTAGCTAAAATTGACCCTTAAAATGCCTTTTTTTTTATCCTTATCTCAGTTTTACAGTTTATAGTTTTAAGGGGTCTGCCTAGAGATGCTCTTAAGGCTTTCCCAATTACAGGCTTACAGCCGGAGAAAAAGGACTAGGTGCTCGCAGGCTCTCTCATTGAGTTCATATGACCATATCATACACTTTTTAGAGAAACAAATTGCAGCACGTGCTGCGGCATTCAGCTACATGCATGTCTGAATCAACCTGGGCGCATGGCATCGCATCCATTCCCACCGCCTTGGGTTTCCTCATGCCAATGCACCACACGAAATCAAAATCCAGGTGGGCATGGAAAGTATCTTTGCACGCAGCCAGGACTGCGCGCACCGTGGCACCGACTAGAGTGTGAATGAACTGAACTGAACCGAACCCAACCCCGGTTGAAGCCACAGCCTGCACCATCTTTCATTTCAGTAGTCTATCTACAAAGCAGGGATGGCTCGAAAAGAAGGCAAAGCATCCGTGTACAGTGGCAGTACATCAGCGGAGCGGCTGCCGCTTTAATCTGCGACGCGGAGCGCAGCTATAGCTTTCTTCGCCTGTAAACCGCTCCCTCCCGCGGCCCTTACGCTCCGTGTCGGACACCCTGAGCTTCTAAAGTGGTACATTTGGGTTGTGGAGAGTGACAGCAGACACTAACCTGAGGACCGCCCCTGTTTCTTTCATCCCTGCTTTACAGGCCATGTTTGAAACCCTGTCAGGTCAGCCCACTGGGTTTCGCAGTTTCTTATATCCAATAAAACGAGAAATAATACACTACGCTGAAGATGGAATTGTCAGTGTGATTAAGGTTCAGACAATTACCTACTTGCCGACTCAAGGGGGCCAAACAGCTACCTCATTTCTGACTCCAGCTCCAGGACTAATAACCAATCAAGAAACAATCTCTTACGAATTACGAGAGACTGAATCACATTTTCTTTGTCAATGGAGCAGATAACAAATATCTACTGTACTGCGGATGGTAACATACAAACATCCCCGCACTTTGATTTCTTATCTCTGCTTGGAATACGTCGAAGATTTCATCATTCAGGGCTCATATTGGAGTACGCTTCTTTCTTGTCGACAGCATCACTTTCTTATCTTCCTTTGCAGCAAGGGCCACTGAAGTAGCACGAAAGAACCTCGGCTGGCGGGAATGACTTCCCTCGAGACAGAAGGGCTTGAAAAACAGAAAATCTGCCAAATATACAAAGTAAAGGAAGTCAATATTTTAATTTGAGCAGAAAAAAAAAAGAACTACGAGGCAAATGACATGGAAAATCTAGACGTTTCTTAGGAAAATATCATCAACAAAGTGAAGGCAGAAGAAGAAGACGTGGTACTACCGATGATGTAATACGTACTAAGTGCAAAGTTAATAGGAATACATACATGGCAGGGTGTATACTTTTTGTTCTATGTGAGCAAGCTTCGTCTTGTTCTCCTCTGCTTCACGCCACTGCTTTAAGTTAGTGCAAAAGTAAATTGCTAATTCTTGGAGATTTGTGAGCCGTTGTATGCTGTTTGGCAAAGTCGTGATGGCATCACAGTTCATAATTACCAGTTTCTTGAGAGGTAAGTTTCGTAACCACAGCGGCAGCTGTCTCAAGCTACAACACTCTTGTAGTGTTAATGATTGTAGTTGTTTCAGTCGCCTCGTGTTATTGGGCAATTCCTCTAGCTCCTCGTGCTAAGCTATCTCTAGTTTCTCAAGAGATGTCAACTCGCCTATCCACTCTGGCAGTTTTGATTGGGCTGAGAACTCCAGTGTCAGTGATTTGAGGGCCTGAAGCGCCCAGGTGATCTTACCACATACTGAAATTTTAAAATATATAAAAACAGATGATTAAGTTGTTGCCTGCACAATTTGCTTGGGTAACTCTGCTTGTTACACCAAAGATGGAATTGACAGTGTAAGGTTCATACTATTACCTGCTTGCAGAGTCAAGAAAGCCAAACAGCTAGCTCTCTGCCTCTAGAACTAATAACCAAACAAGAAGCACCCCGTACGAGACTGGATCACATTTTCACTGTAAGGGGAGCAAATGACAAAGTAGCACGATATCTACTACCCAAGGTAACATACAAATATCCCCTCTGAGATTTTATAGTTCAGGGCACATACCGGAGTATGTCAGAACTGCGGTGTCGTGATTACTATGGAGTTTTGATTCAGATGGACATGAGGTCAACCGACCCAATCGAGCGGCCTAAATGGCTAAATCCTGATTCACGCCTCTGCTTTCTATTCTCCATTATCACTTTCTTATCATTGTTTGCAGCAAGGCCAGCGGAATGGGAAAGAGCGGCGGCTGGAGGTGGCGGGAATGGCTCCCCTCATCGGGGAAACATACAAAGAGATGATACTCTGCCAAACATACAATAAAGGAAGTCAATATCGTCGTTTGGGCAAAAAAAAAAAAGATGGAATTACGAGGCACATGACATGGAAAAGCTAGGCGTTTCTTAAAAGAAAAACCATCGAAGATGCGAGAGCAGAAAAAGAGGATGTGGTACTACCGATGAACAAGATACACTACGAGTGCAATGTCAATAGAAATACCTATATAGCATGGCAGGGCACATACATACCATTTGTTCTATATGAGCAAGCCTCGTCTTGTTCTCCTCTGCTTCACACCACTGCTCTAAGTTAGGGCAGTCAATAATTTCTAATTCTTGGAGATTTATGAGCTGGTGTAAGATATCTGGCAATGTCGTGATAGCATTGCAGCCAAAAATTACAAGTTTTTTGAGAGAGGTGAGTTCTCCTAACCATAGCGGCAGATGTTCCAAGCTACGACAGGTATCCAGTGTCAATGATTGTAGCTGTTTCAGTCGCCTCATGTTATCGGGCAATTCCTCTAGCTCCTTGTGGTGCACTATCGCTAGTTCCTCAAGAGATATCAACTCACCTACCCATTCCGGCAGTTTTGATTGGGCAGAGAACTGCAGTGTCAGTGATTTGAGGGCCTGGAGCGCCCAGGTGATCTCTGGTGTGCTTGTCAAATCATTGCAACATTGGATGTCCAAATCACTGAGGGCAGGTAGACGGTGAAGCAATGCCCACTGGCGCAGAGGCACATTGCTGCTTTCAACTGCCAGATTAGTAGATACTCCTACTGGAGAAGAAGATGAGGAAGCACCATTGTGTGACACGCTTTCTGCCCGTGATATGAGCAAATTATCACTTTCCTTTATACTCCAAGATGCAGCTCTAGGAAGGTGTGGTGTTATCCTCAACTTGGGGCAAAAATGTATATTCACTTTCTCAAGCTTACGGAACATGAGCTCATCCTCACCAATAGAGAGTGTCGTGTTCCATTCTTCCAGGTTTTCCATGCGTTTCAGAGTAAGCACCCGGAGGTTTGGTGGTAGTTGGGCGAGGGGTGGAAAACTGTTGCAGTTGGGCAAATCAAACATCTCCATTCGGACAACATTAGGGAGATAATTGCCAATACTCATTAGCCAGTCTGGAAAGCTGACACTACTATAACCACATATCACAAACCTCTTCAAAGTGGTTGGTGGCACTAGCTCCCTCAACAACTCCATGTCATCCACAGATCTCATAGCTTGTGGGTCCCAGATTAATTTAAGTTCTCCAATCCTCTGTTTCTCACTCAGCTTTATATTGCATGCCTCTTCTCGGAACTTTACATTTTCAAGTTTCTCAATTTTTAGCTCATCCGGATTTATATGCTCAAGCAAGCCAAGGTTGGTGTTACATTTACTGTCATCTGCAGTTACAGAAAATGTTGGCAACAATAAGCCAAAAAGGCTTCGAGGGTCCATTTTAGCCACACATTCTGGAAGCCTGGCAACTTGCCTGCACCTGTCAAGGACTAGTTTCCTGAGGCAACGAGCACTCTCTGGTATACTTATAAGACAACCATTACAAGACAGATCCAGGTGCTCCATATAAGGAAGGGTGCAAATATGGTCAATAAAACTCTCGGTTTGATCTATTGATGAGCTGTCAAAGAAGATATGATGCATGCAGTCTGATAGATTCAGATAGCGGAGTTCACTGAGATTGCCGATGACTTCGGGCAATCCTCCGAGATTTTTACATTTTGATAATCCCAAATGTTGGAGTTTGGTAAGGCCAGCCAAAGATCCAGGTATTCCTAAAACACCAGGACTGTATGAAAAGTCCAGATATACCAACTCTTTGAGCCTCACAAACGAATGTGGGAGTTCTTTCAGACTCCAACAACTTGATAAGTCAAGATGCATCAGACCTTCCATTTCACCAATTGACTCTGGCAATGCTGACAAGTTCTGACAATGTTGAAGGTTGAGATAATTCAATTTCCGGAGCATACTAATACACCTGATATTTCCATCATAGATATATGGAGCACTAAGATACCTCAACTGCTTCAATTTAGCAATAGAAACTGGCAACTCATCCAACCTGGCTGTGCTTAAATCTAAGACACGGACGTACTTGCATGGTGAATATCCGTCAGGAGGTAACCGATATGGCACTGATACGTCCACAATATGCAGCGCCCTTAGTTTTTCAGGTGAAGTCGTGGATGACTTTAATGACTTGGTAGAATCTGTGAGCTGTGCATAGCGGCAGTTGGGGCCCGCCAAGTTAAATTCATCAGCCATGACCGACCTTGCAAGGTCATGCACCAGATCATGCATAGTGAACGATGTGATACTAGTGCTACTTTCATACAGTGCTTTGGCGTCGGTCTGCATGAATAATATATATATTAATAATGTAAGGATATGCAAAGAAAAAAATAAAAGGAATATTAATTGGATGTTACTCTTGGTTTGCAGAGAGTATATATGCTTTTTCCATCCCATCTATAGCTTACTTTGCACTAGGGTTTTTTTTCAATATCTATTTTGTGTTTCTAAATTTTTTTCATCAACTATTTTTGTTCTAATCTGTTGCTATTTTCATCTAATCGCTTTCAAATAATGAAACTATACGCAAATAAGACACAAATTAAAAACAGGAACACTGTTTTCTTTTTTAATTCAGTCAAACGGGGGGAGGGGGAGACCCCCACCCTGTGTATTGATCTCAATTCAAAAGAAAATGAGCTGGTTTATGTGGGAAACCGGGTAAAATATCATGATCCAGTTTATGAGGGAAAATCTTGAAAAGCCCAAGGGGCAAGGCATCTTGCGGAACAGGAAACACAAAAACAGCATGTACTCCATCCGTTCTTTTTACTCCACATATAAGTTTTTTCTTGAGTCAAATGCTGTAAAGTTTAACCAAGTTTATGAGAAGTTACCAACATTTTTTTCAGCAGCAGTGGGGCGGGGACATGAATTGTATTCATTTTTACCTATAGGCTTTGCAGCATAATACAAGATATGGTTCAAGTGAACCAGAAGTACTTGGGGCACAACACAACAGGGGGCACCATGGGCCGTCGAACTGCAACGACAAGTCGAGACCAAACCATGACGCTGCACCATCGACGCAATCGAAAGGCACCGGGCACCGAGACTACACAACGCCGCGACGCCATCTGTGTCATGGGGTACATTTAAAAGGTCACGCCAAGCCGAGACGACACCATGGCACCTGTGCCACCGGCGTAGTTGAAGGGCATCACCAAGCATAGAACTCCAGAGAGCACACTTAAAACATCACAAGACCGGGGGATGAAGACAACGCCATCAAGATGGAAACGATGGGTACTGTTGCTGCTGTCTCAGCCAACAGCAGCTGGCCGACCATGTATTTCTCCCAAACCCCGGTCACATCCTCCACGCGATGAGTCCCAGAGCAGCCGCAGATCCAGGTGAATCCGGCCGGCAGAGCGACGCCGGCATGCACCCTTGACGCCGAGGCCACCAGTGAGGACCACTGGTGTGACGCCCCCAGCAGGTAAAGCTACTAAACAACAACAGCCCACCGGTGCAACTGGGAGGTGGAGGGCTCCAAAGACAGGAACCACGACGAGACCTTCGTTTGGCGAGCACACAAAGGAGCACGGCGACGACGAATGGGAGGTGGAGGAGGCGGAAGACGAGGCAGTTGGATCTGCGGGAGGCCGGATGCAGAGCACGCAGCAGAAGGTTGACGACGGCGAGTGCTTGAGGGCTGGAGGCGGCGGAGGCCGGCGCAACACACGGAGCACGGGGGCGTCGCGCCAAGCCTAGCAGGCAACGGCGGGTCGAATCGCCGCCAAGGGCAGCCACGAGGCCATGCCACGGGAGCCACCCGAGGGCGCCAGAAGCCCGGTATCGCGGCGCGCTGGCCGGATCTAAAAGGAGGGCGCCGCCGACCCCCGGGGAGCGGACAGAGGAAGCACGAGGCCAGATCTAGTGGGCCCCGATGCGGATGAGGGGAGGGGCGGTAGGACCATTACAAGCACGCGGGACGGATTGCCCGACGTCGTGCGGTGGCTGGTGGAGAGACTGTAGCGGGGCCCGAATCGCCTCGCAGAGACGACGACGGCGGGGTGGGGGGGTTGACCTTCCTGAGGGTCTAATGAATAGATGTATCATGGAATTAATTTTCATATTGTATATCTTTAGTAACTAGTTCGGAACACTAAATTATTACGTGTATTTTGCACAAATTCAACTATATCGATAAAATGTCGATTTCGAGTACATTCTACCACACACCGTCGAAATTATTAATATGTATACTAACATATTGCAATATTTCTTTATTGTCTGTACTAGCCGGAGGCATCATGCGAACCACCACAATGATCCATATCATCGAAATGAATAGACCCTTAGAGCATCTACATCCGGATATATCAAATATGGCAGCCTATACGTCCGCACAACAGCCATGTACCTCAAATCTGATACCCTAAATCCATCCTATGGATGCAACATGGAAGAAACTACATAGATGATCAATGAAATTCCGGAACAAAGAACAATCTGACATAGAACAAACCGCATATCCACATAATCTGTACCGAAAGACATAGTTCAAACATGACAATTCAGCCGATGGACATCATTCTAAATTAAAATTAATAAAAATGGAAACAAAGAAGAAGAGGGCAGAGCATCTTCACCACTTCCTCGCCGGTCCTTTGCCCTTCCAGTCACCTGAGCAGCTGTAGCCCTCCATGTAGGCGTCGACGGCAGGAAGGACATCGTCAGAGCCATCAGATGAGGTGATGTGGACGGCCATCCTCCAGACGGCGCGTTTCTGCTGCCTCACCAGCTAGCGGCTCTTGCTTTCACCGCTGCCTTCTCCGCCGCTTCGTGCGCTGATTGCTCGATAACGAGCCGGAGTGCCTTGGCATTCTTCCAACGGAGCCAGCGGGCATTCATCCATGGCATCGTCAGCGAGCGTTGGTAGACTACAGTGAGGAGCTGCTCCTCCTCATCGAGTGCCGCCGGCAATCCGCGTGAGCGGTGCAAGGACTTTGCGGCCGGCTGCGATAACGCCGCCCTCTTCCTAGCCCGATGCCTCTCGCGGCGGACGGCGCACACCTCCGATTCAGGCGTCTGCATCCGCGACGCCGGCGACACGTGCACTTAGCACCCACTGCATCTTTCGAGCGGCGCAGAGTGCACCGAGCGCGCCGAGCTGTGCACGGTGCGGGATGGGCCCGTGTTAAGGCAGGGGATGGAGGAGAGTCGAAGCTGCCGCCCGTGTCGACCCGCAAACGTTATAGCGCGATGCGGAGGGCCAGCTCCTCCTCATTTGTCACCTCCGCCGCTGTCAGTGCCTGACATTGGGATGGAGAGGGAGAGGAGAGCAAACAGGGAGCGGAGTGGAAGCGACGAAGAGGGAAGCAAAGAGTGAAAGTGGAGCTAGGGTTTGCTCCGGGTGGGGATTTTAGTGGGGATAGAGTGGGTCAGTATGGGCCATGGTGGGTCAGGCTGACATGGCAGACGCGTCTAGGCTACCCCATACCCACCCTAGATTTGGGCTGGGTTTGAGGGGTGCCTGTCAATCCAAACGGCCATGTCTGGTATAGGGAGCCCGACTGGTGTCAAATTTTAGTGACAGGGCACTGATCGGGCCATCTACCCGGTTAGTTTTGGCACCGACCGGGCTGTCCACCATGACGTAGTTGCGACGGTAGGAGTTGTCGGGCACCATACACAGCACTAGAGAGTGAGACTCCGCCTCGCCAACGTCCACCATGAGGGCTGCCACGGCCTCCCGCGCCTACTGCTTCGCACAGCGGGTACGCCGCGCCATATTTGCATCGGACGAGGCCCATGCATTCACCTCTGAATCGGTGCACCAACGAACGGGTTGCACCTCACGTCACGGTGTTCGGATGCCAGACGTACTGCACCGCCTCCGATGAGGCAGCGGCGACACGCCTCACGCCAGAATCATGCACCATTTAGGCGGACGCAATGGATTCCCGTCGGACAGAGTCTGACAGCTGTCGGGCGGACTCCTCCCGAGAGCGGGCACATGGAACGAGCTCCCAATCAACAAACTAGGAGGTGTAGGACACGGATCCGCTGCCCGCCATGCCGGAGAAGGCCCGAGATTGCTGAAGTGAGCTTGTGGGCAGAGGCTGGGTGTGCGTTCACGCGTTCATAAGGGTGAGTGTGCGTTGTATGAGCATCTGCTCCTGTACTATGTTAGAAAACAAAACAGACGCTGCCACACAAGCAAAAAAAACTTGCGCTTCTACCAAATATTCGGCTGAAAACAAAACAGACTCATGAGCGACCTTGCGGAGACTCACCCGAATATTTGGGAGGCGGCATCATGAGTCTCCGCAAGGTCGCTCGCCTCCTGCCTCTAGCGAAAAAATTGCGCTTGTGACATCATGGCTATGAGCCCCCGCCGCCGTCTTCTCCTTCTCCTCACCATCGTCGTCCGCCCATGCATAGCCTCCTTCCTCGACGTCCACGCACGCTTTGGCAGGCAATCGAGCCCGGCGACACATGCACGCCCTTGGCTTGAGCGAGAGTAGGATGGTGCTCATGTTGGTCGCGCGCGGGAACTACATCTTTGAGGGCAAAGTGCGGGCGACGAGCGGGCAGGATTCGACGCTACTGTCATGTACGAGGACGAGGGCAAGGACAACGCCAGCCTATAGTCTAGCGAGTGTCTACCGCCTCTGGCCTCTCTCCCTCTTCCCTGTTATGCTGCTTTGCCGTGCCAGTATCAGTTTACTAGTTCGACACTCGATAGCTGGTATCTTTGATCTTCGGTCTGAAGCTTGCTTGAAACTAGATGCATTTGATGTTTAGTGTGTATGTTTATGGGCAAATTTGATTCATGTGTGGATCTTCATATGCCTGGATTAACAAATCAGATTCATGATTCATGTAGAGGAAACATAAGCTTCACATGCATATAAATATGCAATTTGAGAGTTTCTCATCCAAACAAGATTTGGAACTGAAACCTAGCTAAGATTCAATGAGCCAATTCAGTGAACAACCAAACAGGAGAAATTGAACTTAGGCCCATTTCAGTTTCCTTGGCGAACTGGTATTCCAGCCAATTTAATACCGAGCCCTCCAATACAGACACCCAAACGCAGCCTAACTTATTTTTCCTATGGAGAAATCCACATCATATCTGAATTGTGCAATAAATTAAAATAAAATGTAAGCATCATTAGTTCTGAAAGTATTGACTAACTGACTCACCTCTGGAAGTTGAAGAAATGACATTTCCAGAAGCTGCATAAGGTAACTCTCACCGAGTTGCCAATTAGAGAATCCAAGAGCAATCCATTGATGAATTAGATCAGCTTTAATCATGATGTGACCCTTTGGAAAGATTGCACAATAAGCAAAACATAACTTCAAGGATGGAGACATGAAGTTGTAGCTTAACAGTAAGGATCCAAGCACTTCATGTCTGGATGATGCATCTATAGAAGTAGATAGATCCCATATATGATTGGTTCTGACCCAATTCCATTCTCTATACAGCTTGGACTTCAACATGTAACCAAGTGATTGAGCAGCTAAAGCTACACCTTTGCACTTTTCTGCAATATCCCTTCCAATCAACTCCAACCGTTCTTTGTCATCCCTAGTTTCAAATTTACTTTTTTGCCTGATTATTTCCCAACACATCTCATCTGACAATTGAGGTAAGTTGTATGGCGGAACTGTACCGATTTCATCTGCGATACCTTCATAGCGAGTGGTAACTACAACACTTACCTTGCAGCCCCCACCTTGCTTCAGCATAGCATTTAGTTTTTCTAGTTGAGAAGGATGCTTCTCCCACAGATCATCCAAAATGATCAGAACATTCTTCTTCTCAACAAATAGCTTTTGAAGGCGAATGTTAATACTATGCAAATCAAATATCTGATTGCTCTGTTTTACTTCTGATAGTTGTGATATTATATTGTTCCCGATTTTTTTCAGGTCAAAAATCTGGGAAACATAGACCCATACCCGAGAGTGTTTTTCGAACTGAGGATCGTTGTAAACCGATCTTGCCAAGGTGGTCTTTCCGATGCCTCCAAAGCCCCATATGGGAACGAAGGTGGTTCCTTCAGTGGTGCTCTCAGATAAACGAGCCAGGATTTCCATTTTTTCCTCGTTCCGCCCGATGATTTCTGCTTCCTCCATATTCCCTGCATTTTCCCGGATATCAGGAAGTTGCTGCTCGTTGGTGCGAGCTTCTCGCGGAAGACAATAGTTCTGACGGTCTTCTGTTATCTTCTGTAGATGCTCTTGCATCTTTTTCATCTTGTCTGGCATATTAATCTTCTTCCTCATAGCTCCAAACTGCAAGAGGTATGACTTGATCTGTCAGTGCCATGGAAGACATGAAAAGCACACGGTGGCAATTTGATAACATGCTGTTATATAATTTAATAAATCAAGAAAAACATAGGTGTCGCTTTCAGCTCTCCTCAATCGGCAAGAAAATAGCATTAGTCTCATGGTCTGGACATCCATCACATACTAGTTAGGATTCTAATACACCACATATGGTACGTATATGTATAGCATTTAGCAGGACATACTTCAGTATCTAAATAAATTCAGGCATACTTCACTGCAAAAAAGAAATTCATATATTGTTCATCATCTAAATATATTCAGATCCATCAGGTCACATCCTAGAAAAAAACGACATTCAGATCCAGATTGATGGCAACCAAGTGGAGGGGATCTTGCATACCAGGCCGGCGTCAGATTCGAAGTCATCGAGCATGTCGGATATGTCGTACATGGCGGCCTTGAGCCGGTTCACCCACAGGAGCGCGGAGCTGTCCGTGATGGACCGCCTCTCGGCGTCGCTGAGCGCGGCCTCCACCGCCTCCAGCGTCATCTTCATCTTCTGCAGATCTTTCTTCAGGTTCTTGTGCAGCTTGATCTTGCCCACGATGGCGGAGCCGAGCTGCTTGATCACCACCTTGATGACGCCCGAGGCGACCATGCCCCCGACGACCGCTGCCGCCATTGCTGGGCTGGGCGGATCTTACGGCGACACCACTAACACTCCAGAGCCTACTGCAGAGTAAGGAGTCAGTGAGGCAGGGGTCGCCGGAGAGAAACGGAGAGGGGGATAAAGAGACTGACCTGTATCAACGCCCTCTGTATGGGACGCCGTTGCCGCCGGTGAAGAAGAGATAGGCACGCACAATGAAGAAAGGAGGACAGATTCTTTTCGTTCTCTGAATCGAGTGGTTACATGCGTCCTAATAAGTGCCGACGGCGACGGCGACGGCGACGACGACGAGGTGTGGACTGGATATGGTCGAGTGTGAGCGGGGGAGGGGAAGAAAGATTCGCCGGAGTTGTCTCTTTCTTTGACCGGGGAAGGGGAGCACCCAAGTGCCTCTCTTCCCCGCGTGAAGGCGGATCTGCGGCCGGGTTGGGGATTCAGTCCCGTAGTATACAGATTTGGAGACGGAGACGGAGGAAGCATCCTCGCCGGGAGGAGGGCCGCTGGCCGATGTGCTCCAGCGGCGACGAAGATCAGGGTCCTGTTGGGAGTTGGGGACCAGGATGATACTGTCACCTGTGCAGCGGAGGCCGGCGACAAGTCAAGCTTTTATTTTATTTTTTATTCTTTTGAGGGAGACGACGAGTCAAGTTTATTTTTTTAGGGCTACTAGGCGACAAGTCTTTTTTTTTAGGCGTGGTTAGGCGACAAGCCAAGTGGTCTTTTCTTTTTTTGAGAAATGACAAGTCAAGTCAGGCTTTTTATTTTTGATCGGTACAAGGCGTCGGCGTGCCGGCCCAAAATTTCGGCCGGTCGCGCACTAACCGTCGGATTGGCCCCCTCTCAGCCGCTTGATTCTTATCCTTTGGGGTCATCTTTTCTTCCCCCGCTGCGCTCCTCTTTCTCATACTCCTCCTCCTGCACGTGTGTGTGCCCCTCCCCCCGCCCCCAGCAGCACGCTGACCCACCTCCGGTCACTCGCCGCATCCATCTCACGCGCTGCCGTCACACCATCGTTGACATCTCGTCCCTGCCTGGCTTGTGCCGTTTCCAGCAAAAACATGGTTCTAGCAAAAAATTGACACAGTTCCAGCAAAAAATTGACAAAATTTCAACAAAACATTGATACGGTTCCAGCAAAATGACATGTTCCTAACAAAAACAACAGCAAAAAATTTACATGATTCCAACAAAAATATGATATGGTTCCAGCTCGAAAAATTGACATAGTTTCTGACAAAAAAGAATAGTAAAAAAATGAGCCGTTGTGCAGCATCTTCCCCTCGCCACCGTCATACCAGGACCTAGCCTTGCCCCGTGGTAACACCTCATCTTGCTGGTGGTAGCAAAAAAAAACTCACCGTTTCTATGGTTGCATCGCCGCCGTAGCCCACATCATGACGCCGTTCACCGTTTGCAGCTCACCCGAATGCCGGTTGTAGCTCCTTCGGATGCCGGTTGCAGCTCCCCACCATCCATGGTTGCAGCTCATGTTTGGGTCGCAACTCCCATGAACATCGGTTGCAGCTCCCCTTGACACTGGATGTAGCTCCTGCTGTCCATGATTGCAGCTCGCCATTCCGGTTGTCGAGGGAGAAGAGGATGTAGCTTCGCGTCCATGGAAGTAGCTCCTGCTCGCATCGGCTCCGGCGCCCCATCGCCGCTGTCGCCGGAGCTGGGATTTTTGGGGATTTAGAGAGAGAGAGAGAGAGAGAGAGAGAGAGAGAGAGAGAGAGAACTGGGGTGGGGGAGGAACTGGATAGACACGCGTGAGGTTGGGGATAGGCACTGTGGGGATAAGTTTCTATGGTGAGCGGTGGTGTGTGGATCCCATGTGTGTGCGCTTTGCGCGAGGAAGAGACTGGCCCAATTTCGGTCGGCTGACCGGCTACAAGCGTTTACCTTTATTTTTGAGGCAAAAAGTCTAAGTGGTGCTGAGAGAAAGGAGAAGGCGATCCAGCGTGGGAGTACTCGACGGCCCAGGAGAAGGAACAAGAGGTAGTGAGGCCCAGTAGTACTACTCGTGAAGGGGGCCCAACAGCAAGTATCCATCAACACGCTAAAGTAGTGAGATGATTCTGTCTCAAAAAAGGTAGTGAGATGATTCTAAAAAAAAAACCTAAAGTAGTGAGATGGTTTTGATCCTCAAAAAAAAGTAGTGAGATGTTTTTATTTTTTGAGAAAGGAATTGGGTTAATAAAAAGAAGTGGCTGATACAACACCAACATAAACCAGCCCGAGACTGCAACCAAAGGAGCCAATGATTTTGTCGCCCAAATGACGTGAGTTTTTAGAAAAAGAGGAATACCCCCGGCCTCCTCTGCATCTGGACGATGCATAAGACCATTTTATTAAGGGCAGTGCTGGGCGTCGGTGCACCGGCCGAACCGTTCGGCCGGTCGACCCCCAGCCGTCAGATGCGCGTCTTATTAGCCGTTTGATCGAGCTCCTTTATTTCTTTGTCCTCCCCCGCGTATCCCACCTTGCGCCGCCGCACGCCAGACACGAAAGAACCGCCTGCCTGACGATTGAGCCCCCGCTGACCCCACCCTCCCCCGCCATGGACGAGCACGACGCCGGCCTCGAAGCTTGCCGCCATTCCATTCTCGCTTTCAGGGGGCAGCCGCGGTTCCCAAAAAAAATCCATCGCCACCGTCGAGCAACGCCACCGTGAATGGAAGTAGCAAAAATTGACTTCGGTTCCAGCAAAATCAAACATGATTGTAGCAAAAAAAAAATCGACCAGAAAAAACAGGGATGTAGCATCTCGTGAGAATGAACGTAGCAATCATCAACACCTATGGTAACAAAAAACTGACAAAAAAGTTGCATCAAAAGACACAGTCGCGGGTCTCACATGTTTATGGAGATGGGATGTAGCAAAAATTGGACAAAAGCCGGCAGTAACAAAAAGATAACATGATTGTAGCAAAATCGTTAGCTGGTTCCAGCAAAAATACGGTGGGAACAGATTTTGGGCGGGGTGGGTGGTAGCAAAAGCATGAGCCGGTTCTAGCAAAATTTATCTTCGGTTCCAACAAAATCATAACATGGTTGTAGCAAAAAATCGACTAGAAAAACAGCAATGTCATGGAGATGGATGTAGCACAGCTGCACAAAACACCGGTAGTAACAAAAACCAAAATGGTTGTAGCAAAATGGTTCGCCGGTTCCAGCAAAAACTACGTGGTAGCAGATTTTGGATGAGTGGGTGGTAGCAAATACATGGGCTGGTTCCAGCAAAAAAAAGCATGGTTGTAGCAAATCCTGCTGCGGCGGCCATGGACAGGAGCGCAACCAGCTGCGGTCGGCCATGGCGACGAGCGCTGGTTGCCACATCATCGGCTGATGGATGAGCGGCCGCTCACCGAAGCAGCGCGAGGCAGGTGGATAGTGGACGCTCGCCGAAGCAGCGCGAGGTGTGTGCATAGTGGCCACTCGCCGAAGCAGCGCGAGGTGTGTGTATAGTGGCCGCTCGCCGGAGCAGCGCGAGGTGTGTGTATAGTGGCCGCTCGCCGGAGCAGCGCGAGGTGCGTGTATAGTGGCCGCTCGCCGGAGCAGCATGGGCAGGTGGTAGTGAGGCTCGCCGGAGCAAGGATGCGGCGGCCCGAGCGAGAGGCAGAGGTGAGGTAGGCGAACGTGAGCGAGACGACGAGTGGATGAGAATTCTGTGGATGGGCGGTTGCTGGGATAAAGACATGGATGCCTGGGTAGTGCGCGTGGGACCCATGAACACGTGGTGTGTGTGCGGCATTGCAGCCGTTGTGCTGTGTGGGCGACAAGAGCGGCGCGACCGGCCGAAAGTTCGGCCGGCGCGCCGGATACAAGCATTTACCTTTTATTAATTATTAACACAAGACCAAAGCCACCATCTAAGCAATATCTGTCGCTATTCTTATCCAGCTGATGAAGGGGCACTGATAGTCTGGGCCTAATACCAAACAGACCTCGCAGCCAAACCTAACATCTAAGACCTGAGGTCCCAACCAGGACGCTGCGGGTATGGGCACCCACTAGTCCGGCGTGCTCCTCAACAGGATGCTGCGGGTATGGGCACCCACCGATCCGTCGTGCTCCTCAACGGGGCCTTTGCACGGTATGAGGCCGCCGCAGTCACCTGCCACCAATCCATCTTCAGAGTTGTACTGCTACATCGACCTTGCCCGGTCTAGCTGCCGCGGACACCACCACGACGCTAGACAGCGTCGACCTCCTGCGCGTGTCCATCACCACACATCTGACGCCAAGCCTCCGCTGCTCCATGCCGCCAAGAGCCGCCGCCATGAATATGTAGAAAGAAACACCGCTCCACCAAAGAAGCCATCCGCTGGTCCCTCGAGCCCGAGTGCATCTCCAAGAATACCGCCCCCAAGGGGGTAAAGACACATGAATGCCGCCGTCATCCGATCAACTGATCTAGGGTTTCCCCCGGAGGTATTGGGTGGGTTTGGGATTTGTACCTTGATGATGCCTTCATGAAGGAAACGATGATAAGGACATCTTCATCACCGGCTCCGGCCAACGACCGAAGACCAAGTTTTCACTCGGATCCGTCCCAAGAAATCCACCCGACAACCTGTGCACTGTCTCGACCGTCTTCAAAGCCCCAGATCTAGCCGCCTAGATCCGGCGACCAACCGCAACAGCAGTGCCACCGTAGTAGTTCGGGCACACCGGCCACTGCCTCAATGCGCCACCACTGGAGCCTGGGAGGAGGACTCCCACCCCACCTCACCAAACCGCGAGAGCCGTCGAGATCGATCCCGCACGCTCATCACCGTCTCTGATCGGAACCAATCTATGGCAAAACCACGAGATCGCCGATGCAGATCCGCCTTGGGTACGGAATGCACCACGCCATGCCGCCGCGGGAAGCCCGAGCTTCACCCGCTGCCGCCGTCTAGGGCCGCCGCCCCAGGATCCTGATCTGGCAGTCTGGACCTCCACGGCGCCCTCTTCACGCCGCCGCCGCCGGCTCGCCACCAGGCAACCGTGCCGCCGCCCAAGGCCTCCGCCCGAAGCACGCCGTCGCGCCACCATGAATCAGATCGCCGCTGCGCCGTCACGCGCGTGGAGGTCCCGACCCACCCCCTCCGACCCAAATGACGTGAGTTGACACCCTAAAACTCCAGAGCCACCGCGGTGCCATGACCAGACCGGCTGAGGAATTAAAGAAGGCAACGGCTAGGATGAACACTCCTCATCTTGTACTTTCAATCTCTTCTGCTTTCTTCCACATCTCACCTACTCCCTATTCTTATATGGCTGTAAGCAAAGTTGTACTCATGTTTTGAATATGTATTCCGAAACTATCAATTGAAAGAGAAAACTATCATGTGTGTGCTTGATTAAAGGGACTCTTGATTAGACTTATCTCTATGCGTGTGCGCTTGATTCAGGCTCGTAACAGTGTCAGTCAATATCAGAGGCACTCATATTTTGCTTGCAATTCCCTTGATTTGCTTGTGAAACTCCGGCGAAGGGTGTGAAATTGCTCGTGAATTTGGCACAAAGCACTCCGCAAACTGAGTGGAGCAGATTCATAAGAAGCTAATCAACGACTGAATTCGCGAGGATGCCAGGGGAAGAGATTCCCCTAAAGCAGATGTTCTCGCTTGCGTTTGTGGTGGATAAAAAGTGTGACTAAGAAGCGGTGGCCTCAAATAACAAGTTGGACTCTATCTAGGCCTCGCAAGATGTGATGGCGGGCATGTGGAAGCCGAAGGTGGACAAAATGTTGGCGGATTTGATGACAGTAGTCATCGACTCGCAATGCCCAACCATTAATATCTTCGGCCTCGCCAATGCTTTCTCCACCACTGATGTCAGAACCCGGCAACTTTGGTGGAAACCACATCAGGCATTGAGCTTGTGTTAAACAAGGAGGTTTCAACCCAGGGCTTAGAGAGTTTTAGATTGTTAATGCATCAATTGCTACCTCGTAATCCTACCATTGACCGTGACAATTTTACCATAGATAGATTTATCGATCGGTTGAGAGATGAAATTTGATATGTTATAGTTATAGAACACCCAAAACAACTCGACTATGTCTGTGCTTTGACTTTATTGCATGAAGAAGTGCTTGAGAGCGTGGGGCACAATGAGAACAGAAAAACGGATCATTCAAATCGGACAATTATTTTTTCTAAAACATCTATTGCAACATTCACCCCATTTGTTCAGTGGAATGTGCAGATTCCGACAAATGAAGATAGAATAACATAGGTGGTGCAAGCTCGCACTCCTAGTTGCATTATCAGTGCCCTGCGGAATTACTGGAAGGTAAGGGGTCCGTGTTTTACGCATGGAGAAAAAAAGGGAGCCTCAACACATGTGTGGACAAACCCTACAACTCCATGTCATGAAATAATTGTTGCAGATGTTGCAAACTAATCTACCGGAAGAAGTGAGCTCATCATTTAATTTTTTAGAACAGAAGTGAGCTCATCTGAAGAAGGGGAATTATTGACAATCTCTGATCAAGCGTTGTTGGGCCTTGATGGAAATTAATCTTCTCAGTTGCAAGGCAAGATTCAAAAGTATGATTTGATCATTCTGCTCGACTAGAGCAGTAACTCTAGTTTTGTAAGTGAAGACCTAGCTCACTTTTTCCGGCGCGTCGAGGCCGTGGACTTGCACATGCACGGTGAATCAAGAAGTTGGAAATCGACAACACCTTAACCCTTTTCTTTTTCGGAACACCACACGCTGGCCTAGCCACACAGAATCTTCTTCACTTATTGCGAATCCACGGGACCACAACCCTTGTTTTATTTTACCTTCTATTTCTACTTGGGTTTTAGTTTCATTATACAAAAAAGGTTTCTTTTTGAAACATATTTTTATTTGACTTTTTTACTAAATACTTATTAAAACACAATATAGTTCTAAATATTTGACGAACATTTTATTTCACATGTTGTGGACAATTTAACAATAATTGTTTTTTTAATTTGTGTAAAATTTTATACACAAATATTTTTTTATGTACACTAACCTTTTAAAGTACATGATGACCATTTGCAGACATGCTTAGTTCCCTCATTTCTACAATATATCTAGAAATGATTTTAGAAAAAATGGTAATGAAAATACATTTTACCTTTTATTAGATAATCAAAATACATTTTTTCCTGAAAACTAAAAAAAATCCTCGACTAAAGGGCCCGTCCCATGGGCCAAACAAATGATGCCCAACACCTTCGGGAGCTTCCCGTTTTCGTCCAGAACGCCTAAGTCTTGCTTCGCCACTATGTCTCGCATTAAGTGAGACGTAGCGATCTCTCGCTGAAGGGCCTGGAGTAGTCAGGCCAGCCCACTAGCGTGTGTAACATTTTTTTACAATCCTATCTAGTTTGGGTCTAATTAGATAGGATTGTAAAACAAACGGGGCTCAGAGATTCTGGGAGAAGCTGGGTAGGGGTCGGATTCTGTGAGAATCCCCAGATTCTGACAAAAGAACTGGGCCTAGTTCCCTTCTGCAATATTTAGAAATGATTTTAGAAAAAAATGGTAATCAAAATACATTTTACCTTTATTAGATAATCAAAATAGATTTTTCACCGAAAACTAAAAAAAAAGATCCTCGACTAAAGGGCCCGTCCCATGGGCCAAACAAATGATGCCCAACACCTTCGGGAGCTTCCCGTTTTCGTCCAGAACGCCTAAGTCTTGCTTCGCCACTATGTCTCGCATTAAGTGAGACGTAGCGATCTCTCGCTAAAGGGCCTGGAGTAGTCAGGCCAGCCCACTAGCGTGTGTAACATTTTTTTACAATCCTATCTAGTTTGGGTCTAATTAGATAGGATTGTAAAACAAACGGGGCTCAGAGATTCTGGGAGAAGCTGGGTAGGGGTCGGATTCCGTGAGAATCCCCAGATTCTGACAAAAGAACTGGGCCTAGTTCCCTTCTGCAATATTTAGAAATGATTTTAGAAAAAAATGGTAATCAAAATACATTTTACCTTTATTAGATAATCAAAATAGATTTTTCACCGAAAACTAAAAAAAAAGATCCTCGACTAAAGGGCCCGTCCCATGGGCCAAACAAATGATGCCCAACACCTTCGGGAGCTTCCCGTTTTCCTCGAGAACGCCTAAGTCTTGCTTCGCCACTATGTCTCGCATTAAGTGAGACGTAGCGATCTCTCGCTGAAGGGCCTGGAGTAGTCAGGCCAGCGCACTAGCGTGTGTAAAAATGGCAGCAAGTAGGGATCAAACATGGGTCCTCCTGATCGCTTCATCGCACTGATAGAACTGAGACAACATTGAGGTTGTGTTAAATTACTTGGGCATAACCTATTAGAAGGAAAAGAGCTAGTTTTACACTGATTTTTCTTCTTCATTTTCTTCTGTTTTTTGGTTTTCTTCGGGGTTTTTATTTTTTGCTTTATTTTGTCTATTTCCTTTTTCCTTTCTCAATTTTTCCCTTTTTCTTTTTTCATTCATTTATACGGGTTTCAATGCTATTTTTGTTTTCTTTTATTTTTTTATTTTTTCATTCTTTTTATTCTTTCTGCATTTGTTTCTTTGGTTTATTTTTGTTTCTTTTCTGGTTTGCATTTTGATTAATTTCTCTTTTCCTTTTGTTTTTCATTCTACCTTTTTGTATATGTCAACAGCATTTTCTAATACACGCTTAACATTGTCCCAATACAAATATCACATTTTCTAATACATGGTGAAATGTTTTTATAAAAATTTATTTAAAAATTTGTTATATGTTTCAAATACAAGATTAACATTTTGAATACATGGTCAATATTTTCTTATACACCCTTTTAAACCTTTTCAAATTCTTGATTAACATTTTCAAATAAAAGAATAACATTTTTTCACTACATAGTCCATATTTTTATATGCACATTTAGCATTTTTTTCAAATGCTTGACTAATATTTTATAAATGCAAGATAAAAATATTTTGAACACATGTTCAACATTTTAATACACATTTAATATTTGTTCAATGCCTGATTAACATTTTTCAAATACTTATTCAACATTTTTCAAATATTTATTCAACATTTTTCAAATACTTATTCAACATTTTCAAATGCTTGATTGACCTTTTGATATAAATTATCAAAAAATCATTATATTTAATACATGGGATCAACAGTTTTTCCATACACATTTAACATTTTTCGAATGGTTGATCAACAATTTTCAAATACTTGTTTAACATTTTGTTCAATTGGTTGATTAGCATTTTAAAATACATGACAATAAGTTCACTGTTTTTTAATACATGGTCAACATTTTTATGCTATACACATTTAACAAAATCGAAATGCGTGATCAACTTTTCTAACATACTTGTTCAAAAAAAATTCAAATGCTTTATTAATAGTTTTGAAATACACGATCAAATGTTTTATACACATTTTTATACATTTTTTGTATATGTGATAAACATGTCTCTATACACATTTGATATTTTCAAATGCATGGTAAACATCTTTCAATTGCTTTTTATTGATTTTGTTTGTGATATATTTAGATTATTTAAAGTATAAATAAAACAAAAAACGAAATAGTAAACGTCAAAAAGAAAACTGAAAACATGAGCCTGTGCCCTCCCGCGCTCCTGGTCTGGCCCATCACGTCTCCTCTTCAGTGACAGTTCCTACCCTCTCGCGCTGATGGCGAGATACAGGGTTATAGGCTGATTCCTAAACGGGCGCACACCCCCCTCCCGTCATGGGCCAGGCCCGTTTTACTTCTTTTTTTTTCATTCCTTTAATGATCCAAAAACTACGTGCCTGCCGCAGGAGTCGAACTCTAAACCCACGGCCTTTGTTCGAGTGCAGCTAGCCAACCGGGACAACTTATGTCTCTGATTAGATTTCTGCTTTTATGATTTTGTATAGTAAATATAACGGTAAGAAAAGCACACACGTTTCCAGTCTGGTTTTCTTTTTTGTTTGGTCGTATTAAGAAATTGTTCATCATATATTATGAAATAGTTCACCTTTGAATTTATAAAAATGTTCATCATGTATTACAATTAATCGCATATTATGAAATTGTTCAACGTATATTAAAAAATGTTCATTGTGTACTTAAAATTTGTTCATCGTACATTAAAAATTGTTCAACACATACCACAACATGTTTCATTTGTGTATTTGAAATTTGTTCAATGTTTGCTTACAAAAAAGTTCACTGTATTTTAAAATTTGTTCAACGTATATTTAAAAAAATTATTTTTTTGGAAAAAATGATTTGCCATTGTCTACTTTTAGACTAGCGTTGCGCTAAAACCGTTATGGGATGCTAGCTTGGATTTCGATCCACAGGTGCGCATCTTTTTTGCCGCTCGACGTATAGGACCTCCCCAGCGAGCGAGCGAAGGAAGCGGGAGCGGGAGAGGGAATCCAAAATGGGCCGGCCCATGAAGGGGGCGTGCGTGGGCGCCGGTTGCTCCGAGTGGCGCTTAAGGCGCCACTTAGGAGGCTAAACCCTATTTGGCGACTTTAGCGCCCGCTATAGGTCTTTCCACTAACGGGCGCATACCCCACTCATCACGTTGGGCCGGCCCAGTTTTGACCTTATTTTGTCTGTTTTATAAAACTGCAAAAAGGTGCGCTAGAGCTGGGTATCGAACCGGAGACTTTTTGTCTGTTTTCCCGTATTTTACTCCCTTGCCTTTTCCATTTTTCTTTCCTGTTTCTTTCTATTTTCAAATTCACGAAACTTTTTTCCTTCATGATTTTTTCTGCAAGTCAACGAACTTTTTCTTGAATTTTGATAATTTTTCGAAAATTTGATGAATGTTTTTTAAATCCGATGAACTTTTTTCTAATTTTATGTTTTCGAATTTGGTGAACTTTTTCTGAATTCGATGAACTTTTTCCGAATTTGATGAACTTTTTCCCAAATTCGGTGAACTTTTTTGGAATTCGATGAACTTTTTTCGAACTTGGTGAATTTGTTTTGAATTCGTTGAACTTTTTCCGAATTCGATGAACTTTTTCTGAGTTTGATGAACTTTTTTCGAACTTGGTGAACTTTTTTTTTAATTCGGTGAACTTTTTTGATATTCGATGAACTTTTTTTCGTATTCAATAAACTTTTTTCAAAGGACAAGAGTACATACTGTAGCAAAGCAGTTCGTTTTTTCCAAGAAAACCAGTACATACTGTAGCATTTTTTTAGTGAAAGAAAAGAAGTGATCGAGCAGGCAGTTTTTTTTAGCAAGCGACTCAGCTAGCGAGCGAGCGGCAGTACGATCGAGCGACGGCAGCGAGCCAGCGGGCGAGCAGCGGCAGCCAGCGAGCGTTGCTGGGCCAGGCCCATGCAAGCGACGCAGCGGGCGCTGGCTTAGCTAACGGGCGCTAAAGGCGCCAAGGAGGAGGTCTCACTTAGGAGCTCCCATCGGCCCCCCTTCTAGCCAGGGACCTCCTATACGCCGCGCTTTGCGGAAAATTGGCGGCGTGCCGCACAGAGAGGGACCCAACTGGGCCGGCCCATGGAATTCTACCGCAGGATGCAAAAATATAGGAGAAGAATGAAACACGCATGACCCAGGAATTGAACCTGAGACCAACTGCGTACCAGCAAGCACTAGTAGCCACTCCAACTAACCACTACTGCTGTCAAATAAAGCAGTGCACAACTAAAAGAACTAGTCATAAATGTAAAACAGAAATGGTATCCTGTAGCGACCTGGAACCAGTACTGTAGAAAATTAGCTATTGTAGCGAATCTGAATTAGTTACCGGGGTGAACGTTTTTTAATGCGTATTTTGAAAAAGTATCAACATTTCTTGAATTCCCGAAGAAGAAAAACAGAGACAGAAACATTTTCTGAATATGTGAACAAAAAAATTTGAAAAAGCTATGCACTGCTTAATTCAGTTTCCATGCGTGCTAATGATTCCAAGTTTCCAATTGTCCGATTTACAGCGCTAATATCAAAGAACAACAACAGTGACAAAACACAACACTTTTTGATTTATTCGAACAAATCTTCAAAATTATGAACAATTTTAAGGTAAGTAATGTTTCAAAGTTTGAACATTTGTGAAACGACACAAGCAAATTTTGAAACACCAAACAAAATTTTTGAATACATGAACAATTTTCAGAACAGGAACATTTTTGGAAATTTCTGAACAAAAAGTTGAAAAGCTGACCATTTATTGAATCTGCGAACAATTTTTTGAAAACACAAACTAATTTTTTTAAAACACGAAATTTTTTTGAAAAATGGGAACAAATGTGAAATCCCAATTTTTTTTAAAAAAATGAACAAATTTGGAAATGTGAATTTTTTTTGAAAATCACGAACAAAATTTGAAACTCCGAACAAATTTTGGAAACACAAACATAATTTTGTACCTTTTTTTGAAAAGAATGAATTTTTTTTTGAAACCTGAACAAAACAATTCGAACATCTATTTTAGAACCGAACAAAGTATTGAATATACTGAACTTTTTTTAAATTTGCGAACAATTTTTGAAACTGAAACATTTTTTGAAATCCCGAACATTTTTTTAAAAGTTGTCAAAAGTGTGAACAAAAACATTCTTAACAATTTTGTTAACACACATTTTTTTTTGAAAATACCGAACAATTTTTGGAAAATGCATACAGTTTTTTGAATTTGTGAACAAAATTTGAAAACACGAATTGTTTTCAAATTCTGAACATTTTTGTAAAAGTGCGAACATTTTCCAAAAAATGCGAACATTTTTTTGAAAAAGAAAACATCAACTTGAAAAACAAAAAAGTAAAAAAAATAAAAACGAAACAGAAATAGAAAAAGAAAGTAAAATACAAAACCCATTCAGGAACCTTCTAGAAGTTTTGGTAGCTCTAAAAAAGAATGGAAAGTTATGTTGCTTCAGTTTGTGTTTCTGTTTTGCACAATTGTTTTTTTAATAGACCACAAAAAATGTTCAAAGTATTTTGAACAATATTCACATGTTTAAAGCATGTTCTTAAAAAAATTAAGTCTATGTAAAAAATAGCTAATTTTTAAAAATAGTTCGTATGATTCAATAACTGTTCATACAGAGTGCAATTTAGAACAACGTTCACACATTAAAAAAATACCCATGGCATTTGAATAAATTTTTTGATATGCATTTAAGTCATGTTCATACCATTCAAACAAATCATGCTATTTTGAGCAAAGTTCGCTCATTTAAACAATATTCAAGATGTTTAAACTGTTCACACCACTTAAATTTTTATTAATGACATTTAGAACAATATTCTTGATATTTGCAAAATAATTCATGATGTTTTTAGAAAGCGTTAATGACATTTTGAAACACTGTCCATCTCATGTTTAATAAAATCACCTGTATTTTATAGATGTTTATTGTGCATCTTAAAAACGTTCAACATGTACTCAAAAAATATTGAACGTGTATTTAAAAAATATTCATCGCGTTTTTGACAAGTGTTCAACCTATATATAAAACATGTTCATTTTGCTAAAAATGTTGACATGTATTTGAGAAAAGGATAAAAAAATTAAAAATGAAATAGAAATGAAAAAACCTAAGGATGTGACCGATAAACTATTCAAGAAAAACATAGAAAAAAACGAAACAAAGAATAACAAGAATCTTCCAGAAGGTACCGAAACCTGCTACTCTCTCCTGCTATTAGCTGGCGGCCTAGTAAAAAATGGCCATGGGCAAGCAATTCGTACGACTAGCCAGAGGCAAGATATAGTATTACTCTAGTGAGGCCTGTTTGGTTCCTGTCCTGGAGAAAATTTGCCTGGCCTGGCGTATGCCTGAGATCTGCCTAGACCATGTTTGGTTCATGCCCTGAAAAGTCAGGCACTAGCCTGGCCTGGAAAGCTGCCGACGTCATTAGCCTGGGCTGGAAACCCGAGATCCCCATTAGCCTGGACCAGGCAACCGGAATGGGACGCCTGGAACCAGCCTGGGGCTACTCATCACGCCTGGGAGAATAAAAAATGCAAGCAATGGTCTGTTGTGACGGACGTAAGACAGCTTCTTTCCTTGACGGGATGTACATAAGTAGCTGGTTGGTGTGGTCACGAACCAAACAGTGTTGGCAAAAGCTGCTTGGCCAGGCAGAAAAGCAGCAGCACCCCAGGCCCAATCCAGGCACAAGAATTTGCCAGGCATCCTTGGCAGGGAAGGAACCAAACGGGCCCTTATACTCTCCCATTTCACGCGTTGCTCCCTAAGCACGAAGATGTACATATTGAGATCTCCTAATTCACGTTTGTTGCGCCAGGTAAGCCACCCGGCACTCACACAATAGGATTCATGGGCCGACCCAAAATTGTCTCTCAAGCGCGAACGACCGAGCAAGGGAGAGGTAAGAGAGTGAGCTCGTGGATTAGGATATGTTGTTAACCACTAACAGTTTCACCTTTCACTTTTGACATATGACTGGACGAACCAGAAATACGATCGCAGTAGTTCTCCCTTTACCACCTTAGCCAAACTTGCGGAACGTAAGGTGGTAAACACAGGAGCCGGGCAACCCAACTATAGACCAAAGACATGATTCGGAGCCGATGCATATAATGCAATATCCGGGACGCCAAAGAGTTCTCTATGGGTGTTCGGACTTAAGAGTTTGTGGGGCCGAATACAACCCCTAGTATGAAGGCCTTGCCGACTCACGTATGTCCATCGAAAGCAAGGAGGGAATACGAATGACAAGATAATACTCCCTCTGTTCCTAAATATAGGGTGTTTAGTTTTTGGCACGAAAATTAAAGAACGTACGTGGATAGAAAATTTCACTAGTTTTGGGTGAGATTTCACATGACTAATTGACATTAGAAAATAGAGGAGCTTGCCTAATATAATGGAATGTAATCAAATCCCTAAAAGAATTATCCAAATGAGTGGTGCAACGCAATACACCTTATATTTCAGATTTTTTTCTCAAAAATCTATACACCTTATATCAAGGAACAGAGGGAGTATAAGAGTCCAATTAAAAAGGTGATGATCATCTGCTTCCTTGATATCCTTATTAATACGTCGAGGCGTATTTCGACAGACAATGTCATGAATATTAAGGTCATGTTACATGCCTAAAATAGAAAATTTTACATAAGGGAAAGTCTAACACAGGGCCTAAAAGTAATACTTCAAAAACTCCGGTGACGTCCTGTTGCACGTATGCGTTATTTCTCCTTAGTAATGAGTCCTTTGAGAGGAGTATTTGATGGTTGGGAAACGCTAGCCTTGAAAGGATCTCCTGATACAACCATATAGCAGGTAAGGCTCTTAATGAACCAGTAGTGAAAAAAGGTATATGCAGTCCAGATAGGGTCAAGCCGTATTATGGACCTTTTTTGCAGTGTGCCTCCGGCGCTGCCCAAGGTATTTTTAGTGCGAAGTTATGTATGCGTGGTATGTAAGTCGCAACCTTATGGGGTAGTCGACGGAGGCCGAACTGCTAATCAAGGTACGGATCCGTTGATTTATCGCAATTATGGGCGGACCAGACTCATTTACACACGACATTGGCTTTATTGCCCGAAGAACTGTTCGGCTTGATAAGGCCGCCATACACCTCGGCTGCAAGGGCCGCAGTGTGCTCTTCAGTATGGAGGGAGCGCTCCATATTACCATTGACTGTAATAACGCCACGAGGTCCAGGCATATTAAGCTTCAAGTAAGTGTAGTGCGGGACTGCATTAAAGCGGGCGAAAGCAGTTCGTCCGAGCAGTGCATGATAGCCACTGCAGAAAGGGACGATGTTGAAGACTAACTCTTCGCTGCGGAAGTTGTCTGGGAGCCGAATACTACCTCCAGTGTTAGTGAGCCCGTGCAACGGGCCTCCACACCCGGTATCACACCTTTAAAGGTAGTGTTACTAGGCTTGATTCTGGATGGGTCAATGCCCATCTTGCAGAGAGTGTCTTGATAGATCAAGTTGAGACTGTTGCCCCCGTCCATAAGGACTCTAGTGAGATGGTATCCGTCAATAATTGGATCAAGTACCAGGGCAGCCGAACCACCGTGACGGATACTGGTTGGGTGATCCCTGCGATCAAAAGTGATCGGATAGGCTGACCATGGTTTAAACTTGGGGGCGACAGGCTCTACAGCGTAGACGTCTCTTAGTGTGCGCTTGCGCTCCCTTTTGGGAATGTGAGTGACATAGATCATGTTCACTGTTTTCACCTTGGGGGGAAACTGCTTCAGACCCCCGGTGTTCGGTTGACGGGCTCATCATCGTCTTCACTTGGAGGTCCCTTTCCCTTGTGTTCGGTATTTATCTTACCGGCCTGTTTGAAAACCCAACAATTCCTATTGGTGTGGTTACCAGGCTTATCGGGTGTGCCATGAATCTGACAGGGCCTCTCAAGGATTTTATCCAAGCTGGATGGACCGTCCCTGTTGCCTTTGAAACATTTCTTCCGTTGTCCGGATTTAGAGCTGCTGAATCCGGCATTGACTGTCGTATCGTCTGCATTGTCGTTGTTGTTCCGGTGTTTGTTTTTATTGCGGCGTGGTTTACCATTGCCATCTCTGGCTCCGAAGTGCCGGGGTTGCCCGAGCTGTTGCTTCTACGAGCCAACCAGCTATCCTCACCCGCACAGAAGTGGGTCATAAGTGTAGTTAGGGCTGCCATGATCTTCGGCTTTTCCTGGCCGAGGTGTCGGGCGAGCCATTCGTCCCAGAAGCTGTGTTTGAAGGCCGCTAAGGCTTCGGCATCCGGGCAGTCCATGATCTGGTTATTTTTGATTAGGAACCGATTCCAAAGCTTGCAAGCCGATTCGCCTGGTTGCTGGATTATGTGACTCAAGTCGTCAGCATCCGGTTGCCGGACATAAGTGCCCTGAAAGTTGGCCCGAAAAGCATCTTCCAAATCTTCCCAGGTTCCAATTGAGTTTTCTGGAAGGCTGTTCAACCAGTGTCGTGCTGGTCCTGTCAGCTTTAGAGGAAGGTATTTAATAGCATAGAGGTCGTCCCCATGAGCCATGTGAATGTGGAGAAGAAAATCTTCAATCCAGACGGCTAGATCCGTCGTTCCATCGTACTGTTCGATGTTTACGGGTTTAAACCCTTTCGGAAATTGGTGCTATATTACCTCATCGCTGAAGCATAAAGGGTGTGCAGCCCCTTTGTATCGCGCAATATCGCTGCGGAGGTCGGATGACATCTAAGTTCGGTTCTGATCCCAAACATAATAATGGTCGTCTGATACGTCCATTTTGCATCATGCTTTTATATCGATATTTATTGCATTATGGGCTGTTATTTCACGTTATGTCACAATACTTATGGCTATTCTCTCTTATTTTACAAGGTTTACATGAAGATGGAGAATGCCGGCAGCTGGGATTCTGGGATGGAAAAGGAGCAAATATTAGAGATCTATTCTGCACAGCTCCAAAAGTCCTAAAACTCCACATAGTCATT
Source organism: Aegilops longissima (assembly GCA_021605205.1). Taxonomy (NCBI): domain Eukaryota; kingdom Viridiplantae; phylum Streptophyta; class Magnoliopsida; order Poales; family Poaceae; genus Aegilops; species Aegilops longissima. The sequence continues at coordinate 39,810,318 of CM038682.1, read as the reverse complement.
TTTGGATTTAATAAAAAATACTGAGCAGAAGAAATACCAGAGGGGCCCCACACCCTGGCCACGAGGGTGGGGGGAGCGTCCCCTGCCTCGTGGGCCACCTGGCAGCCTCCCGGTGCCCATCTTCTGCTATATGAAGTCAATTACCCTGTAAAAAATCATAAGCAAGCTTATGGGACGAAACTCTGCTGTCACGAGGCGGAACCTTGGCGGAACCAATCTAGGGCTCCGGCGGAGCTGTTCTGCCAGGGAAACTTCCCTCCGGGAGGGCGAAATCATCACCATCGTCATCACCATCGATCCTCTCATCGGGAGGGGGGCAATCTCCATCAACATCTTCACCAGCACCATCTCCTCTCAAACCCTAGTTCATCTCTTGTATCCAGTCTTCTTCCCAAAACCTCAGATTGGTACCTGTGGGTTGCTAGTAGTGTTAAATTACTCCTGGTAGTTGATGCTAGTTGGTTTATTCGGTGGAAGATCATTTGTTCAGATCCTTAATGCATATTAATACTCCTCTGATTATGAACATGAATATGCTTTGTGAGTAGTTACGTTTGTTCCTGAGGACATGGGAGAAGTCTTGCTATAAGTAGTCATGTGAATTTGGTATTCGTTCGATATTTTGGTGAGATGTATGTTGTCTCTCCTCTAGTGGTGTTATGTGAACATCGACTACATGACACTTCACCATTATTTGGGCCTAGAGGAAGTCATTGGGAAGTAATAAGTAAATGATGGGTTGCTAGAGTGACAGAAGCTTAAACCCTAATTTATGCGTTGCTTCGTGAGGGGCTGATTTGGATCCATATGTTAGGGGTTAATCATAAGTGGGATGCTTGTCCAAGAAAGGGCAGTACCCAAGGACCGGTCCACCCACATATCAAATTATCAAAGTAACGAACGTGAATCATATGAGCGTGATGAAAACTAGCTTGACGATAATTCCCATGTGTCCTCGAGAGCGCTTTTCTCTATATAAGAACTTGTCCAGGCTTGTCCTTTGCTACAAAAAGGATTGGGCCACCTTGCTGCACCTTATTTACTTTCATTGCTTGTTACCCGTTACAAATTACCTTATCACAAAACTATCTGTTACCGATAACTTCAGTGCTTGCAGAGAATACCTTACTGAAAACCGCTTGTCATTTCCTTCTGCTCCTCGTTGGGTTCGACACTCTTAGTTATCGAAAGGACTACGATAGATCCCCTACACTTGTGGGTCATCAAGACTCTTTTCTTGCGCCGTTAATGATACGTCCATCTTGCATCATGCTTTTATATTAATATTTATTGCATTATGGGCTGTTATTACACGTTATGTCACAATACTTATGGCTATTCTCTCTTATTTTACAAGGTTTACCATGAAGAGGGAGAATGCCGGCAGCTGGGATTCTGGGCTGGAAAAGGAGCAAATATTGGAAACCTATTCTGCGCAGCTCCAGAAGTCCTGAAACTCCACGAAAGTCATTTTTGGAATTAATAAGAATTATTGAGCGAAAGAAGTACCAGAGGGGGCCCACACCCTGGCCATGAGGGTGGGGGGCGCACCCACCCCTACTGGGTGCGCCTAGGGGTGGGCAAAAAAACCGAGGACCGAAGACTGGAGCCGAAAAAACCGGGACCGAAGCCGAACAAACCAAGTACCGAAACTTCGGTTGTTTAATCGGTCACAGAACTTCAGAAACCGATCTTACATCGGTGTATTCGGTCGTTCGATTGTGTTGACCGAACGAAATACTTGAACACACGCAGGCACCACATCATGTGTATTAAGGCTAGCGTACTAAGCCCAAAGTCGCATCCCCGTCAGCCCATTAACTACGCTCCAAAAAAGCCCAATAACGATAAAAGCCCTTTTTCCAGCCTTTTCCTCTGCCACAAACACACACGCAACTCCGCGTCGTCTCCTGGACCTCTAGAGGTTTCGCCCTCAGTCCCTCACACACAGCCCTAAACGCAGCGCCACCTCCTCTATTTTCCCCATCTGGCGCAATACCAGCGGCCGCCGGCTGCGTGCGTGCACGGGGCACCCATGTGTTCTGCACGGTGGCTCCTGACGGCGCTCATGGCTCCCTCGCGACGGGCGATGGCCAGCGACGTACTTCCACGCGTTCGTGGGTTTGCGGCCATCATCTCTTCATGGCCGGCTGCCCGCTGCCAGTGATGCATCAACCCGTGTATGCTACAGATATTTCCATTGATTCATGTTCGCTTGTTCACATTTTCTTGGCCAAGGTTGGACTCTCGATTTCTTCCTCCCAGTCAAAATATCGGGTCTCTTCGGTAGTAATCGAGCACTGAACCGATTTATCGGTGGACGAAGTCTCGGTCACTGATTTCTACGAAGACCGGTCGGTCAGAAAAAGGAGAAAACCAAATTTGAAAAAAAAAACCGAGGCACCAAACCGATTTCTTCGGTCTAAACGAATGCCCAGGCCGAGGTGCGCCCCCTGCCTCATGGGCCCCCTGGTGGCCCTCCGGTGCCCATCTTCTGCTATATGAAGTCATTTACCCTGAAAAAATCATAAGCAAGCTTTCGGGACGAAACTCCGCCGCCACGAGGCGGGACCTTGGCGGAACCAATCTAGGGCTCTAGCGGAGCTATTCTGCCGGGGAAACTTCCCTCCGGGAGGGGGAAATCATCAGCATCATCATCACCAACGATCCTCTCATCGGGAGGGGGTCAATCTCCATCAACATCTTCACCAGCACCATCTCCTCTCAAACCCTAGTTCATCTCTTGTATCCAATCTTGTATCAGAACCACAAATTGGTACTGTGGGTTGCTAGTAGTGTTGATTACTCCTTGTAGTTGATGCTAGTTGGTTTATCCGGTGGAAGATCATTTGTTCAGATCCTTAATGCATATTAATACTCCTCTTATCATTAACATGAATATGCTTTTTGAGTAGTTACGTTTGTTCCTGAGGACATGGGTGAAGTCTTGCTATTAGTAGTCATGCGAATTTGGTATTCGTTCGATATTTTGATGAGATGTATGTTGTCTCTCCTCTAGTGGTGTTATGTGAACGTCGACTACATGACACTTCACCATTATTTGGGCCTAGAGGAAGGCATTGGGAAGTAATAAGTAGATGATGGGTTGCTAGAGTGACAGAAGCTTAAACCCTAGTTTATGCGTTGCTTCGTAAGGGGCTGATTTGGATCCATATGTCTCATGATGTGGTTAGGTTTCCTTAATACTTCTTTTGTAGTTGCAGATGCTTGCAATAGGGGTTAATCATAAGTGGGATGCTTGTCCAAGAAAGGGCAGTACCCAAGCACCGGTCCACCCACATATCAAATTATCAAAGTAACGAACGTGAATCATATGAGCGTGATGAAAACTAGCTTCACGATAATTCTCATGTGTCCTCGGGAGGGCTTTTCTCATTATAAGAATTTGTCCAGGCTTGTCCTTTGCTACAAAAAGGATTAGGCCACCTTGCTGCACCTTATTTACTTTCATTGCTTGTTACCAGTTACAAATTATCTATCACAAAACTATCTGTTACCTACAATTTCAGTGCTTGCATAGAATACCTTACTGAAAACCGCTTGTCATTTCCTTCTGCTCCTCGTTGGGTTCGACACTCTTACTTATCGAAAGGACTACGATAGATCCCCTATACTTGTGGGTCATCAAGACTCTTTTCTGGAGCCGTTGCCGGGGAGTGAAGCACCTTTGGTTAGTGGAACTTGGTAAGGAAACATTTATGTAGTGTGCTGAAATTTACTGTCACTTGTTATTATGGAAACTAATCCTTTGAGGGGCTTGTTCGAGGCATCTTCGCCCCAACCAGTAGAGCAAAGAGTTGCTCCTCAACCTACTGAACCTACTGAAAATGTTTACTTTGAGATTCCTTCGGGTATGATAGAGAAACTGCTCGCTAATCCCTTTGCAGGAGATGGAACATTGCATCCCGATTTACACCTTATCTATGTGGATGAAGTTTGTGGATTATTTAAGCTTGCAGGTATACCCGATGATGTTGTTAAGAGGAAGGTCTTCCCTTTATCTTTGAAGGGAGACGCATTGACATGGTATAGGCTATGTGATGATATGGTATCTTGGGACCATAAGCGATTGAAATTGGAATTTCACCAGAAGTTCTATCCTATGCATCTTGTTCATCGTGATCGTAATTATATATATAATTTTTGGCCTCGCGAAGGAAAAAGCATCGCTCAAGCTTGGGGGAGGTGATACGGTCACCGCTCGTACACCTATTATTCCCTCATTGCTGCCAAGTAGAATATTTTCAAAGCGAGAGGCTGGCTATGAAAAAGAGATGCAGAAGTACGTGGTTCCGGCTCTACGTCAAAGGAAGGTGTTGCATTCAACTAATCAAAGAGGTATATTAGGCTCTATGCCTTGCTCACGTACTATCCACGGAAGTCAAAAGTCAGTATTCAGGGATCCAAGTATCACCAGAGTTATAATTGAAGAGATGCCTGCTAATACAATCCCTTTGGATGAAGTGGAGCCTTGCTTTAGAACCCCAAGCAACTACTACAAGTTTAGCCAGAAAAGCAAGCTTACGTGAAGGTCTCATAGTTTTATTATGGTGTATTATTTTTATCCTGCAGTGTGTTTTCTAGTATTTTTGTTGAGTCCGGTCCGTGTCGTGATGTGAGTCGGGCTCGGCCCAGGCGTTATGCACCACCTATTTAAGCAAGGGGTGCGGCGTTGTCTAAGGTTAGGTTTTAGTTTTGGCAAAAATACTCAGAACATGCATCTAGCGATGCCCGCGTATCTGTGTTCATGCGTTCCCTAATCAGGGTTTGATCATTGCATGTGTTTAGGCGACGTGGATCGTCAAGGCGCAAGTCTCGGTTTGATTCTTGATCTACAAGGGTCGCTAGCTTCCTGTTCTTCTCCATATACTTCTACTAGTGCTTATTATCCATCTGCTAATTACTCCGTCGCCGTCGCCGCCGCTAATCGCCATTAGCTTAATCCCCTACGTATATACTAGTACTACTACTACCACGTACATCTTCCAGCCGCTGTTCATCTCTACAATCTATCCATCCATCTAGTCTGCTACTAGTCTCCTCCACGTACACATCCACAATCTCTTTTGATTCCAACAAGATCCATTGTGTTTTCCTTTTTTTTTTCCTACAAGATTGCTTCTGCTAGTATAACTGTTGGCGCGTGGTGAAAGATCAGGGCAACCCAAAAATCGTCTCAACGCCACTTGAGCCGTATCAACTGGTATCAGAGAGCGCCAGGTTTATCACTGCGCGATGTCAACTGCAAGCAAGCGTGACACGGATGAGGTGCAGGAGGATGATGGGCCGCCGCAATATGGTCCCGATCTGGACCCAGGTGTCCGTGCTATGTTCAAGGCTACATACCAGCACTTCGACAGCCGCATGAAGGCCCTCGACGAGACGGTGACCGACGGGTTCCAGGCTATGCAAGCAGCCCTCCGTCGCCTAGAGGCAAGGGCAGCCGGCGCAGCTGCTCCAGCGAGGGAACAACATGCCTGCAGCAGCGAGCACCTCGACATGTCCGTGACGCGGACGTTGCCAACGACGACAATGATGCTGAGTCCGAGGATGGTTCTGATGCTCGCGGCAACTTGCCTCGCCGACCACGACATGATGCTCGTCCCCGTGATGATGGACCAAGGCGGCGCCGCGATGAGGACGAGGACGGAGGTATTGGTAGAATAAAAATTACTATACCTTCGTTCACAGGCAAGGCCGGTCCAGAGGAGTATCTTGAGTGGGAGATGCGTGTGGAGCAGATTTTTGGTAATCACCGTTACTCCGAAGAGCGGAAGATTCGTTTTGCTTCTCTTGAATTTTCAGGTTATGCATTAATTTGGTGGGATCAGCTCAACCGCAATGACGCACGACCAGAGTCATGGCGTGAGATGAAGCGTACAATGCGTGCTCGCTTTGTGCCAGCTTATTTTCAGAAGGAGCAACACACAAAGCTTCGCCGTCTTGTTCAAGGAGCCATGACGGTGGATGAGTATTACCAACGGATGCAAGTTCTGATGATCAGAACTAATGTGCATGAGTCTGATGATGCAACAATGACACGCTTCTTTGAGGGGCTGAATGAGGATATACGTGACCGTGTTGATTTGATGCAGTATAATGATATGCAAGAGCTTCTTCATCAAGCGGAGCGTGCCGAACAGTGGGTCAAAGCCAAGCAAGTTTCCAAAGGCCGCACCAATTTCAGCATGGGGCGACGTTCCTATTCGCATGACGATGATAATGTCAAGCCAGCTTCATCCTATAGGTCAGCTGCTACCGATCACAAGGAGATGAGCAAAGAATCTATGGCCGCGGGCAAAGTGGCTTCAAGGGCTGATTCAAGTGCGCAGTCTGTTATGCGTACTAGTGAGATTGTTTGTTACACATGTGGAGGTAGGGGACACAAACGCATTGATTGTCCGAACAAGAAGAGAGTGCTCCTTGTTAATGATGGATATGTTTCCGAAGACAAAATTGACTCAGAGTCTGATGAGCCCAAGGAAGGGGAAAGTGAATCTAATCCTATCATGTGCTATCCTTTAGATTATGATGATCTGCCATGCATCATGGTGCAGCGAGCTAAAGAGGATCAAATTCCAAGTTCGGGACAACGGTGGAAAATTTTTCAGTCACAATGCAAGATCAAAAACAAGTGTTGCAAGTTGATTATTGATGGAGGGAGCTACACCAACATCATAAGCAAGCGTGTGGTGGATGCGTTAGGACTGAAGGCATGGCCACATCCGCAGCCACATTGCATTGAGTGGTTGTACAACTCCGGACGTTTGAAGGTGACTCACAAGGTACGCGTAAAGTTCAATGTTGGCACATATTACGATGAGGTGATTTGCGATGTTGTGCCAATGGATGTGTGTCAATTACTATTGGGTCGTCCATGGCAATATGATCGCAATGCTATACATGAGGGGAGGTCCAACACTTACGTGTTTCGAGATGTTGGCATCAAACGTGTGCTGCAGCCCATGGGTAATAATGCTATCAAGATTGATCATATGTTTGTATGCAAGGAAATTTTGAAGAGTGTCCCAAAACCGAGGACGGTTTTGCTTGAAGGAGGAGAGGATGATACGGTCACCGCTCGTACACCTATTATTCCCTCATTGCTGTCAAGTAGAATATTTTCAAAGCGAGAGGCTGGCTATGAAAAAGAGATGCAGAAGTACGTGGTTCCGGCTCTATGTCAAAGGAAGGTGTTGCATTCAACTAATCAAAGAGGTATATTAGGCTCTATGCCTTGCTCACGTACTATCCACGGAAGTCAAAAGTCAGTATTCAGGGATCCAAGTATCACCAGAGTTATAATTGAAGAGATGCCTGCTAATACAATCCCTTTGGATGAAGTGGAGCCTTGCTTTAGAACCCCAAGCAACTACTACAAGTTTAGCCAGAAAAGCAAGCTTACGTGAAGGTCTCATAGTTTTATTATGGTGTATTATTTTTATCCTGCAGTGTGTTTTCTAGTATTTTTGTTGAGTCCGGTCCATGTCGTGATGTGAGTCGGGCTCGGCCCAGGCGTTATGCACCACCTATTTAAGCAAGGGGTGCAGCGTTGTCTAAGGTTAGGTTTAAGTTTTGGCAAAAATACTCAGAACATGCATCTAGCGATGCCCGCGTATCTGTGTTCATGCGTTCCCTAATCAGGGTTTGATCATTGCATGTGTTTGGGCGACGTGGATCGTCAAGGCGCAAGTCTCGGTTTGATTCTTGATCTACAAGGGTCGCTAGCTTCCTGTTCTTCTCCATATACTTCTACTAGTGCTTATTATCCATCTGCTAATTACTCCGTCTCCGTCGCCGCCGCTAATCGCCATTAGCTTAATCCCCTGCATATATACCAGTACTACTACTACCACGTACATCTTCCAGCCGCTGTTCATCTCTACAATCTATCCATCCATCTAGTCTGCTACTAGTCTCCTCCACGTACACATCCACAATCTCTTTCGATTCCAACAAGATCCATTGTGTTTTCCTTTTTTTTCCCTACAAGATTGCTTCTGCTAGTATAACTGTTGGCGCGTGGTGAAAGATCAGGGCAACCCAAAAATCGTCTCAACGCCACTTGAGCCGTATCAGGAGGCTTAAGTCAATGTTATATTCATGCCCCAATCATGAGCTCTCAAGAGAAATGATTATTCAAAAAATTTATGCACGGCTTTCTCTCAATGATTGCACCATGCTCGATACTTCTTGTGCTGGTTCTTATATGCTGAAGACTATTGAATTCAAGTGGGATTTATTGGAAAGAATTAGCAACTCTGAAGATTGGGGTTCCGACGATGGTAAGGAGTCAGGTATGACACCTAAGTTTGATTGTGTTAAATCTTTTATGGATACCGATGCCTTTTGTGGATTTAGCACTAAATATGGACTTGACTCTGGGATAGTAGCTTCTTTCTGTGAATCTTTTGCTACTCACGTTGGTCTCCCTAAGGAGAAGTGGTTTAAATATAATCCTCCCATTGAAGTAAAAGTAGTTGCACCTGTTACAGTTGAAGAAAAGACTATTACTTATATGATCCTATTGTTCCTACTACTTATGTTGAGAAACCACCTTTCCCTATTAGGATAAGGGATCATGCTAAAGCTTCAACTGTTGTTCGTAAAAGTAATACTAGAACATATACACCTCCTTAGAAAATTAAAGTTGAACCTAGTATTTCTATGGTTAAAGATCTCTTGGCTGATAATATTGACGGGCATTGAGGGAGTCCTGGATTAGGGGGTCCTCGGACAGCCGGACTATGTACTTGTGCCGACTGTTGGACTATGAAGATACAAGATTGAAGACTTCGTCCTGTGTCCGGGTGGGACTCTCCTTGGTGTGGAAGGCAAACTTGGCAATTCGGATATGTAGATCTCCTTCTCTGTAACCTACTCTGTGTAACCCTAGCCCCCTCCGGTGTCTATATAAACCGGAGGGTTTAGTCCGTAGGACAACAACAACAATCATAATCATAGGCTTGCTTCTAGGGTTTAGCCTCTACGATCTCGTGGTAGATCAACTCTTGTAATACTCATATCATCAAGATCAATCAACCATGAAGTAGGGTATTACCTCCATAGAGAGGGCCCGAACCAGGGTAAACATCGTGTCCCCCGCCTCCTGTTACCATTAGCCTTAGACGCACAGTTCGGGACCCCCTACCCGAGATCCGCCGGTTTTGACACCGACATTGCTGCTTTCATTGAGAGTTCCACTATGATGTCGAAAAAGGTTTGATGGCTCGCCCTGTTATCATGGACAACATCACCTCTGGGGGAGCCCTGGCTTTAGGCCAAACTCTCCGACTAGGTGGCTTCATCATGACCGCCCGTTTGGTAGCCGCACCGACGATGACTTCTCGGGTCATCAAAAACAGCCTCCACGTCAGCTCGGAATACACCGAGCAGATGGATCCAATGGAGCTCTCGTCCTTGAACGAGCTCTTGGATCGCATCGCCGCCTTGGGAGTCGCTATGGACTATGATCGGATCGGGCTTAAACCCGACCAAAGAGAGATTAACTCTCCGCCGGTCACCCATCAGATAGCGGTGGTGGAGGAGCAATGCAGCGATTCTTCCTCTATTTTGAGGACGAACTATGTCCAGATTCCCGAGCTCTTCTTGCCGGATACCCGTCTACGGGAGGACATGACCCTCCGAACTTAGAACTGGACAGCGGGCCAGAAAAATTGGGCAACATCCCGGAAACCGAACCGACAAGTTCGGAAGCTCCTCTTCCCCTGGGTCTCGGATCAGGTCAGGGTTAGGACTTAAATCTACCCACCCACCCAGATACAAGCGATCTTTCCCACATTAGAAAAGAATCCCAAGAGATAGTACATCACTTTTGGGCTAGATTCCTCCTGTAATGAGCAAGGTCAAGGACTGTCACGAGGAAGACACAATCTCATTATTTTGCAAAAATTGCATGGACAAGGGAATTCTCAACGCCATAAGTCACCGTGACATAGCACACTTTGCTGACTTGGCACCATAGTACAGAAGTACTGTGCGATGGAAAGCACCTGAAAAACCCAAGCAAAATTCTGGGATCCTCCGGCTCTCACTAAACCCCTCGTCCGAACTAAAAGGGTGCACTCTCGCAAGTCACCCGACCCAATTACAAAGAAACCAAAACCCACTACAGGGCGTGGAACCATATTGGAGGAATGGCTCAATGGGTCATGCAAAATTCACACCACACTGGATACCATACCAACACACATGCCTTAGAGCATGTTGGATACTCCGGCAGGTGGCCAAGAGCGGCGAGGATCTCCTCCTCAACGATACCGCAGAGCATCATCCGGCAGAATATAACAATACAGTATTGACAGTCTTCGAGACATTCTCCTCAAATAATAGGCGCAAGCGAGCACTCTGCAGCCTCGCCGAAGTCTGCCACGTTGCAGCAATAAATCCATGGAACGACATGGCCATAACCTTCAATGCCAGTGATGAACCGCAATTCCAAACAGTCCGAGCACCAGCCGCTTTGGTCCTTAGCCCAATTGTGGACGGCTTCCGGCTTACTAAATTGCTCATGGACGGTGGCAGCGGATTAAACCTCATCTACGAGGAAACCCTCAACAAAATGGAAATACACAAGAGTTGCATCGAGCAAAGCAGCACGACCTTCAGAGGAATTATCCCTAGTCGAGATGCACGATGTGTGACACGTCCCCAACGTATCTATAATTTTTGATTGCTCCATGCTACTTTATCTATTGTTTTGGACTATAATGGGCTTTATTTTCGAATTTTATATTACTTTTGGGACTAACCTATTAACCGGAGGCCCAGCCCAGAATTGCTGTTTTTTGCCTTTTTCAGTGTTTCGAAGAAACAGAATATCAAACGGAGTCCAAACGGAATGAAACCTTCGGAAACGTGATTTTCTCACAAAATGTGATCCAGGAGACTTGGACCCTACGCCAAGGAACATCGGAGGCGGTCACGAGGGTGGGGGGCGCGCCCCCTGCCTCGTGGGCCCCCTAATGCTCCACCGACGTACTCCTTCCTCCTATATATACCTACGTACCCCCAAACGATCAGAACAGGAGCCAAAAACCTAATTCCACCGCCGCAACTTCCTGTATCCACGAGATCCCATCTTGGGGCCTGTTCCAGAGCTCCGCCAGAGGGGGCATCCACAACGGAGGGCTTCTACATCAACACCATAGCCTCTCCGATGAAGTGTGAGTAGTTTACTTCAGACCTTCGGGTCCATAGCTAGCAGCTAGATGGCTTCTTCTCTCTTTTTGGATCTCAATACAATGTTCTCCCCCTCTCTCGTGGAGATCTATTCGATGTAATCTTCTTTTTGCGGTGTGTTTGTTGAGACCGATGAATTGTGGGTTTATGATCTAGCTTATCTATGAATAATATTTGAATCTTCACTGAATTCTTTTATGTATGATTGAGTTATCTTTGCAAGTCTCTTCGAATTATCTGTTTGGTTTGGCCAACTAGATTGGTAGTTGTTGCATTGGGAGAAGTGCATGGCTTTGGGTTCAATCTTACGGTGTCCTTACCCAGTGACAGAAAGGGTTGCAAGGCACGTATTGTATTGTTGCCATCGAGGATAACAAGATGGGGTAGTTATCATATTGCATGAATTTATTCCTCTACATCATGTCATCTTGCTTAAGGTGTTACTCTATTTTTAACTTAATACTCTAGATGCATGCTGGATAGCGGTCGATGAGTGGAGTAATAGTAGTAGATGTAGAATCGTTTCGATCTACTTGTCTCGGACGTGACGCCTATATATATGATCATACCTAGATATACTCATAACTATGCTCAATTCTGTCAATTGCTCAACAGTAATTTGTTCACCCACCGTAGAATATTTATGCTCTTGAGAGAAGCCACTAGTGAAACCTATGGCCCCCGGGTCTATTCTCGTCATATCAATCTCTATCACTTTTATACTTGCTTTGTTTTTACTTTACTTTTTACTTTTCACTTTGCATCTATATACCAAAAATACCAAAAATATTATCTCTATCAGATCTCACTCTCGTAAGTGACCGTGAAGGGATTGACAACCCCTAATCGCGTTGGTTGCAAGTAGCTATCGATTTGTGCAGGTACGAGGGACTTGTGCATGGGCTCCTACTGGATTGATACCTTGGTTCTCAAAAACTGAGGGAAATACTTACGCTACTATGCTGCATCATCCTCTCCTCTTCGGGGAAAACCAACGCAAGCTCAAGACGTAGCAAGAAGGATTTCTGGCGCCGTTGCCGGGGAGTCTACGCAAAAGCCAACATACCAAGTACCCATCACAATCCCTATCTCTCGCATTACATTATTTGCCATTTGCCTCTCGTTTTCCTCTTCCCCACTTCACCCTTGCTGTTTTATTCGCCCTCTCTTTTCTGTTCGTCTTTTCTTTTGCCTTGATGTCTTACTTGGCTCGTTTACTTGTTTGGTTGAAATAGTTGGGTATTTATTCCTAAATAGAGTAGCTAATATCTATGGATCCTCATCCGCTTGCCAATCTGTTTAAGAGGTCCAATTATGATGAACCAATTCCTAGTGATTTGGATGCACTAGATTATCTTTATAAGGTTTTGCCTGAAATCCGTGAAGTGACTCACGATAGATCTTTGAATAAAAAGCATGATTGCAATGATTTTATTATAAATTCTTTTGATGTCAATTGTGCTAATAAGATACAAAACCCTAAGCTTGGGGATGCTAGTTTTTCTATGTCTACTACTTGTTGCAATGATCATGATTGGGGTGATTCTTCTTATGATCCTGAAAATTTATTTAATCCCCATGATGAATATGAGATTGATAATATTGTTTGCAATAATATTGAAAGTGGGTTTGGAAGAGTGTCAACTTTAGATCCCACATATTTGGAGAATATTCAATCTTGTGAAATTTTTGATAAAAGTGGGTTTGGAGAGGTCATGACTTTAGTTAATGTTAATCCCACTATTTTGGAAGAGTGTCAACTTTGCATGCATGTGGATCGTGTTGAAAATATTTTATGTGATAGCTATTTTGTTGAATTTGCTTATGATCCTACATGCAATTATTATGAGAGAGGAAAATATGGTTGTAGAAATTTTCATGTTACTAAATTACCTCTCTTTATGTTGAGATTGCTATTGTTTCATTCCGCTTCCTTGCATATGCTAGTTTTTTCTTGCCTTGATAATTTGTTTGCCTATAAGATGCCTATGCATAGGAAGTATGTTAGACTTAGATGTGTTTGTCACGTGTTTTACGATGCTCTCTTTGTGCTTCAATTCTTGTCTTTCTTATGAGCATCATTGAAATCTCAATGCCTAGTTAAAAAGGCTTTAAAGAAAAGCGCTTGTTGGGAGACAACCCAATATTTATCCTTGCCATTTAGCAATAAATAATCCATCTAGCCTCTGTTTATATGTGGTTTTATCTTTTAATTAGTGTTTGTTCCAAGTTAAACCTATTGGATCTTCTTGGATGATAGTTATTTGATCTTGCTGTAATTTCCAGAAACTTTGCGCTCAGTGCCCGAATTGTTAAAAATCACCAGAACGTGATAAAATACTAATTCCAATTGCTGCTAATAAATAAACAAATTGTACAGGTCCTCTAATTTCTGTAGAATTGTTTGAGTTCCAGAAGTTTGCGTTAGTTACAGATTACTACAGACTGTTCTGTTTTTGACAGATTCTGTTTTGCGTGTGTTGTTTGCTTATTTTGATGAATCTATGGCTAGTAAAATAGTTTATGACCCATAGAGAAGTTGGAATAAAGTAGGTTTAACACCAATACAAATAAAGAATGAGTTAATTACAGTACCTTAAAGTAGTCTTTTGTTTTCTTTCTCTAACGAAGCTCATGAGATTTCTATTGAGTTTTGTGTTGTGAAGTTTTCAAGTTTTGGGTGAATTCTTTTGATGGATTATGGAACAAGGAGTGGCAAGAGCCTAAGATTGGGGATGCCCATGGCACCCCCAAGATAATCCAAGGACACCAAAAAGTCAAAGCTTGGGGATGCCCCGGAAGGCATCCCCTCTTTCGTCCACTTCCATCGGTAATTTACTTGGAGCTATATTTTTATTCACCACATGATATGTGTTTTGCTTGGAGCGTCTTGTATTATTTGCGTCTTTGCTTGTTAGTTTACCACAATCATCCTTGCTGTACACACCTTTTGAGAGAGCCATACATGAATTGGAATTTGATAGAATACTCTATGTGCTTCACTTATATCTTTTGAGCTTGATAGTTTTGCTCATAGTGCTTCACTTACATCTTTTTGAGCGTGATAATTTTTGATCTAGTGCTTCACTTAGATCTTTTAGAGCACGGTGGTTGATCTGTTTTAAAGAAACTTGATCTCTCATGCTTCACTTAGATTATTTTGAGAGTCGTTAATAGCATGGTAATTTGCTTAATGTTAATATACTTGGTATTCAAGATAGGTGAAACTTTCTTTTGAGTGCGTTGAATACTAAGATAAGTTTGATGCTTGATAATTGTTTTGAGATATGAAGATGGTGATATTAGATTCATGCTAGTTGAGCAGTTGTGAATTTAAAGAATACTTGTGTTGAAGTTTGTGATTCCCGTAGCATGCACGTACGGTGAACCGTTATGTGATGAACTCGGAGCATGACTTATTTATTGATTGTCTTCCTTATGAGTGGCGGTTGGGGACGAGCGATGGTATTTTCCTACCAATCTATCCCCCTAGGAGCATGCGCGTAATACTTTGCTTTGATAACTTCTAGATTTTTGCAATAAGTATATGAGTTCTTTATGACTAATGTTGAGTCCATGGATTATACGCACTTTTCCCATCCTTCCACCATTGCTAGCCTCTCTAATACCGCGCACCTTTCGCCGGTATCATACACCCACCGTGTACCTTCCTCAAAACAGCCACCATACCTACCTATCATGGCATTTCCATAGCCATTCCGAGATATATTGCCATGCAACTTTCCACCATTCCGTTTATTATGACACGCTCCATCATTGTCATATTGCTAGCATGATCATGTAGTTGACATCGTATTTGTGGCGAAGCCACCGTTCATAATTCTTTCATACATGTCACTCATGTTTCATTGCATATCCCGGTACACCGCCAGAGGCATTCATATAGAGTCATATTTTGTTCTAAGTATCAAGTTGTAATTGTTGAGTTGTAAGAAAAATAAAAGTGTGATGATCATCATTATTAGAGCATTGTCCCAAGTGAGGAAAGGATGATGGAGACTATGATTCCCCCACAAGTCGGGATGAGACTCCGGACGACAAAAAAAAAAGAGGCCATAAAAAAAGAAGAGAAAAGGCCCAAATAAAAAAATGAGAGAAAAAGAGAGAAGGGACAATGTTACTATCCTTTTACCACACTTGTGCTTCAAAGTAGCACCATGATCTTCATGATAGAGAGTCTCTCATTTTGTCACTTTCATATACTAGTGGGAATTTTTCATTATAGAATTTGGCTTGTATATTCCAATGATGGGCTTCCTCAAATGCCCTAGGTCTTCGTGAGCAAGCGAGTTGGATGCACACCAACTAAGTTTCTTTTGTTGAGCTTTCATATACTTATAGCTCTAGTGCATCCGTTGCATGGCAATCCCTACTCATTCACATTGATATCTATTGATGGGCATCTCCATAGCCCGTTGATACGCCTAGTTGATGTGAGACTATCTTCCCTCTTTTTGTCTTCTCCACAACCACCGTTCTATTCCACATATAGTGCTATATCCATGGCTCACGCTCATGTATTGCGTGAAGATTGAATTTTTTTTGAAAATGTTAAAGTATGAAACAATTGCTTGGCTTGTCATCGGGGTTGTGCATGATTTAAATACTTTGTCTGGGGAAGATGGAGTATAGCCAGACTATATTATTTTGTAGGGATAACTTTCTTTGGCCATGTTATTTTGAGAAGACATAATTGCTTGGTTAGTATACTTGAAGTATTATTATTTTTATGTCAATATGAACTTTTGTCTTGAATCTTTTGGATCTGAATATTCATACCGTGATTAAGAAGATTTACATTGAAATTATGCCAAAGTATCACTCCGCATCAAAAATTCTCCTTTTATCATTTACCTACTCGAGGACGAGCAGGAATTAAGCTTGGGGATGCCTGATACGTCTCCAACGCATCTATAATTTTTGATTGCTCCATGCTACTTTATCTATTGTTTTGGACTATAATGGGCTTTAGTTTCCACTTTTATATTACTTTTGGGACTAACCTATTAACCGGATGCCCAGCCCAGAATTGCTGTTTTTTGCCTTTTTCAGTGTTTCGAAGAAACAGAATATCAAACGGAGTCCAAATGGAATGAAACCTTCGGGAACGTGATTTTCTCACCAAACGTGATCCAGGAGACTTGAAACCTACGCCAAGTGAAACATCGGAGGCGGTCACGAGGGTGGGGGGCGCGCCCCCTGCCTCGTGGGCCCCCTGATGCTCCACCGACGTACTCCTTCCTCCTATATATACCTACGTACCCCCAAACGATCAGAACAGGAGCCAAAAACCTAATTCCACCACCGCAACTTCCTGTATCCACGAGATACCATCTTGGGGCCTGTTTCGGAGCTCCGCCGGAGGGGGCATCCACCACAGAGGGCTTCTACATCAACACCATAGCCTCTCTGATGAAGTGTGAGTAGTTTACTTCAGACCTTCGGGTCCATAGCTAGTAGCTAGATGGCTTCTTCTCTCTTTTTGGATCTCAATACAATGTTCTCCCCCTCTCTCGTGGAGATCTATTCGATGTAATCTTCTTTTTGCGGTGTGTTTGTTGAGACCGATGATTTGTGGGTTTATGATCCAGCTTATCTATGAATAATATTTGAATCTTCTCTGAATTCTTTTATGTATGATTGAGTTATCTTTGCAAGTCTCTTCGAATTATCCGTTTGGTTTGGCCAACTAGATTGGTAGTTGTTGCATTGGGAGAAGTGCATGGCTTTGGGTTCAATCTTGCGGTGTCCTTACCAAGTGACAGAAAGGGTTGCAAGGCACGTATTGTATTGTTGCCATCGAGGATAACAAGATGGGGTATTTATCATATTGCATGAATTTATTCCTCTACATCATGTCATCTTGCTTAAGGCGTTACTCTGTTTTTAACTTAATACTCTAGATGCATGCTGGATAGCGGTCGATGAGTGGAGTAATAGTAGTAGATGCAGAATCGTTTCGATCTACTTGTCTCGGACATGATGCCTATATACATGATCATAACTAGATATACTCATAACTATGCTTAATTCTGTCAATTGCTAAACAGTAGTTTGTTCACCCACCGTAGAATATTTATGCTCTTGAGAGAAGCCACTAGTGAAACCTATGGCCCCCGGGTCTATTCTCATCATATCAATCTCTATCACTTTTATACTTGCTTTGTTTTTACTTTACTTTTTACTTTTCACTTTGCATCTATATACCAAAAATACCAAAAATATTATCTCTATCAGATCTCACTCTCATAAGTGACCGTGAAGGGATTGACAACCCCTAATCGCGTTGGTTGCGAGTAGCTATCGATTTGTGCAGGTACGAGGGACTTGTGCGTGTCCTCCTACTGGATTGATACCTTGGTTCTCAAAAACTGAGGGAAATACTTACGCTACTGTGCTGCATCATCCTCTCCTCTTCGGGGAAAACCAACGCAAGCTCAAGACGTATCAATGTGCGGGAAAAATCACACTCAATGTGGTATTCGGCATGCCGGAAAATTACAGGTCCGAAGAAATAACATTCCAAGTGGCCCCGTTCTGTAGCGGATACCACGCCCTTTTAGGGCGGGATGCATTCGCGAGCTTCCAAGCTATACCTCATTACGGGTACATGAAGCTCAAGATGCCCGGGCCCAATGGAATCATCACTCTAGCCAGTGATCCGGACGTAGCACTGCACGCCGAAAATAAAACTGCCGCCCTAGCCCTTGAGGCATTATCCGAAGCTCTCGTGGCCGAAGAACTAACTGTGCTGCGCTCCACAGTGGACAGGGACGATGTGATACTCTACAAATGATCCAAGTCCACCTCTTTCAAACCAGCGGACGAAATAGTCAAATTCCAAGTCCATCCAACGGACTCTACAAAAACAGCATCCATCGGGGCACAGCTGAACCCCACAATAGATGCCGCACTGCAAGCGTTCTTGCGCGAGAATTGGGACATCTTCGCCCGACACCCTTCAGACATGCCAGTTATCCCATGCAGGCTGTCCGAGCATAGCCTAAACATACTGAAGGGATAGAGGCTGGTTAAGCAGACTCTTCAGCGCTTTTCAGAACCTAAACGACAAGCTATGTGAGAGGAGCTAGCCAAGCTACTAGAAGCCGGATTCATCAGAGAAATAAAACACCCGGACTGGCTAGCAAACCTGGTGATGGTACCGAAGAAGGACAAATCCTGGCGCCTACGTGTCGATTTCAAGGACCTCAATAAGGCTTGCCCCAAGGATCCCTTCCCTCTCCCCCGCATCGATCAAATCATCGACGCTACCGCAGGACACGATTCATTGTGCTTCCTCGACGCATACTCCGGATACCATCAAACCAAGATGGCGGAGTCCGATCAAGCCGCAACGGCATTCATCACTCCATACGACCCCTTCCATTTCAACACCATGCCTTTCGGGCTCAAATATGCCGGTGCAACCTATCAACGCATGATTCAGACATGCTTGGAAAAACAAATCGGCAAAATAGTTGAGGCGTACGCAGACGACGTGGTCATCAAGACCAGACACGTCGAATCTTTAATAGACGACATGAGGCTTACATTCGACAATCTCCGAACATATGACATCAAGCTCAATCCGGAAAAATGCATTTTCGGTGTTCCTGCCGAAAAGCTCCTGGGTTTCATCGTTTCCAAT
Organism: Aegilops longissima; assembly: GCA_021605205.1. Classification (NCBI taxonomy): domain Eukaryota; kingdom Viridiplantae; phylum Streptophyta; class Magnoliopsida; order Poales; family Poaceae; genus Aegilops; species Aegilops longissima. Next base: position 39,791,426 of record CM038682.1, on the reverse strand, counting down.
AGAGGAATTGAAGCAAATCCGGCTAAAATCCGGGCTTTGTCACAATTGGCTACTGTCGGTGTCAAAACCGGCGGATCTCGGGTAGGGGGTCCCGAACTGTGCGTCTAGGCGGATGGTAACAGGAGACAAGGGACACGATGTTTTACCCAGGTTCGGGCCCTCTTGATGGAGGTAAAACCCTACGTCCTGCTTGATTAATATTGATGATGTGTGTTACAAGAGTGGATCTACCACGAGATCAAGGAGGCTAAACCCTAGAAGCTAGCCTATGGTATGATTGTTGTATATTGACTAGCCTGGCCTCGGTTTATATAATGCACCGAGGCCTAGGATAACAAGAGTCCTAAGCCGAATCGCCGGTGGGGAGGAGTCCTTGTCTTGATCGCCAAGTCTTGTGGAATCTTCCTTGTATACGGCAACTGTCCGGACTGGCCCATGAGTATACGGCCATGGGGGTCCTCGGCCCAATCCAACTGATCGGGAGACGACGTGGTGAGTACCCCCTAGTCCAAGACACCGTCAGTAGCCCCCTGAACCGGTCTTCAAGTTAGGGACGCTCCTCGATTCTTCCGAACTGTTCTTCATCTTCGGTCGTCAGTCTTGAAAACTGGTTCAACAAATCTTCTCACCTTCGATCTTGAGGATTGCCGAAATGCATTCGACGAGTTTACACGTCGGGTATCCGAGGAGCCCCTTTAAGTTTCCGGCCTTTATCAATGCCTTGTTATTTTTATGCCACACCTCGGGTTTGAAGTTGTTCCCGGGCGGCAGCGTCCTCTTGCGTCCGAGCTCCAACATCGGACTGCATTCGAGGTATCTTTTGCAGCCGAGCACCAACGCCGGACTGCTTCCCAGCTCTATCGCCGGACTATGTATCCGAGCTCCAACGCCGGACTACTTCCGAGGTGGTGCACCACCCCGAATGTGGGCCGATTTTTGTCAATATTTTTTATTGATGCAATTTATTCTCTGACGAGATATATAGCCAGTAGCCCTCAAGGTGTGTGTCGGTCTAAAACCCGAGATGCACCTGAAGGATGACATAAGACCGCTGATCCCAGTAACCGCTGAGACTCAGGTTGATTTGTAAAATCGGCCTGAGGATCAAGTCCTAGCTCGGCAGAATACTTCGGGACACGAAAAGCGGCGTGCTCAGACCTCGAGACTCAGGTGGGTGCGGCCGACCAACCTGAGGATCAAAATCTCCTCGGAAACTGTATTGCACTTAAGATTTTCTGCATAGAACAAGCAATGTAGTAGCCCCCGAGACACTGGTCGGGTGGCAACACCAGATCAGGGGATCAATGTGCCCCTTTAATATTTGTAAATAATAAGCCCGAAGCCCAGTAGCCCCCGAGCCTTAATGCGGGCACGGGTGGCCGAATTAAGGATCGATATCCATAATAAAATCACAAATTATGTGTAATGACTCTATGTATCCAAGTACTTTACGTCATTAATGCTCGGATCCGCATTGTATAAAACTTTGTTGACCGACCATCGGCTTCAACCTCCTCGGCCAGTAGCCGAGGAGTGTTTGTCCTACTTTATAAAGCCTTTATAAGGGCAAAGATTTACGACAAACAAGGCAATCTGGCCATACGGTTTTATAAACAAAGGTACGCAGAGAGATATGTTATATTACTGTTTAACAGAAGAAATGTCTTCCAAAGAAAATAGTCCCGCTATTGGTTCCTTTCTTTGGGTTGTCATGCTAAGCATGATCATGAAACCTCAACTCCAATGTAAGAGCAAAATATTGAGGATTTAGGTTGGGAGGCCAGTTACTAGCCCCCGATAGTGTTCGGCGACAGTTGAGGTCAAGCCAGAAACACTTCGGCCAATGTTATGAATGGCCGTCATTTACTATAGTCATCGGATCGCTGACCAGTTTACACCTATTGTGACAGTCAGTTTTCGGCTTTCTCCACTGAGGTGCTTGACCATGCGAGCTGGAAGCACAATCGCGATGGTTCTCCTTTGCACACCTAGCCGAACAAAGCGGAGCGTAGGAGGCAAGCGCGGGAGCCGGGCAACCCAACTATTGACCGAAGACACAATTCAAAACTGATGCATATATAGCAATATCCGAGAATGTTTTTGCCGAATCTCTAAAGGTGTCCGGCATTGCACTGCGAGACTTGTGCTGAAAACACACAAATAGTTTAAAAGTGCCAAAAGCTTAAAAAAACGTCAGTAAAAGCATGACGTCCGAACAAGATCAAGTGTTCGATGCCAATCCGAAAATTGGACTTTAGAAAAAAAATGCTTCTGTCATGCTTTAACATGACACATCCTATCTCAAGACTTTAAGCGGGTCAGCCTACGGCTTCAGTCTCCCATCCCGAAGGCGGAGTACTTCTCATTAGGCCGGTTTAGAAAACTAAGCTCTAGCGGTTTTGAGAGAGAAATTAGGCTCCCCGGCTAGTGACCACACGCTCGTGTCAAAAAAAGGAGTGATAGATAATAATAATAATAACAATAATAAAACTTTGCAACGACTAAGAAGAAAAACACTTAGTAGGAAACGGCTCAAATAAACATAAGAGCCCCCAAGTCACTTGGGTAAAAGTTGACTATATAATGTAAGGTGACATGTAGAATGCCTTCTAGCCGGATTGTAGATCGTTTGTCGTAGCGGACCTTTTCGCTTCAACCTCTGGACCCAATAGTCCAGAGTGTGTCTCGAATACCCTCGCTGTTATAAAAACCGGGGCATGCGTGGAGACCAGGCGTAGGGGTCATTAGTGCTTTATCAGACAAGTGCCCAACTAGTTATGCTATATTACATGGTTAGTAAGAAACATCTTCCAGGGAGAATAGTTCCGTTAGGGGTTCCTTTCCCTGGGAGGCATGCCCTAAAGTGCATGTCCGGACTTCGAAAAGAGCAGAAAAACATCTGGGGGCAGGACACGATTCATTGTGCTTCCTCGACGCATACTCCGGATACCATCAAACCAAGATGGCGGAGTCCGATCAAGCCGCAACGGCATTCATCACTCCATACGACCCCTTCCATTTCAACACCATGCCTTTCGGGCTCAAATATGCCGGTGCAACCTATCAACGCATGATTCAGACATGCTTGGAAAACAAATCGGCAAAATAGTTGAGGCGACGCACGACGACGTGGTCATCAAGACCGACACGTCGAATCTTTAATAGACGACATGAGGCTTACATTCGACAATCTCGAACATATGACATCAAGCTCAATCCGGAAAATGCATTTTCGGTGTTCCTGCCGAAAAGCTCCTGGGTTTCATCGTTTCCAATAGAGGAATTGAAGCAAATCCGGCTAAAATCCGGGCTTTGTCACAATTGGCTACTGTCGGTGTCAAAACCGGCGGATCTCGGGTAGGGGGTCCCGAACTGTGCGTCTAGGCGGATGGTAACAGGAGACAAGGGACACGATGTTTTACCCAGGTTCGGGCCCTCTTGATGGAGGTAAAACCCTACGTCCTGCTTGATTAATATTGATGATGTGTGTTACAAGAGTGGATCTACCACGAGATCAAGGAGGCTAAACCCTAGAAGCTAGCCTATGGTATGATTGTTGTATATTGACTAGCCTGGCCTCGGTTTATATAATGCACCAGAGGCCTAGGATAACAAGAGTCCTAGCCGAATACGCCGGTGGGGAGGAGTCCTTGTCTTGATCGCCAAGTCTTGTGGAATCTTCCTTGTATACGGCAACCGTCCGGACTGGCCCATGAGTATCTGACCATGGGGTCCTCGCCCAATCCAACTGATCGGGAGACGACGTGGTGAGTACCCCTAGTCCAAGACACCGTCGAGAGCCCCTCGAACCGGTCTTCAAGTTAGGGACGCTCCTCGATTCTTCCGAACTGTTCTTCATCTTCGGTCGTCAGTCTTGAAAACTGGTTCAACAAATCTTCTCACCTTCGATCTTGAGGATCGCCGAAATGCATTCGACGAGTTTACACGTCGGGTATCCGAGGAGCCCCTTTAAGTTTCCGGCCTTTATTAATGCCTTGTTATTTTTATGCCACACCTCGGGTTTGAAGTTGTTCCCGGGCGGCAGCGTCCTCTTGCGTCCGAGCTCCAACGTCGGACTGCATTCGAGGTATCTTTTGCAGCCAAGCACCAACGCCGGACTGCTTCCCAGCTCTATCGCCGGACTATGTATCCGAGCTCCAACGCCGGACTACTTCCGAGGTGGTGCACCACCCCGAATGTGGGCCGATTTTTGTCAATATTTTTTATTGATGCAATTTATTCTCGACGAGATATATAGCCGGTAGCCCTCAAGGTGTGTGTCGGTCTAAAACCGAGATGCACGAAGGATGACATAAGACCGCTGATCCCAAGAATCACGAGACTCGGGTTGATTTGTAAATCGGCCCGAGGATCAAGTCCTAGCTCGGCAGAATACTTCGACACGAAAAGCGGCGTGCTCAGACCTCGAGACTCGGTGGGTGCGGCCGACCAACCCGAGGATCAAAATCTCCTCGAAGCTGTATTGCACTTAAGATTTTTCGCATAGAACAAGCAATGTAGTAGCCCCGAGACACCTGGTCGGGTGGCAACACCGGATCAGGGATCAATGTGCCCTTTAATATTTGTAAATAATAAGCCCGAAGCCCAGTAGCCCCCGAGCCTTAATGCGGGCACGGGTGGCCGAATTAAGGATCGATATCCATAATAAAATCACAAATTATGTGTAATGACTCTATGTATCCAAGTACTTTACGTCATTAATGCTCGGATCCGCATTGTATAAAACTTTGTTGACCGACCATCGGCTTCAACCTCCTCGGCCAGTAGCCGAGGAGTGTTTGTCCTACTTTATAAAGCCTTTATAAGGGCAAAGATTTACGACAAACAAGGCAATCTGGCCATACGGTTTTATAAACAAAGGTACGCAGAGAGATATGTTATATTACTGTTTAATGAAGAAATGTCTTCCAAAGAAAATAGTCCGCTATCGGTTCCTTTCTTTGGGTTGTCATGCTAAGCATGATCATGAAACCTCAACTCCAATGTAAGAGCAAAATATTGAGGATTTAGGTTGGGAGGCCAGTTATTAGCCCCGATAGTGTTGGCTGACGATCGAGGTCAAGCGAAACACTTCGCCAATGTTATGAATGGCCGTCATTTACTATAGTCATCGGATCGCTGACCAGTTTACACCTATTGTGACGATCAGTTTTGGCTTTCTCCATCGAGGTGCTTGACCATGCGAGCTGGAAGCACAATCGCGATGGTTCTCCTTTGCACACCTAGCGAACAAAGCGGAACGTAGGAGGCAAGCGGAGCCGGGCAACCCAACTATTGACCGAAGACACAATTCAAAACTGATGCATATATAGCAATATCCGAGAATGTTTTTGCGAATCTCTAAAGGTGTCCGCATTGCATCATGAGACTTGTGCTGAAAACACACAAATAGTTTAAAAGTGCCAAAGCTTAAAAAACGTCAAGTAAAAGCATGACGTCCGAACAAGATCAAGTGTTCGATGCCAATCCGAAAATTGGACTTTAGAAAAAAAATGCTTCTGTCATGCTTTAACATGACACATCCTATCTCAAGACTTTAAGCGGGTCAGCCTACGGCTTCAGTCTCCCATCCCGAAGGCGGAGTACTTCTCATTAGGCCGGTTTAGAAAACTAAACTCTAGCGGTTTTGAGAGAGAAATTAGGCTCCCCGGCTAGTGACCACACGCTCGTGTCGAAAAAAGGAGTGATAGATAATAATAATAATAACAATAATAAAACTTTGCAACGACTAAGAAGAAAAACACTTAGTAGGAAACGGCTCAAATAAACATAAGAGCCCCCAAGTCACTTGGGTAAAAGTTGACTATATAATGTAAGGTGACATGTAGAATGCCTTCTAGCGGATTGTAGATCGTTTGTCGAAGCGGACCTTTTGCTTCAACCTCTGGACCCAATAGTCCGGAGTGTCTCGAATACCCTCGCTGTTATAAAACCGGGCATGCGTGGAGACCAGGCATAGGGGTCATTAGTGCTTTATCGGACAAGTGCCCAACTAGTTATGCTATATTACATGGTTAGTAAGAAACATCTTCCAGGAGAATAGTTCCGTTAGGGTTCCTTTTCTGGGAGGCATGCCCTAAAGTGCATGTCCGGACTTCAAAAGAGCAGAAAAACATCTGGGGCAGGTAAATAAATAGGTAAGAAATCATCTTTTAGTTCGCCGACCGAGTATTCCCTTAAGAACGCTAGCTTTCGGCTTCACCCAGTCTGAGGTACACATCCGGCTGACCCGCAGTAATAATCGCAGAGGTGCTCCTTTACCCCTAGCTGAACAATCGGGAGCGAGGGGTAAACACAGGAGCGAAGCAACCCAGCTTGGCCAAAACTTAAGTCATATCGATGCATATAATGGTGAATAAAAGGTACATGCGGAAGTGTGACACATGTGTTGGGCATAAAGCCCGAATTAATAAGCTTCTGTTAAAGAAGCCCCAAGGTATAATGAGCGCGGGTAGCGCGTCAAGTGTGTGCGAACAAAGTTTCGACAAGGAAAATTTTTACAAGCAGTTTTTTCCAAAAAGGTATAATGCTTGGTCGAACCGAACACAAGTTAGAAATTTAAAACTTTGAGCATGAAGGCAACTTAGCTGGTTAATGTGTTCGGTATTGACGACGCGGTCCGAGCTTGATGCGGGTCAAGGTTCCATCCCCCAAGCCGGTCCCGAGGTGGCGGAGCAAAGAGCTCGGCACTCCGAAGTGGTGACATAGCACGGTCAATGCAGGACGGCAGAGTGATGCCGAAGTCCCTGGCATGGGGTAATGAAGTGTTGACGAAGCCCCCCGTCCAGCCGAGGTGACGTCAAAGGATATAGTCTGGCTGGATCATTTTTCTGTGCACAAAAAATAGTGCAAACCAGAGATAATAGTAATAAAAAAAATCGTTGGATAATAAATAATTTATGCAAAGTGAGTAATAAAAGAAGTATGGCCTGGCGCCGAAGTCAATGTCGATGCAGGGCGGCGGCGTGATGCAGTAAAGGCATGGCAAGGCCTGAATTCACAGGTCGGTTCGAGTTCCGGATGCGGCGTTCGCCGGACTATGTACGGAAACTGACCGAACCACCATGCGACCGTCGTTAATGCGGCCATTATTTGATAGACCTGCGTACATATGATGGACAAACCAGAGTAATAATTCGTTGGGAAAAATGAACCGAAACAAGCAAAAAATACTAGGATTAATAGCACCTGGTTTATTTGTTATAGCGATCCGAAGGAAGGTGATTCCCAAAATTGGGACTCGATCCGCGCACCCATTGTCTGGTCGGCTAGTGACGCCGAAGTGTCCGGAGTAGGTTGATGAAGAGATGGCGAAGCCCCCGGTCCATCCGAGATGTCGAAGTAGGTCGGCGTGACGGACACCAGCTTGAAGAAGCAATAGTGCGGCCCTGCCGATGCAGGTCGTGACGTGGTCGATGCCGGCTTGATGAAGCGACCGTCGCGGCGACGCCGGTATGCCGCTCCGTGTAATCCGTGGGGCGGCGATGTTGGTGATGATTTATCCTTCGCGATGCGGACTCTTGTTCGGCTTGCCGAGATGATGATCCGAAGAAGTTGAGCTCGGCTCAACAAAGTGACGACGTGTCTAGCGCAGGTCGGCAGTCGTGGAGCAATATTGCCGGACTGGTTTAACACCAGCATGATGTTGAAGATCATGTTCAAAAGATCTTAAAGTTAGTGGGATGTGTTCGGAAACCAAACACAATACCCCATACAAAACTTCCTTTAAAAAGGATGTCCGAAATCCCGTTCATAAAAAAGACGAACTCGGGTCGGGTTCGTTTTCGCGCAGAAAACAGATCCGAAAAGTGATGCACTAATCGGAGGGTTCCCGGAGTTTGGACGGTCGGATCGAGCTGAAATTTTGAGGGGTGGTAGATATAGGAATTCCGCAGCCGATCAACGGTTGGATCTTACAAAGGAAGTCCGAGCTGGAATCTGGACACCACGCCCTAAACTCGTCCGGATTCTCATCCAGATTCAATGCGGCTCCGGTATACCGGAGATTGCCAGAGATTCCTCCATCGGAACTCGACGAAATTTTCCAGGGTTGCTGTAGACTCAATTCCGCACAATTCCACTGAAGCAATCATTAAAACGACACTCGAGGATGCGGTGGCGGCGGACACAAGTCCGCTGTCCAGAAAAACAGTACGGTCGCCCGAGGGCAATGTCGACGTTGATCCCTCGGGCTCCCTGGATGATTCCTCCATGGTCTTGATAGAGATCGGAGTTGATGTTGATGAAGGCCCTCATCCGAACATGACGATCGGAGGTAGGGCGCAGTCCTTGGTCGAACCAAGGTGACCAGGCGAGCTGGTGACGAAGATGCCGAAGTCGCAGTTGATCTGCAGGCGAGCCATCGACCTTTGCCGAACACACAGAGGAACTCTCAATGAAAGCACCAATATCGGTGTCAAAACCGCGGATCTCGGTAGGGGTCCCGAACTGTGCGTCTAGGCGGATGGTAACAGGAGACAAGGGACACGATGTTTTACCCAGGTTCGGGCCCTCTTGATGGAGGTAAAACCCTACGTCCTGCTTGATTAATATTGATGATGTGTGTTACAAGAGTGGATCTACCACGAGATTAAGGAGGCTAAACCATAGAAGCTAGCCTATGGTATGATTGTTGTATATTGACTAGCCTGGCCTCGGTTTATATAATGCACTAGAGGCCTAGGATAACAAGAGTCCTAGCCGAATACACCGGTGGGGAGGAGTCCTTGTCTTGATCGCCAAGTCTTGTGGAATCTTCCTTGTATACGGCAACTGTCCGGACTGGCCCATGAGTATACGGCCATGGGGGTCCTCGGCCCAATCCAACTGATCGGGAGACGACGTGGTGAGTACCCCCTAGTCCAGGACACCGTCAGCTACCCCAACAGACCTCAAGCAAATCCAGAAATTAACTGGATGCGTGGCTGCCTTAAGCCGCTTTATCCCCCGATTGGGAGAAAAGGTACTACCTCTCTATCGCCTTCTTCGACGCACCGAACACTTCGAGTGGATGGATGCGGCCACGGCCGGACTGGAAGAAATAAAGGCCCTCTTGGCCAGCAACCCAATCCTGGCCGCACCAAACATCGGCGAACCCATGCTATTATATATAGCTGCAACGCATCAAGTTGTAAGCGCAGTGCTCGTCGTCGAATGAGAGGAGGATGGACACAAGTTCCCGCTTCAAGAGCCGGTATACTACGTATCCACTCTCCTCACACCATGCAAGTCACGATACCCACATTATCAAAAGATAGCATACACGGTCTTCATGGCATCCCGGAAACCACGACACTACTTTCAAGAGTGTTCAATCACGGTGGCCTCCGAAGTACCACTCAAGGATATAATAAATAACCGCGATGCCACGGGCCGGATTGCTAAGTGGGCCATCGAGCTCCTCCCATTCGACATCATATACAAACCACGGTGAGCCATTAAGTCGCAAGTACTGGCTGACTTCGTCGCCGAATGGACAGAAGCCGAACTCCCTAAAGAGTACAACGCATACTCCAATTGGATCATGCACTTTGACGGCTCTAAGATGTTGGCTGGTCTGGGAGCGGGCGTGGTCCTGACGTCCCCCATCGGAGATACAGTCCAATACGTACTCTAAATACTATACACAGACTCCAACAATGCAACCTAATACGAGACTCTATTGCATGGTCTTCGGATGGTAGTCTCCATGGGCATCCAACGCCTAGAAGTGCGTGGGGATTCATCTAAAATAAATGGAGACTTTGACGCCAAGGACCCGAAAATGGCGGCTTACCGCAATGCCGTCCTCAAGATGCCAGCTCGGTTCGAGGGGCTCGAATTCCATCATGTGGTGCAAGAAAACAATCAAGCGGCGGGTATCCTCGCCCGCATCGGCGCTAAGCGCGACCCCGTCCCACCTAATATCTTCTTGGAAAGGATGTTCAAGCCATCCGTGGTGTGGCAAGGGGAGACCGGCAATACTAGTCCGGATCCGACCACAACCCCAGATCCCGAACACACTGACATAATCGGAGGCTCCGTCACCAAAATAACACCTTCGGCCCACGTAATCATGGCCGTCATCGCCCCGTGGACAGAAGCCTTCTTAGCCTACCTATATAGGCAAGAACTCCCTGAGGACCAAAATGAGGCACGTTGCATTGTGCAGCGCTCTAAAGCCTACAAGGTCCACGAGGGAGAGCTTTATAAGAAAAGCGCTACCGGAGTACTCCAAAGATGCATCTCCGAAGAGGAAGGGCGGTAGCTCTTGGCCAAAATTCTTGCTGGACTCGGTGGCCACCATGCCGCAGCTCGGGCCCTTGTAAGTAAGGCCTTCCGTACAGGTTTCTACTGGCCGACAGCCCGAGCAGACGCACAGGACCTTGTCCAACATTGCGTCGGTTGCCAGCCTTTTGCAAATCAAAGCCATATGCCACCTACCGCTCTCCAAACAATCCCCATAACTTGGCCCTTCGCGGTCTGGGGGCTTGATATGGTCGGACCCCTTAAAGGAGGAACCATAAGAAAAAATACCTATTGGTCATGGTAGATAAATTCACCAAGTGGATAGAGGCCAAACCAGTTAAAACGACCGAGTCCGGACCAGTGACAGACTTCATATCAGGGGTTGTACACTGTTACGATCGTTACGGTATCCCCCACAGCATCATCACCGATAATGGCTCCAACTTCACAGCCGACGTGGTGAAAACTTGGTGCGGCAACATGGGCATTAAGCTTGATTACGCCTCCGTCTATCACCCCCAAACAAACGGTCAAGTCAAACGAGCAAATGGTCTTATTATGAGCGGCATCAAACCCAGACTAGTGTGATCCTTGAAGGAATCAGATACGCACTGGGTCGAGGAACTCGACTCCGTACTATGGGGACTGCGGACCACGCCGAATCGCACTACCAGCTACACACCATTCTTCATGGTGTACGATGCAGAGGCGGTATTGCACTGCGATATCATTCTTGACTCACCACGAGTGCGCATGTATGAAGAGAGAGAAGCCGAGCTTGATCGGCAGGACAGTCTAGATGCCCTGGAGGAGGAGCGCGATGTCGCAAAAGCCCGTTCAACATTCTATCAGCAACAGGCTTGAAGGTATCAAAGCAGAGAAGTACGGGCGAAAACTTATAACGTTGGCGAACTCGTTCCACGCCTACCGGAGAAGAAAAAGGACAAGCTCAAGCCCAAGTGGGAGGGTCCCTTCATCATTGATAAAGTTCTCACCAGAGGAGCGTACCGCCTGCATGATGCATCAGATAATAGACTCGAGCCGAACCCATGGAACGCGGCCAGACTCCGAAGATTCTACGCCTAGCGCCGAACTCTGTGTTCGTCTCCTTACCTCCGCTCTTTTTAAATTATATCCTCTCTCTTCCTTTCTTCTTTTATGGACCTAAAAAGATTCAAGTGTGACTCGACTGCACAATCTTGACGCGCTATGCACAATCACTATACCTGGGGGCTTCTTATATAGAAGCTTAATATAATTATCTTTCGGGCTTCATGCCCACTACATATGTGTCACTTCTCCATATGTACCTTTTCTTCACCATTATATGCATCGATATGACTTAAGTTTTGGCCAAGCTGGGTTGCCTAGCTCCTGTGTTTATGCCCTACGTTCCCGTTAGTTCAGCTAGGGCATAAGGGGAGCACCTCTGCGATTGTTACTGCCGGGTCCGCCGGATGTGTACCTCAGACTGGGTGAAGCCAAAAGCTAGCGTTCTTGAGGGAATATTCGGTTGGCGAACAAAAGATGTTTCTTACCTATTACAATGTAAACCCCCAAATGTTTTATATCTTGCGTCTCTATTCGCAGTTCGGACATGCACATTAATGTATGCGTACCCAGGGAAAGGAACCCTTAACGGAACTATTCTCCCTGGAAGATGTTTCTTACTATCCATGTAATATAACATAGCTAGTTGGGTACTTGTCTGTTCAAGCACTTATGACCCCTACGCCTGGTTTCCACGCGTACCCCGGTTTACATAACTGAGCGGGTATTCGGATACACTCCGGACTGTCGGGTCCGGAGGTTAAAGCGAAAAGGTCCGCCATGACAAATGATTTACAATCCGGCTAGAGACAAAACATGTCGATTGAAGTACACAGTCACTTGAACTGGCTAAATTCTTCTTCTATACCATCCAACATGCTGTCTAGCCTACAATCCTGTTGGGAATACTTTGCGGCTAATCCAACCTGGTCATATACCAGACTAATGGGAATCTCTTTCCCATCTGACCCTATAGGTCCGACCCGGGCCATGTGATTCGGATCAACCTTGGTGTACCGCATTTTCACCATGGCCCTGGTTTCCCTCGCACCTTGTCGGCAGGCCGATATCTTCCATAATCGGAAGCGCCGCCGCGCTCCCTTGAGCATCTCTACAAGCTCCCCCATGTCTCCTGGCAGGGACGCAGATGGCCACAAGGCCTGGGCAATACCCTGCATCACCTGCCGAACTTGTTCGTGCAGTTGTGAAAGCTCTTGCAGAAGATTGCCTGCGGATCCGGGCATCTCCTCTTCGAGACGACCTGTCAGCATACCTACAGACATAACTCTGTTAGCCCGCTTCTTTGCCGAACTGTGTAAAGGTTCATTTGAGCACATACTAAAAATGCCGCGTCGAAGCCTCTTGTTCTCCTTCACGGAGTCAGCAAGCTGGGCCAGAACATCTTCCAGTTCAACGCCCAGCCGGGTATTGGCATCCTGGAGATCATTTTTCTCTCTCCTAACCCGCGTAAGCACACGCTCGCCAGCCTCTAGCTGTCGTTGAGCATGTTGCTCATCTTCTTTTGCGATCTCCGGATTCACTCCGAGATTGTCTGCAGAATCTATTGTTAGATTTGCAAACATGCCGAATACTAACTGGTACACGTAATTACGTTCTTTTTGATCAAAACAAGTATTACCAGATGAGGCCTTCTTGGATTCCTCCATTACGGCAACTGCGGCCCTTAGCTAGGCTTTGCACTCCTCCAGCTCTTGAGACAAATGGGTATTCTTCTCTGTAATAACCTGTGCATACAATGATCCTTAAATCAGTTGTGCCAACTGTTTCAAGTCTCAGGGGCTACTGATATACATAATTATCAGATTTTTCTTACCCGTATATCCTTTAAATACTGGTCTATGGCTGTAGCAAGCCCACCTTGAGCAACTCGAATGTACGCGTCTCCCGAGTTGAAGGCATTGAACGCCTCTTCGGAGAAATTAGGGTCGCGGAGTATGACCCGTCGGCGCCTGTGATTCATGGCGTTCTCCACTTCGGAATTTGTAGCGGATATTCTATCCGCATCCTCTTTAGGAGCACTGTCTGGCGTTGTCCCCGCGTTAGCCTCCGCCCTTGAGTCCGGCTCTGGAGTCCGGCTGGTGGAGGCGTGGCCGGAAGGAGCTCCGGACACAGTCCGGCGAGCGCTTTTTCTGCCAGGGGACAATGGACGTTGTTATATTTTAAAGACGATAATCACGGAGCAGGTTTTTAATCATACCTCTGCAACGGTGTCTCTGTCCTGACCGCCTTCCTTTTAAGCCTACCCGGCTTCGGTGCCCCCTGTTGGCGAGTCACCGCGGGTTCGGCGCGGCGCCCCGATGGCCTTCCCTATAAGGCGCAATACATGTGTGGTGGGTAAGGCGTAAAGAAGGGATCCTTCTCGGGAGTTAGGACTCAGGTTTTACTTACATGTGACGCAAGGAGTAGGCCAGGATAATCGGCTATGATGGCCACCAAGGTACCATCATAGCTTTCCTGGTAAAACGTCCTATCGACGAGCTCCACAAATATGTCCGGATCTTCTTCAAGTCCGGGGTCGAGGGCCCGGTTGTGGTCCTCTGGCTGTGGAGGTGGGATGTGGACCTCCTTCATGGCCTTTCGCAGTTCCTGTTATGAATTAGCAAGGTAAATATCCGTGATGAAAGGATGCGGAAATGATAGAGTTGAGTAAAAGATAACAGCTCACCCAGCTTGGGGGGTTGTACATGGAAAATCCATCACTTGGCTTGATACGGATAAACTCCTCTTCTTCTCCTTTATACATATTGGACAATATTATCGCCAGGGCGGTGGCGGAGTCCAGACCTTTCCGAACGCAGTTGGTGGCATTGTCCTCTCCATTAAAGTGCCACATGGGACACCCTCGATACTGGAGTCGCTGCACTCCCCGCATTATGCATATTGACATAACCTCGATTATTGTCAATCTAGATTTGGACAACGTTTTTATCCTGCCCATCAGATAAAGGACATCTCTGTTATCTTCCTCCTGGGGACTCCGGGGACGCCAGCTGCAACGTTTCTTCAGTGGGGCATTATCAAACTCAGGAAGGCCTATCTGGATAGGGTCCGGAAGGGGGATGTCCTCTATATAAAACCACTCCGAAGGCCAGTCTTCAGATGTCTTCTTCGGAGTGCCGGATAGGTATCCGGTTTCGGTGATGCGCCATACTTCGTCTCTGCCAACTTGGTATATTAATCCCTCCTGATTGCGAGGGATGAGGTAGAATAGCCTATTCCATAGCTCGAAATGAGCTTCGCAACCCAGAAATAGCTCACAAAGGGCTACATAACCTGCGATGTGCAGTATGGAGGCAGGAGTGAAGTTATGCAGCTGGAGGCCGTAATACTCCGGGAGCCCGCGGAGGAACGGATGGATTGGAAATCCGAGGCCCCTCAGCAAGTAAGGGACAAGGCATAATCGCTCCCCCTGGATGGGTTAGGGAAACTCTCTGCTAACTCCCAATAAGTGGCTAGTCCGGCTCGGACGGGGACGAGATATGCAGGCGGGAGAAACCCCTGGGTCTGCAACTCCACCAATCGGCCGTGGGATACGGTGCACTTCACACAATCAGCTGGCTTAGCGCTGTGTGATACGTCTCCAACGTATCTATAATTTTTGATTGCTCCATGCTACTTTATCTACTGTTTAGGACTATATTGGGCTTTATTTTCCACTTTTATATTATTTTTGGGACTAACCTATTAACCGGAGGCCCAGCCTAGAATTGCTGTTTTTTTTTGCCTATTTCAGTGTTTCGAAGAAACGGAATATCAAATGGAGTCCAAACGGAATGAAACCTTCGAAAACGTGATTTTCTCACCAAACGTGATCCAGGAGACTTGGACCCTACGCCAAGGCACAGAAGAGGCGGTCACGAGGGTGGGGGCGCCCCCCCTAGGGCGCATACCCCTGCATCGTGGGCCCCTTGTTGCTCCACCGACGTACTCCTTCCTCCTATATATACCTTCGTACCCCCAAACGATCAGAAACGGAGCCAAAAACCTAATTCCACCGCCGCAACTTCCTGTATCCATGAGATCCCATCTTGGGGCCTGTTCCGGAGCTCCGCCGGAGGGGGCATCCACCATAGAGGGCTTCTACATCATCACCATAGCCCCTCCGATGAAGTGTGAGTAGTTTACTTCAGACCTTCGGGTCCATAGCTAGTAGCTAGATGGCTTCTTCTCTCTTTTTGGATCTCAATTCAATGTTCTCCCCCTCTCTCGTGCAGATCTATTCGATGTAATCTTCTTTTTGCGGTGTGTTTGTTGAGACCGATGAATTGTGGGTTTATGATCCAGCTTATCTATGAATAATATTTGAATCTTCTCTCAATTCTTTTATGTATGATTGGTTATCTTTGCAAGTCTCTTCGAATTATCCGTTTGGTTTGGCCAACTAGATTGGTAGTTCTTGCAATGGGAGAAGTGCTTAGCTTTGGGTTCAATCTTGCGGTGTCCTTACCAAGTTACAGAAAGGGTTGCAAGGCACGTATTGTATTGTTGCCATCGAGGATAACAAGATAGGGTTTTTATCATATTGCATGAATTTATCCCTCTACATCATGTCATCTTGCTTAAGGCGTTACTCTGCTTTTAACTTAATACTCTAGATGCATGCTGGATAGCGGTCGATGAGTGGAGTAATAGTAGTAGATGCAGAATCGTTTCGGTCTACTTGTCTTGGACGTGATGCCTATATACATGATAATACCTAGATATACTCATAACTATACTCAATTCTGTCAATTGCTCAACAGTAATTTGTTCACCCACCATAGAATACTTATGCTCTTGAGAGAAGCCACTAGTGAAACCTATGCCCCCCGGGTCTATTCTCATCATATCAATCTCCATTACTTTATTACTTGCTTTGTTTTTACTTTGCCTTTTACTTTTCATTTTGCATCTCTATACCAAAAATACCAAAAATATTATATATCATCTCTATCAGATCTCACTCTCGTAAGTGACTGTGAAGGGATTGACAACCCCTAATCACGTTGGTTGCGAGGAGCTATCGTTTTGTGCAGGTACGAGGGACTTGTGCGTGGCCTCCTACTGGATTGATACCTTGGTTCTCAAAAACTGAGGGAAATACTTACGCTACTTTGCTGCATCATCCTCTCCTCTTCAGGGAGATCCAACGCAGTGCTCAAGAGGTAGCAAGAAGAATTTCTGGCGCCGTTGCCGGGGAGGCTCACGCAAGAGCAAGTCAAGCACCATACCAAGTACCCATCACAATCCCTATCTCTCGCATTACATTATTTGCATTTGCCTCTCGTTTTCCTCTCCCCCACTTCACCCTTGCCGTTTTATTCGCCCTCTCTTTCCCAATCTCCTCCTCTTTTTCTCGTTGCCTTGCTCATGTATTAGTTTGCTTGCTTGCCGTCATGACTAGTCTCATATCTTCTCCGTTATCTCCCGAGAATGAAGTTCTAAATTTTAAGCAAAGGGAGGGAGAAAATCTAAAAGACGCTTGGTATAGAATTTGCAATGCTCAAAATAGATCTACCAGGAAGCAATCTACTTCAGTTCTTCTTCGTAATTTTTACGTAGGTGCTAATCCTTGGTATAGATATATCCTTGATACCATTACCGGAGGGAATTTCTTGGGTAGCCATACTTTTTATTCCTATAATGCTTTAATAGATTTATTTGGCTCACCACCTCTTTTGGTTAATGGAACTATGTTAACTTTGGAGCATGTTATGGAAAGACTTGAAATTATTGAGAATAAAGTTGCTACCATTGAATCAATTGAAAATCTTGATAAAAATATCCACAATAAAATTACTCAATATGGATCTAAGGTAGGAATGACTTTGAAAAATATTAAAGAAAAGGAACCCATAGTTAATGAGAAAATAAATCTAGATTCCACAAGAATCGATAAACTTGAGGGTATCATTACCAACTTGGGAACCGCTTTTTCTTCCGTAAAAAACACTCCAAGTTCGTCTACTAAAAATTCTAAGCTTATTTATGTTCCTAAGAATAAGGGTGAATCATCTAGTAAGGAAACTGCGGATCTTAAATCTATAAATGTTCATCCCAATCTTTTTGCCATCATTAAGGAACCATTTGCTATGAATAAATTTTTCGATCTTTTGCCAAAAAATATGAAAATTACTAGAAAGAAATAAAATTCTAACGAAGGTAGATGCCTCATTGAAGAACTGCCTACCAAAGATGGCAATACCTAGATCTATCCTTGCTTTTATGCCTAGCTAGGGGCGTTAAACGATAGCGCTTGTTGGGAGGCAACCCAATTTTATTTTTAGTTTTTTGTTTTTGCTTCTGTTTAGGAATAAATAATCCATCTAGCCTCTGTTTAGATGTGGTTTTATGTTTTAATTAGTGTTTGTGCCAAGCTAGACCTATTGGATCTTCTTGGATGATAGTTATTTGATCTTGCTGTAATTTCCAGAAACTTTGTGTTCAGTGCCTGAATTATTAAAAATCACCAGAACGTGATAAAATAATGATTCCAATTGCTTCTGATCAATAAACAAATTGTCTAGGTCTTCCAATTTTGGTAGAATTTTTGGAGTTCCAGAAGTTTGCGTTACTTACAGATTACTACAGACTGTTCTGTTTTTGATAGATTCTGTTTTTCGTGTGTTGTTTGCTTATTTTGATGAATCTATGGCTAGTAAAATAGTTTATAATCGATAGAGAAGTTGGAATACAGTAGGTTTAACACCAATATAAATAAAGAATGAGTTCATTACAGTACCTTAAAGTAGTCTTTTGTTTTCTTTCTCTAACGGAGCTCACGAGATTTCTATTGAGTTTTGTGTTGTGAAGTTTTCAAGTTTTGGGTAAATTCTTTTGATGGATTATGGAACAAGGAGTGGCAAGAGCCTAAGCTTGGGGATGCCCATGGCACCCCAAGATAATCAAGGACACCAAAAGTCAAAGCTTGGGGATGCCCGGAAGGCATCCCTCTTTAAATCTACTTCCATCGGTAATTTACTTGGAGCTATATTTTTATTCACCACATGATATGTGTTTTGCTTGGAGCGTCTTGTATTATTTGCGTCTTTGCTTGTTAGTCTACCACAATCATCCTTGCTGTACACACCTTTTGAGAGAGCCATACACAAATTGGAATTTGCTAGAATACTCTATGTGCTTCACTTATATCTTTTGAGCTTGATAGTTTTACTCTATGTGCTTCACTTATATCTTTTGAGCGTGATAATTTTTGCTCTAGTGCTTCACTTAGATCTTTTGGAGCACGGTGGTGGATTTGTTCTAAAGAAACTATTGATCTCTCATGCTTCACTTAGATTATTTTGAGAGTCGTTAATAGCATGGTAATTTGCTTAATATTAATATACTTGGTATTCAAGATATGTGAAACTTTCTTTTGAGTGTGTTGAATACTAAGAAAAATGATGCTTGATAATTGTTTTGAGACATGAAGATGGTGATATTAAAGTCATGCTAGTTGAGTAGTTGTGAATTTAAATAATACTTGTGTTGAAGTTTGTGATTCCCGTAGCATGCACGTATGGTGAACCGTTATGTGATGAACTCGGAGCATGATTTATTTATTGATTGTCTTCCTTATGAGTGGCGGTCGGGGACGAGCGATGTTCTTTTCCTACCAATCTATCACCATAGGAGCATGCGCGTAATACTTTGCTTTGATAACTTCTAGATTTTTGCAATAAGTATATGAGTTCTTTATGACTAATGTTGAGTCCATGGATTATAAGCACTTTTTCCAATCCTTCCACCATTGCTAGCCTCTCTAATACCGCGCACTTTTGGCCGGTATCATACACCCACCATATATCTTCCTCAAAACAGCCACCATACCTACCTATTATGGCATTTCCATAGCCACTCCGAGATATATTGCCTTTCCACCGTTCCGTTTATTATGACACTCTCCATCATTGTCATATTGCTAGCATGATCATGTAGTTGACATCGTATTTGTGGCAAAGCCACCATTCATAATTCTTTCATACATGTCACTCATGTTTCATTGCATATCCCGGTACACCGCCGGAGGCATTCATATAGAGTCATATTTTGTTCTAAGTATCGAGTTGTAATTGTTGAGTTGTAAGAAAAATAAAAGTGTGATGATCATCATTATTAGAGCATTGTCCCAGTGAGGAAAGGATGATGGAGACTATGATTCCCCCATAAGTCGGGATGAGACTCCGGACGAAAAATTAAAAAAAAAAGAGAAAAATGAAAAAAAGAGGCCATAAAAAAAGAGAAAAGGCCCAAATAAAAAAAGGAGAGAAAAAGAGAGAAGGGACAATGCTACTATCCTTTTACCACACTTGTGCTTCAAATTAGCACCAAGATCTTCATGATAGAGAGTCTCTCATTTTGTCACTTTCATATACTAGTGGGAATTTTTCATTATAGAACTTGGCTTGTATATTCCAATGATGGGCTTCCTCAAATGCCCTAGGTCTTCGTGAGCAAGCGAGTTGGATGCACACCCACTTAGTTTCTTTTCTTGAGCTTTCATATACTTATAGCTCTAGTGCATCCGTTGCATGGCAATCCCTACTCACTCACGTTGATATCTATTGATGGGCATCTCCATAGCCCATTGATACGCCTAGTTGATGTGAGACTATCTTCCCTCCTTTTGTCTTCTCCACAACCACCATTCTATTCCACATATAGTGCTATATCCATGGCTCACGCTCATGTATTGCGTGAAGATTGAAAAAGTTTTGAAAATGTTAAAGTATGAAACAATTGCTTGGCTTGTCATCGGGTTGTGCATGATTTAAATATTTTGTGTGGGGAAGATGGAGCATAGCCAGACTATATGATTTTGTAGGGATAACTTTCTTTGGCCATGTTATTTTGAGAAGACATAATTGCTTAGTTAGTATGCTTGAAGTATTATTATTTTTATGTCAATATGAACTTTTGTCTTGAATCTTTCGGATCTGAATATTCATACCACAAGTAAGAAGATTTACATTGAAATTATGCCAAAGTATCCTCCGCATCAAAATTCTTTCTTTTATCATTTACCTACTCGAGGACGAGCAGGAATTAAGCTTGGGGATGCCGATCGTCTCCAACGTATCTATAATTTTTGATTGCTCCATGCTACTTTATCTACTGTTTTGGACTATATTGGGCTTTATTTTCCACTTTTATATTATTTTTGGGACTAACCTATTAACCGGAGGCCCAGCCCAAAATTGCTGTTTTTGCCTATTTCAGTGTTTCGAAGAAACGGAATATCAAACGGAGTCCAAACGGAATGAAACCTTCGGAAACGTGATTTTCTCACCGAACATGATCCAGGAGACTTGGACCCTATGCCAAGGCACAGAAGAGGCGGTCACGAGGGTGGGGGTGTTGGGGAACGTAGCAGATATTCAAAATTTTCCTACGTGTCACCAAGATCTATCTATGGAGAAACTAGCAACGAGGGGAAGGAGAGTGCATCTACATACCACTACCAGGGAAAAGCCTATACACAGAATCTTAGTAGCAGCGCGCTTTAAAATAAGGCGCTGCTGCTAATTAGCAGTAGCGAGGTCAAGCTTAACTCGCTGCTGAAATAAATATAGCAGTAGCGCGCCCGCCCAAAGAAGCGCTACTGCTATAATTCCCACGAGGCCGCCGCGAGGCTAGTTATAGCAGCAACGCGTTATAATGACGAGCGCTACTGCTACGGTGCGTAGTAGCAGCGCATCTCTCCAATAAGCGCTACTGCTAAGTTTACTACAAAATCCGATCCACTCACAGTCACACACTGACTGGATCCCCTCTGAATCCCCCGCGCCGGTCCTCCCCCATCGCCCCTCCGCCCTCTGCGCCGCCGTCACCTCCTCCTCCTTGTTGGACTCGGTACCGGCCTCCTCCTCCGTCCTCCCTCCACTCGCCGCTGGCCGGCCCCTCCTCGCTCCGCCTTCCTCCTCCGTCCTCCCTCCACTGGCCGCCGGCCAGCCCCTCCTCGCTCCGCCTTCCTCCTCCGTCCTCCCTCCACTGGCCACCGGTCGGCCCCTCCTTGCTCCGCCTTCCTCCTCCGTATACTCTCTTCTCCCTCCTTGACTTAGTAGGCTAGTTGATTTAGTTGATTTAGAACATTTTGATTTAGTTAATATGATTTAGTTGATTTAGTAGGCTAGTTGATTTAGAACATTTTGATTTAGTTGATTTAGTAGACTAGTTCATTTAGTTGATTTAGTATGCACCATTTTATTGTTATTTTTTTCTATACATGGATAGGTACGTAGTTGCTTTTGTTCTTTTTATAAGTTACTTTTTGGCAAAATGTAGGTGGTACCTTGTCATCTAATATGTTACTTGCGGAAGAACCAAAAATATCACATGCTAATACGTAGATCTTAGGATTATAATTGTCCATCAAATTGCTTCTCGCAGAAGAACCAACATGCTACTATTTTTCTTTCCTGTGAAGTGGATCGTTAATCCTTTGCTCATATTGCTTTAGGAAAAATGGCGCCACCACCACCACCACTATGTCGACTATGCAAGTCAAGGTGCGCCAGCAGCCTTGCAACTGGCAAGCTGTTCGGCATCTACTTCCAGCCGAGTTTTCGTCATGCGGCGGTAAGAAATTAGATGAAATGTAATAACTATTGTATTTTTAGTGATGGCATTATTGCATTGTGTCATTTTGCTTATTTTACACAGATCGTCCCATGCAATGTGAGGTTGAAATTCAACAAGCTGACAGGAGACACTGTGACATTTGAGGCTCCTAGGGGGCCGTACACTATGGAGGTCGAGAAAGGACGCAATATGTCGCATATTGGAGGAGATGGATGGGCCCGTTTCGTCGCTCACATGCGTCTTACTGGTGGTGAGTTGATCAGCTTCTCCTTCAGAGCAGAAAGACCCAAGCTGGCTGTCATTTATCTCAACCTGGTGGAAGATGATGAAGATGACGAAGATGATGAAGATGATGAAGATAATGAGGACCCACTCAATGAAGATGATGAAGACCCACTTCATGAAGCCATCGTAGCTCAAAGAACAAGGCTGAGCGAGGAGGAGGTGTCCAACCTGTGGGACATAATTCCGCCACGTGCTGACTTTGTCGGGGTGCCATTCGTGACCACCTGAAAAATACCATGGTTGATCGACATGATATGGTATGTTATACTTACAAATGCAAATTATCCGATGAAATACTTAGTGTACAATCCAATGATATGGTATGTTGTGTGGAATCTAGTCGATGATATGTTTTAGTGTAGAGTTCGATCACATGCTTATTAGTGTAGAATCTAAGGAAACTATTAATAGTGTAGATAGTACATATGTACTTATTTGCGAGGCTATTTATTAATTGATATGTTTTTCTTATTCAGAAACTGGCAAAGAGCATATCTGTGAGTTATGGTATCGAGCCTGATGAAGAAGGCTCGGCTGGACTACGCCTTACTGCAAGGGGCTCCGTCACAACCTTTACTTACCGCGTGGACACGGACGGTCGCTTTACACTTAAACTTCGGTTGGGTGGAAGAAATTCCTCGATGGCAAGAATCTTCGTGTTGGACAGGCCATCCTAATTACTATCAGGAACACCAACTGCCCAGGCTTGAGGATGATGATTGTCTTCGATATCATCTAGAACTAAATATGTGTGTGTGGCTATATCATCTATGTGTGTGTGGCTATATCATCTAGAACTACATATGTGTGTGTGGCTATATCATCTAGAACTACATATGATGATTGTCGTTGATATCATCTAGAACTACATATGATGATCGTCGTTGATATGACCTCGTACTGCTTGAGGATGCATATTGACTATGCATGAAATTGTTATCTAGTACTCCCTTCATTCCAAATTACTCGTCGTGGTTTTAACTAAAACCACGACGAGTAATTTGGAAACGGCGAGTACTACCAATGAATCGTTTATGAATTTGATATCTAGTAGCGATTACCTAGTATCTAGTGTCCGAAGGGAAGCTGGAATGATGAAAGATATAGCGATGGCGAGGACTGCGAAATCGCTACAACTAACTAATAGTAGCGCGTTGGGAAAAAGGCGCTGCTGATATCGTCATCAGTAGTAGCGCGGGTACGGACCACGCTACTACTACAAGTTAGTTGTAGCGCCTTATTAGTAGCGCGGCCACCCGCGCTGCTGCTACACTCAAAACCCGTGCTGCTGCTAGGGTTTTCCCTAGTAGTGTACCCTTGTAGATCGCTAAGCGGAAGCGTTCAAGTGAACGGGGTTGAAAGAGTCGTACTCGTCGTGATCCAAATCACCGGAGATCCTAGTGCCGAACGGACGGCACCTCCGCGTTCAACATACGTACAGCCCGGTGACGTCTCCCATGCCTTGATCCAGCAAGGAGAGAGGGAGAGGTTGCGGAAGACTCCATCTAGCAGCAGCACAACGGCGTGGTGGTGGTGGAGGAGCATGGCAATCCTGCAGGGCTTCGCCAAGCACCGCGCGAGAGGAGAAGGGAGAGAGGTAGGGCTGCGCCAAGAGGGAGAGAAACTCGTGTGTTGGGCAGCCCCTAGACCTCAACTATTTATAGGGGAAGGGGAGGGGGCTGCGCCCCCTCTAGGGTTCCCTCCCCAAGGGTGGCGGCATCCCCCAGATCCTATCTGGGTGGCGGCCAGAGAGGGAAAGAGGGGAGGCGCACCTGGGGTGGGCCTTAGGGCCCATCTGCCCTAGGGTTTGCCCCCTCCCACTCTTCCCTGCGCCTTGGGCCTTGTGGGGGCGACTGCCCCACAGGGCTGGTCCCCTCCCACACTTAGCCCATGCAGCCCTCCGGGGCTGGTGGCCCCACTTGGTGAACCCCCGGGACCCTCCCGGTGGTCCCGGTACGTTACCGATAAAATCCGAAACTTTTCCGGTGACCAAAACAGGACTTCCCATATATAAATCTTTACCTCCGGACCATTCCGGAACTCCTCGTGACTTCCGGATCTCATCCGGGACTCGAACAACATTCGGTAACCACATACAAACTTCCTTTATAACCCTAGCGTCATCAGAACCTTAAGTGTGTAGACCCTACGGGTTCGGGAACCATCGAGACATGACCGAGGCGTTCTCCGGTCAATAACCAACAGCGGGATCTGGATACCCATGTTGGCTCTACATGTTCCACGATGATCTCATCGGATGAACCACGATGTCAAGGACTCAATCAATCCCGTATACAATTCCCTTTGTCTAGCGGCATTGTACTTGCCGAGATTCGATCGTCGGTATCCCGATACCTTGTTCAATCTCGTTACGGCAAGTCTCTTTACTCGTTCCGTAACACATCATCCGTGATCAACCCCTTGGTCACATTGTGCACATTATGATGATATCCTACCGAGTGGGCCCAGAGATATCTCTCCATTTACACGGAGTGACAAATCCATCTCGATTCGTGCCAACCCAACAAACACTTTCGGAGATACCGTAGTGCACCTTTATAGCCACCCGATTCGTTGTGACGTTTGGTACACCCAAAGCATTCCTACGGTATCCGGAGTTGCACAATCTCATGGTCTAAGGAAATGATACTTGACATTAGAAAAGCTTTAGCATACGAACTACGATCTTTGTGCTAGGCTTAGGATTGGGTCTTGTCCATCACATCATTCGCTAATGATGTGATCCCGTTATCAACGACATCCAATGTCCATGGTCAGAAACTGTAACCATCTATTGATCAACGAGCTAGTCAACTAGAGGCTTACTAGGGACATGGTGTTGTCTATGTACCCACACATGTATCTGAGTTTCCTATCAATACAATTATAGCATGGATAATAAACGATTATCATGAACAAGGAAATATAATAATAACTAATTTATTATTGCCTCTAGGGCATATTTCCAACAGTCTCCCACTTGCACTAGAGTCAATAATCTAGTTCACATCGCCATGTGATTAACACTCACAGGTCACATCGCCATGTGACTAACATCCAAAGAGTTTACTAGAATCAATAATCTAGTTCACATCACTATGTGATTAACACTCAATGAGTTCTGGGTTTGATCATGTTTATGCTTGTGAGAGAGGTTGTAGTCAACGGGTCTGCAATATTCAGATCCCTATATATTTCGCAAAACTTTATGTCATATCGTAGATGCTGCTACCACGTTCCACTTGGAGCTATTCCAAATTGTTGCTCCATTATACATATCTGGTATCTCTACTCAGAGCTATCCGGATAGGTCTTAAGCTTGTATCGACGCAACTCTTTACGTCGAACTCTTTATCACCTCCATAACCGAGAAACATATCCTTATTCCTCTAAGGATAATTTTGACCGCTATCTGGTGATCCAAGCCTTGATCACCTTTGTACCCTCTTGCCAGATATGTAGCAAGGCACACATCAGGTGCGGTACATAGCATAGCATACTGTAGAGCCTACGTCTAAGGCATAGGGGACGACCTTCGTCCTTTCTCTCTTTTCTGCCGTGGTCGAGCTTTAACTCTTAACTTCATACCTTACAACTCAGGCAAGAACTCCTTCTTTGACTGATCCATCTTGAACACCTTCAAGATTATGTCAAGGTATGTGCTCATTTGAAAGTGTTCTTAAACATTTTGATCTATCTTATAGATCTTGATGCTTATTGTTCAAGTATCCTAATCCAGGTTTTCCATTGAAAAACACTTTTCAAACAACCCTATATGCTTTCCAGAAATTCTACATCATTTCTGATCAACAATATGTCAACAACATATACTCATCAGAGATTCTATAGTGCTCCCACTCACTTCTTTGGAAATACAAGTTTCTCATCAACTTTGTATAAACCCAAAATCTTTGATCATCTCATCAAAGCGCACATTCCAACTCCGAGATGCTTACTCCAGTCCTTAGAAGGATTGCTGGAGCTTTGCACACTTGTTAGCATCTTTCAGGATTGACAAAACCTTCTGGTCGTATCACACACAACCTTTCCTCAAGAATATCATCGAGGAAACAATGTTTTGACATCCTATCTGCAAGATTTCATAAATCATGCAGTAATTGCTAATATAATTCCAGCAGACTCTTAGCATCACTACGAATGAGAAAGTCTCATCGCGGTCAACTCCTTGAACTTGTCGGAAAACATCTTAACGACAAGTCGAGCTTTCTTAATGGTGACACTTACCATCATTGTCCGTCTTCTTCTAAGATCCATCTGTACCCAACAGCCTTTACGACCATCAAGTAGTTCTTCCAAAGTCTACACTTTGTTTTCATACATGGATCCTCTCTCGGATTTTATGGCTTCTAACCATTTGTCGGAATATGAGCCCACCATCGCTTCCCCATAGCTCGTAGGTTCATTGTTGTCTAGCAACATGACCTTCAAGACAGGATTACTGTACCACTCTGAAGTAGTACGCATCCTTGTCACCCTACGAGGTACGGTAGTGACTTGATCCAAAACTTCATGATCACTATCATAAGCTTCTACTTCAATTGGTGTAGGCGCCACATGAACAACTTCCTGTGCCCTGCTACACACTTGTTGAAGTGACGGTTCAATAACCTTATCAAGTCTCCACCATCCTCCCACTCAATTCTTTCGAGAGAAACTTTTCCTCGGGAAAGGACCTAATTCTAGAAACAATCCTTTTTGCTTCCGGAACTGAGACTGGAGGTATACCCAACTGTTTTGGGTGTCCTATGAAGATGCATTTTATCCGCTTTGGGTTCGAGCTTATCAACCTGAAACTTTTTCACATAAGCATCGCAGCCCCAAACTTTTAAGAAATGACAATTTAGGTTTCTCCAAACCATAATTCAAACGGTGTCGTCTCAACGGAATTACGTGGTGCCCTATTAAAGTGAGTGCGGTTGTCTCTAATGCCTAACCCTTGAACGATAGTGGTAATTCGATAAGAGACATCATGGTACGCACCATATCCAATAGGGTGCAACTATGATGTTCGGACACACCATCACACTATGGTGTTCCAGGCAGTATTAATTGTGAAACAATTTCCACAATGTCTTAATTGCGTGCCAAAGCTTGTAACTCAGATGCTCATCTCTATGATCATATCATAAACATTTTATCCTCTTGTCACGGTGATCTTTAACTTCACTCTGAAATTACTTGAACCATTCAATAATTCAGACTTGTGTTTCATCAAGTAAATATACTCAACATCTACTCGAATCATCGTGAAGTAAGAACATAACGATATTCATTTGCATGCCTCGGCACTCATTGGATTGCACACATCAAAAAGTGTTACTTCCAACAAGTTGCTATCTTGTTCCATCTTACTGAAACCGAGGCTTTTCAGTCATTTTGCCCATGTGGTATGATTTGCATATCTCAAGTGATTCAAAATCAAGTGAGTCCAAACGATCCATCTGCATGGAGTTTCTTCATGCGTATACACCAATAGACATGGTTCGCATGTCTCAAACTTTCCAAAAATGAGTGAGTCCATAGATCCATCAACATGGAGCTTCTTCATGCGTTTTACACCAATATGACTTACATGGCAGTGCCACAAGTAAGTGGTACTATCATTACTATCTTATATCTTTTGGCATGAAAATATGTATCACTACGATCGAGATTCAATAAACCATTCATTTTAGGCGTAAGACCATTGAAGGTACTATTCAAATAAACAGAGTAACCATTATTCTCCTTAAATGAATGACCGTATTGCGATAGACATAATCCAATCATGTCTATGCTCAACGCAAACACCAAATAACAATTATTTAGGTTTAACACCGATCCCGATGGTAGAGGGAGCGTGCGATGTTTGATCACATCAACCTTGGAAATACTTCCAACACCTATCGTCACCTCGCCTTTAGCTAGTCTCCGTTCATTCCGTAGCCTTTTATTTGAGTAACTAACACTTAGCAAATGAACGGTATCTAATACCTGGTGCTACTAGGAGTACTAGTAAAGTACACATTAACATAATGTATATCAATATACTTCTATCGACCTTGTCAGCCTTCTCATCTACCAAGTATCTAGGGTGATTCTGCTCCAAATGGCTGTTCCCCTTATTACAGAAGCACTTAGTCTCGGGTTTGGGTTCAACCTTGGGTTTCTTCATTAGAGCAGCAACTGATTTGCTGTTTCATGAAGTATCCCTTCTTGCCCTTGCCCTTCTTGAAACTAGTGGTTTCACCAACCATCAACAATTGATGCTCCTTCTTGATTCCTACTTTCGCGGTGTCAAATATCGCGAATATCTCAAGGATCATCATATCTATCCCTGATTTGTTATAGTTCCTCACGAAGCTCTAGCATCTTGGTGGCAATGACTTTGGAGAAAGATCACTATCTCGGAAGATCAACTCCCACTCGATTCAAGTGATTGTTGCTTTCGGACAATCTGAGCACAAGCTCAACGATTGAGCTTTTCTCCCTTAGTTTGCAGGCTAAGAAAATCGTCGGAGGTCTTATACCTCTTGGCGTGGGCACGAGCCTGAAATCCCAATTTCAGCCCCGAAACATCTCATATGTTCATGACGTTTCAAAAACGTCTTTGGTGCCTCAACTCTAAACCGTTTAACGAACTATCACGTAGTTATCAAAGCGTGTATGTCCGATGTTCGCAACATCCACAGGCGGCGTTTAGGGTTCAACACACTGGCGGTGCATTAAGGACATAAGCTTTCTTCTGTCCGCATAATCGCATCTGTGAACTTTCAACTATATTTTCTCTAGGAACATATCTAAGCAGTGGAACTAAAAGCGAGCTTACGACATAATTTGCAAAGATCTTTTGACTATGTTCAGGATAATTAAGTTCATCTCATGAACTCCCACTCAGATAGACATCCCTCTAGTCATCTAAGTGATTACATGATCCGAGTCAACTAGGCCGTGTCCGATCATCACGTGAGATGGACTAGTCATCATCGGTGAACATCTTCATGTTGATCGTATCCTCCATACGACTCATGCTCGACCTTTCGGTCTCTTGTGTTCCGAGGCCATGTCTGTACATGCTAGGCTCGTCAAGTTAACCTAAGTGTTTCGCGTGTGTAAATCTGGCTTACAACCGTTGTATGTGAATGTAAGAATCTATCACGCCCGATCATCACGTGGTGCTTCGAAACGACGAACTTTCGCAACGGTGCACAGTTAGGGGGAACACTTTCTTGAAATTTTAATGAGGGATTATCTTATTTACTACCGTTGTTCTAAGCAAATAAGATGTACAAACATGATAAACATCACATGCAATCAAATAGTGACATGATATGGCCAATATCATTTTGCTCCTTTTGATCTCCATCTTCGGGGCTCCATGATCATCATCGTCACCGGCATGACACCATGATCTCCATCATCGTGTCTCCATGAAGTTGTCTGCAACACCCCGGATGTAACTTTCCATATTTGTAACTCCAACTCTTGCCATTTTCGGCATTGTGCTATGGTATTCCCTCCGTGGTTGGGTTTTTCTTCATTTTTGCATTTTTTCCATGTCATGCATTTCATATCATGTCATCATGTGCATCTCATTTGCATACGTGTTCGTCTCATGCATCCGAGCATTTTCCCCGTTGTCCGTTTTGCAATCCGGCACTCCTATGTCCCCCGGCGTCCCCTTTTACATTTTTCCGTGAGCGGGTACTAAACTTTCTCGGAATGGACCGAGGTTTGTCAAGTGGCCTTGGTACACCACCGGTAGACCACCTGTCAAGTTTCGGGTCATTTGGAGCTCGTTTGGTACTCCAACGGTTAACCGCACTCTCGCAAAGGCCTCTTTTAAGTTGCAGCCCAACACCCCTTCAAAACAGCCCAATAACCCATCTAAGTCACTTCCATGCTCTCCGTCGTCGGATCACGATCGTGTGGGCGAAAACTACACTCCATTTGGAGCTTTCTAGCTCCTTCTACCTATAAAACACCCTCCCCGAATTTCCAGATCCGAAACCCTAGCCCGCTCTCCTCCATGCGGACACGTCCGTCGCGCGGATTTAGGCCCGCCGCCGCCCGGACCAATCGCGCGCCACGTGGCGTGCCCACGCCGCCGCCGCCGCCCGCCGCAGGGCCTGCAGGGAAACCCTCCGGCCCAGCCAGCGCCAGCGCCCGCCCAGCGCCCGTCCGCCGCCTCCTCGGGCCCCGCCGCCCGCCGCCTCGCCCTCGACCCGGCCGGCCGCCGCCCGCCGCCATGACCCTCCTCGGGCCCGCCTGCCCTGCCGCCCAGCGCCCGGCCCGCCGTCGCCCTCGCCGCCTCCGCCTCCGCCTCGCCGCCCCTCCTCCTCCGGCCACCTCGATCCGCCGCCCCGCCGGCTCCCTCCTCCGGCGCTGCTCCGGCGAGCCGCCGCCGGCAATGGATCTCAGATCCACGAAGGGTTGACTTTCCTCGAGCCCCGAAATCCTCTAAGTCATATTTCTGTGATAATTTTGTTGCATTTTCGTCATGCCATAACTCTCTGCATATTGCTCCGTTTTGGGCGTGTAGCATACCGAAATGTTCGTCTCGATGATTAGATCATTTCGTCTCATTGAATCATTTTCATGTGAGCTCATCTTGGTGCCCGAAATGCTTTTGGAAGAGGGCTATGTGATGTTAGTTTCAAATTCTTATCAGAACATGCACTTTTGTCATTTTTTCCATGATTGATGTGTGCATCCTATGATCTTGAGTCCTACATGTGTTTTGTAATATGCCATGCCATCTTTACAGGGGTGTATGCCATGTATTTTTGTGATCTCTGTGGTGACTAGCACAAGCATGCAAACTAGGCTTCATGATGTTGCTGTTTTCAGCCCTGTTTTCTTGATATTTTTATGCCATGTTAACTTGATGCTACAGAGAGATCCATGCATATTTTGAGATACTTCAGTAAGGATGTTTTGAACATATGGTTATGCTCTATCCATCCATGTCCTTTTTTGCAATTATGGAGTGCCATAGCTTGAGTCAATCGAGCTCTACTTTTGCTATAAAATGTTTCCTGGCAGATTGTTTACATGTTATTCAATTTTGCCAAGGTTGTTGTAGTTGATCCGTGTATGCCATGATGTTGTTCTTGCCATGTATAGCTTCTATGCCATGTCTTCTTGATGGATGTATGCTTAGTTTATCATGAAATGCTCTGTAGTGAGTGCATCGAGCTCGCGAAGCTGCCTACATAATTCTGTCAATGTCATGCCCTGTTTGCTGAATCTGTTAACGAAACTTGCTATGTTTACGTGGGTGCCATCACATCTTCTGATCCTTTTTGGCTCATGGTCAGTAAGGGACTTTTGTTCTATGCTTTGAGTAGATTCATTCCATGCCTTGTTTTGCTATTATAAGTTCCTGTAGCATGCTGTTTGCTTGCTCTGAACATTGCTTCCTGATGCTGATTCTGCCATGTTCAGTATTTTCTCTAAGTCTGTGAAGCTGATATATTTTGCACTTCTGCCATGCTTGTTTGGACCTGTTATGGTGTGAATTAGCCGTACCTCAGTGTTCATCTTTTGTCAAGCATCTTGAGTAGATCACTGCCATATGCTTTGCTGGTACGTTTGGATGCAGTAGCTTAATTTCTTGTTGCTTGCTAAGTGGTATCATGCTGTTAATGGCAGATTTGTGTCATTTTTGTTTTGCTTGTCATTTGCAAACCGTGCATCCGATTCCGGTGATCTTTATATCGATTTCAACCGAAATCATCTCACCTTTCCAGCGACATACTTGGTTTGCCAAGTTGATGCCTGTTTCATCATTTCCCTTCCAGAGCACGCATAGGCATTGCATATCACATCTCGCATATCATGCCATGTATTGCATCATGTTGCTTGTGCATTGCACCGTGATTTATTGTGGTTCCATTGTTTGTGTTCTTGTTTTGGGTAGAGCCGGAGGCGAGTACGTGAGCGAGGAACCTGTTGAGAAGCTTAAGAGGATCAAGCTTTCGACAACTCGAGAACCTTGCGCAAGATGACCATACCCTCGATATCACTTCTATCTTTGCTTGCTAGATGCTCGCTCTTTTGCTATGCCTATGCTACGATGCCTATCACTTTCTTATCATGCCTCCCATATTGCCATGTCAAACCCTAACCATCCTTTCCTAGCAAACCGTTGATTGGCTATGTTACCGCTTTGCTCAGCCCTCTTATAGCGTTGCTAGTTGCGGTGAAGATGAAGTTTGTTCCTTGTTGGAACATGGAGATGTTGTTCCTTGTTGGAACATGTTTACTTGTTGGGATATCACAATATATCTGCTATAATTAATGCATCTATATACTTGGTAAAGGGTGGAAGACTCGGCCTTATGCACGGTGTTTTGTTCCACTCTTGCCGCCCTAGTTTCCGTCATACGGTGTTATGTTCCTTGATTTAGCATTCCTTACGGTTGGGTGATTTATGGGACCCCTTGACAGTTCGCTTTGAATAAGACTCCTCAGCAAGGCCCAACATTGGTTTTACTATTTGCCACCTAAGCCTTTTTCCCCGGGTTTCGCGAGCCGAGGGTCATCTTTATTTAACCCCGGACCAGTGCTCCTTGAGTCTTGGCCCAACTGAGCTACTGCTGGGCCACCACGGGAAACTTCGAGGCTTGGTTTTACTCATAGCTAGTCTCATCCGGATGTGCCCGAGAACGAGATATGTGCAGCTCCTATCGGGATTTGTTGGCACAATCAGGCGGCTTTGCTGGTCTTGTTTTATTGCCGTCGAAATGTCTTGTAGTCCGGATTCGAGACTGATCGGGTCTTCGGTAGAAGGAATATCCTTCGTTGACCGTGAGAGCTTATAATGGGCTAAGTTGGGACACCCCTGCAGGGTATTATCTTTCAAAAGCCGTGCCCGCGGTTATGAGGCAGATGGGAATTTTGTTAATGTCCGGTTGTAGAAAACCCGAAGTTGACCTTAATCAAAACACATCAACCGCGTGTGTAACCGTGATGGTCTCTTCTCGGCGGAGTCCGGGAAGTGAACACGGTGTTGGAGTTATGTTTGACGTAAGTAGTTCAGGATCACTTCTTGATCGCTACTAGCTTCACGTCCGCGCCTTGCTTCTCTTCTCGCTCTCTTTTGCGAATGTAGCCACCATATATGCTATTCGCTTGCTGCAGCTCCACCTCACAACTCTGTCCTTCCTATAAGCTTAAATAGTATTGATCTCGCGGGTGTGAGATTACTGAGTCCCCATGACTCACAGATTCTACCAAAACAGTTGCAGTGCCGGCGATGCGGTGCGAGCATTTAATCGAGCTCAAGTGGGAGTTCGACGAGGAACGCGGTCGTTACTATGTGTCTTTTCCTGATGATCGATAGTGGAGCCAGTTGGGACGATCGGGGATCTGTGTAGCATTTGGGGTAGTCTTCTTTTATTTTGGTTCCGTAGTCGGACCTTGAGTGTAATCTGGATGATGGATTTTTATTTATGTATTGTGTGAAGTGGCATTGTAAGCCAACTATGTATCTCTTTCCTTATGTATTACATGGTTTGTGTGAAGATTACCTCACTTGCGACATTGCTTTCAATGCGGTTATGCCTCTAAGTCGTTAACCCGACACGTGGGAGATATAGCCACATCGAGGCGTTACAAGTTGGTAATCGAGCCATCCCGACTTAGGAGCCCCCAGCTTGATTGTTTCTTTGGCGTTGTTGAGTCTAGAACAAAATGTTTTGAGTCTTAGGATTATATATATCGAGAGTAGGATTCTTTTACTCCCCAGTCCCTTCGTCGCTCTGGTGAGGTCTCTGACGTAGAAGTTTTGACTCTCCTCTCCTCAAATTTCACTAAATTTTTTTAGGATCACGCGGGTATCTTGGAATCGTTCGATGGTTTTGTGGCGAGAACATTGTTCTTGGTGCCTCGACATTTAGGGGTTGTGTCGGTGTCCCGGGAGTTGAGCTCCGAGGTGTTGTCGTCACAATTTTATCGTTGCAGTTCTGGAATACCTGAGCTTTACCGACATCGAAAATCTCTTTTGTACAGTTTTTGGTGAGATAACCCCGATAACCTTGATCTTTGAGGCGAGCTCGGGAGTATTGCCATGACTCGTATAATAGATGCTTTTCGAAGGTCGAGGTACACGATTTCCGAAGGTTTCTTGGTTATGTGTTGACGGATGGATACAGCTGGATCTAGGTATTGTTAGTTTGGGTGATATATTTTGTGTCCCCTGTATCCCCGACACTAGATTGCATAACCAGAAAGTTTCGGGAGTTTATAGGTGGGATTCAAGTAGCTCTTAGCATTTCTTCCGGCAGATATTTGGTTTGTGATTGGGTAATCCTTACCACTTATTTGTTCCAGTCGTACCTTGTTATTTTTTTTCATCAACCATTAATCAAGTGGCTTCTCACCTTAATGGACGTGTGATGTTAGCTTTGGAATTCATTCGTTCATCCTTGTTCGAATGTTTATTGTGAAGACTTTATGTTGCAATTTCTATCCGTTGATTCAACTTGTATATCTGTTGGGTAACGTAGTAATTTCAAAAATTTCCTACGCACACGCAAGATCATGGTGATGCATAGCAGCGAGAGGGAGAGTTTTGTCTCACGCCTCGTGAGACCCGAAAGCGAAGCGTTATAACAACGCTGTTGATGTAGTCGACGTCTTCACGATCCGACCGATCCAAGCACCGAGCGTCACGGCACCTCCGAGTTCTGCACACGTTCAGCTCGATGGCGATCCCGGACTCCGATCCAGCAAAGTGTCGGGATGAGTTCCGTCAAGACGACGGCGTGGTGGCGATGATGATGCTCCACCGGCGCGGGGCTTCGCCTAAGCTCATGACGATATGACTTCTCCGGCGGGCTTCGCCTAAGCTCATGACGATATGACCGAAGTGGAATATGGTGGAGGGGGCACCGCACTGCGGCTAAGGGCGATCCGTAGATCAACTTGTGTGTCCATGGGTGCCCCTGCCCCGTATATAAAGGAGTGGAGGAGGGAGGGCGGCCCTCTCTATGGCGCGCCCTAGGGGAGTCCTACTCCCACGGGAGTAGGATTCCCCTTTCCTAGTCCAACTAGGAACCCTTCCATGTAGTAGGAGTAGGAGAGAAGGAAGGGAGAGAAAAGGAGAAGGAAGGAAGCGCCCCCTCCTAGTCAATTCGGACTAGTCCAAGGGAGGCGGCGGCCACCCTTTGGCCCTTTTCTCCTTTCCCGTATGGCCCATTAAGGCCCAATACGAATTCCCGTAACTCTCGGTACTCCGAAAAATACCGAATCACTCGGAACCTTTCCGAACTCGAATATAGTCGTCAATATATCGATCTTTACGTCTCGACCATTTCGAGACTCCTCGTCATGTCCCGATCTCATCCGGGACTCCGAACTCCTTGGTACATCAAAACTCATAAACTCATAATAAAACTGTCATCGAAACCTTAAGCGTGCGGACCCTACGGGTTCGAGAACTATGTAGACATGACCTAGAACTATTCTTGGTCAATAACCAATAGCGGAACCTGGATGCCCATATTGGCTCCTACATATTCTCTGAAGATCTTTATCGGTCAAACCGCATAACAACATACTTTGTTCCTTTGTCATCGGTATGTTACTTGCCGAGATTCGATCGTCGGTATCCAATACCTAGTTCAATCTCGTCACCGGCAAGTCTCTTTACTCGTTCCGTAATACATCATCTCGCAACTAACTCATTAGTTGCAATGCTTGCAAGGCTTAAGTGATGTGCATTACCGAGAGGGCCAGAGATACCTCTCCGACAATCGGAGTGACAAAACCTAATCTCGATTCATGCCAACTCAACATATACTTTTGGAGACACCTGTAGAGTACCTTTATAATCACCCATTTACGTTGTGACGTTTGGTAGCACACAAAGTGTTCCTCCGTAAGCAGGAGTTGCATAATCTCATAGTCATAGGAACATGTATAAGTCATGAAGGAAGCAATAGCAACATACTAAGCGATCGTGTGCTAAGCTAACGGAATGGGTCATGTCAATCAGATCATTCAACTAATGATGTGACCTTGTTAATCAAATAACAACTCCTTGTTCATGGTTAGGAAACATAACCATCTTTGATTAACAAGCTAGTCAAGTAGAGGCATACTAGTGACATCTTGTTTGTCTATATATTCACACATGTATTATGTTTCCGGTTAATACAATTCTAGCATGAATAATAAACATTTATCATGATATAAGGAAATAAATAATAACTTTATTATTGCCTCTAGGGCATATTTCCTTGATCTCCCACTTGCACTAGAGTCAATAATCTAGATCACATCACCATGTGATCAACATCGATAGTTCACATCATCATGTGATTAACACCCATAATTCACATCACCATGTGACCAAGACCCAAAGGGTACTAAGGTGTGATCATGTTTTGCTTTGTGAGAGAATCTTAGTCAACGGGTCTGCTACATTCAGATCCGTATGTATTTTGCAAATCTCTATGTCAACAATGCTTTGCACGGAGCTACTCTAGCTAATTGCTCCCACTTTCAATATGTATCCAGATTGAGACTCAGAGTCATCTAGATTAGTGTTAAAACTTGCATCGACGTAACCTTTTACGACGAACCTTTTTTCACTTCCATAATCAAGAAACATATCCTTATTCTACTAAGGATAATTTTGACCGCTGTCCATTGATCTACTCCTAGATCACTATTGCACTCCTTGCCGACTTAGTGGTATGGTATGCAATAGATCTGGTACACTGACATGACATACTTTATAGAACCTATGGCTGATGCATAGGAATGACTTTCATTCTCTTTCTATCTTCTGCCGTGGTCGGGTTTTGAGTCTTACTCAATCTCACACCTTATAATACAGGCAAGAACTCTTTCTTTGACTGTTCCATTTTGAACTACTTCAAAATCTTGTCAAGGTATGTATTCATTGAAAAACTTATCAAGCGTCTTGATCTATCTCTATAGATCTTGATGCTCAATATATAACAGCTTCACCGAGGTCTTTCTTTGAAAAACTCCTTTCAAACACTCCTTTATGCTTTGCAGAATAATTCTACATTATTTCCGATCAACAATATGTCATTCACATATACTTATCAGAAAGGCTGTAGTGCTCCCACTCACTTTCTTGTAAATACAGGCCTTTCCAAAAGTCTGTATAAAATCATATGCTTTGATCAACACATCAAAGCGTATATTCCAACTCCGAGATGCTTGCACCAGTCCATTGATGGATCGCTGGAGCTTGCATATTTTGTTAACACCTTTAGGATCGACAAAACCTTCTGGTTGCATCATATACAACTCTTCTTTAATAAATCCATTAAGGAATGCAGTTTTGACATCCATTTGCCAGATTTCATAAAGTGTGGCAATTGCTAACATGATTCGGACAGACTTTTAAGCATCGATACAAGTGAGAAAATCTCATTGTATTCAACATCTTGAACTTTGTCAAAAACCTTTTTCGACAAGTCTAGCTTTGTAGATAGTAACACTACTATCAGTGTCCGTCTTCCTCTTGAAGATCCATTTATTTAACATGGCTTGCTGATCATCGAGCAAGTCAATCAAAGTCCATACTTTGTTCTCTTACATGGATCATATCTCAGATTTTATGGCCTCGAGCCATTTCGCGGAATCTGGGCTCATCATCGCTTCCTCATAGTTCGTAGGTTTCATCATGGTCTAGTAACATGACTTCCAGAACATGATTACTACACCACTCTGGTGCGGATCTTACTCTGGAAGACCTACGAGGTTCTGTAGTAACTTGATCTGAAGTTTCATGATCAATATCATTAGCTTCCTCACTAATTGGTGTATTTGTCACAGGAACTGATTTCTGTGATGAACTACTTTCAATAAGGGTGCAGGTACAGATTACCTCATCAAGTTCTACTTTCCTCCCACTCACTTCTTTCGAGAGAAACTCCTTCTCTAGAAAGGATCCATTTTAACAACGAATATCTTGCCTTCGGATCTGTGATAGAAGGTGTACCCAACTATTTCCTTTGGGTATTCTATGAAGGCGCACTTCTCGATTTGGGTTTGAGCTTATCGGGTGAAACTTTTTCACATAAGCATCGCAGCCCCAAACTTTAAGAAACGTCAACTTGGGTTTCTTGCTAAACCACAGTTCATATGTTGTCGTCTCAGCAGTTTAGATGGTGCCCTATTAAGCGTGAATGCAGCTGTCTCTAATGCATAACCCAAAGCGATAGTGGTAAATCGGTAAGATACATCATAGATCGCACCATATCCAATAAAGTCTTGATTCTGACGTTCGGACACACCATTATGTTGTGGTGTTCCATGTGGCGTGAGCTGTGAAACTATTCCACTTTGTTTTAATTGAAGACCAAACTCGTAACTCAAATATTCATCTCCACGATCAGATCGCAGAAACTTTATTTTCTTGTTACGATGATTTTCCACTTCACTCTGAAATTCTTTGAACCTTTCAACTATTTCAGACTTATGTTTCATCAAGTAGATATATTCATATCTACTAAAATCATCTTGTGAAGGTCAGAAAAATAACGATACTTGCCACGAGCATCAACACTCATTGGATCGCATACATCGGTATATATGTGTTATTTCCAATAAGTCAGTAGCTTGTTCCATTGTTCCGGAGAACGGAGTTTTAGTCATCTTGCCCAAAAGGCACGGTTCGCAAGCATCAATTGATTCATAACCAAGTGATTCCAAAATCCATCCTTATGGAGTTTCTTCATCGCTTTATACCGATATGACCCAAGCGGCAGTGCCACAAATAAGTTGCACTATCATTATTAACTTTGCATCTTTTGGCATCAATATTATGAATATGCGTATCACTACGATCGAGATCCAATAAACTATTTTCATTGGGTGTATGACCATCGAAGGTTTTATTCATTTAAACAGAACAACAATTATTCTTTGACTTTAAATGAATAACCGTTTTGCAATAAACATGATCAAATCATATTCATGCTCAACGCAAACACCAAATAACATTTATTTAGGTTTAACACTAATCCCGAAAGTATAGGGAGTGTGCGATGATGATCATATCAATCTTGGAACTACTTCCAATACTCATCGTCACTTCCCCTTCAACTAGTTTCTGTTCATTCTGCAACTCCCGTTTCGAGTTACTACTCTTAGCAACTGAACCAGTATCAAATACTGAGGGGTTGCTATGAACACTACTAAAATACACATCAATAATCTGTATATCAAATATACCTTTGTTCACTTTGCCATCCTTCTTATCCGCCAAATACTTGGGGTAGTTCCGCTTCCAGTGACCAGTTCCATTGCAGCAAAAGCACTTAGTCTCAGGCTTAGGTCTAGACTTGGGCTTCTTCACTCGAGCAGCAACTTGCTTGCCGTTTTCCTTGAAGTTCCCTTCTTCCCTTTGCCTTTTCCTTGAGACTAGTGGTCTTGTCAATCATCAACACTTGATGCTCTTTCTTGATTTCTACCTTCGTCTATTTCAACATCACGAAGAGCTCGGGAATCGTTTTCGTCATCCCTTGCATATTATAGTTCATCACGAAGTTCTAGTAACTTAGTGATGGTGTCTAGAGAATTCTGTCAATCACTATCTTATCTGGAAGATTAACTCCCACTTGATTCAAGCGATTGAAGTACCCAGACAATCTGAGCACATGCTCACTAGTTGAGCGATTCTCCTCCATCTTTTAGCTATAGAACTTGTTGCAGACTTCATATCTCTCAACTCGGGTATTTGCTTGAAATATTAACTTCAACTCCTGGAACATCTCATATGGTCCATGACGTTCAAAACGTCTTTGAAGTCCCGATTCTAAGCTGTTTAAGCATGGTGCACTAAACTATCAAGTAGTCATCATATTGAGCTAGCCAAACGTTCATAACGTCTGCATCTGCTCCTGCAATAGGTCTGTCACCTAGTGGTGCATCAAGGACATAATTCTTCTGTGCAGCAATGAGGATAAACCTCAGATCACGGATCCAATCCGCAATATTGCTACTAACATTTTTCAATACAATTTTCTCTAGGAACACATATAAAAACACAGGGAAGCAACAACGCGAGCTATTGATCTACAACATAATCTGCAAAATACTACCAGGACTAAGCTCATGATAAATTAAAGTTCAATTAATCATATTACTCAAGAACTCCCACTTAGACAGACATCTCTCTAGTCATCTAAGTGATCACGTGATCAAATCATCTAAACCATAACCGATCATCACGTGAGATGGAGTAGTTTTCAATGGTGAACATCTTATGTTGATCATATCTACTATATGATTCACGCTCGACCTTTCGGTCTCCGTGTTCGAGGCCATATCTGCATATGCTAGGCTCGTCAAGTATAACTTGAGTATTCTGCGTGTGCAAAACTGGCTTGCACCGTTGTAGATGGACGAGAGCTTATCACACCCGATCATCACGTGGTGTCTAGGCACGACGAACTTTGGCAACGGTGCATACTCAGGGAGAACACTTCTTGATAATTTTAGTGAGAGATCATCTTATAATGCTACCGTCAATCAAAGCAAGATAAGATGCATAAAGGATAAACATCACATGCAATCAATATAAGTGATATGATATGGTCATCATCATCTTGTGCTTGTGATCTCCATCTCCGAAGCACCGTCATGATCACCATCGTCACCGGCGCGACACCTTGATCTCCATCGTAGCATCGTTGTCGTCTCGCCAACTATTGCTTCTCGACTATCGCTACGCTTAGTGATAAAGTAAAGCAATTACATGGCGTTGCATTTCATACAATAAGCGACAACCATATGGCT
Organism: Aegilops longissima; assembly: GCA_021605205.1. Taxonomy (NCBI): domain Eukaryota; kingdom Viridiplantae; phylum Streptophyta; class Magnoliopsida; order Poales; family Poaceae; genus Aegilops; species Aegilops longissima. The sequence continues at coordinate 39,750,470 of CM038682.1, read as the reverse complement.
CCTGCCGATTGCCGATAACTTCGGTTACAAAACATGATCATCTCATACAATAAAATATAGCATCACGTCTTGACCATATCACATCACAACATGCCCTGCAAAAACAAGTTAGACATCCTCTACTTTGTTGTTGCAAGTTTTACGTGGCTGCTACGGGCTGAGCAAGAACCGTTCTTACCTCGCATCAAAACCACAGCGATACTTCGCCAAATAGACTCCGTTTAACCTTCTCAAGGACGGGCGTAGCCACACTCAGTTCAACTAAAGTGAGAGAGCAGACACCCGCCGGTCACCTTTAAGCAACGAGTGCTCACAGCGGTGAAACCAGTCTCGCGTAAGCGTCTGGCGTAATGTCGGTCCGGGCGCTTCATCTCACAATACCGCTGAACCAAAGTATGACATGCTGGTAGGTAGTATGACTTGTATCGCCCACAACTCACTTGTGTTCTACTCGTGCATATGACATCAACGCATAAAACCAGGCTCGGATGCCACTGTTGGGTAGCGTAGTAATTTCAAAATTTTCCTACGCACACGCAAGATCATGGTGATGCATAGCAACGAGAGGGAGAGTTTTGTCACGTACCCTCGTGAGACCGAAAGCGGAAGCGTTATAACAACGCTGTTGATGTAGTCGACGTCTTCACGATCCGACCGATCCAAGCACCGAGCGTCACGGCACCTCCGAGTTCTGCACCGTTCAGCTCGATGGCGATCCCGGACTCGATCCAGCAAAGTGTCGGGGATGAGTTCCGTCAACACGACGGCGTGGTGGCGATGATGATGCTCCACCGGCGCGAGGGCTTCGCCTAAGCTCATGACGATATGACTTCTCGGCGCAGGGCTTCGCCTAAGCTCATGACGATATGACCGAAGTGGAATATGGTGGAGGGGGCACCGCACACGGCTAAGGCGATCCGTAGATCAACTTGTGTGTCCATGGGGTGCCCCCTGCCCCCGTATATAAAGGAGTGGAGGAGGGGAGGGCCGGCCCTCTCTATGGCGCGCCCTAGGGGAGTCCTACTCCCACCGGGAGTAGGATTCCCCTTTCCTAGTCCAACTAGGAACCCTTCCATGTAGTAGGAGTAGGAGAGAAGGAAAGGGAAGAGAAAAGGAGGAGGAAGGAAGGGCCCCCCTCCCTAGTCCAATTCGGACTAGTCCAAGGGGAGGGCGGCGGCCACCCTTTGGCCCTTTTTCTCCTTTCCCGTATGGCCCATTAAGGCCCAATACGAATTCCCGTAACTCTCGGTACTCGAAAAATACCGAATCACTCGGAACCTTTCCGAACTCGAATATAGTCGTCAATATATCGATCTTTACGTCTCGACCATTTGAGACTCCTCGTCATGTCCCCGATCTCATCCGGGACTCGAACTCCTTCGGTACATCAAAACTCATAAACTCATAATAAAACTGTCATCGAAACCTTAAGCGTGCGGACCCTACGGGTTCGAGAACTATGTAGACATGACCTAGAACTATTCTTGGTCAATAACCAATAAGCGGAACTTGGATGCCCATATTGGCTCCTACATATTCTCTGAAGATCTTTATCGGTCAAACCGCATAACAACATACTTTGTTCCCTTTGTCATCGGTATGTTACTTGCCCGAGATTCGATCGTCGGTATCCAATACCTAGTTCAATCTCGTCACCGGCAAGTCTCTTTACTCGTTCCGTAATACATCATCTCGCAACTAACTCATTAGTTGCAATGCTTGCAAGGCTTAAGTGATGTGCATTACCGAGAGGGCCCAGAGATACCTCTCCGACAATCGGAGTGACAAAACCTAATCTCGATTCATGCCAACTCAACATATACTTTTGGAGACACCTGTAGAGTACCTTTATAATCACCCATTTACGTTGTGACGTTTGGTAGCACACAAAGTGTTCCTCCGGTAAACGGGAGTTGCATAATCTCATAGTCATAGGAACATGTATAAGTCATGAAGGAAGCAATAGCAACATACTAAACGATCGTGTGCTAAGCTAACGGAATGGGTCATGTCAATCAGATCATTCAACTAATGATGTGACCTTGTTAATCAAATAACAACTCCTTGTTCATGGTTAGGAAACATAACCATCTTTGATTAACAAGCTAGTCAAGTAGAGGCATACTAGTGACATACTGTTTGTCTATATATTCACACATGTATTATGTTTCCGGTTAATACAATTCTAGCATGAATAATAAACATTTATCATGATATAAGGAAATAAATAATAACTTTATTATTGCCTCTAGGGCATATTTCCTTCAGTCTCCCACTTGCACTAGAGTCAATAATCTAGATCACATCACCATGTGATCAACATCGATAGTTCACATCATCATGTGATTAACACCCATAATTCACATCGCCATGTGACCAAGACCCAAAGGGTACTAAGGTGTGATCATGTTTTGCTTTGTGAGAGAATCTTAGTCAACGGGTCTGCTACATTCAGATCCGTATGTATTTTGCAAATCTCTATGTCAACAATGCTTTGCGGAGCTACTCTAGCTAATTGCTCCCACTTTCAATATGTATCCAGATTGAGACTCGAGTCATCTAGATTAGTGTTAAAACTTGCATCGGCGTAACCTTTTACTTACGAACCTTTTTCACTTCCATAATCGAGAAACATATCCTTATTCTACTAAGGATAATTTTGACCGCTGTCCATTGATCTACTCCTAGATCACTATTGCACTCCTTGCCCGACTTAGTGGTATGGTATGCAATAGATCAGTACACAACATGACATACTTTATAGAACCTATGGCTGATGCATAGGAATGACTTTCATTCTCTTTCTATCTTCTGCCGTGGTCGGGTTTTGAGTCTTACTCAATCTCACACCTTGTAATACAGGCAAGAACTCTTTCTTTGACTGTTCCATTAGGAACATGTATAAGTCATGAAGGAAGCAATAGCAACATACTAAACGATCGTGTGCTAAGCTAACGGAATGGGTCATGTCAATCAGATCATTCAACTAATGATGTGACCTTGTTAATCAAATAACAACTCCTTGTTCATGGTTAGGAAACATAACCATCTTTGATTAACAAGCTAGTCAAGTAGAGGCATACTAGTGACATACTGTTTGTCTATATATTCACACATGTATTATGTTTCCGGTTAATACAATTCTAGCATGAATAATAAACATTTATCATGATATAAGGAAATAAATAATAACTTTATTATTGCCTCTAGGGCATATTTCCTTCAATATCTGTCTATCAAGTGCTAACGGATGTCACCCTCTTCAGGATGGCTCCGCCAACGCGTCTGAATCCGGATCGCAATGATGGGAGTCAGTCGAACCCTCCACCTCCACCTCCGCCTCCGGAGGCATGGCAAGCTATCATGGCAGCCACCAATGGCAATGCTCAGATGATTTTGCAACTCTTGCAAGAGCGTACCCAAGGGCAAGGCAATCAAGGAAATCAAGGTCAAGGCAACAACCAGCCGCACTTTGCTACCCTCAATCAGTTCCTCGCTAATCAGCCGAAGTCTTTCAGCTTCTGTGCCGAGGCCACAGACGCCGACGATTGGCTTGTGGACATCTGCAAACATTTTGAATGTAGCAATGTCAGACCTGAGGACTTTGTCAAGTTTGCTTCGTTTCAACTCAAGGACCAAGCTGCTGAGTGGTACCAGCAATACAAAGATTCCAGAGGAGGTCGTGTAATTACCTAGGATGAGTTCCGAGACTTCATAGCTCACCACATTCGAAAAGTGTTGTTGAGAGCAAGCGTGAGGAGTTCCGCAATCTCAAGCAAGGCAACATGTCGTGTATCAATACAATATCCAGTTCGAAACTTCGCTCGCTTTGCTAAGCAAGGCGTCCACGATGAAAAGAGTATGATCTATCAATTCAGAGGTGGTCTCGAGAGAAGATCTGCAATTAGCTCTCGTGCTTTTGAGCGAGAAAAGTATGATGAGTTCTACAATATGGCACTCAAGCAAGAAGCTGCCCAGCTCAAATGTGAGGCTTCTAAGAAAAGAATCGGGGATGCGATTCAGTCTTCTTCTTCCTCTCAAGTGGCAGCTAAGCAGCAGAAGTTCTACCTTCCTCCTCCTCCGTTTCGGCAGCCTTATCAGCAGAAGAACTCAGGTGGTCGTGGATCTTCCCACCCGCCCAACCCAGGCTATCAGAACAAGTCTAATTCTCAAGCTCCAAGGTCAAATGCTCCTTATCACCGTCCGCTCTCAGAGGTGACTTGCAACAAATGTCGCAGAAGGTCACTATGCGAACAAGTGCTTCAACCAAAGGCGCCTTCCGCCTCCTCCTCTGTGAAATCTTCAAGCAACGCGATGGTCAAGCATAATCCAAAGCATGCCAAGGTGAATATGATGAATGCAGCTCAAGCGGAGGAATCTCTGATGTGATAATGGGTAATCTCTCGATTAATGATATTCTGCAAAGTCTAATTTGATTTGGTGCATCGCATTCTTTCATGTCATATCCTTTTGCATGAAGCACAATTTTGACACGAGGAATTACTTAAAGCTATGCAAGTTATTTCTCCGGCTAAGCGTTGAGCTCTAGCATGATGGTTCGAATATCGGTATCAAGATGGGCGACTATAGATTTCTGGCTAAACCAATTGTTCTTGGCGACTCGGATATTGATCTTATTCTTGGGATGGGTGGCTTTCTCAGCACAAAGCTCAGCTTGATTGTGCTGCTGGGAAATTCAATTGACTCACTCTTCTAATGATGTGATCATCTATGCGCTCGTGATGAAACCATTGGTTGTTTTCTCTCAATGAGAAGGGCGAATTGGATGCTATCTCTCGATTCGATCGTTTGTGAGTACCAAGATGTCTTTCGGAAGAGCTTCCAGAATGCCTCCTCACCGGCGAGTTGAATTAGTTATCGATCTTGAGCACGCATGAACCCGTTTGCAAGCGTCCATACAAGCTTGGACCTAATGAGCTGAAGGAATTGAAGAAGCAGCTCGATGAACAAGAGCGTCTGGGTTTGATCAGACCGAGTTCATCTCCTTGGGGTTGTGGTGTTCTTTTGTCCGGAAGAAGGATGGCACGGACCGATTTGTGCGTCGATTACCGTCCATTGAATAAGAAGACTATCAAGAACAAGTATCCACTTCCCAACATCAATGAGCTTTTCGAGCAACTCAAAGGTGGTAAAGTGTTCTCCAAGCTTGACCTTCGTATGGGTTATCATCAAATTCGCATTCGTGAACAAGATATTCCCAAGACAGCATTCAGAACAAGCTTTGGTTCTTATGAATATACTGTCATGTCTTTCGGCCTTGTCAATGCTCCTCCAACATTCTCTCGGATGATGAACTTCGTCTTCAACCCCTACACCAATGAATTCGTCTTGGTCTATCTTGATGATATTTTGGTCTTCTCCAAGAATAAGAAGGATCATGCCAAACATTTGCGATTGGTGCTCGACAAGCTCGAGAGCATCAATTCTATCTGAAGTTTTCCAAATGTGAATTTTGGCTTGATGAAGTGCTTTATCTTGGTCACATCATCTCCGCCAAGGGCATCGCTGTTAATCCCGAGAAGGTGTCTGCAGTTGTGAATTGGGAACCTCCTCAGAATGTCAAGCAGCTTCGAAGTTTTCTTGGACTTGCAAGCTATTGCCGAAGAATCGTTGAGAACTTCTCTAAAATTGCAAAGCCTCTTTCCAACCTCCTCCGAAGCATGTGAAGTATATACGGTCTCACGAGTGTGGCGTTGCTTTCAATACTCTCAAAGAGAAACTCGTCACAGCTCTGTCTTGACTCCTCCTGATGAATCCAAGCCATTCGAAGTTTTCTGTGATGCTTCTCTTCAAGGTCTCGGTGCTGTGTTAATGCAAGAGAAGAGAGTTTTGGCCTATACCGCTCGCCAGCTGAAGCCCAACGAAAAGAACTACCCCACTCACGATCTTGAGTTGGCGGCAGTTGTCCATGCATTAATAACATGGAGACATCTCTTGTTGGGAAGGAAAGTGGACATTTTCACCGATCACAAGAGCCTCAAGTATATATTCACTCAACCCAACCTCAACCTCAGGCAAACTCGATGGGTCGAAATGATTCAAGAGTACAACCCAAGTATTGAATATACTCCGGGCAAGGCCAATGTCATTGCAGATGCTTTGAGAAGGAAGGCTTATTGCAACAGTTTAATCCTCAAGCCCTTCCAACCAGATCTCTGTGTAGCTTTCCGCAAGCTGAATCTTCAAGTTGTTCCTCAAGGCTTTCTTGCCAACCTCATAGTCTCTCCTACTTTGGAAGATCAGATTCGTGAGGCTCAACTCCTGGATACCATGGTGAAAAAGGTGAAACGTGGTATCGACAAGGGCATTTCCAAGTACAAGTGCTTCCACATTGACGACAAAGATACTCTTTTCTTCGAGGACAGGATTGTGGTTCCTAAGGGTGATCTACGTAAGTCATTATGAACGAGGCACACAATTCCCTCCTATCCATTCATCCTGGAAGTACAAAGATGTACCATGACCTCAAGCAGTCGTACTGGTGGACTCGAATGAAGCGAGAAATTGCTCAATTCGTGAATGAGTGTGATGTCTGTAGAAGAGTGAAAGCAGAACACCAACGACCAGCTGGTCTCCTCCAACCTCTTGCTATTCCAGAATGGAAGTTTGATCATATCGAAATGGACTTCGTGACTGGATTTCCTAAGTCCAAGCGTGGAAATGATGCTATCTTCGTTGTCATTGACAAGCTTACTAAAGTGGCTCATTTTCTTCCTATCAAAGAATCCATCACAGCAGCTCGGTTGGCGAGCTATACACCTCCAGGATTGTCTCATTGCGGCATTCCACAATTGATCTCTTGAGACCGTGGCAGCATCTTTACCTCCAAGTTTTGGGATTCTTTTGAAGGCCATGGGCACCAACATTCGTTTCAGACAGCTTTCCATCCTCAAACAAGTGGCCAAGTCGGCGAGTCAATCAAATCCTTGAAGATATGCTCGGGGCTTGTGTCATTTCCTTGGTATGAAGTGGGAAGATTGTCTTCCATATGCCGAGTTCTCCTACAACAACAGCTTCCAAGCGAGTTGGGCAAGGCCCCATTGAAATTCTCTATGGCGAGAAAGTGTCGTACTCCTCTCAATTGGTCCGAGACAGGTGAGCGCCAACTTCTTGGCAGCGACTTGATCACGAAGTCGAAGAAATGTGCAAAGTCATTCGTGAGAATCTCAAAGCAGCGCATAATCGCGCGGAAGAGCTATTATGATGACAAGCACCGTGATGTGGCTTTTGAAATCGGAGACCATGTCTACCTCCACGTCTCTCAATGAAAGGCACTCGTCGCCCGGTATCAAGGGAAGCTTGCCCCTAGATCGTGGGTCCTTTCAAGATCATTGGCAAAGAGGCGATCTAAGCCTATCAACGAGCTTCCGTCCAACCGCGACGTGCGATGTGTTTCATGTGTCACAACCGCAAGTGCTTCAAGACTCTGGCGCACTATCAACCGAAGAAATTGACCTCCAAGAAGATCTCTCTTATCATGAGCACCCGTTGCTATTCTAGAAGAAACCGAGCGCAAGACTCGCAACAAGTCAATCAAATTCCTGAAAGTGAAGTGGTCACACGATTCCGACCGAGAAGCCACCTGGGAGCGCGAGGATCACCTCCGTTCCGAATATCCGGAGTTGTTTCAGTCCTAGATCTCGGGACGAGATCCTCTTGTAGTGGTGGAGTGTTGCAACACCCCGGATGTAACTTCCCATATTTGTAACTCCAGCTCTTGCCATTTTCGGCATTGTGCTATGGTATTCCCTCCGTGGTTGGGTTTTTCTTCATTTTTGCATTTTGTCCATGTCATGCATTTCATATCATGTCATCATGTGCATCTCATTTGCATACGTGTTCGTCTCATGCATCCGAGCATTTTCCCCGTTGTCCGTTTTGCAATCCGGCACTCCTATGTCCCCGGCGTCCCCTTTTACATTTTTCCGTGGCGGGTACTAAACTTTCTCGGAATGGACGAGGTTTGTCAAGTGGCCTTGGTACACCACCGTGAGACCACTGTCAAGTTTGGGTCATTTGGAGCTCGTTTGGTACTCAGCGGTTAACCGCACTCTCGCAAAGGCCTCTTTTAAGTTGCAGCCCAACACCCCTTCAAAACAGCCCAATAACCCATCTAAGTCACTTCCGTGCTCTCCGTCGTCGGATCACGATCGTGTGGGCGAAAACTACACTCCATTTGGAGCTTCCTAGCTCCTTCTACCTATAAAAACACCCCCTCCCCCGAATTTCCGGATCCCGAAACCCTAGCCCCGCTCCCTCCGCGCGCCGGACACGTCCGGTCCACGCCGGACGAAACCCGCCGCCGCCCCGGACCAATCGCGGCGCGCCCACATCGCCGCCCGCCGCCCGGCCGCAGAGGCTGCGGAAACCCTCCGGCCCGGCCGCGCCCGCGCCGGCGCCCGTCGCCGCCGCCTCGGGCCCGCCGCCTCGCCCTCGACCCGGCCGGCCGCCGCCGCCGCCCTTGACCCTCCGCTCGGCCGCCGCCTCCGGCCCGCCGGCCCTGCCGCCCGCGCGGCCCGCCGTCGCCCTCGCCGCCTCCGCCTCCGCCTCGCCGCCCCTCCTCCTCCGGCCACCTCGATCTGCCGCCCCGCCGGCTCCCTCCTCCGGCGCTGCTCCGGCGAGCCGCCACCGGCCGCGCGCTCCGGATCTCAGATCCACGGAGGGTTGACTTTCCCCGAGCCCCGAAATCCTCCAAGTCATATTTCTGTGATAATTTTGTTGCATTTTCATCATGCCATAACTCTCTGCATATTGCTCCGTTTTGGGCGTGTAGCATACCGAAATGTTCGTCTCGATGAGTAGATCATTTCGTCTCATTGAATCATTTTCATGTGAGCTCATCTTTGTGCCCTAAATGCTGTTGGAAGAGGGCTATGTGATGTTAGTTTCAGATTCTTATCAGAACATGCACTTTTGTCATTTTTTCCATGATTGATGTGTGCATCCTATGATCTTGAGTCCTACATGTGTTTTGTAATATGCCATGCCATCTTTACAGGGGTGTATGCCATGTATTTTTGTGATCTCTGTGGTGACTAGCACAAGCATGCAAACTAGGCTTCATGATGTTGCTGTTTTCAGCCCCTGTTTTGCTGATATTTTTATGCCATGTTAACTTGATGCTACAGAGAGATCCATGCATATTTTGAGATACTTCAGTAAGGATGTTTTGAACATATGGTTATGCTCTATCCATCCATGCCCTTTTTTGCAATTATGGAGTGCCATAGCTTGAGTCAATCGAGCTCTACTTTTGCTATAAAATGTTTCCTGGCAGATTGTTTACATGTTATTCAATTTTGCCAAGGTTGTTGTAGTTGATCCGTGTATGCCATGATGTTGTTCTTGCCATGTATAGCTTCTATGCCATGTCTTCTTGATGGATGTATGCTTAGTTTATCATGAAATGCTCTGTAGTGAGTGCATCGAGCTCGCGAAGCTGCCTACATAATTCTGTCAATGTCATGCCCTGTTTGCTGAATCATTAATGAAACTTGCTATGTTTACGTGGGTGCCATCACATCTTGATCCTTTTGGCTCATGGTCAGTAAGGGACTTTTGTTCTATGCTTTGAGTAGATTCATTCCATGCCTTGTTTTGCTATTATAAGTTCCTGTAGCATGCTGTTTGCTTGCTCTGAACATTGCTTCCTGATGCTGATTCTGCCATGTTCAGTATTTTCTCTAAGTCTGTGAAGCTGATATATTTTGCACTTTTGCCATGCTTGTTTGGACCTGTTATGGTGTGAATTAGCCGTACCTCAGTGTTCATCTTTTGTCAAGCATCTTGAGTAGATCACTGCCATATGCTTTGCTGGTACGTTTGGATGCAGTAGCTTAATTTCTTGTTGCTTGCTAAGTGGTATCATGCTGTTAATGGCAGATTTGTGTCATTTTTGTTTTGCTTGTCATTTGCAAACCGTGCATCCGATTCCAGTGATCTTTATATCGATTTCAACCGAAATCATCTCACCTTTCCAGCGGCATACTTAGTTTGCCAAGTTGATGCCTGTTTCATCATTTCCCTTCCGGAGCATGCATAGGCATTGCATATCACATCTCGCATATCATGCCATGTATTGCATCATGTTGCTTGTGCATTGCACCGTGATTTATTGTGGTTCCATTGTTTGTGTTCTTGTTTTGGGTAGAGCCGGGAGACGAGTACGTGAACGAGGAACCTGTTGAGAACGCTTACGAGGATCAAGCTTTCGACAACTCTGAGAACCTTGCAGGCAAGATGACCATACCCTCGATATCACTTCTATCTTTGCTTGCTAGATGCTCCCTCTTTTGCTATGCCTATGCTACGATGCCTATCACTTTCTTATCATGCCTCCCATATTGCCATGTCAAACCCCTAACCATCCTTTCCTAGCAAACCGTTGATTGGCTATGTTACCGCTTTGCTCAACCCCTCTTATAGCGTTGCTAGTTGCAGGTGAAGATGAAGTTTGTTCCTTATTGGAACATGGAGATGTTGTTCCTTGTTGGAACATGTTTACTTGTTGGGATATCACAATATATCTGCTATAATTAATGCATCTATATACTTGGTAAAGGGTGGAAGACTCGACCTTATGCCTGGTGTTTTGTTCCACTCTTGCCGCCCTAGTTTCCGTCATACCGGTGTTATGTTCCTTGATTTCGCGTTCCTTACGGTTGGGTGATTTATGGGACCCCTTGACAGTTCGCTTTGAATAAGACTCCTCCGCAAGGCCCAACATTGGTTTTACTATTTTCCACCTAAGCCTTTTTCCCCGGGTTTCATAAGCCGAGGGTCATCTTTATTTTAACCCCGGACGGTGCTCCTTGAGTGCTGGCCCGAATCGAGCTACTGCAGGGCCACCACGGGAAACTTCGAGGCTTGGTTTTACTCGTAGCTAGTCTCATCCGGATGTGCCACGAGCGAGATATGTGCAGCTCCTATCGGGATTTGTCGGCACAATCGGGCGGCTTTGCTGGTCTTGTTTTATTGCCGTCGAAATGTCTTGTAGTCCGGGATTCGAGGCGATAGGGTCTTCGGTAGAAGGAATATCCTTCGTTGACCGTGAGAGCTTATAATGGGCTAAGTTGGGACACCCGTGCAGGGTATTATCTTTCAAAAGCCGTGCCCGCGGTTATGAGGCAGATGGGAATTTTGTTAATGTCCGGTTGTAGAAAACCCGAAGTTGACCTTAATCAAAACACATCAACCGCGTGTGTAACCGTGATGGTCTCTTCTCGGTGAGTCCGGAAGTGAACACGGTGTTGGAGTTATGTTTGACGTAAGAAGTTCAGGATCACTTCTTGATCGCTACTAGCTTCACGACCGCGCCTTGCTTCTCTTCTCGCTCTCTTTTGCGAATGTAGCCACCATATATGCTAGTCGCTTGCTGCAGCTCCACCTCACAACTCTGTCCTTCCTATAAGCTTAAATAGTATTGATCTCGCGGGTGTGAGATTGCTGAGTCCTCATGACTCACAGATTCTACCAAAACAGTTGCAGGTGCCGGCGATGCGGTGCAGATGGCGCAACCGAGCTCAAGTGGGAGTTCGACGAGGAACGTGGTCGTTACTATGTGTCTTTTCACGATGATCAGTAGTGGAGCCCAGTTGGGACGATCGGGGATCTGTGTAGCATTTGGGGTAGTCTTCTTTTATTTTGGTTCCGTAGTCGGACCTTGAGTGTAATCTGGATGATGGATTTTTATTTATGTATTGTGTGAAGTGGCGACTGTAAGCCAACTATGTATCTCTTTCCCTTATGTATTACATGGTTTGTGTGAAGATTACCTCACTTGCGACATTGCTTTCAATGCGGTTATGCATCTAAGTCGTGCTTCGACACGTGGGAGATATAGCCGCATCGAGGGCGTTACATTGTCTCGCCAACTTATTACTTCTACTACTATGGCTACCGGTTAGCAATAAAGTAAAGTAATTTACATGGCGTTGTTCAATGACACGCAGGTCATACAATAAATAAAGACAACTCCTATGGCTCCTGCCGGTTGTCATACTCATCGACATGCAAGTCGTGATTCCTATTACAAGAACATGATCAATCTCATACATCACATATCATTCATCACATTCTTCTTGGCCATATCACATCACATAGCATACCCTGCAAAAACAAGTTAGACGTCCTGTAATTGTTGTTTGCATGTTTTACGTGGCTGCTATGGGTTTCTAGCAAGAACGTTTCTTACCTACACAAAAGCCACAACGTGATATGCCAATTGCTATTTACCCTTCATAAGGACCCTTTTCATCGAATTGATCCGACTAAAGTGGGAGAGCGGCACCCGCTAGCCACCTTATGCAACAAGTGCATGTCGATTCGGTGGAACCTGTCTCACGTAAGTGTGCGTGTAAGGTCGGTCCGGGCCGCTTCATCCCACAATACCGTCGAAACAAGATTGGACTAGTAACGGCAAGCATATTGAACAAAATCAACGCCCACAACTACTTTGTGTTCTACTCGTGCAAAGAATCTACGCAATAGACCTAGCTCATGATGCCCTTTGTTGGGGAGCGTGGCAGAAATTCAAAATTTTCCTACGTGTCACCAAGATCTACCTATGGAGAAACTAGCAACGAGGGGAAGGAGAGTGCATCTACATACCCTTGTAGATCGCTAAGCGGAAGCGTTCAAGTGAACGGGGTTAAAAGAGTCATACTCGTCGTGATCCAAATCACCGGAGATCCTAGTGCCGAACGGACGGCACCTCCGCGTTCAACATACGTACAACCCGGTGACGTCTCCCATGCCTTGATCCAGCAAGGAGGGAGGGAGAGGTTGAGGAAGACTCCATCCAGCAGCAGCACAACGGGGTGGTGGTGGTGGAGGAGCGTGGCAATCCTGCAGGGCTTCACCAAGCACCGAAGGAGAGGAGAAGGGAGACAGGTAAGGTTGTGCCAAGAGGGAGAGAAACTCGTGTGTCGGGCAGCCCCTAGACCTCAACTATTTATAGGGGAAGGGGAGGGGGCTGCACCCCCTCTAGGGTTCCCTCCCCAAGGGTGGCGGCAGCCCCCAGATCCCATCTGGGTGGCGGCCAGAGAGGGAAAGAGGGCAGGCGCACCTGGGGTGGGCCTTAGGGCCCATCTGCCCTAGGGTTTGCCCCCCTCCCACTCTTCCCTGCGCCTTGGGCCTTGTGGGGGCGACCGCCCACCAGGGCTGGTCCCTCCCACACTTAGCCCATGCAGCCCTCCGGGGCTGGTGGCCCCACTTGGTGGACCCCCGGGACCCTCCCGGTGGTCCCGGTACGTTACCGATAAAACCCGAAACTTTTACAGTGACGACTTCCCATATATAAATCTTTACCTCCGGACCATTCCGGAACTCCTTGTGATGTCCGGGATCTCATCCGGGACTCCAAACAACATTCGGTAACCACATACAAACTTCCTTTATAACCCTAGCGTCATCGAACCTTAAGTGTGTAGACCCAACGGGTTCGGGAACCATGCAGACATGACCGAGACGTTCTCCGGTCAATAACCAACAGCGGGATCTGGATACCCATGTTGGCTCCCACATGTTCCACGATGATCTCATCGGATGAACCACGATGTCAAGGACTCAATCAATCCCGTATACAGTTCCCTTTGTCTAGCGGCATTGTACTTACCCGAGATTCGATCGTCGGTATCCCGATACCTTGTTCAATCTCGTTACAGGCAAGTCTCTTTACTCGTTCCGTAACACATCATCCGTGATCAACCCCTTGGTCACATTTTGCACATTATGATGATGTCCTACCGAGTGGGCCCAGAGATACCTCTCCGTTTACGGAGTGACAAATCCGATCTCGATTCAGAACAACCCGCAGACACTTTCGGAGATACCTGAGTGCACCTTTATAGCCACCCAGTTATGTTGTGGCGTTTGGTACACCCAAAGCATTCCTACGGTATCCGGAGTTGCACAATCTCATGGTCTAAGGAAATGATACTTGACATTAGAAAAGCTTTAGCATACGAACTACGATCTTTGTGCTAGGCTTAGGATTGGGTCTTGTCCATCACATCATTACGCTAATGATGTGATCCCGTTATCAATGACATCCAATGTCCATGGTCAGAAGCTGTAACCATCTATTGATCAACGAGCTAGTCAACTAGAGGCTTACTAGGGACATGGTGTTGTCTATGTACCCACACATGTATCTGAGTTTCCTATCAATACAATTATAGCATGGATAATAATCGATTATCATGAACAAGGAAATATAATAATAACTAATTTATTATTGCCTCTAGGGCATATTTCCAACAGGGGCCCCCCCTAGGGCGCGCCCCCTGCCTCATGGGCCCCCTGTTGCTCCACCGACGTTCTCCTTCCTCCTATATATACATACGTACCCCCAAACGATCAGAAACGGAGCCAAAAACCTAATTCCACCGCCGCAACTTCCTGTATCCACGAGATCCCATCTTTGGGCCTGACGGTGTCCTGGACTAGGGGGTACTCACCACGTCGTCTCCCGATCAGTTGGATTGGGCCGAGGACCCCCATGGCCGTATACTCATGGGCCATTCCGGACAGTTGCCGTATACAAGGAAGATTCCACAAGACTTGGCGATCAAGACAAGGACTCCTCCCCACCGGCGTATTCGGCTAGGACTCTTGTTATCCTAGGCCTCTGGTGCATTATATAAACCGAGGCCAGGCTAGTCAATATACAACAATCATACCATAGGCTAGCTTCTAGGGTTTAGCCTCCTTGAACTCGTGGTAGATCCACTCTTGTAACACACATCATCAATATTAATCAAGCGGGACGTAGGGTTTTACCTCCATCAAGAGGGCCCGAACCTGGGTAAAACATCATGTCCCTTGTCTCCTGTTACCATCCGCCTAGACGCACAGTTCGGGACCCCCTACCCGAGATCCGCGGTTTGACACCGACATTGGTGCTTTCATTGAGAGTTCCTCGTGTGTTCGGCAAAAGGTCGATGGCTCGCTGCAGATCAAGCTGCGACTTCGCATCTTCGTCACTAGCTCTTTGGTCACCTTGGTTCGACCAAGGACTGCGCCCTACCTCTGATCGTCATGTTCGGATGAGGGCCTTCATCAACATCAACTCCGATCTCTATCAAGACCATGGAGGAATCATCCAGGGAGCCCGGGGGCTCAACGTCGACATTGCCCTCGGGCGACCGTACTGTTTTTCTGGATAGCGGACTTGTGTCCGCCGCCACCGCATCCTCGAGTGTCGTTTTAACGATTGCTTCGGTGGAATTGTGCGGAATTGAGTCTACAACAACCCTGGAAAATTTCGTCGAGTTCCGATGGAGGAATCTCTGGCAATCTCCGGTATACCGGAGCCGCATTGAATCTGGACGAGAATCCGGACGAGTTTAGGGCGTGGTGTCCAGATTCCAGCTCGGACTTCCTTTGGAAGATCCAACCGTTGATCAGCTGCGGAATTCCTATATCTACCACCCCTCAAAATTTCAGCTCGATCCGACCGTCCAAACTCCGGGAACCCTCCGATTAGTGCATCACTTTTCGGATCTGTTTTCTGCGCGAAAACGAACCCGACCCGAGTTCGTCTTTTTTATGAACGGGATTTCGGACATCCTTTTTGAAGGAAGTTTTGTATGGGGTATTGTGTTTGGTTTCTGAACACATCCCACTAACTTTAAGATCTTTTGAACATGATCTTCAACATCATGCTGGTGTCAAACTAGTCCGGCAATATTGCTCCACGGCTGCCGACCTGCGCTAGACACGTCGTCACTTTGTTGAGCCGAGCTCAACTTCTCCGGATCATCATCTCGGCAAGCCGAACAAGAGTCCGGCATCGCGAAGGATAAATCATCACAAACATCGCCGCCCCACGGATTACACGGAGCGGGCATACCGGCGTCGCCGCACGGTCGCTTCATCAAGCCGGCATCGACCACGTCACGACCTGCATCGGCAGGGCCGCACTATTGCTTCTTCAAGCTGGTGTCCGTCACGCCGACCTACTTCGACATCTCGGCTGGACCGGGGGCTTCGCCATCTCTTCATCAACCTACTCCGGACACTTCGGCGTCACTAGCCGACCAGACAATGGGTGCGCGGATCGAGTCCCAATTTTGGGAATCACCTTCCTTCGGATCGCTACAACAAATAAACCAGGTGCTATTAATCCTAGTATTTTTTGCTTGTTTGGGTTCATTTTTCCCAACGAATTATTACTTTGGTTTGTCCATCATATGTACGCAGGTCTATCAAATAATGGCCGCATTAACGACGGTCGCATGGTGGTTCGGTCAGTTTCCGTACATAGTCCGGCGAACGCCGCATCCGGAACTCGAACTGACCTGTGAATTCAGGCCTTGCCATGCCTTTACCGCATCACGCCGCCGCCCTGCATCGACATTGACTTCGGCGCCAGGCCATACTTCTTTTATTACTCACTTTGCATAAATTATTTATTATGCAACGATTTTTTTATTACTATTATCTCTGGTTTGCACTGTTTTTTGTGCACAGGAAAATGATCCAGCCAGACTATATCCTTTGACGTCACCTCGGATGGACGGGGGGCTTCGTCAACATTTCATTACCCCATGCCAGGGACTTCGGCATCACTCTGCCGTCCTGCATTGACCGTGATATGTCACCACTTCGGAGTGCCGAGCTCTTTGCTCCGCCACCTCGGGACCGGCTTGGGGGATGGAACCTTGACCCGCATCAAGCTCGGACCGCGTCGTCAATACCGAACACATTAACCAGCTAAGTTGCCTTCATGCTCAAAGTTTTAAATTTCTAACTTGTGTTCGGTTCGACCAAGCATTATACCTTTTTGGAAAAAACTTCTTGTAAAAATTTTCCTTGTCGAAACTTTGTTCAAGACACACTTGACGCGCTACCCACGCTCATTATATACAGGGGCTTCTTTAATGAAGCTTATTAATTCGGCTTTATGCCCAACACATGTGTCACACTTCCGCATGTACCTTTTATTCACCATTATATGTATCGATATGACTTAAGTTTTGGCCAAGCTGGGTTGCCTGGCTCCTGTGCTTACCCCTACGTTCCCAATTGTTCGGCTAGGTGGTAAAGGGAGCACCTCTGTGATTGTTACTGCCGGGTCAGCCGGATGTATACCTCAGACTGGGTGAAGCCGAAAGCTAGCGTTCTTAAGGGAATACTCGGTCGGCGAACTAAAAGATGATTTCTTACCTATTTATTTACCTGCCCCCAGATGTTTTTCTGCTCTTTTCGCAGTCCGGACATGCACTTTAGGGCATGCCTCCCAGGGAAATGAACCCCTAATTGAACTATTCTCCCTGGAAGATGTTTCTTACTAACCATGTAATATAGCATAACTAGTTGGGCACTTGTCTGATAAAGCACTAATGACCCCTACGCCTGGTCTCCACACATGCCCCGGTTTTTATAACCGCGAGGGTATTCGGACACACTCCGGACTATTGGGTCCAGAGGGTTGAAGCGAAAAGGTCCGCTACGACAAACAATCTACAATCCGGCTAGAAGGCATTCTACATGTCACCTTACTTTATATAGTCAACTTTTACCCAAGTGACTTGGGGGCTCTTATGTTTATTTGAGCCGTTTCCTACTAAGTGTTTTTCTTCTTAGTCGTTGCAAAGTTTTATTATTGTTATTATTATTATTATCTATCACTCTTTTTTTCGACACGAGCGTGTGGTCACTAGCCGGGGAGCCTAATTTCTCTCTCAAAACCGCTAGAGTTTAGTTTTCTAAACCGGCCTAATGAGAAGTACTCCGCCTTCGGGATGGGAGACTGAAGCCGTAGGCTGACCCGCTTGAAGTCTTGAGATAGGATGTGTCATGTTAAAGCACGACAGAAGCATTTTTTTCTGAAGTCCAATTTTCGGATTGGCATCGAACACTTGATCTTGTTCGGACGTCATGCTTTTACTGACGTTTTTAAGCTTTTGGCACTTTTAAACTATTTGTGTGTTTTCAGCACAAGTCTCGCAGTGCAATGTCGGACACCTTTAGAGATTCGGCAAAAACATTCTCGGATATTGCTATATATGCATCAGTTTCGAATTGTGTCTTCGGTCAATAGTTGGGTTGCCCGGCTCCCGCGCTTGCCTCCTACGTTCCGCTTTGTTCGCTAGGTGTGCAAAGGAGAACCACTGCGATTGTGCTTCCAGCTCGCATGGTCAAGCACCTCAGTGGAGAAAGCCGAAAACTGACTGTCACAATAGGTGTAAACTGGTCAGCGATCCGATGACTATAGTAAATGACGGGCCATTCATAACATTGGCCGAAGTGTTTCTGGCTTGACCTCGACTGTCGCCGAACACTATCGGGGGCTAGTAACTGGCCTCCCTGTTGGGGAACGTAGTAATTTCAAAAAAATTCCTACGATCACGCAAGACCATGGTGATGGCATAGCAACGAGAGGGAGAGTGTCCGCCCACGCACCCTCGTGACCGAAGCGAAGCGTTATAACAACGCTGTTGATGTAGTCGACGTCTTCACGATCCGACCGATCCAAGCACCGAGCGACGGCACCTCCGAGTTCTGCACACGTTCAGCTCGATGGCGATCCCGGACTCGATCCAGCAAAGTGTCGGGATGAGTTCCGTCAAGACGACGGCGTGGTGACGATGTTGATGCTCCACCGACGAGGGCTTCGCCTAAGCTCCGCGACGATATGACTTCTCCGGCGCAGGCTTCGCCTAAGCTCATGACGATATGACGAAGTGGAATATGGTGGAAGGGGCACCGCACACGGCTAAGGAACGATCCGTAGATCAACTTGTGTCCTCATGGGGTGCCCCTGCCCCGTGATATAAAGGAGGGAGGGAGGAGGAGGCCGGCCCTTAGGGAGGCGCGCCATGGTGTGGAGTCCTACTAGGACTCCCTAGTCCTAGTAGGATTCCACCTCCCTTGTTGGAGTAGGAGAGGGGAAAGGGGAGAAGGAGAAGGAAAGGGGCTGCGCCCCTTGTCCAGTCGGACCTGAGGAGGCGCAGGCCTCCTCCCTTTGGCCTTTCTCCTCTATTCCCGTATGGCCCAATAAGGCCCATATACTCCCGGCGAATTCCGTAACTCTCGGTACTCGAAAAATATCCGAATCATTCGAACCTTTCCGAACTCGAATATAGTCGTCCAATATATCGATCTTTACGTCTCGACCATTTCGAGACTCCTCGTCATGTCCCCGATCTCATCCGGGACTCCGAACTCCTTCGGTACATCAAAACTCATAAACTCATAATATAACTGTCATCGAAACCTTAAGCGTGCGGACCCTACGGGTTCGAGAACTATGTAGACATGACCTAGAACTATTCTCGGTCAATAACCAATAGCGGAACCTGGATGCCCATATTGGCTCCTACATATTCTTCAAAGATCTTTATCGGTCAAACCGCATAACGACATACGTTGTTCCCTTTGTCATCGGTATGTTACTTACCCGAGATTCGATCGTCGGTATCCAATACCTAGTTCAATCTCGTTACCGGTAAGTCTCTTTACTCGTTCCGTAATACATCATCTCACAACTAACTCATTAGTTGTAATGCTTGCAAGGCTTAAGTGATGTGTATCACCGAGAAGGCCTAGAGATACCTCTCCGACAATCGGAGTGACAAAACCTAATCTCAAAATCGCCAACCCAACAAGTACCTTTGGAGACACCTGTAGTACTCCTTTATAATCACCCGATTCGTTGTGACGTTTGGTAGTACCAAAGTGTTCCTCCGTAAACGGAGTTGCATAATCTCATAGTTATAGGAACATGTATGGGTCATGAAGAAAGCATTAACATACTAAGCGATCAAGTGTTAAGCTAACTGAATGGGTCATGTCAATCAGATCATTCAACTAATGATGTGACCTTGTTAATCAAATAACAACTCCTTGTTCATGGTTAGGAAACATAACCATCTTTGATTAACAAGCTAGTCAAGTAGAGGCATACTAGTGACACTCTGTTTGTCTATGTATTCACACATGTATTATGTTTCCGGTTAATACAATTCTAGCATGAATAATAAACATTTATCATGAAATAAGGAAATAAATAATAACTTTATTATTGCCTCTAGGGCATATTTCCTTCATCTCCCACTTGCACTAGAGTCAATAATCTAGTTCACATCATCATGTGATTCAACACTAATATTCACATCTGTATGTGATTAATACCCATAGTTCACATCGTCATGTGACCAACACCCAAAGGGTTTACTAGAGTCAACAATCTAGTTCACATCGCTATGTGATTAACACCCAAAGAGTACTAAGGTATGATCATGTTTTGCTCGTGAGAGAAGCTTAGTCAACGGTCTGTCACATTCAGAGCCGTATCTATTTTGCAAATATTCTATGTCTACAATGCTCGCACGGAGCTACTCTAGCTAATTGCTCCCACTTTCAATATGTATCCAGATTGAGACTTAGAGTCATCTGGATCAGTGTAAAATGCTTGCATCGATGTAATTCTTTACGACGGGTTTTTTACACCTCCATAATCGAGAAATATTTCCTTAGTCCTCACTAAGGATGTTCTTGACCAATGTCCGATGATCTACTCCTAGATCACCATTGTACTCCTTGCCAAATTCAGAGCAAGGTATACAATAGGTCTGGTACATAGCATAGCATACTTTATAGAACCTATGGTGAGGCATAGGGAATGACTTTCATTCTCTTTTCTATTTTCTGCCGTGGTCGGGATTTGAGTCTTACTCAATTTCACACCTTTGCAACACAGGCAAGAACTTTTCTTTGACTGTTCCATTTTGAACTACTTCAAAATCTTGACAAGGTATATATTTATTGAAAAAACTTATCAAGCGTCTTGATCTATCTCTATAGATCTTGATGCTCAATATGTAAGCAGCTTCAACGAGGTCTTTCTTTGAAAAAACTCCTTTCAAACACTCCTTTATGCTTTGCGAATAATTCTACATTATTTCCGATCAACAATATGTCAATTACATATACTTATCGAAAGGCTGTAGTGCTCCCACTCACTTTCTTGTAAATACAGGCCTTTCCAAAAGTCTGTATAAAATCATATTCTTTGATCAACACATCAAAAGCGTATATTCCAACTCGAGATGCTTGCACCAGTCCATTGATGGATCATTGGAGCTTGCACATTTTGTTAGCACCTTTAGGATTGACAAAACCTTCGGTTGCATCATATACAACTCTTCCTCCGTAAACCCATTCAGAATGCAGTTTTACATCCATTTGCCAAATTTCATAAATTATGGCAATTGCTAACATGATTCGGACAGACTTAAGCATCGCTACAGTTGAGAAAATCTCATTGTAGTCAACACCTTGAACTTGTCAAAAACCTTTTGCGACAAGTCGAGCTTTGTAGATAGTAATACTACTATCAGTGTCCGTCTTCCTCTTGAAGATCCATTCATTTAACATGACTTGCTGATCATCGAGCGGGTCAACCAAAGTCCACACTTTGTTCTTATATATGGATCCTATCTCAGATTTTATGGCCTCAAGACATTTCGCGGAATCTGGGCTCATCATCGCTTCCTCATAGTTCGTAGGTTCATCATGGTCTAGTAACATGACTTCTAGAATAAGATTACCGTACCATTCTGGTGCAGATCTTACTCTGGAAGTCCTACGAGGTTTTAGTAGCAACTTGATCTGAAGTTTCATGATCATCATCATTAACTTCCTCACTAATTGGTGTAGGAATCACTGGAACTGATTCTTGTGATGAACTACTTTCCAATAAGGGAGAAGGTACAATTACCTCATCAAGTTCTACTTTCCTCCCACTCACTTCTTTCGAGAGAAACTTCTTCTCTAGAAAGGATCTATCTTAGCAACGAATGTTTTGCCTTTGGATCTGTGATAGAAGGAGTACCCAACAGTTTCCTTTGGGTATTCTATGAAGACGCACTTTTCCGATTTGGGTTCGAGCTTATCAGGTGAAAACTTTTTCACATAAGCATCACAACTCCAAACTTTAAGAAACGACAGCTTAGGTTTACTGCTAAACCATAGTTCATACGGTGTCATCTCAACGGATTTAGATGGTGCCCTATTAAGCGTGAATGCAGCTGTATCTAATGCATAACCCCAAAGCGATAGTGGTAAATCGGTAAGATACATCATAGATCGCACCATATCAAAATAAAGTACGGTTTCTGACGTTCGGACACACCATAACGTTGTGGTGTTCCGGTGGCGTGAGCTGTGAAACTATTCCACATTGTATTCATTGAAGACCAAATTCGTAGCTCAAATATTCATCTCCACGATCAGATCGCAGAAACTTTATTTTCTTGTTGCGATGATTTTCCACTTCACTCTGAAATTCTTTGAACTTTTCAACTATTTCAGACTTATGTTTCATCAAGTAGATATACTCATATCTGCTCAAATCATCTTGTGAAGGTCAGAAAATAACGATACTTGCCGTGAGCTTTAACACTCATCGGACCGCATACATCAAGTATGTATTATTTCCAATAAGTCATTTGCTCGCTCCATTGTTCCGGAGAACGAGTCTTTTAGTCATCTTGCCCATAAGGCATGGTTCGCAAGCATCAAGTGATTCATAATCAAGTGATTCCAAAACCCATCAAGATGGAGTTTCTTCATGCGCTTTACACCTATATGACCTAAGCGGCAGTGCCACAAATAAGTTGCACTATCATTATTAACTTTGCATCTTTTGGTTTCAATATTATGAATATGTGTATCACTATGATCGAGATCCAATGAACCATTTTCATTGGGTGTGTAACCATATAAGGTTTTATTCATGTAAGCAGAACAACAATTTATTCTCTTACTTAAATGAATAACCGTATTGCAATAAACATGATCAAATCATTTTTATGCTCAACACCAAATAACACTTATTTAGGTTCCACACTAATCCCGAAAGTATAGGGAGTGTGCGATGATGATCATATCAATCTTGGAACTACTTCCAACACTCATCGTCACTTCCCCTTCAACTAGTCTCTGTTTATTCGTAACTCCTGTTTGAGTTACTAATCTTAGCAATCGAACAGTATCAAATACTCAGGGGCTACTATAAACACTAGTAAGGTACACATCAATAACCTGTATATCAAATATAACTTTGTTCACTTTGCCATCCTTCTTATCCACCAAATATTCAGGGGTAGTTCCGCTTCCAGTGACCAGTTCCATTGCAGCAAAAGTACTCAGTCTCAGGCTTAGGTCTAGACTTGGGCTTCTTCACTCGAGCTGCAACTTGCTTGCCGTTCCTTTTGAAGTTCCCCTTCTTCCCTTTGCCATTTTCCTTGAGACTAATAGTCTTGTCAACCATCAACACTTGATGTTTTTCTTGATTTCTACCTTCGCCGATTTTAGCATCGCGAAGAGCTCGAGAATCTTTTTCGTCATCCCTTGCATACTATAGTTCATCACGAAGTTCTACTAACTTAGTGATGGTGACTAGAGAATTCTGTCAATCACTATCTTATCTGGAAGATTAACTCCCACTTGATTTAAGTGATTGAAGTACTCAGACAATCTGAGCACATGCTCACTAGTTGAGCGATTCTCCTCCATCTTTTAGCTATAGAACTTGTTGGAGACTTCATATCTCTCAACTCGGTATTTGCTTAAAATATTAACTTCAATTCCTGGAACATCTCATATGGTCCATGACGTTCAAAACGTCTTTGAAGTCCCGATTCTAAGCCGTTAAGCATGGTGCACTAAACTATCAAGTAGTCATCATATTGAGCTAGCCAAACGTTCATAACGTCAGATCGCTCATATTGAGCTAGCCAAGCGTTCATAACGTCGCATCTGCTCCTGCAATAGGTCTGTCACCTAGCGGTGCATTAAGGACATAATTCTTCATGCAGCAATGAGGATAAACCTCAGATCACGGATCCAATCCGCATCATTGCTACTAACATCTTTCAATACAATTTTCTCTAGGAACACATATAAAACATAGGGAAGCAACAACGCGAGCTATTGATCTACAACATAATTTGCAAAATACTACCAGGACTAAGTTCATGATAAATTAAAGTTCAATTAATCATATTACTTAAGAACTCCCACTTAGACAGACATCTCTCTAGTCATCTAAGTGATCACGTGATCCAAATCAACTAAACCGTGTCCGATTATCACGTGAGATGGAGTAGTTTCAATGGTGAACATCACTATGTTGATCATATCTACTATATGATTCACGTTCGACCTTCGGTCTCCGTGTTCGAGGCCATATCTGTTATATGCTAGGCTCGTCAAGTTTAACCTGAGTATTCGCGTGCGCAACTGTTTTGCACCCGTTGTATTTGAGCGTAGAGCCTATCACACCCGATCATCACGTGGTGTCTCAGCATGAAGAACTTTCATAGCGGTGCATACTCGGGAGAACACTTCTTGATAATTTTAGTGAGAGATCATCTTATAATGCTACCGTCAATCAAAGCAAGATAAGATGCATAAAGGATAAACATCACATGCAATCAATATAAGTGATATGATATGGCCATCATCATCTTGTGCTTGTGATCTCCATCTCGAAGCACCGTCATGATCACCATCGTCACCGGTAGCGACACCTTGATCTCCATCGTAGCATCATTGTCGTCTCGCCAACTATTGCTTCTACAACTATCGCTACTCCTTAGTGATAAAGTAAAGCAATTACATGGCGTTGCATTTCATACAATAAGCGACAACCATATGGCTCCTGCCAGTTGCCGATAACTCGGTTACAAAACATGATCATCTCATACAATAAAATATAGCATCACGTCTTGACCATATCACATCACAACATGCCCTGCAAAAACAAGTTAGGCGTCCTCTACTTTGTTGTTGCAAGTTTTACGTGGCTGCTACGGGCTGAGCAAGAACCGTTCTTACCTACGCATCAAAACCACAGCGATACTTCGTCAAATAGACTCCGTTTAACCTTCTCAAGGACCGGGCGTAGCCACACTCGATTCAACTAAAGTGAGAGAGACAGACACCGCCGGTCACCTTTAAGCAACGAGTGCTCGGGCGGTGAAACCAGTCTCGCGTAAGCGTCTGGCGTAATGTCGGTCGGGCCGCTTCATCTCACAATACCGCTGAACCAAAGTATGACATGCTGGTAGGCAGTATGACTTGTATCGTCCACAACTCACTTGTGTTCTACTCGTGCACATGACATCAACGCATAAAACCAGGCTCGGATGCCACTGTTGGGGAGCGTAGTAATTTCAAAAAATTTCCTACGATCACGCAAGACCATGGTGATGGCATAGCAACGAGAGGGAAGAGTGTCCGTCCACGTACCCTCGTAGACCGAAAGCGAAAGCGTTATAACAACGCGGTTGATGAAGCCGACGTCTTCACGATCCGACCGATCCAAGCACCGAGCGTCACGGCACCTCCGAGTTCTGCACACGTTCAGCTCGATGGCGATCCCGGACTCCGATCCAGCAAAGTGTCGGGATGAGTTCCGTCAACACGACGGCGTGGTGACGATGTTGATGCTCTACCGGCGAGGGCTTCGCCTAAGCTCATGACGATATGACTTCTCCGGCGCGGGCTTCGCCTAAGCTCCATGACGATATGACGAAGTGGAATATGGTGGAAGGGGCACCGCACACGGCTAAGGAACGATCCGTAGATCAACTTGTGTCCTCATGGGGTGCCCCTGCCCCGTATATAAAGGAGGGAGGGAGGAGGAGGCGGCCCTTAGGAGGCGCGCCATGGTGTGGAGTCCTACTAGGACTCACTAGTCCTAGTAGGATTCCACCTCCTTGTTGGAGTAGGAGAGGGGAAAGAGGGGAGAAGGAGAAGGAAAGGGGCTGCGCCCTTGTCCAGTCGGACCTGAGGAGGGCGCAGGCCTCCTCCCTTTGGCCTTTCTCCTCTATTCCCTGTATGGCCCAATAAGGCCCATATACTCCCGGCGAATTCCGTAACTCTCCGGTACTCGAAAATACCGAATCATTCGAACCTTTCCGAACTCGAATATAGTCGTCAATATATCGATCTTTACGTCTCGACCATTTCGAGACTCCTCGTCATGTCCCCGATCTCATCCGGGACTCCGAACTCCTTCGGTACATCAAAACTCATAAACTCATAATATAACCGTCATCGAAACCTTAAGCGTGCGGACCCTACGGGTTCAAGAACTATGTAGACATGACCTAGAACTATTCTCGGTCAATAACCAATAGCGGAACCTGGATGCCCATATTGGCTCCTACATATTCTTCGAAGATCTTTATCGGTCAAACCGCATAACGACATACGTTGTTCCCTTTGTCATCGGTATGTTACTTACCCGAGATTCGATCGTCGGTATCCAATACCTAGTTCAATCTCGTTACGGTAAGTCTCTTTACTCGTTCCGTAATACATCATCTCACAACTAACTCATTAGTTGTAATGCTTGCAAGGCTTAAGTGATGTGTATCACCGAGAAGGCCTAGAGATACCTCTCCGACAATCGGAGTGACAAAACCTAATCTCGAAATACGCCAACCCAACAAGTACCTTTGGAGACACCTGTAGTACTCCTTTATAATCACCCGATTCGTTGTGACGTTTGGTAGTACCAAAGTGTTCCTCCGTAAACGGAGTTGCATAATCTCATAGTTATAGGAACATGTATGGGTCATGCAGAAAGCATTAACATACTAAACGATCAAGTGTTAAGCTAACTGAATGGGTCATGTCAATCAGATCATTCAACTAATTATGTGACCTTGTTAATCAAATAACAACTCCTTGTTCATGGTTAGGAAACATAACCATCTTTGATTAACAAGCTAGTCAAGTAGAGGCATACTAGTGACACTCTGTTTGTCTATGTATTCACACATGTATTATGTTTCCGGTTAATACAATTCTAGCATGAATAATAAACATTTATCATGAAATAAGGAAATAAATAATAACTTTATTATTGCCTATAGGGCATATTTCCTTCACTCCCAACCTAAATCCTCAATATTTTGCTCTTACATTGGAGCTGAGGTTTCATGATCATGCTTAGCATGACAACCCAAAGAAAGGAACCGATAGCAGGACTATTTTCTTTGGAAGACATTTCTTCTGTTAAACAGTAATATAACATATCTCTCTGCGTACCTTTGTTTATAAAACCGTATGGCCAGATTGCCTTGTTTGTCGTAAATCTTTGCCCTTATAAAGGCTTTATAAAGTAGGACAAACACTCCTCGGCTACTGGCCGAGGAGGTTGAAGCCGATGGTCGGTCAACAAAGTTTTGTACAATGCGGATCCGAGCATTAATGACGTAAAGTACTTGGATACATAGAGTCATTACACATAATTTGTGATTTTATTATGGATATCGATCCTTAATTCGGCCACCCATGCCCGCATTAAGGCTCGGGGGCTAATGGCTTCGGGATTATTATTTACAAATATTAAAGGGGCACATTGATCCCCTGATCTGGTGTTGCCACCCGACCAGTGTCTCGGGGGCTACTGCATTGCTTGTTCTATGCAGAAAATCTTAAGTGCAATACAGTTTCCAAGGAGATTTTGATCCTCAGGTTGGTCGGCCGCACCCAACCTGAGTCTCGAGGTCTGAGCACGCCGCTTTTCGTGTCCCGAAGTATTCTGCCGAGCTAGGACTTGATCCTCAGGCCGATTTTACAAATCAACCTGAGTCTCAGCGGTTACTGGGATCAGCGGTCTTATGTCATCCTTCAGGTGCATCTCGGGTTTTAGACCGACACACACCTTGAGGGCTACTGGCTATATATCTCTTAGAGAATAAATTGCATCAATAAAAAATATTGACAAAAATCGGCCCACATTCGGGGTGGTGCACCACCTCGGAAGTAGTCCGGCGTTGGAGCTCGGATACATAGTCTGGCGTTGGAGCTCGGATATATAGTCCGGCATTGGATCTCGGATACATAGTCCGGCGTTGGAGCTCGGATACATAGTCCGACATTGGAGCTCAGATACATAGTCCGGCGATAGAGCTGGGAAGCAGTTCGGCGTTGGTGCTCGGCTGCAAAAGATACCTCGAATGCAGTCCGACGTTGGAGCTCGGACACAAGAGGACGCTGCCGCCCGGGAACAACTTCAAACCCGAGGTGTGGCATAAAAATAACAAGGCATTGATAAAGGCCGGAAACTTAAAGGGGCTCCTCGGATACCTGACGTGTAAACTCGTCGAATGCATTTCGGCGATCCTCAAGATCGAAGATGAGAAGATTTGTTGAACCAGTTTTCAAGACTGACGACCGAAGATGAAGAACAGTTTGGAAGAATCAAGGAGCGTCCCTAACTTGAAGACCGGTTCAGGGGGCTACTGACGGTGTCCTGGACTAGGGGGTACTCACCACGTCGTCTCCCGATCAGTTGGATTGGGCCGAGGACCCCCATGGCCGTATACTCATGGGCCAGTCCGGACAGTTGCCGTATAAAAGGAAGATTCCACAAGACTTGGCGATCAAGACAAGGACTCCTCCCCACCGGCGTATTCGGCTAGGACTCTTGTTATCCTAGGCCTCTGGTGCATTATATAAACCGATGCCAGGCTAGTCAATATACAACAATCATACCATAGGCTAGCTTCTAGGGGTTAGCCTCCTTGATCTCGTGGTAGATCCACTCTTGTAACACACATCATCAATATTAATCAAGCAGGACATAGGGTTTTACCTCCATCAAGAGGGCCCGAACCTGGGTAAAACATCGTGTCCCTTGTCTCCTGTTACCATCCGCCTAGACGCACAGTTCGCGACCCCCTACCCGAGATCCGCCGGTTTTGACACCGACAGGGCCTGTTCCGGAGCTCCGCCGGAGGGGGCATCCACCACGGAGGGCTTCTACATCATCACCATAGCCCCTTCGATGAAGTGTGAGTAGTTTACTTCAGACCTTCGGGTCCATAGCTAGTAGCTAGATGGCTTCTTCTCTCTTTTGGATCTCAATACAATGTTCTCCCCCTCTCTCGTGGAGATCTATTCGATGTAATCTTCTTTTTCCGATGTGTTTGTTGAGACCGATGAATTGTGGGTTTATGATCCAGCTTATCTATGAATAATATTTGAATCTTCTCTGAATTCTTTTATGTATGATTGGTTATCTTTGCAAGTCTCTTCGAATTATCCGTTTGGTTTGGCCAACTAGATTGGTAGTTCTTGCAATGGGAGAAGTGCTTAGCTTTGGGTTCAATCTTGCGGTGTCCTTACCCAGTGAAAGAAAGGGTTGCAAGGCACATATTGTATTGTTGCCATCGAGGATAACAAGATGGGTTTTTTATCATATTGCATGAATTTATCCCTCTACAACATGTCATGTTGCTTAAGGTGTTACTCTGTTTTTATCTTAATACTCTAGATGCATGATGGATAGCGGTCGATGAGTGGAGTAATAGTAGTAGATGCAGAATCGTTTCGGTCTACTTGTCTTGGACGTGATGCCTATATACATGATCATACCTAGATATACTCATAACTATGCTCAATTCTGTCAATTGCTCAACAGTAATTTGTTCACCCACCATAGAATACTTATGCTCTTGAGAGAAGCCACTAGTGAAACCTATGGCCCCCGGGTCTATTCTCATCATATCAATCTCCATTACTTTATTACTTGTTTTGTTTTTACTTTCCCTTTTACTTTTCACTTTGCATCTCTATACCAAAAATACCAAAAATATTATCTATCATCTCTATCAGATCTCACTCTCGTAAGTGACCGTGAAGGGATTGACAACCCCTAATCGCGTTGGTTGCGAGGAGCTATCTTTTTGTGCAGGTACAAGGGACTTGTGCGTGGCCTCCTACTGGATTGATACCTTGGTTCTCAAAAAATGAGGGAAATACTTACGCTACTTTGCTGTATCATCCTCTCCTCTTCGGGGAAATCCAACGCAGTGCTCAAGAGGTAGCACTGTGGGAGCGAGAGGAGGAGCTGCGAGGGCCGGCCATGATGGGATGGTTTTTTCGGGCGCGCTCTGATCAATCCTCGCTTGGGGAAGATGGTGTAATTTGGATCTGAGGATCCCTGTCTCTTTACTAGACGATTTACTAACATGGTCGGGGTGGCAAATGTAAAAATGCCCCGACTTCTCGCATTCGCTCGACACGTGGAGACTGCCATTATTAAAATATAGAAGCCGAGGAGTGCATCATTAATGGGAAGCCAGACAATACTCATTACAACAGGTACTCTGGATTTGGAGAAGAACCCGCCTTGCAATGCCGAAGACAATCTGTGCGCCGGACTCATCGTCATTGAAGCCTGGTTCAGGGGCTACTGAGGGAGTCCTGGATTAGGGGGTCCTCGGACAGCCAGACTATGTACTTGTGCCGGACTGTTGGACTATGAAGATACAAGATTGAAGACTTCGTCCCGTGTCCGGGTGGGACTCTCCTTGGCGTGGAAGGCAAGCCTGGCAATTTGTATGTGTAGATCTCCTTCTCTGTAACCGACTTTGTGTAACCCTAGCCCCCTCCGGTGTCTATATAAACCGGAGGGTTTAGTCCGTAGGACAACAACAACAATCATAATCATAGGCTAGCTTCTAGGGTTTAGCCTCTACGATCTCGTCGTAGATCAACTCTTGTAATACTCATATCATCAAGATCAATCAAGCAGGAAGTAGGGTATTACCTCCATAGAGAGGGCCCGAACCTGGGTAAACATCGTCTCCCCCGCCTCCTATTACCATTAGCCTTAGACGCATAGTTCGGGACCCCCTACCCGAGATCCGCCGGTTTTGACATCGACAGGCATGTTATTTATTTCTGTGAGGAAGTTGCTAATATTGCCAAACCCGATGCTAAGATACATAGACCTGTTGTAGGCATTCCTGTTATTTTTGTTAAAATAGGAGATCATTGTTATCATGGCTTATGTGATATGGGTGCTAGTGCCAGTGCAATACCTATTTCCTTATATGAAGAAATTATGCATGATATTGCACCCGCTGAGTTAGAAGGTATTGATGTTACTATTAAACATGCAAATAGAGATGCTATTTAACCGATTGGGATTGTTAGAGATGTTGAAGTCTTGTGTGGGAAAGTTAAATATCCTGCTGATTTTCTTGTTCTTGGTTCCCCACAAGATAGCTTTTGTACCATTATATTTGGTAGACCCTTCTTGAATACTGTCAATGCTAGGATTGATTGCAAAAAGGATGTTGTTAGATTGGCTTGGGGGATATGAAACATGAGTTTAACTTTGCCAAATTTAGTAGACAACCCCATGATAAAGAATTGCCTAGCAAATATGAAATTATTGGTCTTGCTTCTATTGTCGTGCCTCCTACTGATCCTTTAGAACAATATTTGCTAGACCATGAAAATGATATGTTTATGAATGAAAGAAGGGAGATAGATAAAGTATTCTTTCAACAGGGTCCTATTCTGAAACATAACTTGCCTGTTGAAATCATAGGGGATCCCCCTCCACCCAAGGGTGATCCCGTATTTGAGCTTAAACCTTTACCTGATAATCTTAAATATGCTTATCTTGATGAAAATAAGATATATCTTGTTATTATTAGTGCTAACCTTTCAGAGCAGGAAGAGGAAATATTATTGAAAACTCTGAAGAAGCACTGTTCTGCTATTGGATATACTCTCGATGATCTTAAGGGCATTAGTCACACTTCATGCCAACACAAAATTAAATTGGACGAAGGCTTCAAACCAGTTAGAGATCATCAACGATGGTTAAATCCTAAGATGAAAGAAGTGGTAAGAAAGGAGATACTAAAGCTCCTTGAGGCGGGGATAGTTTATCCCGTTGCTGATAGTGAGTGGGTAAGTCATGTCCATTGTGTCCCTAAGAAGGGAGGTATTACTGTTGTTCCTAATGATAAAGATGAATTGATCCCACAAAGAATTATTACAGGTTATAGGATGGTAATTGATTTCCGTAAATTAAATAAAGCTACTAAGAAAGATCACTACCCTTTACCTTTTATTGATCAAATGCTAGAAAGACTATCCAAACATACACATTTTTCCTTTCTAGATGGTTATTCTGGTTTCTCTCAAATACCTGTGTCAGCGGACGATCAAGCAAAGACTAATTTTACTTGCCCTTTCGGTACTTTTGCTTATAGA
Organism: Aegilops longissima; assembly: GCA_021605205.1. Classification (NCBI taxonomy): domain Eukaryota; kingdom Viridiplantae; phylum Streptophyta; class Magnoliopsida; order Poales; family Poaceae; genus Aegilops; species Aegilops longissima. The sequence goes on along the minus strand of CM038682.1, from coordinate 39,718,403 downwards.
CGTATGCCTTTTGGTTTATGTAATGCATCTGCTGCCTTTCAAAGATGCATGATGGCTATATTCTCTGACTTTTGTGAAAAGATTTGTGAGGTATTCATGGATGATTTCTCCGTTTATGGATCCTCTTTTGATGATTGCTTGAGCAACCTTGATCGAGTTTTGTAGAGATGTGAAGACACTAGTCTCGTCTTGAATTGGGAAAAGTGCCACTTTATGGTTAATGAAGGCATTGTCTTGGGGCATAAAATTTCTGAAAGAGGTATTGAAGTTGATAAAGTTAAAGTTGATGCTATTGAAAAGATGCCATGTCCCAAGGATATTAAAGGTATAAGAAGTTTCCTAGGTCATGCCGGTTTTTATAGGAGGTTCATTAAGGACTTCTCTAAATCTCTAGGCCTCTAACTAATCTATTACAAAAAGAAATTCCTTTTGTCTTTGATGATGATTGTGTAGAAGCATTTGAAATACTTAAGAAAGCTTTGATTTCTGCACCTATTGTTCAGCCACCTGATTGGAATTTACCCTTTGAAATTATGTGTGATGCTAGTGATTATGCTGTAGGTGCTGTTCTAGGGCAAAGAGTTGATAAGAAATTAAATATTATTCAATATGCTAGTAAAACTCTAGACACTGCTCAGAGAAATTATCCTACTACTGAAAAAGAATTCTTAGCAGTTGTGTTTGCTTGTGATAAGTTTAGACCTTATATTGTTGATTCTAAAGTAACTATTCACACTGATCATGTTGCTATTAAATATCTTATGGAAAAGAAAGATGCTAAACCTAGACTTATTAGATGGTTTCTCTTGCTCCAAGAATTTGATTTGCATATTATTGATAGAAAGGGAGCTAAGAACCCCATTGCAGACAACTTGTCTAGGTTAGAGAATGTTCTTGATGACCCACTACCTATTGATGATAGCTTTCTTGATGAACAATTAGCGGTCATTAATGCTTCTCGTACTGCTCCATGGTATGCTGATTATGCTAATTACATTTTTGCTAAATTTATACCGCCTAGTTTGACATACCAGCAAAAGAAAAAGTTCTTTTATGATTTAAGACATTACTTCTGGGATGACCCACACCTTTATAAAGAAGGAGTAGATGGTGTTATTAGACGTTGTGTACCTGAGCATGAACAGGAACAGATCCTACGCAACTGTCACTCCGAACCATATGGAGGACACCACGCTGGAGATATAACTGCACATAAGGTATTGCAATCCGGTTTTTATTGGCCTACTCTCTTCAAAGATGCCTGTAAGTTTGTCTTATCTTGTGATGAATGCCAAAGAATTGGTAATATTAGTAGACGCCAAGAAATGCCTGTGAATTATTCTCTTGTTATTGAACCATTTGATGTTTGGGGCTTTGATTATATGGGACCTTTTCCTGCCTCTAATGGATATACACATATTTTAGTTGTTGTTGATTACGTTACTAAGTGGGTAGAAGCTATTCCAACTAGTAGTGCTGATCATAATACCTCTATTAAGATGCTTAAAGAAGTTATTTTTCCGAGGTTTGGAGTCCCTAGATATCTCATGACTGATGGTGGTTCACATTTATTCATGGTGCTTTTCATAAAATGCTTGCTAAGTATGATGTTAATCATAGAATTGCATCTGCTTATCACCCACAGTCTAGCGGTCAAGTAGAATTGAGTAACAGAGAGCTCAAATTAATTTTGCAAAAGACTGTTAATAGATCTAGAAAGAATTGGTCCAAAAAACTTGATGATGCATTATGGGCCTATAGAACTGCATATAAAAATCCTATGGGTATGTCTTCGTATAAAATGGTTTATGGAAAAGCATGTCACTTACCTCTCGAACTTGAACATAAGGCATATTGGGCTATTAAAGAGCTCAACTATGATTTCAAACTTGCCGATGAGAAGAGGTTATTTGACATTAGCTCACTTGATGAATGGAGAACCCAATCATATGAGAATGCCAAGCTGTTCAAAGAAAAAGTTAAAAGATGGCATGACAAAAGGATACAAAAGCGTGAGTTTAACGTAGGTGATTATGTGTTGCTATTCAACTCAGAAAACTTCTCTCTAAATGGGAAGGTCCTTACGTTATCGAGAAGGTCTATCGTTCCGGTGCCATAAAAATTAACAACTTCGAAGGCACAAATCCGAAGGTGGTGAACGGTCAAAGAATCAAACATTATATCTCAGGTAATCCTATAATGTTGAAACTAATATTATTGAAACCATAACCCCGGAGGAATACATAAGGGACACTTTCCAGAATGTTTCAGACTCCGAAAAGGAACATGTATGTGGTACGGTAAGTAAACCGACTCCAAAACAATTATAATAGCAATTTTTTTCCGTTTGGGAATATTAAGAAAATAGAAAAATAAAAAGTAGTCCGGGAAGGACACGAGGCCTCCATGAGGGTGGAGGGCGCACCCACCATTACTGGGCGCGCCCCCTGCCTCATGGGCACCTCGTGTGCTCTCCGGACTCTGTTTTCTTGCACGATACTTCTTTTGGTCGGTAAAAACTCATTATATAATCTCCCGAAGGTTTTGAACACCGTATCACACAAATATCCTCTGTTTTTGTTTCGAGCTGTTTTTCTAACAGATCTAGAGCATCATGACATCACCCTCCTCCAACAATGAAGACAAAGATGCTTGGCTATTGAAGATAGAGCTAAAGAGAGAGGAACCTGAGGAGATCAACAAGGATGATGGGATCAAGAAGGCCATGGAGGATCAAGCTCCGGCGGCAGAAGAAGAAAACATCCCTCAACCTCTTCCTAACCTCTTTACCCCAACTGAGATTGAAGCTTTCAAGATGATTGAGTTAGCTCGCATACAAAACAAGTATCTCACATAGGAAAATCTTTTGTTGAAGGATCATATTGTCGTACTTAAGGGCATTATCCGCAAATTGGAAGAGCTTCTACGCTCGATGTGCTACTATCCATCATCATCACCACCTTATTCACCAGCAAAGAAGACATAATCACATGGGTATGGGCACTCCCCTTGGCAACTGCCAAGCTTAGGGGAGGTGCCCCGGTATCGTATCACCATCACACTCCTATCTTTACCGTTTTACTTAGTTCGATCCTTTTGGTAATATCTTGTCTAGTGGAATAAAGTTTTGGTATGATTTAGTTTTGAGTTTTGCTTTGTGGTCCCTCTATGTAATCGAGTCCGTGGGCTATATATAATAAAGATTAGTGTTGAGTCAAGGGCTTTGCTACCTTGCTATGATCTTGAGGAAATTGAAAGAATAAAAGAAATAAAAGAGTTCATATTGATCTTATGGACAGTAATGACTTCACACATAAAGAGTATGAGGCATAAAAGTAGTTGAGAGTTGGCAAACATAGTTTTGGTCATCGTTGCAATTAATAGGAAGTAATAAAGAAAGAGAGATTTTCACATATAAATATACTATCTTGGACATCTTTTATGATTGTGAGCACTCATTAAAGTATGACATGCTAAAGAGTTGATGTTGGACAAGGAAGACAATGTAATGGGTTATGTTTTCTCACATCTCAGTTGAAGTATATTGTCATGGATCATTCAAACATGTTGAGCTTGCCTTTCCCCCTCATGCTAGCCAAATTCCTTGCACCAAGTAGAGATACTACTTGTGCTTCCAAATATCCTTAAACCCAGTTTTGCCATGAGAGTCCACCATACCTACCTATGGATTGAGTAAGATCCTTCAAGTAAGTTGTCATGTTGCAAGCAATAAAAATTGCTCTCTAAATATGTATGAATTATGAGAAAATAAGCTTTATACGATCGTGTGATATGGAAGTAATAAAAGCGACGGACTGCATAATAAAGGTTCATATCACAAGTGGAAATATAAAGTGACGTTCTTTTGCATTAAGATTTTGTGCATCCAACCCTAAAAGCACATGACAACCTCTGCTTCCCTCTGTGAAGGGCCTATCTTTTACTTTATGTCTTTACATTATGCAAGAGTCAAGGTGATCTTCACCTTTCCCTTTTTATTTTATCCTTTGGCAAGCACCTCGTGTTGGAAAGATCCTGATATATATATATATATCCAATTGGATGTAAGTTAGCATGAACTATTATTGTTGACATTACCCTTGAGGTAAAATGTTGGGAGGCAACGCTATAAGCCCCTATCTTTCTCTGTGTCCGATTAAAACTCCATAACCATAAGTATTGCGTGAGTGTTAGCAATTGTAGAATACTATATGATAGTTGAGTATGTGGACTTGCTAAAAAGCTCTATTCTTGACTCTTTCCTATGTTATGATAAATTGCAATTGCTTCAATGACTGAGATTATAGTTTGTTAGTTCTCAGTGAAGTTTCTGAACCATACTTGACATTGTGAATAGATTGTTACTTGAGCATAAGAAATCATATGACAAAATCTATATATGTTGCTGTTATAAGAATGATCATGATGCCCTCATGTCCGTATTTTATTTTTATCGACACCTCTATCTCTAAACATGTGGACATATTTTTGATATCAGCTTCCGCTGAGGACAAGCGAGGTCTAAGCTTGTGGGAGTTGATACGTCCATTTTGCATCATGCTTTTATATCGATATTTATTGCATTATGGGCTGTTATTACACGTTATGTCACAATACTTATGGCTATTCTCTCTTATTTTACAAGGTTTAACATGAAGAGGGAGAATGCCGGCAGCTGGGATTCTGGCCTGGAAAAGGAGCAAATATTGGAAACCTATTCTGCGCAGCTCCAAAAGTCCAGAAACTCCACGAAAGTCATTTTTGGAATTAATAAGAATTATTGAGCGAAAGAAGTACCAGAGGTGGCCCACACCCTGGCCACGAGGGTGGGGGGCGTGCCCACCCCTATTGTGCGCGCCCCCTGCCTCATGGGCCCCCTAGTGGCCCTCCGGTGCCCATCTTCTGCTCTATGAAGTCTTTTACCCTGAAAAAAAATCATAAGCAAGCTTTCGGGACGAAACTCCGCCGCCACGAGGCGGAACCTTGGCGGAACCAATCTAGGGCTCCGGCGGAGCTGTTTTGCTAGGGAAACTTCCCTCCGGGAGGGGGAAATCATCACCACCGTCATCACCAACGATCCTCTCATCAGGAGGGGGTCAATCTCCATCAACATCTTCACAAGCACCATCTCCTCTCAAACCCTAGTTCATCTCTTGTATCGAATCTTGTATCAAAACCACAAATTGGTACCTGTGGGTTGCTAGTAGTGTTGATTACTCCTTGTAGTTGATGCTAGTTGGTTTATCCGGTGGAAGATCATTTGTTCAGATCCTTAATGCATATTAATACTCCTCTGATCATGAACATGAATATGCTTTGTCAGTAGTTACTTTTGTTCCCGAGGACATGGGTGAAGTCTTGCTATTCGTAGTCATGTGAATTTGGTATTCGTTCGATATTTTGATGAGATGTATGTTGTCTCTCCTCTAGTGGTGTTATGTGAACGTCGACTACCTGACACTTTACCATAATTTCGGCCTAGAGGAAGGCATTGGGAAGTAATAAGTAGATGATGGGTTGCTAGAGTGACAGAAGCTTAAACCCTAGTTTATGTGTTGCTTCGTAAGGGGCTGATTTGGATCCATATGTCTCATGTTGTGGTTAGGTTTACCTTAATACTTCTTTTGTAGTTGCGGATGCTTGCAATAGGGGTTAATCATAAGTGGGATGCTTGTCCAAGAAAGGGCAGTACCCAAGCACCGGCCCACCCACATATCAAATTATCAAAGTAACGAATGCGAATCATATGACGTGATGAAAACTAGCTTCACGATAATTCCCATGTGTCCTCGGGAGCGCTTTTCTCATTATAAGAATTTGTCCAAAAAGGATTGCAGAGAATACCTTACTGAAAGGATTGGGCCACCTTGCTGCACCTTATTTACTTTCATTGATTGTTACCCGTTACAAATTATCTTATCACAAAACTATCTGTTACCTACAATTTCAGTGCTTGCAGAGAATACCTTACTGAAAACCGCTTGTCATTTCCTTCTTCTCCTCGTTGGGTTCGACACTCTTACTTATCGAAAGGACTACGATAGATCCCCTATACTTGTGGGTCATCAGTGAAGCGCCTTTGGTAAGTGGAACTTGGTAAGGAAAAATTTACATAGTGTGCTGAAATTTACTGTCACTTGTTACTATGGAACATAATACTTTGAGGGGCTTGTTCGGGGTATCTTCACCCCAAGCAGTAGAGCAAAGAGTTGCTCCTCAACCTACTGAAAATGTTTACTTTGAAATTCCTTCGGGTATGGTAGAGAAACTGCTAGCTAATCCCTTTATAGGAGCTGGAACATTGCATCCCGATTTACACCTAATCTATGTGGATGAAGTTTGTGGATTATTTAAGCTTGCAGGTATGCCCGATGATGTTATCAAGAAGAAGGTCTTCCCTTTATCTTCGAAGGGAGAGGCATTGACATGGTATAGGCTATGTGATGATATGGGATCATGGAACAATAAACGATTGAAATTGGAATTTCATCAGAAGTTTTATCTTATGCATCTTGTTCATCATGATCGTAATTATATATATAATTTGGCCTCGCGAAGGAGAAAGCATCGCTCAAGCTTGGGGGATGCTTAAGTCAATGTTATATTCATGCCCCAATCATGAGCTCTCAAGAGAAATGATTATTCAAAAAATTTATGTTCGGCTTTCTCTCAACAATCGCTCCATGCTCGATATTTCTTGTGCTGGGTCTTTTATGATGAAGACTATTGAATTCAAATGGGAGTATTGGAAAGAATTAAACGCAACTCTGAAGATTGGGATTCCGACAAAGGTAAGGAGTCAGGTATGACACCTAAGTTTGATTGTGTTAAATCTTTTATGGACACCGATGCTTTTCGTGGATTAGCACTAAATATGGACTTGACTCTGAGATAGTAGCTTATTTCTGTGAATCATTTGATGCTCATGTTGACCTCCCTAAGGAGAAGTGCTTTAAATATAATCCCCCTGCTGAAGTAAAAGTAGTTGCACCTGTTAAAGTTGAAGAAAAGACTATCATTTATACTGATCCTATTGTTCCTGCTACTTATATTGAGAAACCACCTTTCCATGTTAGGATAAAGGATCATGCCAAAGCTTCAACTGTGGTTCGTAAGAGTAATACTAGAACATATACACCACCTGAGCAAATTAAAGTTGAACCTAGTATTGCTATGGTTAAAGATCTCTTGGTTAATAATATTGATAGGCATGTTATTTATTTCTGTGATGTAGCTGCTAGAATTGCTAGACCTAATGCTAAGAAACATAGTTCATGTCCTCCGAATCTTCGTGATCAATGTGTTCGGGACTGGACTGACCCTCTTCCCTTTCATCCTGTTCGAATGTGGGTTCGACGGGGTATTCGGGATCTTCGGCATCATCCGGAGTCTCATTGTCTCCGGTGCCGGTATTACTATCCTTCGCCCGACGCGATCGTGAGCGGCACCCTGACGTCGGTGCTTTGGTGGTTTATCGATGGGTTTGTCCTCATCGGGGTTCTGATTATCAACGGGTTTGTCCCGACGAATGATGACCCGCCCCCACAACTTTCTGAAAAAAGAACATCACGTCACAACTTTCTGAAATTTGAATTTTGAAAATCCCGGATTAATTTAAAAAAGGAAAAACATAAATAGAAATAAGAAAAAAAAAAGCAAATGAAAACACAGGGGGGACGTCACACCCATGGGCCAGCCCATACATGTGCGGTGGCGGAGGAGCTCTTGCAGAGAAAAGAAGAGAAACAGGGTTGTGAGAAAAGAAAACAGTCGGGGATGGAAACCGGGTCTCTCACACAAAATACTTACACCTTGACCACTGCGACACTTGTCTACTTGTGTTGCACAAGGGGAACAAGTTATAAGAACCAATCCCCACAGCGATTTTTTTAAAAAAAAACTGAATCATTCTGTTCACTTATATATAGGTGGCATAGTGGGTAATTTATGACAACTTCAGGGTAATTTAAGTGACGGATGGGTAGAAGCAATAGCTACTTTATTATTATTAGGGTAGATTAGGGAAAGATCTCGCACACGATTACATAGATAGATAGATCACTAAGGACTCCAAAATAGATCATACTAAAACTTTATTCTTCTAAATCATGAAATAACTAAGAATCAAACTAACATAGATAATGATGATAAAATTAGTGGTGATACGATACCGGGGCACCTCCCGCAAGCTTGGCACAAGCCAAGGGGAGTGCCCATACCGTGTACTCAAGTTTCTTTCTTCGATGATGATGGTGGAATGTTCTTGGTGATGACATTTCTGACAATGCGATTTCTTCTTCAAGCCTATTAACTTGGTGCTTAAGATCCATCCTTCCGGAGCTTCCAGGTAACAGTTAATGCACCATCTACCCAGGGGTGTTTCCCGAATGAAGGAGATGAAGCAACAGTCTTCTTCAAATTATGATAAGAAATAAATTGAGTGTTGGGAGGTTTAACCATATCCGGAAAGCTAGATCCCCCGTCTTCTAGATGCATGACTCCGAGTAGTGGTCGCAAAGTTTCCTCCTGCTCCATGGAATCCAGCCTCTTTAAGTCAGCTTCAACCTCCTCCATGTTCGCCCACGCATAATGATCATCATAATATGGTCTCGGGTGTGCAGCATCATGGGAAACATGACTCTCTCCAACTGAATCTTGGGACGACATATTCTCAGACATGTTAGAAAAACACCACGAAACAATAATAGGGGATATCTCTGCGATATAGTGGTCAAAACCTCGGAAAGTATATATAATGAATATTTTCGTGCAAGACAAGTAACATAGAAGAGAAACGGAGTTAGGAAAGTCCACGAGGGGGGCACAAGCTTAGGGGCACACCCCTTGAGCTTGTCACAAATGTTTTGTATCTTTTTTTACTGTGTTATTACATCACCGTTTGCGGTTAATGCATCACACAGTTTCGTCGAATGGTCTCTGATTGTAGTGTTGCGTTAGCAGCATCCTGCAGTAGTGTTGTCTAAACATATATTATGAACTTTGTTACTCATATATAAATTTTAGTCTAGTAACGTGATGTTATATGCATCCATAACCATACTGTATTTCTAGTCACATATGACGCATACGTAATAGATGAACTTGCCTACACAATAATATTCCTTATTGTTCTTTCCAAAATAAGAATTTATACACCCCCATGCGAGATCTTTCAGCCGGGAAACTGCGCGATGCGACTTGCCGTCTAGGAACGCTTTTCTGTGCCTTGTTCATGTGTTCGGCTAGGTATACGTGATGCGACTTGCCGTCTAGGAATGTTTTGCCAACATGCACCGTCTAAGGGGCATTTGTTGGAAGATCATTCTATTCAATATTAGTAATATCTTACCACATTAATGACCACCGCCCATCTTGTCAAGTTTCTGAGCAAGTTTTGAACCAATGGGATACGAATATCCATATTTGTGCCACAAATGAGAAAGTTAATGAGCAATCATAATTATTGGACGACGCTAACGCCCACACGTGTGGTGGGAGCCAAACCTGCCCACACGCCCTACAACATACAGACTGCGCCACGTCACCGCATTCATGCATGTGAAAAAATCTTTTTGGATTTTCAGTTTTTAAAATATTTTATCTCTTAAATGAAAATTCCGATTGAAGATCCGTTTTCACCATTAAATCTGTCGCGACTAGATCTTCGAAACTAGATCTCATATCAATATATTTCGACGAAATTTTTTTGGGGTTAAAAGTTGTCATGTCTATTGCACATGAATTGCCATGATGTTTACACTGAAGTTGCCACGATATGTTTCAACTATTTTCTTCTACATTTAAAAATAAATTTTTACATATTATAAAACGGGGAATTAAGAAAAACTAGACTTGCCATGAACCATAAACTAAAATTGCCATGATACATGCACTTAAAATTGCCATGGTTCATGCAAAAAATAATTTTCATGGTCAAACTACTGGAATTGCCATCATCAACAAACTAAAATTTCTATGCTCTACAAACTAAAATTACCACATGGCAACTTTAGTTTAAGCACTATGACAACTACAGTGTAAACATCATGGCAACTTTTGGGCAATTTTTTTTCGTCGAAACATATCAACATGGGGTCTAGTTTTGAAGATCTCGTCGAAACATATTTAATGGTGACAACGGATTTTTAATTCGATTTTTTAATTAGGAGATAAAACATTTTAAGCTGAACAACAAAAAGATTCCTGCTGATGTCATCTGTTCATACGTGGCAAAATGAATGGTGATGAAGGCGTGTGGGCGATGTGCAGGATGCCACACATGTGGGCGTTAGTTTTTTTGTAATTATTTTAGTTTTTATTTTTAGGATGGAGCTCATAATTTGAGTTAGATATCTTATCCAATTTCGTTGGACTCATGTGCTTTATATGTTGCAGCGAATATATACCTTGGGTCACCTAGTAGAAATTCCATTATAGTTTTAATAACTTCACGTATTTTCAATTATTCTGTAATTAGTAAAAGCATAGAATATTTTCCGAATATAAAATGTTTATAATAATGAGCTATATAACCCGGTCCTCCCCACTTTCCATTTTTTTTACTTTGAGCCAACCACTGTACATGTACATGTAACTTACAGAAAACTTTCCATATTTGTAACATTTAATTCGGAACTTATTATGGAGCAAGTATGTTGGTTGTTGGTATGTTGAATAAAAGCCTCCATTTTTAGTCAGACTAGACAAATGGATGGGACTGTGATACATGTATTTTCCATAAAAATTTCCTAAAGATAAATAATGTACTTTAATTCTTATAGGTCACCACTATTAATTCTGAGTTTGACTTCTTATATTGTAGTGGATTGCTGAAAGGACTACTGAAAAATCTGTCTGAGGGGGAATAATAGAATCACAAATAAAATATATTTTCAGACTTAGAGAAAAAATCAAGAAAAAATATGTGAGCATGGTTTGGATAGTAAAAAAGTTGCTTGGTAGGCCCAAGCAACTAAGATCACTAGTAGAAAAAGGGCCATTCGAACCGGTTCTAGAGGGCCTTTAGTCCCGGTTCTGGAACCGGGACTAAAGGGTCATCACTAAAGCCCCCCCCCCCCCTTTAGTCCTGGTTCTTATACGAATAGGAACTAAAAGCCCTCCACGTGGCCGCTGTCTGGAGCTCCAGCTTTAGTCCTGGTTGGTAACACAAACCGGGACTAAAGGTATTTTTTTGAATTTTTTTCTTGATTTTCAAATTTCTGAATTATTTAACCTCTACTCTCTAATTACCCATCGTCACTGCTCAATTTAACCTCTAGTCTCTAATCACCCCTCATCATTCCAAATCATCTAACTTCCTGGCCGGTCACCCATCCTCTCACTACTCCAGCCTGAGCACACTTAACTTTCGGGTTATATTCCCCCTCGTTTCCAAGTCTGCACTTGTTGTTTTCCTGACAATAGTAAGATATCAATCCTATTAACCCTCAGGAATTTAGCTTGAGCATGAAGTCACACATTTCACTGTTTGAGTTTGAAATTATTGTTCGAAAAAACAATAATTATTTAGTAACACTAATATTTCTTGAATAAGTAGTTTGACCACAGTTTGACCAGATTTGACCAAAATTCAAGAACACTGAAATAATTATTTAGTAACACTAATATTTCTTGAATAAGTAGTTTGACCATTGTTTGACCAAAATTCAAAGTACCGAAATAATTATTTAGTAACAATAATATTATTGAATAATTATTTAGTACCACTAATACTTCTTCAATAAGTAGTTTGACCATAGTTTGACCAGATTTAACCAAAATTAAAAAAACTGAAATTTGAGCATATCTTTTTTTCCTTTTAGAATTTGAGGATTCTAAAAAATTACAAACATGCCTATGGCGGTCAAAATCGGATGTGGATTTTCGTGCTGATTTTTTTGATATATTACGCGTTTTTTTCAACATCATATGCAAAAGATATGGCCGTTTTACTTTTTCATAACATTTTTTTGCAAAACATGTCCAATTTAAGTTTTTAAATTTTCCTAACTAATAGATGTAGTAACATAACTACATCTCGAAGGATTTTAATTTTTGAAGTTTTTATCATTTTCTTTTGCTTTTTTCAAAACTGAAAAGGCAAACCACCCGGGGGGGTAGAGTATGAAAATGGGACCTTTAGTACCGGTTTGAGGCACAAACCGGGACTAAAGGGCGCAACACCCTCGGTTCGTGCCTCAAACCAGGACTAAAGGGCATCGCACCCTTTAGTCCCGGTTTGTGTCTCAAACCGGGACTAAAGGGCTCATTTGAACCGGGACTAATGCCTTTAGCCGCACGAACCGAGACCAATGCTCACACTAGTCCCGGTTTGTGACTAAACCGGAACTAATGGGCTTATCTGGCCCGAACGAAAGCCATGTTTTCTACTAGTGGATATAGGTGCATAGTAAAAAAAACTAAGATATAGGTGCCTCAACTCTTTAGCGGGTTAGATAGGACAAATGTGTCCCACATGCTAGTGCGGGTACCCTTTCCAGGGTATTTTTCTTTCGCTCGCTGAAACCTAATGATTCCCGAAGGGTTCTCTCTACATGATTCCCCCTTCCGTTAGTGATTTTGAACAAAGAGTCATCACCATCACTAATACGTATAGAGGAACATCGTCATCCAAGTCATCTTCGCCATCTGTATCAACAACACTATCTTCCCAATGCATTTCTATAACATCTTTGTGAAAGTTGTGTAGATCAGTTAGCGTTATTACCACACCCACGATATCTGCAGAGACACCACTTGTGAATTATTAATCCTTGCCCGTTATTCCTAAAAAATACAAACTAGTTTTGCTTGTTATTCTATTATTGAATATTCCCAATTTTAATTCTTCTTGCATACGAGATAAACTCCAAACACTAGAGATGTCAATCCTTGTAACTACCAAAGGTAGTGAGATTGACAACTTCACTACAAGTGTTTCTTAGTAAAGGGCAAGGCAAATAATTTTCATGTAGGAGAACTCTCCAGATTGATACCTTGGTTATCATTGAGGGAACCAGGATTGTTGCTTAAAATAGTGTCCCTTGAGTGAATAATATCTCAAACGCCATGGCTTACTCCAGAAAAAAATTGACCAACTACTATCTTCAGTTATCACACATTTTAGATTCAATGGAAGTGCATTAATCACCGGGTTGTTTTGGTAATTCGTAACCACATATATCTCCTTGAGCTAATTACTTCTCAAACAATGTTCAAGGAAAAGTTCAATTTAGCTACAACAAGGGTTGTAAAAATGGACCCCTCAAAATGCTGAGGACAAGTGTTGGATCAAGCCTGAAGACTTCATTTTGCATTTGAGTGATATAAACATTGAGTCCATAGGTATGCCATAAGGGTGCGTCTTTGACGACATTGTTTTTTCTACTAGAGAGAAATTGCCTGAAGTTTTATCCAAGACCATGCATGTCCACTTCATGGAAACCATGCCAAGTGGTTTTGGTTTTCGAAAAGTTGCATTTTCTCCAATGACCTCAGCAAAAACAAAGCCGATAAATGACCACATTTGTCGCAACATGTAAAAGGTGTCGAAAGTCATTCAAACCGGCAATGAATGCCTACCCATGGATTTGCCTTATTGTTGGCAAAAGTTCGGGTCATGACTTTGAGTTTGAAAAGACAGTGTTGAAAAGACAACGTCTAGGTAGGCCATAAGGGTGTGTTTGTGAGGACATCATTTTTTGACTTGCGAGAAATGGCTAGGTGTTTTTTCCATGAAATAGCATGACTAATTCATGTCACCATGCCAAGTGGATTTGATCTTCAACAAGTTTTGTATTTTCTGGAATTATTTTGACGAAAATAGCCTGATAACTTGCCACATGTGTCATAACATGCAAACGTTGTCGAAAGTCATTCAAACCAGGCATGGATGGCTAACATAGGCGTGCCTCCTTGGTGGAAAAACATGGGCTCATTCCTCAGAGGTACACAAAGGCATGTTGAATAGACGTTGTCTAGGTAGGGAAGCAGGTTGCGTTTGTGAGCACATCGTTTTGTGACCAGTGAGATAGGGCACCGAACATTTTCTATGACCTAGCCTAACTAATTCTTGGTACCATTACGAGTGCTTTTTATTTCTGACAAGTTTTGCATTTTCTATAACTATTTCAATTAAAACGGTTGATTAATGTTCACACGTGTGGTAACGTGCAAATGGAGTCAAAAGTCATTCAAAAAGCCATGAATGCCTACCGTGGGTATTGCCTTATTGGTGGAAGAAGTTCAATTCATTACTTAGATGTAAAAAAACAAGATTAAATGGCGGTCTCCACACAGTCATTTTAAAATCTAAGAATGGCTAATGATTATTAAACATTATTTACCAAAATTTGCAAATATTGTTCACTTTGTGGGAATTGAGATATTTTCTAGTATAAAACAATCTTCTATTTCTTCTTCAACCAAAGTGCCACATTTCAAATTTTACCTTGTATTCGTGCAAGAAACAATATTTGGGAATGCCCTTACATAGAACATAATTAAAGCAGGACATTTTGACATTTCGAACACTACTTTATTTAATGATTCGACTAGTATGAGATTACACAAGGCATATAAATGATATAAAACAACACCATGGATTAATATGACATTTGATAAACATATATTATGAAGTTTATTACTTATATAAATTTATTCCAGACACTTGGTGGTATATGCATCGATAACCATATTGTATTTCTAGTCACATATGACACATACGCAATAGCGAGATCTGGACTTGCGGATACAATAAGATTCCTTAATTTTCTTTCCAAAATAATATTTTATACAATCCCCCCAGCATGACGAATTTGTGCATGTTAAGTCTCCAATAAGATGGCCTCGGCAGTTCTCTATGAAAAGGTAAGCATCTGTGTATTTACATAAAAAGGAAGGCATCAGTAGAAAGATGTTAGATTTCTCAAGCACCGATAGTAGGAGAGTAGGAGAGATGAGAGTTGGAGAGGGAGCGAAAGAGTGTACCAGCTTTAGTGTAATATCCTAGAAGCAAAAGCAAAATGAAAAAACAACTCATAGTTTTCCCATCCATTTGTTTGTTTTTCTATGCTCTTGTTCATGTGTTCGGCTAGGTATATGTGATGCGACTTTTATAGCCATCTAGGAACATTTATTGCCAACATGCACCGTCTAAGGACAATTATTGGAAGAACTTTGTAGTCAAGATTAGTAATATCTTACCGTATTAATGTACAACGCCCATCTTGTCATGTTTCTAAGATAGTTTTGAATCCATGGGATATGAATATCTATATCTGTTCCACAAATGGGAGTATTAATGAGATGTCACTATTATTATTATTATTATTATTATTATTATTATTATTATTTTTTTTTATGATGGAGCTTATAATTTGAGTTAGATATCTTATCAAATCTCATTGGACTCATGTGCTTTATATGTTGTAGGGAATATATACCTTGGGTCACCTAGCAGAAATTCCATTTGTATTTAAATACCTCAAATATTTCCAGTTTTTCTCTAATTAGTAAAATCGTAGAATATTTTTTAATCACGCGGCCGAAATCGACGTGAATTTTTTTGGAGCTGATTTGAGGGTTTCCTTTCATTCATAAAGAGTGTACAGTGCACAGACACATGAGGACTTTGCGGCCTCGGCCAGACATCTGTGGAGTTCCATCTCACCGTACCAGATGACTTCAGGAGGCACACAATATGTTCAATCTCACCCTTCCTCGGTTGGCATGGCCTACTTTCCTGAATATATACTATATATTGCTAAATTTGGATAAAAGGGCCACATGAAGCATATACGTCAAAGGGGGTTTTTCTTCTTTCTATATTAGGCAAACTAGTTGACCCGTTGCGCCAAATGGCGCAGAGTCCGGCTAAAGCCATGTTCTCGATGAAAATAGTTTCATCTTGCAAGGACATATTTGATACTCGTAGTAGAAAGCCCATGTGTTAAAACCATACTATTTTGAAAATATGTCTATCACATTGCAAAATCCAAGTTTGAAAAAAATTGTATAACCCGTTACGCCAAAAAATTATATTTGTATAACATTGACCCATTGCGCCAAATGAAATAGAGCCCCATTTAAACCCATGTACTTGTTAAAATTATTTGTATTTTTTCAGTAACTGTGTTTGAGCAAATGCATAGGGTAAGAGCTAGTAAAATTGATTGTGTGTTTAAGCTCACATAAAAGGCAAGATGGCAACAGCGGAGTACAATTGCATCATGTGAACCAACAACCAAAATTAGTTAGCTAATAAATGGTTTGAAGGGAACCAAAAATAGCAGAGTAGTTTATCCCACGTCTCATTCTCTTAGAAAATGAGCCCAAGTGGCCATCAACAAAAATACAATTGTTTTGATACAACAAAAGTAAGAGAAATGAGTAACCATCAAAGAAAGAAAACGTTTAAATTGGTTTTTTTAACCATATAGGGGAGTTGCATGTAAACTTTACAGAAGAAGGCCAATGTCAAGGAACAGCATGATGACATACTCATCCTGCTCTCGGTTCTGGTCATCGGTCCACGTAATCAACTCCTGACCAACGCCTTTATCAACATCCACATGCCCCTTCTTCTTTATCCTTTCACTAGTCATCAACTCGTGTGCCTGCACGGGCTAGCATTACATGTTTCTATATTATATGTTCCTCAAAAACGAATAGTTCCATTGTATTATTTATTATCGTATGTACTCTAAAGCAGCATGCCTTTTCTTACACTTACAGGTGCATTATATAAATCCTTTATTGTTTCACACTGAACACCTACTGTTTCTTTCGAATTGTCAGACATATCAAAAGCTGGACTATATATGTAGAACGTCTGACCGTATGAACAGAACCATGACATCGAGATATCACAAAATCTAGGACATCCATATGACTAGACTTGCAGCTAGATGGCTTGGATTATTGCTTCTCTAGGATCAATGGGAGGCCTTGAAAGGCGCCTCATAATATTCTACGAAGCACCGATACTTCAAAAGTTGCTGTATCGCCGTTCAGGACGTCTCCGATACTCCGATACGCCCGATACTGCGTCGATACGCGTATCCCAGAAGTATCCCCTTTTCTTATTTAAAAAAAAGAAAAAAAATCAGATACGCTGGCAATACGCTAGCGATACGTCTGGGACACGGCGAGCGCAGGGCCGCCGCTGCCGCCGCCGCAACCTGGACCGCCGGCGCTGCCTCCTCCTCTGCCTAGAGCGGCTCACCGCCGGCGCTGCCTCCTCCTCCACCTAGAGCGGCTCACCGCCGGCACCCCCACCCCCTGGAATCGCCTCTCAGCCTGCGTCTTCTTATCTTCTCCACTGCCGTGCAACTCGGAAGGTAAACAACAATTACCTCGAGCCCCTAGTGATGTACTGATGTGTGCTTGATCTTGATGTATGCTTGGCTACTTGCTGGCTTTCATTAGGTAGTAGTATTACTATATTAATTTGGATCTGATGTATGCTTGGCTGCTTGATTTTGATGTGTGCTTCATGTTTTGTTGCTTGCTGGCTTCCGTGATTTGGAGCACATATTCCTTCATCCATAGCTCCGGTAGAAACAGGCTCACTCCTGTATGTGCTGAGGATTTAGTGTTCTCACATAACAACTTGCGTCTGCTTTCAAGACAATCTGATGCTTATCATGTTGGGCCAAGCCGGATGTGGGATGTGGGTGGAGATGGGGTTGAGAGCTTCACTGGTGTTGGCATGCTTGAAGGTGATGACCTTACACTTGATGAACCCGAATTGGAGGCTGAGATTATGGATGCTCTCACTTGAGCTGTCTCGTTTAGTTTATGTTGTTGTTATGTTGTAATGCACAATTATGCATTGTTTGAATTTGGTTCCATGGCCACCTGAGCCTTGTATCTTCTTGTTGTTATGTTGTAATGCACAATTATGGATTGTTTGACTATGGATCTTCCTATTTATCATGTTATCTTCGTGAACTTTTGCATTGTTTCTCTATGGCCATTGAGAATGAAACTTGTTGGAACTTGAAAGTTTGGAAATATATTCATCTGGTATGCTACAAGCCAACCTGTTTACTGCTTTTCACTTTTCATGATTGTCTATCTCAGATTATCAAGTCTAATATCATGTGATCTATTTTCTATTTTGCATACACCATGAGGAATTGAGGACCTGGATGATCATTCAAGCCTAGAAAAGAAAAGAGGCAGTCAGGCAACAAATGGGGTGGTATTTTCATCTTATCTCACACATTGTATTATGTTTGTTTTTATTACATGTAATTTTATTAATTATTTATATATATACTTGCCGTATCGCATATTGCTGTTTCTAGAAAATGCCGTATCACGTATCGCCGTATCGGTGCAACGTAGATAATATTATCATACAAAAATATTAATTTCCCAACTTGTATTATCTCCTAAGTTTATTATTATTGGGACCATATATACTATGGTCTGACGGGGTAGGTTCGAAGGCCCACACACTAAAAATTGAACTGACAAGTACGGAAATGTTTTAGTAGACCTATTAACCTTCAAGGTACATTGAGTACATAGAAATGAAATGAAATAATAGCTATACTGTCGAAAATGCCATTTGGAGGTCGAGCTGCATGGTGCTCTTTATCTTGCGCGTTGGTCTTTGCAGCGATCAGGAACTCAGGATCAGGCTCGTATTACTCCCCTGTATTTCACCGTACAACTATTTATTAGCCACCGTATTATCACTTTATCAACAGTGCCATCCCAGGTGCTGCAGTGGCGACGGAGATACTGCCGAAGTCAAGGCGACGGAGATGTGCATCGGAGGCAGAACCGAAGTCAAGTTTTTCTTTATGGGGGAGACGACTAGTCAAGGCGATGCAGCGTCGGAGTACTTGATGGACTATTCTAGGCTCATCTGCACCCGGTCAAGAAATAATTCATAAAATTTTAAAAAAATTCAAAAAAAATCTAAGTTTTTTGTGCATAGTAGATAATTTGGTGCGTGAGTGCGCTCCAATTTCAGAGCATTTGGACATTTGAGTAGCTTTCAGCAAAAAAGACAAATTGGGTCAGGGCAGTATACGAAGAGTACATTATTTAATAAAATCCAAATTTGTTTTTTTTTCCGAGAGCTACTCAGATGCTCCAAATGTTTTGAAATTTGGACCGGACATCACGCACCAAATTATCTATCATGCAAAAACAAAATTGGATTTTATGAATTTTTCTAGTATTTGTTTTTTTATTCAGTGCAGGTACATATGCTCCCGGGAGCCAAAACGCCTCACTCGCCCAACAGCAAGTATCCATCAACTATCCTAAAAAAACAAGTATCCACCAACGCGCTAAAAAAGTGAGATATTTTTTTTGACAACAGGTTAATAAAAAAAGTGACTGATACATCACCACATGAACCTGCCCTGAGACTGCGACCAAAGGAGTCGACAATTTTGTCACCCAAATGATGTGAGTTGACACACCTAAGAGCAACTCTAGTAGACCCCGCAAAAACTTGACCTGCAAAACGCGTTTGCGGTTTGACGAAGATCGCGTTTGCGGGTCGAAAACTAGCACGGCCGAATAGAAATGTATCTAAAACTGCATAATTTGAAAAAAACACTTTTGTGGGAGAAATTGCACCTCGTTGACGCGAGTAGTTCATCACATGCTATATAGATTTTACATAATCAACACACTACAAACATAGTTCATACTACATACTACGTTAATACTAGTACTAGAGGGGGTCGGATCTGACGGCGGCGAGGTCGCGGCAAATGGACGACGCCGTGGAGGAGAAGGATGCTCAATCCTCCTCGCCGGAGCTGCAGAGGTCGATGTGCTTCGCCCTTTGCTCCTCGCGGATGCGGCGCCACTCCTCGTCGTTCTCCTTGGCGGCGAGGTTGGCGGCGACCGCCCGCCGCCACTCGAGGTCTTCGAGCTCCTCGGTGTGGCGCCGGCGCTCCGCCTCCTCGCGCACGCTCCGCTCGGGGATGGTGGCCGCAACGGCTTCGACGTCGGCGACGTAGTCTTCCGGCCCGACGACTCCGCGGCGGCCGAGCGGAGCGGGCTGCTCCTTGACGGGGACAAAGTCGAACTCGTCCGGCTCCTCCTCATTCTCCGACCACTCCCTCTTCACGGGGAGAAGGCCCGTGCCGGAGGAGGAGGAGCTCCCGGCGTACGAAGATCTCGCGGAGGAGAAGGACGCACGCCGGCGGTCGTACTCCTCCGTCTCGCTCAGCCGGAAGCTCGCCAGAGGGGAAGACAAATTCGCCGGAGTTGTCTCTTTCTTTGACCGGGGAGCACCCAAGTGCCTCTCTTCCCCGCGTGAACGCGAATTTGCGGCCGGGGCGGGGATTCAGTACCGTAGTACATAGGTTTGGAGACGGAGACGGAGGAAGTATCTTCGGCGGGAGGAGGCCGATGGCCGATGTGCTGCAGCGGCGACGGAGATCATCCTCTTGGGGGACGAGGATGTGACCTGTGCAGCGGAGGCCGGCGACAAGTCAAGTTTTTTTGTTCTTGTTCTTTTTTGATTTGATGAGGGAGGTGACAAGTCACTTTTTTTTAGGGCTAGGCGACAAGTCAATTTCTTTTTAGGGGGGGCGACAAGTCAGCTGGTGCTATGAGAGAAAGGCGAAATCACTAATTGAGTGCTACTCTTTCTTGTTAGGAATTAATTAGTGATTAAGTTAATAAATGTTAATCCATGCTAATGTCGGTGGTCATGTTTGGCAACCGCCTCCTTTTGTAACCGCCTTGTAACGAGGTATAAATACCACAATCTTCAATCAATGAAACAACTACGAGGTATAAATACCACAATCTTCAATCAATGAAACAACTGTTCCATCATTTGCTCCTTTCTCGCGTTTTTACTTTCACACGTTATCAATAGGCCTCTACCGAGAGCACAAGGCGACGAAAACCTAAGAAGCAACGGCGCGACTGCATACCCACCAGTTAAATTGAGGGGAGGGCCGATTAATCAGTAGGAGGTACTCCCTCCGTTCCAAAATAGATGACACAACTTTATACTAACTTTGTACTAAAGTTAGTACATAGTTGAGTCATCTATTTTAGAATGGAGGGAGTAGTTTATTACGCCAATAAGAACTGGACAAGTCAACCGACCCGTGAACTCCGTATCAGGCAGCCCGTGAGTGTAGCATTATTCCAGCAATCATCGACCTGTGGACTCGACTCGCAATGCCCAACCATCAGTGTCTTCTGCCTCACCAATGCTTCTCGACCACTGATGTCAGAACTCGACAAGTTTGTGTTAAAGCAGGGAGGTTTCCGCTCACGCCTACATAGAAGGGGTTTTTTTTTTTGCGGTGACATAGAAGGTTATTGCTTGTTTTGTCTTCTTTGGCGCATGGAAGGTTATAGCTTGTTAATGCATCAATTGATAGCTCGTAATCCTACCATTGATCGTGAAATTTTTACCACCACCTTTATCGATCGGTTGAGGGGTGAAATTTGATATGTTATAGTAATAGAACACCCAAAATAACTCGATTATGTCTGTGCTTTGACTTTATTGCATGAAGAAGTGCTTGAGAGCGTGGGGCGCAATGAGAACAGAAAAACGGATCATTCAAATTGGACAATACATTTTTCTAAAACATCTATTTGCAACGTTCACCCCATGTTGTTCTGTGGAATGTGCAGATTCCGGCAAATGACAATAGAATAACAACGGAGGTAGTGCAAGCTCTCACTCCTAGTTGCATGATCAGTGCCCTGCGGAATTACTGGAAGGTATGGGGTCTGTGTTTTACGTGTGGAAAAAAAAAAGGAGGCCTCAACACATGTGCGGACAAACCCTGTAACTCCATGCTGTGAAATAATTGTCGCAGATGTTGCAAAATAATTGTGGAGATCTTTTACTTTTTGAGAATAGAAGTGAGCTCATCTGAAGAAGGGGAATTGTTGACAATCTCTGATCAAGCGTTGCTGGGCCTTGATGGAAATTAATCTTCTCGGCTGCAAGGCAAGATTCAAAAGTACGATTTGATCATTCTACTCGACTCGAGCCGTAACTCTAGTTTTGTAAGTGAAGGCCAAGCTAACTTTTTCCGGTGTGTCGAGGCTGTGCACTTGCACATGCACGGTGTGTCAAGAAGTTGCAAATCCACAACACCTTAACCCTTTTCTTTTTTGGGACACTGCATGCTAGTCTAGTCACATTGTATCTACTTCACTTATCCCAAATCCACGAGATAACAACCCACGTTTTATTTTACCTTCTATTTCTACTTTGGTTTTAGTTTCCTTATACAAAATGATTTCTTTTTTAACTTATTTTTATTTGATGTTTTGCAAAATACTTATTAAAATTACAATATAGTTTCTAAATATATGATGAACATTTTACTTCACATATTGCGGACAATTAAAAAGTATTTTTTAATTTGTGTAAAATTTCATACACGAATATACTTTTTATGTACACTAACCTTTTAAAGTACATGATGACCATTTGCACACATGCTTAGTTCCCTCATTTCTGCAATATATTTATAAAATTATTTTGGAAAAACTGCTAATCAAATACATCATCCCTTTTTTAGATAATAAAAATTACATTTTTTCCGGAAAAATTTAAACAAAATCATGGACTAGAGGGGCCGTCCCATGGGCCAAATAAATGAGGCCCGACACCTTCGGGAGCTTCCCATTTTCCTCCGGAATGCCTATGTCTTCCTTCGCGAGAGTTTTTTTTAGAAGCACCTGCAATTTATTCATGCTCATAACAATATCTGTAAAAATGGTAGTGCGTGGGGATCAAACCTGGGCCCTCCTGATAACTTCATCGCAATAAGAGCCAGTATGAAAACATCGAGGTTGTGTTAAGTTACTTGGGCACAACCTATTAGAAGGGAAAAAGCTAGTATTACACTGGTTTTCTGGGTTTTTATTTTTCTTTCTTTCTCCATTTTCTTCTTTTTTCGGATTCCTTTGGGCTTTTCACCTTACTTTGTTTCTTTTTTTCTCCATTTTTTAATTTTTGTTTGTTTCTTCGGTTTTTAATGCTATTTTTCTTTCTTACTTATTTTTTCTTTTTATCCTTTTTATTTGGTTTATTTTGTTTCTTTTTGGTTGCATTTGCATTTTCTTTGTTCCCATAGTTTTTCAATCTATGTTTTTGTATATATCAACAACATTTTTCAAATACACGCTTAACATTTTTCCAATACAAATGTCAGATTTTTAGTACATGGTCAAAAATTCTAGACACATTTTATCATTTTAATATGCTTCATTATTTTTCCTTACAAGATTAACATTTTTAAATACATGCTCAATATTTTTCCCATACACACTTTTAAATTTTTTCTAATGCTTGATAACATTTTTGAAATACAAGACTAACATTTTTCTAATATGTGTTCAACATTTTATGTGCATATTTAGTATTTTTTCAAATGCTTGACTAATATTTTATAAGTTGAAGATATTTCTTTTAACACATGGTCAATATTTTTTAAACAAATTTATCATTTTTCAAATGCTTGATATCATTTTTGAAATACTTGTTCAACATTTTGCCAAATGCATGATTAACATTTTTATATAAATTATCAAGAAACTCAACATTTTTAATACATGATCAACATTTAACATTTTAATATACTTGTCTGAAAAATGTTCAAATGCTTTATTAATATATATTTTTATGCTCCTGGGAGTATATATATGACTAATTTTCTGTACTCCTGGGAGTATGTACTTCCATTTTAATATATCTCGTATGCGCATTGACTATACCTCTTTATCATTCTCGATATACTTCATTAAATATTATAAGATATCCAAATACGAGTTTTGTTGACAAAATATCATTTGTGATGTACTTATTGTAATATACCTTTTCACGCACGAACAAATCAGTATATCGTAAACCTTCAAAATATGAGAAACACATGAATTTTTTCATGAAACTCATTTTGGGGTATCTAATAATTATTAATGAAGTATATTGAAAATAATAAAAAGGTATAGAAGGTTCATCTATGTCGTATATGAGGAGCAGGAGTACATACTCCCAGGAGTACACAACCATTTTTCCAACAGATATGACCATTTTGGACACCTAGGTGCCTAGGCTCCTTACCTAATCATTAGATCTTAGATTGATGAATGCAAATTCCAACATATATGGATATTAGGCACCTTTCATATATGCTTGATAGGGACGTAATTGGTAAGTGCCAATGAATGTATTATTTAGGTGCATTAATATCATGCGCTGGGATAAATGTAATTGATTCTCTTCATTTATTTCCTTGTATGAAGAATTGAAACTCGTTTGAAGGTATATACATACAACCGTACTAATTTTAGTGGGGTATTAATATGAAGTCCTCAAGAATATGATATGTATGCACGTACTAATTTCTTGGGTATGTGACTTTTTGCGGGTACTTGGTTATGTATCTACCTTGGGAGAATATTGGAACGATTATCTATACTCAAAAACTTCCGGATGTGCCACACTCGAGTATATTTATTTTGAGTATATAAATTCCATGCATGTCATACTTTAATTATCATCTTGGGGTATATCATATTTATTTTTGGTACATTATATTTATTTTGGGTATATCATTTTAAATTTGGGTATATAAATTCCGAAAATGAAACCTAGGACAAATTCTGAGGATATAAATTCCAAATATGATATTGTGGGTATATCATTTTTTTGGTATATCATATTTATTGTCATCTTGTGGATATCATATTTATTTTGAGTATATAAATTTCGAATATGATACCCAGGACAAATTCTTACGACATGCATGTCAAATTTATTTTGAGGCATTTGCATACTCATGATATTTTTGGATATATGCAGTGTGTCTCGTTAGTAGGTATTTGATGCCTCGGGCATGTGTCAATGATTTGAAGTACATACACCATTTAGGTATATACATACATTCTTATGATATTCGAGGTATCTACATACTCATGATATTTCTAGGTATATTCATTACATCATGTTAGTAGGTATTTGACATACCCGAGGTATATCCATAATTTTTATTTTGTATAATACATTGGGTATGTATATTCTTAGTACATATAATACCATGGAGCTTGGGAGGTAGTCCAGGAGCGGATGCAGATTGTGGTCTGCATCGATGACATCTGGAAGACGGAGCATGTGCCGGGCTCGTGGTTTGTGGATGGCAGGTATGGTTTCCTCCTTCGGCGTTTTAGCCGTGGTGGGATGCAGGATCTGCAGTTCGATGGCGTGTCCGGGGTGTTGCCCCAGTCTAATTCGTCTGACGGCAAGGGCTTCACTTTTGGTGAGCCACATTGGAGGTCCGCAAAGCTGCATATCAGTGATGGAGCCGTGTCGAGCCCGGTGAAGAGGTGATTCGTCATTTTTTTTTCTTCGATGGTTGTTGTGGGCCCGACCTACAATGCCACATGTGCGTCACGACCGGAATCAGGTGACGGGCGTTGGTGTCAAGCTTAAAGATGTTCTGCTATCTTTTTCAGTTTTGTTATATCGATCTTTACGTGACTTGTACTTTGTTCGTTATGATATGAATGAGACACGTATTATCATGAAAAAAATACCATGGGTATATGTATATTTTTCATTAAGTATAATACTTATGCTATGTTTATATTTTCCTTAGATATAATAGCCTGTCTATGTGTATATTTTCATTAGGTATAATGCATCAACATAGTATTTGGAAATGAACTATTGCTTGGAAATCAACCTAAATTTTTTTTGAAAGCAATCATTGCCCATGGAGGATAGTAGCGCATGCAAATGAAAAATGGAAAGCTATTATTTCATGGATTGCATGCCATTACACATACACACAGAGAGAGAGTGAGTGAGAGGTTATCTAGAGTATAAACAAACGAAAAACATAAGGCAAAATACGAAACAAAAAAAGTAAAAAGGAAACCAGCAAAAAGGAGACTGTGGCCTCCTGCGCTCCTGGGCGGGCCCATCTCGGTCTCCATCTCGCTGAAGGCGAGATACAGAGGCCCCGGTCTTTCTTGTAGCCAGACAGAAGGACGAGTGGCGCACAGTATGGGTGGTGGGCCCGGCCAACAATACCACATGTGCGTCACGAGCTGCATTCTGTTTTTTCCAAGTGTTTTTTTCCTTTCTCTTTAGCACTAGAGAGGATTTTTTTTTCCTTTCGACTATCTTATATCTTATATTTACTAATTGGAGGCACCGTTAGAGTCTCCACATTAATCCATGTCATCAAGATTAATATAGTCATTAGATTTTAAATTTAATGGTCGAGATCTATTAAAAAACGTACGCTATTATTAAGAAAATGCAACATGCGTAAGGGATTAAACCCACTCATTAAAAAAAAGACAATCCTGCCTTATTAAAAGAATCCCCATGTACTCCCTCCGTCTGGAAATACTTGTCATCAAAATGAATGAAAATGCATGTATCTACAACTAAAATACATCCAGATACATCCATTTCAATGACAAGTATTTTCAGACGGAGGGAGTATGTAAATAGAGAGTCATTAAGAAAGCTGTTTTGACCACATACGAACAATAAAATATTAAAATCTCACGTCAAAATATAAAAAGAGTCCTTAACCCTCACGTCCATGTTCCCAGTTAAAAGTGCATGCCTTATCCTTGCAAAAAAAATAAAATACATGTATGTCCCAAGCTAAAGAAGTATGTCAGAAAAAGTAGAGCACCCACATACATACATAAAGAAAAGAATCAGCACGTACGTAAAGGTTGCACTCACGTACATAAAAAGAGTCACGTAAAAAGATAGTTCTCATTAAAAAAAAAGAGAATAGTTCACATCACGTATGTAAAATAAAAGATTAAACTCACACGTCCAAAAATAAAAAGAGTCGTTAGCACCCACGTCCATGTTCCAGGAAAAAAGCGCGTGCCTTCTCCTTGCAAGAAAAAGGACACATATATACAAATAAAAAATCTTCATGCCCTCCCTCAAAAACAAAAACAAAAATAAAATTCATGCCCGAAGCTAAAAGAAGATCGTACATCTCAAATCACATGGAAATAAAATCCACTTGCCTGTCCGGTTTGACAAACTAAAACGGCGCGTACAAGTAAGCCGTCCTCAGGCCTCAACAAAGAAAACTGAGATGCCTTATTGAAAAAAAAAATCCTTAGTAAAAAAGAAGACGCTGCAGAGTATAGTAAATCATTGACGAACATGCAAAATTCTTGCCCTAATGGCTCCTGGATACAGCACCACTACCATTGTCATATAATTTGATATATCAAATCTCCTAATTGTGGCAGCAAAGTATGCATAAATTCTCATGCATTAGAAATTATATTTATAATCATCTTAATAAATATCAATTGGCACGGAAGATTCTTGATTATTTTAAATAGCATTATTTTGTGACCGCGTCACTTAAAGAAAAATATATTATGTACATGGTGCGAGTAGCATTATAGTTGTGGTACATGTATACACCAAGTAAATGGAACACATATCGACCTGAACAATATTCGCAAGAATGATCTCTTAAAATAGCCTATACCCCTTCTAATAATTTAGTATATGCAAATAACAGATATAGACATCACCTTTGGAAACATGAAACTTACCATGCGGCATATGCCTCTCATGCTTCAAATTTTGTTGAGTTGTTTTGTATATGCTACAATGTGGATCGGAAGTCGGGAAGATGTGTATATTCCATATGGATCAAATTAAGCCATACTTTGTCCATCCCTTAGTAGGGGGTGTAAAATTCACAAAGAGGTGCATCTTGCCACTATAGCATCAAGACTTTCATTCAGACCAGTGATGGCAGTTTGCGCAACATAAGTTGGAAAGCAAATGCACTCTTCCCTATAATGAAGTTTATAATCCATGTGTTTATTATTTGTTATCATTTTTTAATAACTTGGCATATGTCCAGTTGTATTATAACTAAAATTTAAAAACTTGCATTTTACATCTAAGTTTTAATTTTATTAATAAATATGTGTCCCTATCATAGCTAGGCCGTGCTGTTGCACGGCCGGATGACTAGTTATTTATATCCTGTGTGAAAATATGTATAAGAAAATAATTTCTTTACCTAAATTTCTAATAGAGTCCATCGCCATTTTAAAAGTATCCATGCAGTGTAAAAATATTTTTATGCAACTTTTCGAAAATGTTCATACCATCCAAAAAAATTCTATGACATGTGAAAAATGTTCACATATTTCCAAAAAACATGTTCCTGTCCTTTCAAGAAATATGGTTGCTAGTTGTGTCCCGAAGGACCCAACTATAGTTGCGTTTCTGTTTTAGAAAAATGCACAGAATTTGTAAGGGGAAACAATACGGTTTTGGTAGCTCTAAGAAGGACGGAAAGTTATTTTGGTTATGTTAGTTTTTCTGTCCTGCACAATCGTTTATAAATAATTAGACCATAAAAAAATTCAAAGTATTTAGAACAGTATTCACACGTTTAAAATATGTTCATAAAAAATTTGATGATACATTAAAAATCACTAATGTTTGAAAATAGTTCGTATGAATCAATAACTATTCATGCGGAGTACAATTTAGAACAATGTTCACAAATTTAAAAAATATCGATGGTGTTTGAATAAAAATGTTCAATACGCAATTAAGACATGTCCGCACCATTCAAACATATCATTCTATTTAAAACAATGTTCATTCATTTACAATATTCAAGATGTTTAAAATGTTCACACCACTTGAAAATTTATTAATGACATTAAGGAAAATATTCATGATGTTTTCAAAATGTTCATGATGTTTTTCAAAGTGTTCATGATGTTTTGAAACATCATTGCGTGTTTAATAAAATCACCTGTATTTTAAATATGTTTATTGTGCATCTGAAAGACGCTCAACATGTATTCAAAAATAGTGAATCTGTACTTAAAAAATATTCATTGAATATTTGAAAGGTGTTCAACTTATATATACAAAATTTCCATTTTGTATTAAAAATGTTGACATGTATTTGAAAAAAAGGATAAGGAAAAATAAAAACTAAAAATGAAATAGAATTGGAAAAAACCTAAGATTAACCAATAAACTATTCAAGAAAAACATAGAAAAAAATGAAACAAAACATTACCATAATCATCCAGAAGATTCCCAAACCCGCTACTCTCTCCTGCTATTTGCGTAGTGGCCTACTAAAAAATGGCCATAGGCGAGCAATTCGTACGACTGACCACAAGGGAGATATTGTATTACCGATATCTCTCGTGGGTTTCTCTCCCATTTCACGCGTTGATCCCTGAGCCGAAAGATGCACACATTGAAATTTCCTAATCCGCGTCTGTCGCGCCAGGTAAGCCATCAGGTGCTCACACGATAGGATTCATGGGCCAACCCAAAAATTGTCTCTCACGCGCAAGGTGGACGAGCAGGTGATAGGTGAGCGGGTGAGCTCTTGGATTAGGGTACATTGTTAACCACGGACAATTTGACCTATCACCTCTGACCGTTGACAGTTGACTATACACATTTGACCATTGACTATTTGAAGAAAATATTTGTGTAATTAAGGAGAATTAAATCAAAAAATATAATAGCAATGTACAAGAATTCAAAAGGTTCACAAATTAGAAAAATATCGCATATTCATAAAATTTCACAAATTTGTAAATGGTCACAACTTTGAAAAAGTTCATTTTTTGGAAAAAAAATCATAAATTGAAAACAAATTAAAGTTCAAGAAGTTGGAAAAGTTCATGGCTTTTGGAAAACAATCAAAAATTAATAAAAGTCCACCCTTTTGGAAAAAAATCATGACATTGACAAAAGCTCTTGAATTTGAGAAAAGTTCATGAGTTTGAAAAAGTTCATGGATTTCCCAAGAAAAATTCATAAATCTTAAAATATGTCATGAATTTAAAAAAGTTCACGAATTTGGAAAAAGTTCATGGATTTGAACAAGTTAATAGATTTCATGAAATTTATAAAAGAGTTCATAAATTTGAAAAAAGTACACTGGTTTGAGAAAATTCTCAAGTTTGAAAAAGTTTATGGATTTGAAAAAAGTTCATGAATTGAAAAATTATTTGAAAAAACGAAAAGGAAAAAGGAAGGAAAGAAAGAAAGATAGAAAGAAAAAGGAACAAGAAAGAAGAAAAAAGAAAAAAATGAATAAGAACCATCCAGAAAACCGACCAGCGTACAAGAAAAACTAGTTTGGGAAGCTTCCGTGAACAAAAACTAGAGACCATAGTTAGTACTCACTGCGATCCATATTTATTTTCGCTGATTCAACACAATTTTATACTAAATCAGCCACAATTGATATAGATCGGAGGGAGTATATTCGACTTGAGGCTCAAACCCTAACTGGATAGTCCACCACCGCATGGTGCTAGCGAGTAAGAGCAATCTCATTCTCTTTCCGTCAACGAAAGTGCATGTCTATTCCCGAGCAGGTATGCACAGAGGTGAGCAATGAAATCCAATTTTTTTTTTTTTTGAAATTTTGTGAAACAAACAAGGTTGAGTCTTGAGTGCTCTAGATGCTAGTTGGAATTGACACTCGTGGTCGTCTGAAGAAAACAAATCAGTTTTCCAAAATACTTTTATAAATGGCTTCCTTAGATAATCATTTTTCTCAGAGCATAAATGTCATTGATTCACTAAAAAATCACTTACATAGAACCACTTGGCCATGTTTGTTGCCAAAAAAATATGAATATGTCTAATTCATCTTGCTTTGTCGATTTTACTGTTCACATGGGAGCCAAAAATCCAAGTTCCTTTCATCTGCGTCCGTATACGTGTATACCGGCTCGTTTGTATCCTGCCAGGCATAGTTAGATAGATTAATTGAACCATGCTTTAGAATTTTTCTAGTTGATCCCAGTCAACATTACATTCTTATTTAATTTATTTTATCAACACATGGGCGGAGGTCAACCGACTCAATGGTAATCTCACCAACTACAGGAGGAAAACTGGAGATACTACTAAACTAAATTATCTACTCCATTTCAAACTACGTACCCGAAATTAAATAAAGGTTGGCGTAAGCATGGGTGTAGGTGTAGAACGCTTCAAACACGAATTGCAGACATCACGATGAGAAGGGGAAACTGGACACAGTTTGCCAGCAAGTTGACAACGAGAGGGAGAAAAGCTGTGGATGCGTGTATACTTGTGTGGAATCCGTTAATTACTTTGTTTTCCGTGAATGGGAAGTGAAATTTCTCTTGGTGAAAAAAGCACATGGAATGGGAAAAAAATGGCAAATTTAATCCTTTTGTCCTCCCCTCTGTAGCCAAATAATTGAAAATGGAAGTGCATAGGTTGATTTGTACATGTGACTTTATTCTTATTTATGTTTAATATATATATATACAGTAGAACAATTGTTCTACGGTCTCGGCTCAAAAACAAATGGAAGTGCATGTATATATTCACATGCAGTTCTTTTAGAGAATGTGTGCATGCATCATGAATGTTTAGATGTGGCAAAGTTAAACATCAATCCAAAGATCTAGTTGGCACCACTGATCTAGGCACACGTAAGAAACAGCCAGGCAATGGATCATGCTTCAGTGCACTGCACACGTGTCGTGCTAGAATTTTTTTATGTATAGGTCATGTTTGCTTGGTCATGACGGTGTCCTACATGCGAATTCACATTCAAATCTCTTGGCCTTTAATTTTCCGTTCAATCCTATCCGTTTGAACGTGTAATGGAGAAAATCTTCAGAAGAGCGAGCGTCATATATAATCCTACATTTGTACGAGCGAATAATAACTAGTAGTACAAGTAGGCACCACGTATGCATGTATTGCTGATGTCTCTATCTTACCAAATACAGTGACAAATACCAACTCCTAAAACTTACCAACATCATGTCACCCTGAAATCGCAGCGTCGGCTAAGAAGAAATGCAGTTTTTACTCCAGCAAGTTGGTTGTGAACTTGTGATCCAGCAAGTTGCACCTCTAGTACGGCTGCAGATTCTCTACCTTGCCCTGCCTTTCCCCCTCTTCCGCCCGTTGGATCGCGAACGGACCGACCAGATTTGATGGAATAGTACCCGTGCTACAGTAGCGTCAACAGCATTCAAACAGTGCCCGTGTAACTAGACCCAGCTAGTCTTGGCTAGGCTGCGGCCGCCGCATGCAGTGGCCAGTCCAACACACATGCCCGGTGTCGCATATGAAGAAGAAAATAAGCGGCGTTGCGGACGATTTTGTGGCCCAAATCAAAACGTTCGTGCGATATACTTCATCTCCCGTCCGGCAGCATGCGTGCGTGCGTCCTGTTTTTCCAATTTCAATTCAAGCAATGCACACCGCGTTCAAACTGGACCGGATGATCGGTCCGCACATTTTCTCTGAATCTCTCAACAACCGGATAAGATTGGGCCATTTCGATCTGACCTGGTCAAGCTGTGGAGGCATCGATCTCGATCTCTAATTTTCACGAGCCGGAGTGTGCATAGTCAGTCAGAGTACCGGGCGGAGTAGCATCAAGATTCCAGACTGACAGGCATATACTATGAACGATTAAAAAACAGTTAACCTGTTGTTAATGAAACACTGCCTTTCTCTGACATTCCCGGCTCTCTGCTTTACTAAAAATCGCATCGACGCAGTTGTCTTGCTGTTCATTTCATCTGTTGGAATATATGCTTATTTCCGTCCAACGAAATCAGTAACAGAATGCCACTTGCTTGCGTGCGTGCGTGCGTGCACAGGATGGTGCGGCTCATGCGAACATGTCCTCGAGCAGGCAGGCAGGTCTCACCTGCCGAGTCTGTCCGGCTAATATTGGCACAACACAACGGAGATGATACGACGAGATCGACCCACGGCAACACAAGTGGAAAAACACTCGGTTCACCGCAACGCATCAGCTGCTTTCACAGATTCTTGGCTGAATTTTTCTGTTTTCTGTGGAACAGATTCTTTGTCTCAACTAGCTAGCAGTACGTACGACTGTGAAAAACATACCGAGAGAGCTGAGAATAAACGTAGGCCCAAGCTACAAATGGGAGGTTATGCTATGCTCTCTGCCAGATTTGTGACCTTTGGGAAATTGGATACTCCCGATTGCCTGAATATATCATCATAGCCATTGGTGAGAGAACAAACTCGACAGTGCTCGTGAGAAAGTGTTAAGCGTTATTCCTTGCTCGTCGCCTAACGTTTCCACGAGCGAAAGCGCTTGACAGACAGGACGATACATATATGATATATCCTCCCCACTTTGAGAAATTCGGTGAAACAATCTTCAGGATATGATTATGACGATTGACGACGACGCGCGATGGGGATAGGATAATTGTCGACAAGATTCTAAGAAGTTTGGTGTAAGTATGTAAGCATGGGTGTAGGCGTAGAATCCTTAAACACGAGTACTAGCAGACAGTGGCGGAGCTAGGCGAAGATCACTGGGGGCGAAACAAAAATCTTCAGTGTTTGGGGGGGCAAATGCTAAAAATGTCTAATCTATGCCTCCCTAAATAATTTTTCTTCAGGTATTGATCAAAGGCTGCCCGCCCCCAACATAGCTCCGCCATTGCTAGCAGACATCACGATGAGAGGGAGAAACTAGACACAGCTCGCCAGGAAGTTGACAAGGAGAGGGAGTCAGTCGTATGGTACCAGCTGTGGATGCGTGTATACTTGTGGAGTCCGTTACCTTGTTTTCCATTAATAGAGAAATTTCTCTTGGTGGAGAAAATACACATGGACTGTAAAAAATCCCCAAAAATTTAACCCTTTTGTCCTTCCCTCTGTGTCCAAATAAACCTAAAACGCAAGTGCATGTATATTTTCACACGCAACTTTTTTTTAGAGAATGTCTGCCTGCATCATGCATGTTCTGTGATCAGATTAATTAGATAGGGCAAAGTTAGACATCAATCCAAAGACCCAGTCAGGCATGCTTGAGTGCACTATGCACGCGTCGTGCTAGAAGTTTTCTACGTATAGGCCATGTATGTTTGGTCATGGTGTTCTACATGCGAGTTCACATTCAAATATCTCGCCCCTTCAAATTTCCATTCAACCCTATTCATTTGTTAATCCTCTCCAAATTATTCAAATATCTCGCCCCTTCAAATAAAATAATTAAGCTGTGTCCGAGATCCTAAAGTTGAGAGACCAACAAAACAACCGAGTCCGCCAGCACGCACGCATGCATCCTGTGTTTTTCCAAGTTGATTTTTCAAACAACGCACACCGCGTTCGAATTGGACCGGAAACGGATGATCGATCGGTGCATTTTTCTTGTGAAATCCCAACAACCGGATAAGATTAGATTAGGCGAGTCCGATCTCGGGTGCACTGACAGGCACGTACAGTACTAAGAACAATTAAAAACAGCTACCCTGTTGTAAAGGAGACACTGTGTGTGTCCGGGTGAACGATTGCTCCGCACTTGCTGCGCAGAAAAGAAAAACTGCGCCGGCATCTGCATCAAAGCCTCATTTGAAAAGTGGAGACTGACCCGGTCCAGACGTCGCTGTGTGCGTTTCCTACGTACTACTGAATTTGTTTTACATGCATGCATCAGGAAGCTGCCCTGCTCCTGCCCTGAGTCCACTGTCTTCTCCTTTTCTTAAAAGGTCTTCTGAAACTCCAAAACAGGCCACGTGAAACACAAACAGGAGGGAGAGGAAGCTTGGTGCTCCCGTAATTAATTCCGTTGTACTGACTGTGAAGCTTCACGCCTCCAGATTACGGAATTCAGTTTGAGTTGTCCTGGGTTTCTCCTCTGGCCTTCCTCTCTCTATGCTTTACCAAAAAGCGACATGTTCAGTGTTTCTGCTCATCTTTTCATCCGTTGGAATATATCTCTGCCGAACCAAAGCAGTGACAACAGAACGCCACTTGCGTGCGTGCAGCGGATGATGCGGCTCACGCGAACATGTTCTCGACCATGCAGGTCTCACCTGCCGAGTCTGTCCACCCATTATTGGCACAACACAACGGACATGATCGACCCACGACAACATAAGTGGAAAAACACTCGGTTCACCGCATCGGCTGCGCTTTCACGGGCTGAATTTTTCTCTTTTGTGTGGAACAGATTCTTTGTCTCAACTACCTAGCAGTACCTACGACTTTGAAAGCATATCGACAGAGCCAAGAATAAGCATAGGTCCAAAGCTAAAAATGGGAGGCCATGCTCTCTGCCAAACTTGTGACCAGCACAACACAAATAGCATAGCATTCACCTTTAATTTCGGAAATGAGATACTTGTCCTGCATCTTAGCATGGCCCTTTGGTCTGGTCAAGGCACAAGAAGAAGCTCGACGACGCTCGTGCTCGCCGTGCGCACTTGGCTTTCTTCTGCAGAAAATGCTCAAATTCCAATTCAACGAGGAAACTGAAATGGCAAGAATACAAATCCGCCTGTTTGGTTGTTCATTGAATCGGCCCTTGAAATGCCTCTGAGATTTCAATACCAAATCATATTTGGATGACAAACTTTGAAATTGCATAACTACATTACCGTGAAGATTATACCTTGTTCTACATGACTCAAAACTGAAATCTATTCACATGTGACTATAATTGAATGAATATATAGCAGTAAAAATTAATGAATACTCTGGAATAAATCACAAGACAAATGGTCACACAACAACTATCTTCTTAACACATTTTAGCTTTAAATATACAAATGGTGACGCTGAAGAAAATTATCTCGAGGATATGATGAGTGCCGACGACGCGCGGCGGGGATAGGATGACCGTCGACAAGGCTAAACACGATTCTTCTGACCAAACGTGGTGTGTCCCCGTCCAACAAGTGCGTGGAACAATGGCACATTTGCACGGTGCGGCAGAGCACTAATTAGTCAGTCCACGGGCCGATGCGGCGACACAAAAGCTTCCGATTCCTGCACCGCACTGGCTTAAATCAGCGACGCGTAGGCCCAAAAATCAGTTCGGATCACGGGCACTATGAGCCCCCTTTTCCCTTTTTAAGTTCAAGAAAACTGATGTTTACGGCTCCAAAT
The DNA here is from genome assembly GCA_021605205.1 of Aegilops longissima. Classification (NCBI taxonomy): domain Eukaryota; kingdom Viridiplantae; phylum Streptophyta; class Magnoliopsida; order Poales; family Poaceae; genus Aegilops; species Aegilops longissima. Next base: position 39,682,444 of record CM038682.1, on the reverse strand, counting down.
AATCTGAAATTTTGCGTACCTGCACATACTAGAACAATACTCCCTCCGTCCCAAAAATTTTGTCATAGATTTGTCTAAATACGGATGTATCAAGTCACGTTTTAGTATTAGATACATCCATATCTAGACAAATTTAAGATAAGAATTTTGGGACGGAGAGAGTAGCATAGCCGTGCAAAATTTCATGAACAAACACACTTGCATGTGAAAGATAGAAAAAAAAGAAGACAAAAAAACTACATGCAAAGAAAATGGGTTTGTTTTTTGCTGGCTTTGGGCCGAAAATTTGCCTATATTTGAGCAAAAAACAGCAAATACTTAGAGCACATGCATATGTATTTGTATAAAAAGAACTTCAATTGTTTTTAAAACTTCTAAGCATCATTTTTTAGCTATTCTGAAAAACATGCTCCAAGGGCCACGTGCTCCAAATCTGTATTACACGTACACAATATGTGTTCTCCCAAAGTCACATCGCCGGGGCAGGACTGGGCCGTTGATTTGTTAATAATGGTAAATCTGCCTACCAAAGAATACAAGATGAATATCGAATATTTCTAACAAGTTTTGTTGTTACCTGTTATCCCATTAAAAATGTTAACTTCTTTATATAGTACTATTACGCATGTTGGTTCAAACCAAAAATTGCTCTGAATACAGAGTTTCATATTTTACATATTGCATCTTAGGGCTCACTCAGTTTACGGAATATATGACTTAAAGGAATTGGAAAACTAAAAGATTAGGACGTCCACTCCAGTTCAATCTTTAAGAAATTTTCTGTGAGGTCTCACCAAATTTATTTATTTTATTATAAAAGAGGGGTCACCCCCTCCGATTTATATTAATAGAAACCACAAGGTTCAGGACCCAATAAAAACCACCAACCAGAACATAACATCTACAGAGTTCATCTTACAAGGATCACTGATCCAAGTACAACACCAACACAACTATATCAACAACATCCAAAAGGAAGGAGCTACTTACATAGCAGCAGTCTCCAGCACCCACCCGGATCTATACCATTATCATATCACAAACCAAACTTCTCCCACAACCCCAACAAGAAAAGGGTTGAGAAGCTAAACTTGGCAAATAGGCAAACCTAGGAGCATTACTACAGTAGAGACAGAAAAGGAAGCCCGATAAAGATTGCGGAAATGGGGGCAGTCCGCGGCACCTCATAGGGGAAGAAATGAAGCAGAGATGGCCAGTCATGTAAGCTTAAGATTGAGCCACCAATCCTCAGGACATGTCTCCAGCCTTGCGATGATATGTAAACTTTATTTGCAACCCGTTTGAGCAGTTTTGCCCCAGCATCACCACCCCTCTGCTTTCCTCCATTATATGCAAAATACACCATCAAATAATCCAATAGCAAACCATCTTTATGAGGATCATGGGATCATTGATAAGTTTTTTCTCGAAATAACATCATTTCTGCATTTCCAGACACACCAGAAAATAGATGAAACTCTAGCCAACACTAGCTTTTTATCATTCTTTGGGGAACTTCTAATCCAGTTCCCAAAGAAGTCATTAAATGCATTTGGAGTGGAGTTACGGATAAAAGCACATTTTAGTAGGCTCTAGACAAAACTAGCAACATAACATTGGAAGAATAGATGATTAACTGTTTCATCTCTACCACAAAATATACACATTTTACTACCAACCCACCCTCTTCTCAAGAGATTATCTTCGGCGAGAATAACATTTTTAGCCACAAGCTAGAGAACTTTAACCTTAGTTGGGACTTTGACCTCCCATAAGAAGTTTTGAGGAACATTGCAGTCAGATTAATTAGTTTCGTATATAAAGATTTGATAGTAAAATTTCTATCGGTTGTCAGCATCCATTTTATTTTACCTTTACCAGATCCTGTTTCTACCTCTTCACCACTAAGATTCAAACTATTATAGGGCTCTAAAGGCTCCCAATATAGAGTTCTCCTGAATCTGAAGCTCCCCAACCTTTCTTTAGTGCTTCAGCAAAAATAATGTTATGATCAAAGCTCAACAAATACAGCCTGTGGTAAGCAATTTTTAAAGGTTTTTCATCTACCCACAAATCTTCCCAAAAACTGGTATTATGGCCATATCCCAAACTTCTCTTCCAGAATTGATGAAAAATCTTTTACTTTCAAAATGCTAAACAAAATCTATGAATCAACCTCCTTGGGTTTAGCTCTAGAGATGCACCCAGTAGGGACATATTTATTTTAAAAAATTGATTGCCAAAGCCCACATTCGTATTTTAATTTTCAAAACCACTTAGCTAATAGTGCTTTATTCATGAGATCCAAATTAAGAATCCCCAAACCCACTTGATCTCTTTGTTTACAACAAGTTTTCTATTTAACTAAGTGGTATTTATTTTTATCCTCATCACCCTTTCATATCATTCTAGCTCTAAACAAATTAGCTTTCTTAAGAACTCGCACAGGGATGGGGGTAAAAATACATCATAAAAGGAGGCGTGTTGGTAAGTAAAACTTGGACCAAAGTCATTCTGCCATCAGTAGAGCCCAACAATTTGCCTTGCCATACTCATCCTTTTTTCAATTTTATCCTTCACACATTTCCAATGTTTATTCCCTATCCTAGTATCTGAAACAGGCATATCCAGATATTTCATTTGCAAATCAGCCAACTAACAAGTAAAACTCTCCTGAGAAACCTCAACTTTATTCTTAGCCTCCCAAAAAGAAACAACTCGCTCTTATGAAAATTAGTACTAAGTCCAGACATTTTCGCAAAAGCACTTAAGATGAATTTGTGATTTTTAGCACTTTCTACATCATCTTGAATCAAAAAGATGGTGTCATCAGCATACTGAAGCATATTCACTCCATTAGTTAAAATTTTATCTAGAACTCCATTTACAAAACCATTAATGTTGATTTTCTACATAAACAACTATACTATCTACACCCAAATCAAAGAGCAGAGGTGATAAAACATCACCATGTCTAGGCATTTGTGAGTTTTAAAGTAAGGACCAATCTTATCAGTTACTCTAACCCCCACATTACCGCCTCTAGCAAGCATGACCCAGTCACACCATTTATTAGGGACTCATTTCATTTTAAGCAGTTGAATCACAAAGGGCCACTTAATTTTATCATAAGCTTCCTTAAAGTCAACCTTAAACTATAGAGCACTATGTTTCTTAAAATAAATAGAATGTAAAGTTTCATGTAATACAACCACTACTTTCATGACGCGCATGCCTTTAACGAAAGAAGACTGGGTAGAGGAAATAACATGGGAAACAATTTTGCCCAATCTGTTCATCAGAACCATGGTAATGATTTTGATGCTAACATAAAAAATACAAATAGGCCCGAACTTCTGAATTTCTTTAGCATCATTAGTCTTGGGAACACGAGTAATTATCCCATAATTCAGCGTAGCAATATCTCGCCCACCATGTCAAGAAGTCCTTTCAAATGCCATTGAACCAAAACCCAAAACTCTTGATAGAAATCTGCAGGGAACCCATCAAGACCAGAATTTTTATTTATCTCCATTTGAAAAACTACATCATGAACATAGAAAAAAGTTATACCAATTTGTCAACCGCCTACCTCCTAGCGTATTTAAGGTAAATCTTGAGGATGAAGAGAAATATTAGAACAATTAGGGTGTTCTAATAGTTTTTATAAAATCCAGTAATGCAAGCCATCAACGGAACCTCACCCTCTAACACACATTCCTCTTGTTCTAAGGATGTAATCCAATTTTACCTTCTCCTCCCATTACTTCAGCGTGATAACATCTAGTATTGTTGTCTCCATCTATAATTTTTTTATCTTCATGTCTTTGCAATCACTTCAATTCTTCATGTTCTAAAATTCTACCAAGCTGTTCTCTAAGTTCTTTCTATTTTTTTAATAAAATATATTATTGAGGTCTCACCTAATGCTAACAATCCTCACGAATTATGTCAAATGAACGTTATCCTAAGGAATCTAGTACCTCCATCGCTATTAAACGAATGCCATAATAACTAGGAAAAAATGAGAATCACAATCCTATTGGAATACTCCAAAAACCTACAAAGCAATTATTCGCTTAATGTTTGCCTGTTTTTGGTTCTTTCCATATCCTTCTATGTTAGAAGAATAATCTCATGTGATTTATATTTAATATGGATTATGTTAATGTCTTTAAATATTCATATCAAGATTTCCTATATTTGGGATGTTTTGTACATATGGTGAATCTTTGTAATAGATAGGTCTTTTCGCAATAAAAAGTGTATGAAACACTTGACAGAAAATATATCTCATCTAAACTACTTATGCGATTACGAATCGTTATAATTTTACCTACGTAAAACACATAATATTCTCCGTGTGTTTTGAAAACCTCAAGCTTTTTCCCTTAGGTAATTAATTGTTGGCACTGTTTGTTCTTTAAAATGTGTGTGTTAACACAGAAACCAAATACTACGAGTCACTCCCTTGTGTTGAAACCAAAATTGGGAACTACATACTCCAATATTGATTAGTACTAGCTAATTACGCGTGTGTTGCAATGGTCACATACATATTCTAGTGATTCAACACTAATTATATCTGACATATGCCTTACACCCACCATATTCTAGATTTTGATAAGATTTAATTTGAAGTGTGTATGGGTAGGGAATGCAAGGAAAGTTTTCGTTTAGTTGAGATTTCGACAAGATTTGATTTGATTTGGGTATTCGTAAGAGAAGCAAAGGGAAGTTATGATTTAGTTGTGATTTTGTAAAGATTTGAATTAATTCGATTGAGTTTATTCAGTACGTGATTTTGAGAAAGTACCAAATTGGTTTAGATTATTCCAAGTTACTCTATTTATCTCTACTCTACGGGGGAGTTGGTAGACGGGTATGGTTTATTTTCGTCGGGTTTTTATTCATCTCAGATCCCACCACCCCTCCCACCGGTTTTATCCTTCCCATTAAAGTGGGAGATCTTCTTTCGTTCTTGCTTTGACAGGTGCTGATTCAATTCAATCACGTAAATAATAGGTAATTAATAATTCTGGAATCGCACCATATATGTGAGATCACCTTCCTAAAATATAGACATAATACTTTCTCGATAACCTTCCAAAACAAAATGAGATATTCCATAACAATTCATTAATCCCCCGCACTGGTGTTGAAATGGATAGTGTTCCAAGAATAACTAGGAAAAGAAACTAAAGCAACAAGGTGCTCCATGGTGTTGGTGAAGGAAAATGTGTCCAAAAATAAAACGAACAAGAAAGAAAGAATATTATAGAAAATAAGTAGGATATGTTCAAAAAACAAAATAAGCAGGAATGAGAACTAAAACTGGCGAGGAATGAGGAACAAGAAGAAGAGGCGTCACTGAAAAGCGTGCTGATGTTGACATGGTGCTGGTTGGCACCAACGAAACGGGTTGGCGAAGAGGCTAGGAGTACAAGATCTAGGGAAGGAGGAGGAAGAGAAGAACGATAATTATCCCTTCTACCAATGAATGGTATCTGGGATGGAAGTGGAGCTTATTGGTGACAAGGAATATGTTCAGGTTGCCACCCGCCTTCCACGTCAGTGTGTATTTGCAAAGTTGAATGGACCTTTTGACTGATCTCTATAGTTATTTATTGTTTTGTGTCCATAATATGTGTTAGTTTAACCCACTCTATTATATTGTAAATATGAAAAATTGCATCTCCGTTGCAACGCATGACAAAGGTGAAGAGGGCTTTATCTAGTTTTAAAGGAGTATGTTCCAGCGAGAAATGTCCTGCTATGGCGGGAAACTGAGCGAGAAGCGGAGGGTCTGACAGAAAAATAAGATGGTGTGTTGTGGGGTGGGGTTTTTCTGTTGGGCATGTGTGTTGGAGATAACATGGTGGATAGTCCGGACAACAACATTTCCCCCTCATATATGGTCTGATTTCTTGGGAGCCCGGACTGTGAGCCTGTTGACCGTTCGTTTGATGTCCGAACACGCCCGGATGTATGAGGAGAAATGATGTTTGACATTGAAGGTGATCTTAATCATTTATTTTATTCATTTATATATGCATTATAGCCCGTAGCAACCCACGAGCGTTCCGCTAGTTTTGATTTTAATTATGTGTGGCAGCAGTTGAGAGTACAAAAAAGATCAATAAAAAACCAATGAGGAGGGGGTCGTGGGAAGGGAAAAGAGGAAGGAGGGGAGATGAGGGAACCAACTCATCTTTAACAGTAGAAGATAGAGATAACTTTAAGGACGAGGTGATTCGGTGCCCCGGCTCAGCTGCGCCCGCGATGAACAGAAAATACAAAAAAAACTAGAAAAATTCAAAAAATCTGTTTTATTTTTTTGCATTAAATATAATTTGGTGTGTGAGGTGCGCTCCAAATTTCAGATTTATTTGGACAACTGGGTAGCTGTTGGCAAAGAAGACAAATTTGTGGTTGATCAAAAAGTTTACTGTTCATGTGTTGTTCTGACCCGATTTGTCTTTTTCGGTTCTTTTTGTGAATTTTCTCTTTACAGGGTGTAGATGAGCCTGGGCTCACAAATGGATATTCGTTACTTTAACTAATATTCTTATATTCTCTAAAAACACTAATATCTTTATAGTTTTCCTTATTTAACTTTCCTATTAGATGGCACTTTAGTTTCCTTCCTAGTTTGTAGAAGTAAAATTCCAAAATGACCCTACAGAATAATTAGCATGATCATAGCTTACCCGCCAAAAAAAAGCATGATCATAAGAGCATCTCCAACAGGCGCCCAAAAAGAGCTCCGCGCACTAAAAAATCAATTTTTGGGCGCCGAACAGCTCCAGCAGAAGCTGTACCGCTAAAAGTTTTTGGGCGCGCGCTGAAAAACGCTATCGCGTGCAGCATATTTTGGGCTCCGGATTGAACGCGCTTCACAATTTACACTGTGTTCCTTTTGGGCGCGCGCTTTTGGGCTTCTGCTAAAGTAATGTTGGTCCCGACGCATTAAAAGTGCCAAAGTGGCGCGCTATAACTTTTATTGGGCACGAAATTTTTGTGCGGCCGTTGGAGATGCTCTAAGTACCTTGCAAGAGTTAATGCTACCCGTGGATCATAAAATATGGACGGCTCCTACCGATTTGGGAGGGTCTTAAAAAGGTCGTTATTGGATCTGCAAACGCCATGGATCAGCAACTAGAAATAACATCTCAAAAAAATAAAACAGCTGCACATGCCGTGCCAATCATCTCGGAACTGGATCTGAACGATTCACAGGTGGGGAGGGAACATACGCCACATGCTGGTGCCGGCGCCGGCGCCGATGCAGGCCACCCGATCGCTGCACGGACGGCCAAGAACGCGTCGCCATAACCGGTGATTGGATTCAGAACACTATACCAGATGGTTGTCCAATAGGAGTATAAATCGTATGTGACCAATCGTTATGGGAGATTCAGAGGTTCTACTTTAAGGACCATCCAATCAAACACTTGTGTGGACCTCCATTCCTGCTAAGCACTATACCGTGGCACGTAGAAGCAGGACAGCAACCCCTGTGAATGTGATCATACATATTACAGGCCAACGCAATCAAGTGGAATCAATGGCCCCTCCCCTTGTCCATCCTCCATTGTTCTCTTCAAGAGTGTGGCACCAGCTTCACGATCGCATCTGAACAATAACAATCAGATAGCGGAGAGCCAGAGAAACACTGAAATGCTACTCTTTGTCTTTGGCATCCAACCATGTTGGTTGAAATGCTTCGGTTCCTCGTGAATTATTGAAAGCGGCAAGATGCAGAGACAGGTGTCCGGTCCGGTGTCACTGAACCTGATGAAGAATCCTGTTGCCGCGGGGCACAGAAAACTACTTCGCACATCAACACTTGGCTGCCGCTGGCCGGGGCCGCTAGCCCGCCCAGTCCACGTATACCCCCGGAATCCAAATCCAAATTGCGCATGAACTTTGGAGAGCTGCTGCCCATGGAATACATGTGCAAACTCCCCGGGATATACTCCAGCCTGACACGAACAGATGACATGAGCACATGAGCCAGTTTTCTCACAGCAAACCAAGAAAACTCGTCAGCACCAGAGCATTTGATGACCTAGATCCGAACATCTTTGGTTCGCTCGCCGATCCCAGACGCAACGGCTGCTAAGGAAGAGCGACATGTGCCTGCACTAGACTGAACTCTGAAGCATCTTTTCTTCTGCCATGGAGCCGGGAGACTGGGGACGGAGGTGGCCGTCGTCGTTTCTTTCCCGCCTCTTCTTCTCCTTACCCATACGCGAGCAGGAATCCAATCCAGATGGCCATGGCCTCCAAAAACCTCTGCGTCGTGTTGCCCTTGGCGAGCTCTTCTTCTTGCTTGCGGCCGCCTCCCTTTACTATTATTTTTCATTTTCTCTTTTTGTTTAATTCTTATATTTTAAAAAAAGTGAATATTTAGCAAATTTGCAAAATAATAAATTCCAAGACATTTACTGAATTTCTGTTTTTCCCAATTCATGATTTTTGTTTTCAAATTTGCAAACTTTTACAAGTTTGGGAAATTTTCAAAATATAAGATTTTTTCAAGTTGTGTTGACTTTTGTCATATCTCGTGATTTTTTCTTCTAAATTCCACATAAGGAAAAAAAAATTAAATACCCTGTACTTTGTTTGAAATTGCAACCTTTTTAAAAGTTGTTGACTTTTCTCAAACACAACACTTCTATAAATTTGTGATCATTTTATGATCTCACCAAATTTAAAAAAACTAACAGAAAAGCGGTCAGGTTTTTCGAGGACAACGACCATCACATAACAAACGAGATAAACCCACGAACGGGTAGCGTGCAGGTAGCAAGCGTGATTGCTCGACCGATCCACGGGCAACGCCCTATGCGTTCTTGCGCAACCTGACGCATTAAGTGCTGACTGGGCACTCTCCCGCGGATATTGTATCTCCATACTAAGAGACCTATCATCCGCTCGCCTCAGACGATGCGAGATGGGCCCAGCCTGGTAGCAGGCAAGACGACTCCCAGGGTATTTTTACCCACTGATTTTCGTTTCTCATTCTTGTTTTGTTTTAAAATCTATTTTGCTAGGTGGTTTTATTGTTTCTTGGGGACTTTTCTGAGTTTGGGATAATGTTTGAAAATCATGACCATGTTTTTAATTAAATATTTTTATTTTTCAAAAAATATTTGGAAATGTTTTAATAAAATATTAAATACTTTTCAACTTAGCGTGTTATTTTATTTGTGAATAATTTTTCCAATCTTGAATGGCGGGTTAACGAACCAATTGAATAAGTCGAAGGAAACCAAGCAAAAGAAAAATCGCTAGATTCGGTGATGACTCACAGTAGGTTATTGGGCCGGTCTTATTGTTTTGTTGTCAATTTGACATTGGGAGCGTCAAATAGGAGCTCGAATTCATGATGAGAATAGGTCGATGTTACCCATTACACATTGGCCCAACACATAATTTTAAGCCTAATGGGTCTTTTCGGTCGATTTCATAAGAAAATTAGGCCAGGGGAGCGGGTCATCGTCGGCCCAATGGGACAAGTGGGTCGAACAATTGTCTGAATTGCCCAAGGGTGCAGTCTGTTTTCTCTCTCCAAATAAAGGTTGAAGTCTGTTGTTACAATGCACATGCCTTTGCATGGTTGTTACCCTTGTGCTTATATTAAAAAATTCAAACTATTGACTCAAGACTATTTCTGTTTAAAGTTACAAATATGTTACCTTATGATGCAAAAGATGTGGAAATAGAAACAAAGTTGCATATTTTCCTCTTTTTTCTTTGACAAATAAATTCTAAATACCCTAACTTACAAAAATCCCCATTGCTAAATGATGTTAGTTGAAATGATGTTGTCATGTAAATGCTCCTTATTATGTGAAATCTAGTATTTAAATGTGTCGGACCATGTTGACCAATGGAACATGACACCAGATCTTTGGGCCGGCTCCATCTCCTTGAACATAACATATGGGTAGGTAGGGACCCAGTCCGGGTCAGGGCAGGACGGCCCATTCCCATCGGAGCCTATAATGCGCCATCTCACTCGTGTGCTCTAGCTCTATCCGTTGGCATAACCTCCTTATGGAAGTTCTAGTCCTAGCACAGCCTTCCTTTATTGCTACTTCCCAACCAAGCAAAGTTACTTGATAATAGGGTGGATGCATGTTATATTGTCTTGTGACATTCCAGTTCAAATATTTATTGCTGAAAATAAAAATAAAAATTAATGACGTGGAGGTCGTTCATGTTCTTTGATGATGTGTGTGTGTGTGGGGGGGGGGGGGGGGCTTGGATGTGATAGAAAGTTGAATGGTTGCATGGGCGCTTGATGACGTGGTCATGTGGAGGGCGTGCATGTGGTAGAAAGTGAAAAATTGATTGACTGTACACACTTGATGATGTGGATGGCTTGAATGCACATTTAAATGGGAGATGGCATGTCTGAAACATATGCGATGAGATGGATATGGTGCATGTTAAGATAGATAATAGTGGGGATGAACTTTTTAGGTATATACTAGTAAGTTATGGTGCATAACACGTAAGAGCTCAAATAGTTAAATTACAACCAAAGATAGCCATACGTTATTGTATTAATTATAACAATCAGGCATATGCATGAGGTATAAGATGGCAAAATCGGATAAAATATGTCGATCGTGTTTTGTACAGGTGTCTTTTTTTGGCTATCTCAAGGCTAATGTTCTATCCGCAAAGATAAATATGATTTATGAAGGTACATAGCCTTTAGGTGGGATGGACCTAACCCTCTCCTTTAATTCAATCAAATAGTCTCATGTCAGATCAGTTCGTAACCTTACGTAAGCCAGTACGTGGATGTAGCATTGCTCTTTGTGGAGTATGACACTTTGTTTTCCCACTAAAGAAAGCATAAGTTTGTCTAGGGCAAAAAACACATTGACGATAAAAATTCGAATATTTTGCAGAGCAGGTTTCATCCATGTTCTTCTCTATAATTGTAGCCAGATAAATACAAAATGAAGTGCCTATATATAGTCGCACGTAATTTCATAGAGAATACCATTTTTTTTGAGGAAATTTTGTAGAGAATATTTGGATGCATTATGCATGCTTGCATGTTCCGTCCTTCAAAATAGATAGACATCACACTACTAGAAAAAGGGCTATAGATGGGATTGACACTAATGGCGCACCAGAAAGTTGGTGCGCCATTAGTATATACTAATGACGCACCACATGCTAATGCGCCATTAGAGTTGAAACTACTAATGGCGCACCATGCAAAGGGTGCGCCATTAGTATCAAATTTTTTTTTGAACTAGTGCGCCTGTCCAAACATACTAATGGCGCATCCTGCTTAAGTGCGCCATTAGTAATTGTAACTACTAATGGCGCACCAGGCAGTGGGTGCGCCATTAGTAGTTGTAACTACTAATGGCGCACCAGGCAGTGGGTGCGCCATTAGTATAGAATTTTTTTTTTGAACTAGTGCGCCTGTCCAAACATACTAATGGCGCATCCCGGCGAAGTGAGCCATTAGTAGTTACAACTACTAATGGCGCACCATGCAAAGGGTGCGCCATTAGTATTTTTTTTATTTTTGCAAATCTACTAATGGCGCACCGCCAGGAGGTGCGCCATTAGTTACCTGGATTACTAATGGCGCATTTAGTGCTGGTGCGCCATTAGTAAGTGGGCAGCAACAAGATATTTTGGACAGCCTCTCCTACCCACACTCACTTTCTCCCACTTCATTCTCTCCACCTCCTCCTTGTCTCGGGTGCCTCCTCTTTTTCACCTCATTTCCACCATAGATTCATTCAAATTAAGTGGATAAATTACCTTGTTTTAATAGGTAAGTAAGGGGGGAAGCTATATTTATGTTGTTCTCCCTACAACAATGTGCACATGCACTTTTTACGGCCTAGCTAGATCTATGTATGTTCGTGGTGTTGCATATGTTTGTGGTGTTGCATATGTGTTTGTGTTTGGAGGTGTACCGGTATTTGAAATGCGATAGTTGCCAATATTTTGCCGGAATGTTGATTCATTTCCGTTTCGGCGAGAATTTTGGCATTAAGCATTCTTTTTGGTCCTATTTTTAGGGAAAGTCATGCCAAATTTTTGTTTGGTTCTAAAATATCGTTTTGCTCTACCCCGCAGGCGACCATGGTCCGCTCGATGACCGAAGGCATCGTGAATAGGTTTTTGAGGTCCGCGAAGGTCGAGATGCTTCAAAAGAACGAGACGGAGATAAGATGTCCGTGTCGAAGATGCAAGCTGAAGAGCCTTATTGCGGACCCGGATTCCGGGCAGGTGCGGGACCACCTGCTCTTGCGTGGTTTCATGGATGGCTATCGGTGGCAAGGTGATGAAGATGACTACGAAGTCGTCCATGGGGCCGGGCAAGAAATGAGGAAGGGCAGCAAGACAACCACCGCGGCTCGGGCGGGCGAGAAGACGAAGAATCCCGGAGATGATCACGACGGTGATGTTGTACACATCATCATGTAGAAGATGCAGGACATGATGATGAGGAAGATGCGGAGCAGCGACGGGCATGATCATGAAGATGATGATGCCGGCGGAGCGACGACGCTGGACCATCGATGGGCTGGGTGCAGGACCCTCATATTCAAGAGCTGCTTCTCAAGCAGACGGATAACGCCAGAGCTGCCGCCCGAGAGAAAGCCAAGATGGATCAACTTGAGTTAGACGCGGTTACTCCATTGTATGAAGGATGCAGGCCCGAGGATACCCGCCTGAAAGTAACGCTCATGGCTCGGAGATGAAGGTAAAACATAAAATGACCGACGATGCTTCGGCGAGAACATGTCATTCGCACGAACGTCTTCCCAAGGGGAACAAGTGCCCGACCAGTTTGAGGAGGCGAAGAAAATCGTGTGTCCTCTCGATTTACCGCACGTGAAATACCATGTGTGCATGAACAATTGCATCATTTATCGGGACGAGCACGCGGAGTCTACCATATGTCCGGTGTGCGGCGTCACTCGATACAAGAAGAGGAAGAAAGCTCCTCGAAAAGTGGTGTGGTACTTTCCGATCACTCCTCGTCTGCAGCGCTATTTCGCGGACCCTAAGGTAGCAAAGCTCCTGCGTTGGCACGCGGATAGGGAGGAGAAGAAGCGAAGATGACGCAAATGATCCGGAGATAGATAAAAAGACAAGATGCTGAGTCACCCTAAGGATGCGAGCGGTGGCAAGCGTTGAACTTCAAGACTCGGAATTTGGGAACGATCCAAGGAACATCGTCTTTGGCGCGAGCACCGATGGAGTCAATCCGTTTGGCAGCAGAGAAGCACACATAGCACCTGGCCTGTGTTTGTGTGGATGTACAACCTTCCCCTGGTTGTGCATGGAGAGGAAGTACATTCACATGAGCATGCTAATTGAAGGGCGAAACAACCAGGAACGACATCAATCAGTCTGGGGCTCTTTGAAAGAGGAGCTTGACACGCTGTGGAAAACGCCAGCCAATACGTGGGACGCGCAGAGAAAGAATATTTCCCTATGAGAGCCGTGACTGCTCACGACGGTGCACGACTATCTCGATTACGGATATCTCGCGGGGCAGGTAGTCCACGGATTTTCGGATGGATAAGGTGCATGGATGACACAACGATCGCCAGCTAGATAGAGATCCGGGTCTTGAAAACCGTGTTCATGGGACATCGAAGGTGGCTTCGCGACGATGACCCGTGGAGGAAACGCAAGGATCTGTTCGATGGTGAAACCGAACCAAAACGCCGTGTACGAGGAGCGGCGAGGAAATAGACAAGCTGTTGAAAAATTGGAAAGACTGCCCACCGCGGAAAGAAGCAAAAGGCGCGAGCCGAAAAAAGCGAAAGGCGCCGAGCCGCTGCTGAAGGTATGGAAAATGAGGTCTGTTTTACGGGACTTGCCGTCTTGGAAGATCCACCGTGTGCCTCACAGCCTTGATGTCATGCATATCACGAAGAGCGTGTGCGAGAGTCTGCTTGGTACCCTGCTCAACATGCCGAGAGGACCAAAGATGGGCGAAAGCAAGGGCAGACTTGAAATCAATGGGCATCAAGCGGGAGCTTCACGCTAATGATGATGATGATGATGATGATGATGATGATGATGAGGCGAAGCAGGACACGTAAAGTCGTCGCAAAGGCAAAAGGCCAAGAAGACGGAAATGACTACCCTCCGCGTGCTTCACTCTAAGTCGGGGAGGAGATCGAGCAGTTTTCACCTGCCTCCTAGGAGTAAAACTTCCTTACGGTTACGCGGGGAAGATAAGCAGATACCTAGACCCAGCGAAGCAGAAGTTCAGCGGGATGAAGTCTCACGACTGTCACGTGTTGATGACGCAGATACTTCCAGTTGCAATCCGTGGGATCATGGACACGCACGTCCGTGAAACACTATTTGGCCTATGCAACTTCTGACGACATCATCTCGGAAGTCGATTGGCGTGAGGCAACTCGAAGGCTACGAGGAAGAGATCGTGGTGATACTATGCGAGCTTGAGATGTACTTCCGCCCGCATTCTTCGACGTTATGGTGCGTCTGCTGGTCCATATAGTGGAGGATATCATCCAACTCGGGCCGCGTTCCTGCACAGCATGATGCCGTTCGAAAGGATGAATGGTGTCATCAAAGGATATGTTCGCAACATGTCACGCCCGAAGGAAGCATAGCCGGGGCTTTTCGACCAAGAGTGCATCTCCCATCTGCACGAATTATCTAGGCATCGAGAACCCGTTGGTCTGCCCGTCAACAGCACCTCGGCAGGCTCGCTGGACGGGTTACCGTGAGGGTCGCCGCGAAATGCATGTCGACTTCGATGGTCGACTCGCCGACTTTGAAAGAGCAAACCTAGTCGCGCTACAACACATAGACGTGGTCGATCCTTGGGTGGTACAGCACAAAACCTTTATTAACAAGGCGTACAATGACCGAGGCCAACAGAGGACGGACGGAGATATACTCAAAGAGCACAACTCATGTTTCACGCGTTGGTTCAAGCGAAGCTTCGTCGTACCCTTTACATGAGGATTCTTCGCGGAAGAACAACTCATATTCGCCTTGTCACGGCGCCGAGCACAACCTGATGACCTATGAGGCGCACGATATCAACGGCTACACATTCTACACGAGGCCAAGGACATGAAGAGTGATGGTTATCGAACTCCGGGTAACGATGGAATCCTACACCGTAACGACAAGGACAGATACTACGGAAGGATCGAGGAGATCTGGGAGCTGAGCTACTGTTGGAGAGAAGGTCCCGATGTTACGTGTCGATGGGCCAAGAACGTCATAAAAGAAGACCGGTATTTCACCGCCATGGTTATACCGAAGCCAAATCCAAGATCATGGGCATAAGCGTCACCGAAAAATGAGCCATGGGTACGGCTTCCCAAGTGGACCAATGCTTCTTCATTACCGACCGCCAAAGCCCGGTCGTGTTGTCGTGAGGAGAGGCAAAAGGAAGATCATCGGAATGGATGGAGTAGCCAATGAGCAAGACTTCGACAAGTACGGCGACCCGAGGATCGAACATGACGACGATGATGAAGTAGCAGCATACACCACAAGAAGAAGCAGGACCACCCTACCTAAAGGACGTCCGTTCCATAGAAGAACTCCATTTGCGAAAAAGAAGGGCAAGAAGATTGTGAAGAGATAGCTAGCTAAGATCGATTGTATTTAAATCGTAGACTTCATTTCTCGATTGTATTTCATGGGCACTTTTTGAACTATCATGAATATTTTTTAATTTCATGGACACTCGATCCCCCTCCATCTCGATCCCCCTCCATCTCGATCGCTATCCCACCTCGCCAGATCCGGTCCACCGGCCGCCGCCACCGACCGCCCGCACCTCGATTCCCTACTCAACCGCCGCCCACCCCCGCACCCTCCCTACTCAACCGCCGCCGACCCCCGCACCTCCCTACTCAACCGCCCGCCGACCCCCGCACCCTCCCTACTCAACCGCCGCCCGACCCCCGCACTTCCGCACCTCCCCGCTCCACCGGCATTATTGTTTGATGATATTTTTTAAAAAATATTACTGTCTTATAAAAAATATTAATGTTATGATTTAAACAAGTTTGAACATATTTAAACACAAGTAAGTATCAAACATCATTTTTAATGCATAAAAAATTTGTGGAGCACAGGAATCGAACCAGGACCTCTGGTGTGAGAACTAGCTGCTGACCAGTCGAACTAGTAGAGAAGACTTAATGTGTATCAGGTCTGGTGGTAGATAACCTGTTGGCTCGGCAGAAGTAAAAAAAATACTAATGGCGACTGGGTGAGGTGCGCCATTAGCATGTATGTACTTATGGCGACCGAGGGGTGGTGCGCCATTAGTATTGTGCCGCCCCTACCTGTGCGATCCCTCTCTCTCCTCGCCTCGCCCGCGATCCCTTCCCTCTCCTCTCCCGCCGCGCCGCCCGCCGCCCTCGGCGCCGCCCGACACCAGCGCCGCCCGCCCACACCACACCACCGACGCCTCTCTCCCCATCCTCCCTTCCTCCTTCCGACCCCACCCCTCTCGCGGAGCAGCGCCGCTCCGTCCACACCACACCACCGACGCCTCCTCTCCCCATCCTCCCCTTCCTCCCCTCCGACCCCACCCCACTCTCGCCGGAGCAGCGCCGCAGGGCCGACACCAACCTCGCCCTCGCCCGCGCGCGCCGCAACCTCCGCCTTGCCAAGTCCGGAGCTGCTCGTGGAGGAGACGTGGCTGGAGGCGATCTCCGGGGAGGTGCCCGTCTACCCGCCGCCTCGGCGCCAGTTAAATCGCCCTCGAGCGCCTGCACGCCAAGGTGCCCGTCTACTCGCCGCCCCACCTCGTCTTCCACGCGCTCCACTATGCTGTTAGGGTTAAGATTT
Source organism: Aegilops longissima (assembly GCA_021605205.1). Taxonomy (NCBI): domain Eukaryota; kingdom Viridiplantae; phylum Streptophyta; class Magnoliopsida; order Poales; family Poaceae; genus Aegilops; species Aegilops longissima. The sequence goes on along the minus strand of CM038682.1, from coordinate 39,665,581 downwards.
TTTAGTCCCCGCCCCCGACTCTGCTGCTCTGTTTACCTAGATCTGGGATTCCCCTGCCCTGCGCAGCTCACCTCACCTCACCTCGGCTCGGCTCAGTCCCCATACCTGGTTTTGGGAAGGCAGGGATCAGCATAGCCGGCAGGCTAGGCTAGGATGTATCGGTTCAGACACCCATCGCGTTTGCTACGGATGCACCGAAACTTCCCCTTCTGCATCCCACCAATTTTTATGTCTACACCTGCTTCACCCTAGGCTGCTTAGATAAGTGGATTTCTACGGCTCCACGCTCAATGCCTGTCAGTTCAGATAACCGTCGCATTTGTTATGGATGTACCCGAATATATCTTCTTTACAGTTGTTGTTCTCACCACTTTAAATAAATCTAACCTGCCTCATGAGACATTTAGTTTGAGAACAGCTATTTAGGCTGCGTCGCCCGGCCAATTTGTTCATCTATCTACACCCTGGCATGCCTGGCTACTTAGGTAATTAGATTTCTATATGTCCGCGCTCAATGTGTTAACAATACAGATACCTATCACGTACAACTATTGATGACACGTGCCCAAATTTATCTTCTTTATTTTTTTGTTTTCTTCAGTTTAATGAAATGAAATGAATCCAACAGCTCCATTCACTAGTAGTGATTTTAACAGACTGCATGAATCTAATCACTACTGTTCAAATTCAAATTTAAACTTGAAATTCAAATTTTAATGAAATTCAAATTTAAACTTGAAAATCACTAATGTGATTTGAACTGGGTGTAATGAAATGAAATGACACTGTATAACTGTCAGCTCCATTCACTAGCAGCAGCCAGCACTTCTGAATCTAATCTTTCTTGGGCAAGCTCGGCTACTTGTTGTTAGTCATTCACTAAAAGATCCTCAACAGACTGCATGCATCTAGTATTAAATTTCTTGGACGGATCATTTCTTGGACTGTAATAATTAACTAACTGAAAATTTCTTGGACGGATCATTTCTTGGACTGTAATAATTAACTAACTGAAAATTTGACATTCTGGACTATGCTTGGCTCTGGTTTTGTGAAATCTCATCTCTTTTCTAGTGCCATGACTAGTCATGAATTTTATTTTACTTTCCCCACTTTATAACATTCAGAAATTGTTTGCTAGCTCAAGCTTCTCCTTTGCACTTTATCACTTCAATCTGCTGCTACCTCAAGCTTCTCGTTTACACTTGTGCCAAGTAGCATTTTTTCCTTGTATAATTATATGGTGGTTGACTGAGCTGCTACTTTTTCCTTGTAGAAGATCGCAGGTCGAGTGGGAGGGATCCAGTTGCGACGACACCGAATCACTAGCAAGGCAGCTGCCTAGAATAATAGGTTGACTCACCTATATATACTACTATCTTGCATCTCTCTCTTGTTTCTTCTTCTACTACAATACAAAGAGAGTCATTTCAGTTACTTGTCTTAGTGTGTGGTGTGGCTGTTTATTGTTCAACACCAGCAGCTAGCTACATTTAGGTCTAGTAGAAACGACATGGCTCTCCAATTTTTAAGTAATCTTGCATATGTTAGAAACTACATATATGGTCTCCGGTTTTCTTACCTCTACTCTAAAACACCAACGCATCAACAAAAGAAGATGGTATTTTTGTTACGCTTTCAGTTCGTGTCAGCAGGGAGATATAATGTTTTACAATCTTTCTGGTTATATTGGAGTTAGGTTTTTTGAATATGAGTAGCAGTGACTTGGATATACCTTATGGAGTTGTAACAGTTCCTCTTGGTGCTTAGGTGCATTTTCTTTGTGTAACTTGGTTTAAAAATGTGATTTGGTCTTTTGTGGCATTTGGATGCCTAAATCCCATTTTCTTAATCATATTGCTTGGAAACTTTTGGTTATCTCCTCTCAGTGATGAAATAATTTATATGTACTGCACTTTTTTCATAATTAGGTAATAATGTTGGTTACAGTTTTGGTAGTTCAAACGGAATGTATCTCATTTTGTAGACAGATTATTTTCTGGAATATCGTATATTCAAATTTGTAATGAATGATGGCTTCTACCTGAATTGGTAGACTCTGTGGTGTTAGTTTGTTCTAAATACAGTAAGATAATTTTAACAACTGTAGAACATGTTGAGATTAGCAACTTTTTTGTGACATCAACCAACAGTCCTGTCACTGGGTTATCCTATTTTATATTTTTAATTACTAACTTAAGTTTGAATAAACAGTGGCAGTGAAGTCCTCATAATAATCAGGCGGATGTTAACTTTCTGATGTCCCCGAAGTTAACTAAGATTGTGGTGCTAGTAGAGGCACATTGTGGCCTTTTCATCCATATGAAAGTAGAGGCACATTGTGGTGCTAGTTTGCTGGGTTTTGTCTCCGACCATCGTGTCGTGATGATATTGCAGGTACCCCGAGAGGCCCTTGAGTTTGCCGGAATGTCGATTAACTTCCGTTCCGGCAAATTCGGGTACTCCATATGTCCTATTTTCAGCAAAGGTCATGCTGAAATTTTCCGTGAATTTTAGCATGACTTTGCTAAAAATAGGACATATAAATACTGTGACTAATGCATGGGCCGGGTATCTTAGTAGTTAATTAAGTAGGATCAAGTGCCCGGCGTACTTGTGACTAATGCATGGCTTTTAGGGTGCCTCGGTGTCGATAAAACCGAAATGATGAAAGGTTAGGCTTTTAGGGTGCCTCGGCGTCGAAAAACCCTCAATGATAAAAGCTTAGATTTTAGGATGCCTCGGTGTCGACAAACCCTAAATGATGAGACCATGATCTTGTTCCTTGACAATAACCAACTTTTGACCAAACTTTGTTTCTATTTAGAGAGAAACATGGCCCACAACGATGAGGCCGGGGTTGAGCGGCAAGGCATTCAGGAGCTGTCCCGGAGATGGAGGAACAACCTCACTTGTATGAGGACGCCGCCTTCCCCACCGATCCCGAGACCACCGATGGTACCGCCGAGGATGACCCCATCGATGCCACCACCGATGGTGCCGCTGAGGATGCCACCATCGATGATGGCGGCGCGCGCACGATGGTAGCCAACAGAAGAGGCAGCGGAAGGACGGCGCCCGACCATGCTCCGCACCCTCAAGGAGGAAGTTATGAAGTGGACTCGACGGAATCCAACGGCGCCCGAACGAATAGTCAAGGGTACTCGCTTCAGCTCGGGTGCATTCTCCGAGCACCGTCTCGATCAACACCAAGAACCCGAGGCATCCCGACCGAGGGAATTTGCATAACCTCCTCTTCACGAAGCTGCACGAACGATACAAGTTCCCGCTGCTTTTGAAAACACAAGCCTCAAAGGGAATAAAGTGAACAATGCTGCCCTCACGAAGATGAGCAAGGCCCTGTCTACTTGGAAAAGCAATGTGAAGAGAATGATCGAGAAAGGTGAGAGTTATGAGAAGATCAAGGAGAAAAATCCTTCGATCACCGAAGATGACTACAACGACTTCAAGATCAATTGCTCGAGCACCGCAAACTCGAATCAAGTCGGTGGGGAAAGAAATGCGGAGCTGAACTTAGGGAACACACATTCGGTCCGGCGGTTCTGAGTGGCGGAGCCTATATGGGAAAAGGAGGACGCGGGCGTGCCGAGCAAGGCCTACCGCCCCTCTTGATAAATACGGTGACAAGCAGACCAGGAACTTTGTCGGGGCCGGTACAAGAAGGACCCAAAAACAAAGGAGCTTACCACGGATCCAAGACCAGGCGCTTGAGGTTGTTCTGGTAAGGAATACCACCCCCGGGGTAATTAGCTCCATATGGTTGCATTCTAATTAATGAAGCCAAATTTCTAAATGGTTCACATTCCTTCCGCAGGCGACTGAAAGCAGTAGCGCGGGGTCGACTAAGAGCAACCCTTGGGACACCACTCTCAATAGGGCGTTGAATGTAATGAAGAACAAGGATAAGCTCAGTAAGCCGACGTCAGCTGGTCGTGTGGCCGGCAAAGGCTTGTCCACAAAATGGGGGTCATACTATACCGCTGGTGTGCGGAAGGAGAAAAAGACCAGCTCGGAAAGCCAGGCGCGCGAGGTTCAAGAACTCAAGGCACAGGTGGCGCCGATTCCGGAGATTGTCCAAGAGCAAGTGCAACAACAACTCGGAGCGACGATCACCGCCATTGTGCCTACCTTGATCCAGGGGTTGAGTGCGTGGATTGCGCGCGGCCAACAGGGGCCGCCCCCGATTCCTAGCTTCACGGCCAGCAACTCGCAGAATGCGATGGCGGGGCCATTGGTGTCTCCGGCGGAGGCGGCATTGGTGTCTCCGACGCCGGCACGGGAGCTTAATGCACCCGGGTGTACGCCGGCCGGCACCTCTCTACAGCAAGCCCCTCCGTCAATCGCGACGCCGCCGTTGGCGGTGCTCGACATTAGCCGAGCTCGACGCCATCATCACGGTAACTAATTAAGCCTCTCTCGGTCGAGGACTTCATCTCCTTGCCTTTGGTGGGCATCCCCGACGCCCTACATGTTTTCGCGAGGCGCCGCCGATGTTCCGTGCACTCTCTCGCACCGTGAACAACGAGTTGGTCGATGTCGCCAAGGGCAAAATCGTTCAACCGGCAACCCTTGTTCCATGGTACCCAGATGCCACCCAACTTGTTTAGGGTTCAACTGGTTTGGTGCTGCCAGGCTGCGACGAGTTGTTACCTCCGATTCAACCCGTCCGCGCCGACGATGATGACGTGATGACCCTCGGCGCCTGCTGAGCTGGCCCTGCTTTGGCGAAGAGCAGATTCGTTTGGGGCGGGGACACCACCCCAAAGACAACACCGCCAGATCGTGTTGCCGCCAAGTCGGCCCCATGGCAAGACCGCCTAACAGTGCGGACATCCCTATGCCATGGATCCAAACATGCATATGGCACAGGATCGAACGACGACGACGACGATACATTTGCCAACGTCGATCAGTACTTTGCCGATCATGGGTGCGGTGGCGACTTCATGGGGCCTCCTTCTCAAGAACCCAACCCAACAAAAGACGGCGCGATCTAGCTGGTACCGCGGAGAAGCCAAGTAGCAACAGCGCCGTCGCCGTTCAGCTCTCAGAGACGCCTCCACTGCCGACTTCACCGAGCCTCGAGATAGGCGAGGTGCGAAATATTATCAGCCCCAACACACTCAAGAAGGCGGTCGTGAGCAGAACTCGGTCCCATTACAGGAGAAGAAGAAGGCACGCAAAAGAAAGACTAACAAGGGTGCGGGCCAGCCGCACCGAGTACGATCCGTGCTCGGGACGGGCCACCTTCACCGAGGATATCTCGAGGAGGGTGCATGTGGCGGGTAGGGCGATGCTACCGACAAATATGCTCAATGCTGCAACCGGTGCTATGCGGAGTCTCGCATGACAGTGTTCTTTCTTTGGAGAAGCGGCGTCTCGTGAGAGAAGGATGTGGCATACCCGGTTTTCGCGGCCAAGGTGCCAGAGGGCAAGGGCTTTGTGGATAACTCCATCGGGCGTACGATCGTCCTGCGGTTTGATGATATCCACGCTATGTTGAACCTTCATCCGCTCCACTACACCTTCGTTCGGCTATTTTCGCTGAGTATGGAGATGCGGATCATTCGCGACAAGACCCCGGACATCGTGATAGTCGACCCCTTCTACATGCGTGCCAAGATCTTGGGCAGCGCTGGGGACCGCAAGTCGCGAAGTTCTTACCTCAAAGGCGTCATTCTGGCAAACGAAGATAAGGATAACTTCCTCGTGCCTTACTTTCCGAGTAAGTCCTCCCTCAACCGCCCGTAACATACGAATTCTTAGATTTCGATCGTTTTTCTTTTAACATTCCGTGTTTTCTGCAGTGACACACATTGCACGCTCATCCTCCTAAGCCCCAAATATTCCATGGCCACGTATTTCGACCCGGACCGTCAGTCGAACGTAGACTACACAAATGTCAAGAAGGTTCTTGATGATGTTCTCCCGGCTACGCCCAATCTAGAGGCACCTTCACCAGGCCTATTCGTAAGCACGGCAAGCACGTGTTCTCCCACAACACGATGTTACGCTGCGTCAAGCAGCCGCTGGCGATCGAAGGGTGCCTACTACGCCATCCATCACATGCGAGGCGATCGTGCGGGACCATCATCAACTTCGCTACCAAGTAAACTCCAAGATTGGGCGCGGCGTGTCGGCAATCCAGACGCGGACATCGACAAGAATTCTTTCGCATCCAATCGGAGTTTGCGGAAATCATCCATCAAGATGTCCTTCGTACCTCGGGGCGGTTCTACCTCAGAAATCAACCGTCCAACAGTGACATCGACACAATGCTATAAATGCAGGATGACAACGCCCGTTCTTTCATGACTCCCACGATAGACGGCGGCTTCATCCACGCTTCGGTCCCTTGAATCGAGTTGTCTAGTTCTGAAACATCGATTGGCTCATGTTGTAATTAAACTTTAATGAACTTGTAGTATGTCTCTTTGGTTTCGAGAGTCGTTCAACTTAGATGTAATCGATGCTATTAATGTCTTGCTTTTCTCTTCCGATCGTTCTGTTGCATACTTATATATTGCTTATGTATTGTCTGTGAATTGGTACTAACATTTTGTTTGGCTAGTGCATAGCGATGCCGTCGTATGTCGTGTACAAGGGTAAGGTTCCTGGAGTCTACGATGACTGGGAGGAGTGTCGGAGACAGGTTCACCGATTCAGCGGTAACAGTTACAAAGGGTACACCACTAGGGCCGAGGCCGAATCTAGATACGCCCGCTATCTAGCGGGAGAGGGGAGGGAGCGTTGGAGGAACCAGATGAAGACGAGTTTCATCGTGATGACCGCAGCTCTCTTCTATGTGATGGTAGTTTAGATGATCGATATCGACTTGTAATGTGAAGACAAACTCGCTACTCGTGGTCTCGAGACTTGTAATATAATGTTCTATCTTTGTTCGGTCTTTTCAATTCGGAGACTAATATGATGAATTGTATTCGGAGACTAATATGATGAATTGTATTTAAAGACTAATGTTCTATTGTATTCGATGAATCTGTTGTTGATGTGTGCTGTCTATATTTTGTCAAATTATACATTTTGTAACCTGTGCAAAAAACAGAAAATAAAAAAATAAAAAAAACCTAATATTCATATTAATAGCGCATCACATGACAGTGCGCCATTAGTATGCTGCGGTTTACTAATGGCGCATCTCGTCGTGCGCCATTAGTATGCCAAAGCACCTGGGTATACATGGCCCCTGGGAGGCATACTAATGGCGCACCGTAGCCTATACTAAGAGCATCTCCAACAGCCGCGCTACGCGCCGCGCCTAAAAAACCTGTTTGCCGCGCGCTGGTCGCCTGGTTTGCCGCGTCGCGCAGCGCTGGCTCCAGCAGCAGCTTTAAAATGCAGCGCGCGCGCTCCGCTCCAGCAGCGCGCTAAAATACAGCACGCGCCCCGCTCCAGCAGCTTTCAAATATAGGGCATATGGACACAAAATAGTTTGAAACATTCATCAAAATGCAATGAACATGTGAAATTTTTAACACAAACAAGTTGATGAATAAAAGTCATGCCCACAAATTCATCCAACCAAGTTCAAAATGCAAACCAAGTTCAAAATACAAGTTCATCCAACAAAGTTGAAGACATTAATAAACACATCAACCATCTTCCTCGTCTTCTTCCTCTTCTTCCTCTTCTTCCGCCGACGATTCTTCCGCCTCCGAAGATGAATCTTCCTCCCTAACCTCATCACGCACCGCATCACGTGTAGCTCCGACGGTCTTGGCAAGTTCTTCAACGGCATTTTCATGGGTATGTGTGTGAGGCACATCGAAAGACATTCCACCCATGGCCGGAGGTGCACCCATGCCTCCCATGGCGACCGGAGGTACACCCATGCCTCCCATGAGAGAAGCAAAACTCATGCCACCCATGCCTCCCATAGCGTTGGAGGGTGCTCCAAAGCCACCCATGCCTCCCATGGCGGCCGGAGGTGCACCCATGCCTCCCATAGCGTTGGAGGGTGCTCCAAAGCCACCCATGCCTCCCATAGCGTTGGAGGGTGCTCCAAAGCCACCCATGCCTCCCATGGCGGCGGAGGTGCACCCATGCCTCCCATGGCGCCAAGCCACCCAAGCCTCCCATGGCGCCGAGGCCCATGCCTCCCATGGCGCCGAGGCCACCGCCACCCATGCCGCCAAGGCCACCGCGGATCATGGCTCTTTTTGAATCAAGACTTCTTCACGGGCAAGGTTGACATATTCCTTTATGCATCATTGAACAAAGATGTGTCCAAGAAGAACAAGTGCTTTTCCCATTCCAACAACTTAGCTCGCTCCTCCATGCCCACCTTCCTCTCCTCCAATGCCACTTTCCTCTCCTCGGCGGCCACCTCCTCTCCTCGGCCGCCAACCTCCTCTCCTCGGCATGCATCTTGGTTCCTTGCCATTTTCCTCACCTCGTTCGCTTCTTTTCTTGCCTTCACAATAGCTTCCATAGCATTTGTGAGCTCATCATCTCCTTTCCTCTTCTTCTTTTCGGTTTTGTCCTTCTTGTACCCATCCGGTCGTTTTGGTTTCGAGTATGAAACCGAGTTGGGTGTGGGGCTTCTCTTGCCGTCATCACTTGATGCATCATCCTCCTCCTCATCATCATTCAACTCAATTGTGCGCTTGCGTTTGTTGCTCAAATGCAAATCATCCAAATCTTCACGCTTCTTCCATTTCTCATCATCCTTCAACACTTCATAGCAATGAGGCAAGGTAAAGATCTTTCCTTTCTTGATCTTCCCCTTCTTGGTTGTCCTCGTCTCTTCTTTGAACAAGTTTTGTGCAATGTTGTACTACAAGAAAAACAAAACAAGTTAGCACTTCGGACACCAAAAACAAGTATGATGAACATGTATGAGATGCCACTTACTCTATCATCCTCATTTGTGCCACTTGGGTTAAGCTTGTCAACTGCCTTTTGTGCGGCCGCCCACTTTTGACAATCCGAGTTGATTGTCGACCATCGGGACGAAGTGATCTCTCGGGCGGTCAATTCCACTCACGTTCGAGCATCAAAGTGTTCTTTCATTCGCCCCAATAAGCATCTCTACTTTGATCACCTCCAACGGATGGATCCTCGACACTTGCAACCAAGTATTGCATAGTAATTTGTCATCGTTGGTGGTGTAATTGCCCGCTCTTCCTTTCGGCGCCTCGACAATGCCCTCACCCTCCTCGTCCACCTCAAACTCATGGTCGTCCAAATGGATGTCATTGGTTTGAGACCAATCGAATTGTTGGACCCAACACCCATTGTTGCCATGTATGCATCATCGTTGAGACTACAAATGCAAATATAAGCTATCTATATGATGATGCATTGAAAAATAACAAGAAAATAAAAGTTGGAATTTTTTCACCTTGGGAGCATTTAAATCGAACACGGTGCGCGTCGGCCGCCCGCTCAACGAGTGAGCTCATCGGCGCCGGTAGACGCCACGCCCGTCCGCCGCCCTGCAAACTTCTTCTTCGCCTTGAGCTGCGGGCCGTCCGCCGCCTTCTTTTTCGCGGATTTTTTCTTTTCTTCGCTCCGGCGCATTGGGGAGCTTTGACGGCTGGCGGCAGCACGGACGGCGCCGGCGCGACGCCACCCGTCGGCGTGGTCATCCGCGGCGGCAAGAAGAGGCTCTTGCGCGAGGCCGACGGTCGGCGGAGCTCCGGTGGCGATGGCGGCGGCGGCGGCGGCGGCGGCGGCGGAGGGTCGCGGCTGTACAGCGGGGTCAGCGGGGCGCCGGTGTGCGCGTCCATGGTGGCCGGGGCGCTGGCGCCGGCGCGCGCGGGTGCGAAGGAGGAAGGAAAGGGCGAGTTCGCGCGCGCGCTCGAGTCTGCCGCGCGCGGAACTGGACGCCCGAAATTAACCGCGCGGGATGAGGCTATGGCCAGCGCGCCGAACTCGTTTTAGCGCGCGCGCGTTTTTTGCGCGCCCGCTGGAGCTGTCGGCCGCGTTGCGCGCGCGCTATAGTCCCTTTTTTTGCGGCGCGGCGCTAGTATAGAGCGGCTGTTGGAGATGCTCTAATGGCGCACAGTGGTGCGCCATTAGTATTTATACTAATGGCGCACCACTAATAAAAATTACTAATGGCGTGCTAGTAATGGCGCACCAGTGATGCGCCATTAATGGCCAAATTAGGTACGCCATTAGTAGCGGTTTTTCTAGTAGCGTCAACCCAGAGACCCGATGCCATTAGTAGCGGTTTTTCTAGTAGCGTCAACCCAGAGACCCGATCAGGCATCGCCAGTCTAGGCACACGTAAGAAAAAACCAGTCAATCGATCATGCTTCAGTGCACTGCACACACGTCGTGCTAGAATATTTCTACCTATAGGCCATATTTGTTTGGTCACGGTGTTCTACATGCGAGATCACATTCAAATATTTTAGACCTTTAATTTTCCATTCAATCCTATCCATTTGAACGTGTAATGCATAACATCAGAAAACACGACCAGCATAATTTGACATTTAATTGTACAAGCACGCAATGACTAGTACAAGTAGGCACCATGTATATGTACGAGACTACTAGTAGTTGAAGCGTCACCATGTGGCGCCGCTTAAGAGAAAATTGTGCACAAGTTTCCACTGAAAAAGAACATTGAGTCGTCGCCTCCCGTCTAAAAAAACATCTTAGAAAAAAAATCATCACCCTCATCTGAAAAAAGGTAAAAAAAGAAAAAGAAAAATTACCATTGCAACCTACCAACGAGTGCCACTTTGTGTAATCATCAATCTAAGAAATACCAGAGGTCTCACTTCCATCTAAAAAGAAAAAAAAACATTTTAAAAACAATCCACACCTTCATCTAAAAAAATTCAGAAGATTTCTCAACACAGTCAACCAGCTTGCGCTATGTGACAAAGCTGGTTGGCCGCCGTTCACGTGTAGCTTAATGGGTTTAGTAATGGCACCATGTATATGTATTGCTGATGTCTTTATCTTACAAAACACAAAGAACGTGAACCAACCTGTGGTTGGATAGTTAGAAGGACCATTGTATCCCCTGTCCATCAGAATTCAAGTCCCGGAATTGACATTGACGTTCGCATTTTTCTGTATTTATTCTAGATATTCGATGTGCGTTCAGTGGGAGGAGACGTTCTCATCGACTACGTAGACGTCTGTGATGATTTCGTCAATCTCAAGATGATGTACCAGCTCAGTCTTCCGGAGGTGCTCATAAGGGTATGTTGTGCGTGTATATTTTCATAGGGATGATTGTATGTGTATGTATGAGCGTCTGTTTCTGCACTGTGTTAATAAGAACACAGTGACAAACACTTACTCCAAAACTTACCAACAGCACTTCACCGTGAATCGCATCGTCCGCAAAATAGAAATGCAATTTTAATTCCGGTGTGCCAACCTGTGGTCTGGATGGTTAGGTAGATAGTGGTATCCCTAGCCCATCAGGATTTAAGTCCTGTTGCTCACATTTATCCTGGATTTATTTCAGAAATTCCGGTGATGCACGTTCATTGGAAGGAGACGTTCCCGTTGACTACGAGGCGCCTATGGTGACTTCGTAAAATCTCAAGATGATATGCCGGCTCAGTCTCTCGGAGGTGCTCATAGGGATAGGGTGTGCGTGTGTGCGTTTAGGGATGAGCGTATGCACGTATATATAAGCATTTGCATCTGTACTATGTTAAGGAAAAAACCCAGCAAGTTGGTGATCCACCAAGTTGCACTTGCAATACTACGTTTGAACGAACCACAACATGTATCCTCATTCCAAGAAAGCAGTTGTTAATCAACATGTTAAGAAAAACTTACAAAAACATAAGAGCATCTACAACCGGACGCCCCAAACGGGTCTCAAACGCCCGTGCTGACTGGCACATCTTATATCTAGCCTAAATATGGAACGGATATGAGTCAGCTTGGCCTAGCCTGGCCCACACATGCCTCACAAATATCAACATCCGAAAAACCCTAGACCACATTCAATCCGAACTCCGCTTCACTCCCCTCTCTGTTCACTCCACTTTCGATCTCCTCCGACCGCATTCGATGACCGGAGACCGAAGCAGCGCTGCCTCCGGTAGGGAATTCAGCTTCGCCGACTTGGCAAGCCTGTTGCACGAAGCGAAGCCCTACGATGTGGAGGAGGTCGCCCTCCGCATCGCCTTGAGGCGTTCGATAGTCCACCAAGGCGGATCGACAGCGGAGGGTCAACTTCGTCAACGCCCTGCGCCCGTCGGCACATCATCGACGACGCCATCGGCCCTTCCCGCCCAGCTCACAAGTCTGGCCGCTCTTCTCCGCTCCTCCAGGTATGCCGCCCACCACCACACTATGCTCCGGAGGTGGTACCCGGTCACCGTTGAGTCCTCGTGCCCGCGCCAACACTCGAGTCCGCGGCACGAGCAGCCCGGCGTGAGCGGTAGCGGGCAAGGGAGAGGGCAGCGTCGGGGGAGGCGACATCCGCAAGCCGTTCGCGCTCAAGCGCGCCGGTCGATCCCGAGGCCGTGCTCCTCGCGTCTTTCCTCCGCTGCTTTCTCACGACAACAAAGCCGGATGTGTGGCACCACCGCCGCTAGAATGTCAAGGTGCTCTGATTCACCATCGAGTTGTTAGAGCGTGAGGCAAACAAGGAGGCAGCGGCGAAGGGAAGGCGGCCCACCACGCGAATGAGCAGGGCCGCCTGCTCTGCAGGCTATCGGGCAAAAGGTGCATCTTCGACTCCGACCTGACAGACGGCTCCACCTCCAGCTCCGACGACGACGCACCTCCGCACACCAACGCCAACACGGCAGGAGGGGCACAACTGCGCCGACGACCGGAATCGGCAGGGGCCGGCAAGGAAATGGTGATTTCCTCCACCTTATTTATATTTTATCTATGTTTTATAAGTAGTTTGTAGTATAGATTTGCACTGTCAACCATTGAACTCTGATGAACAGTTCAGAGGCCTTGTCGACGATTTTGTGCCAAAAGTTCAGAGGCGTCCCAACAACCGATCGAGTGATATACTACTTATCTCCCGCCCGCCAACATGCATGCATCCGTCCTGTTTCTCCAAGTTCAATTCAAACATTGCGCGTCAACGTTTTCGATCGAGTCCAAAAATGTTCCCACGTCAATTTGGACCTATCGGTGCATATTTCTAAGATCCCAACAACCGGATAAGATGTGGCGAGACGGAGACGAATCGACCTGGTCGAGCTCCCAGATTTCCATTTCAATCTCTAGTTTTTGCGTCAAGCCGGAGGAGTCTGCACTGTCAGTGCAGCCGCCTGCAAAATATGCCATCTTAATTCCAGACTGACAGTTTACTAATTAAGACGACAATAAACCGTTTGATTGAGGAATTGACCGGTGTGTCTGTGGACCATGACCGCATGTTTACTGTCGTAGACTCGTAGTTGTTGTGCACAAAGCGTGGTCGAGATTGACAGTACTCTAATCATGGTCGCGATGGCACCTCTCGCCTTTGATTTGGCAAATGGAGACTGACCTGGTCTGAGCAAGTGAGCATGCACCATCGAGACGTCGCAAACAGAACGTTTCCTGGCTTCTTGCAAGCCTGGCCTTTGACCATGCTCGCAACAAGTAATCAGCCTATTTTAGTTTTATATGAAGCGACTGGAAAGGAAGCTGCCCTGCTCTTGCCCTGAGTCCAATTTAATTTGTTCTCCTTTTAATCTTCTATATACTCTTCTGAAACTCTAAACATGCCTTGTGAAACGCGAGGACGACGCGCGGAAATGGAATGAAAACATAGAGGAAACTTGGTGCTTCTGTCACATGAAGCTTTGCGCCTCTCCAGCGAAAGATAGATTATTGCAACTAAATAAAAGGATAGATAGATTACGAAGTGCAGTTTCATTTCCCTTGTCTTTTCACTCTCTTGTGTTGAGCCACTGCTTTCCTCTGACCTTCCTCCGAACTTCCCAGTTTTTTTTTTTCTGTTTTTCTCAAGCTCTAGAATCTGCGGGTTCTTCTGGTCCCATTTCCATTCTTCTCTACCGGCATTGTCGATTTTTCGTCCAGCATTTATTTTTATTATTATTATTATTATTATTATTATTATTACTAATATTATTATTATTATTATTATTATTATTATTAGTAGTAGTAGTACTACTACTACTACTACTACTACTACTACTACTACTACTATTTCCCTTCTTTTATTTTTCCCACAAAATTTTTAAAAGGTCACAGTGTCTGCAAAATATTAAGAAATTTTGAAAATTCTCATGAATAGAAAAGTATAAAAATAAAAAGTTATTCACGAATCTAAAATGTTCACAACTTCTAGAAGTTTATTTATAAAATTTCAAAACCTTTTCAAAATTATTACGTAAAAACATTTTCAAAGACACAAAACAATTTTAAAGTTACATTACTTTTTGAAACAAATCATGCCATCCATTAAAATATTAATATATTTTATAAACATCATTGTATTTCTAAAATATCTCATGTAGTTAAAAAGTGTTGATCTACTTTTCAAAATTGTTCATGTGTTTTTAATACAAAAGGAAATTTTTAATACGACATAAAAACCAATACACATAAAAATCTAATACATGATCAATATATTTTAAATAAAATGTATATTTTAGTAAATTCTAAAAATATAGAGGAAAAATAAAATTTTAAAACATATGTACATTTTAATAAACCGTAAAATAATTACAAGGGATTATTTTTGATAGAGATTAATTGTTTTTATAAAACAGTGAACATTTTAAGTAAACATTAAAAGTGGTTTAATACAATACAAACGTTTTTCTAATAGACGATGTCCTCTAAAACCATTTTATTTTGCAGAACAAATATTTTTCAGTCGGCAACGAAACTTTTTTTGGTACACGAGAAATAGTTTTAAATTCCCATCACTATTTTATGAAACTATTTTGTTGTACACATCAAAAATTCTATTAGATAACAATTTTTAAAATTCACAATAAACATTTTTAATATACACTTAAAAAAGTGGCAACTCACTTTTGAAACACGATTAATGTTTATTGATGCATTATGGGAAAAAGAACCAAAAGAAAAACAAATAAGGAAAGAAAAATCATAAAGAAAAGGCATCATAAATAGAAACAAGAAGAAAAATATAAACTAAAATAAAAAACTAAAAGGAAACTAATAACAAAAGATAGAGAAAAGGAAAAAGGAAACGATAGAAGAAGAAATAAGAAATAGAAAGAATAAATAAATTAAAAACAGAACTAAAAAAACCTCAAGAAACCCGGTCCCTCTGGACGACCTGCAGGTAGATGGTTATTGAGCTGGTCTTTCTTAAGCGGCCTTCTAACACTGTCTTCAAATTCCTCGTATTTTTCCAGCATTGGCACCCGCTATTTTGACAGAGGGATCATGACCGGCTTGTCCTCATGATAGACGCGATGACAACTGTCACGCCCCAAGGCTCCTGAGCTTCCAGCCACTTAGTGATCTTTTTTCTTTTGGCGTGTTTGTGCTGATGCCCCAATAGACTATTATTACCTTTGATGCAATTGTACTTGTTGTATGGATGTGATAGTTGTTCATTTATAAAGCGGGGAGAAAGCCTATTTTGAGAGACACCGAACAGTTTGAGTGCTACCAATTTTTCTATCATATAATTAGTTAAACAATTTGCATCTCTATTTTACTCACGCCTCAGCATTGATAATCATGCATCTCGCAGAAAAAACAAAGCCTTGATAATCACGCGGAGTCCGATCCCCTAAGCCGATTAACTTCAATCAACACAACTGCACTCTTTATTTAGAGAAAAAAAACGCACTCTTATCGTACTTCGTCTGTGTATACGCCCATATTGGCTCGTTTCCAAAGTGACATTCTCAAGTACTCCCTCCGTCTCATAATATGGGACGGAGGGAGTAAAAAAATTAGTGTTCTGAATTATTTATTTGTTTATTTTGGTCTACGCAAGGGTTGAGATCAACGGAAATCTCACAACTACAGGAGGAAAACTGCACACACTAAGCTACATTATCCTCTCCATTTCAAACTACGTACCCAAGATACAAAAGAAAAAAGTAGGTGTAAGCATATATGGATGTAGGCGTAGAATGCTTCAACACGAGTACTGGCAGACATCACGACGAGAGGGAGAAAATGGAGACAGTTCGCCACGAAGTTGATTAGATCCGAGAGGGCTCCTCTATGAAAGAAACAGGCAGTCAATCAATCATGCTTAAGAAGACAACCACCAGCGCCGCGCCGCCACCTCCGCCAGTGAGCGCCTCGACAGAGGCGGCTACCCACGGACCGCGCCGTCCACAGCCCTAGCCGCCCGAGTCAGCCGACCGCCGGCGCATCGCCATCGTGCTACCAAGTCGCGACGCCGCAACACCAGCACAGGGTCATCGCGCCTGCGCGACGCCTCGCCGTGGCGCCCAGAGCCGCCGGCCCTCGCCAACCGCTCGAGTGAGAGGACAAGGGAGCCCCGCCGCCGCCGGCGATGGATGGCTTTGCCCGAATGCGCCCGCTGGCGGCGGCGAGGGAGGAGAGTGAAGGGAGGAGGGAGGCCCGGCGGCGCGATTTAGGGTTCCCTCCCCGTCACCACGCGGGGGCGACGCGGGAGGGGGAGGGGAAGCCGATTTGGTTTATCCCAACTCCCATTTCAGTATCGGCGAATTTTCTTTTTGCTGTTTTAATATGTATATAATACACTACTAGGAAAAGGGCTAAAGATAATATTGACACTAATAGCGCACCAGAGAAGTGGTGCGCCACTACTATATACTAATAGCGCACCTGGTGGAGATACGCCATTAGTGTGGAATACACTAATGGCGCACCAGGCAGAAGGTGCGCCACTAGTAAAACAATTTTTTTTTCATTTTTTCAAACATTCTAATGGCGCATCCGGGCAAAGTGCGCTATTAGTAGTTAGAACTACTAATGGCGCACTGGAGACAGAGTGCGCCAGTAATTTTTTTTTATATATTCCTTCTCCCTCCCTTCCTCCCCACTCAGTACGCCCTCTCCGCCCCAACCGACGCGCCGCCCTTCACCCCCTTCGTCCCTGGCGCCGCCGACCCCGCCCAGCGCCCGACGCCCCTCCGTCCCTGCGCGCCGCCCGACCCCCCCCTCGTCCCCCCACCGCCGCCCGACACCGCCCGCCCCCCACCCCTCCGTCCCCTCCGTCCCCTGTCGCCGCCGCCCGACCCCGACCCCGCGCCCCACGCCCCATCCGTCCCCTCCGTCCCCTGCCGCCGCCGCCCGTCCCCACCGATCTCCGTCCGTCGACCATGGGAGCGGCCAGACTGAGGCGGGGCAGCGGACGACGGCGAGAAGAAGATGGCCCTCCTCCTCTTCCGGCCCGCTCCGCCGCCGAGCCGCGCCCTCTGGGGCCAGGACCCGTCCACCCCTGCCCCCACCCGGCGTCCGCTACCAGGCCGCCCCAGGTATTTCTGGTTTCTTAGAGAGCATCTAAGTGAGGTGGCCAGCAAAGTTTGGAATGCATTTCATTTTGATACAACTATGAAAGTTTTTATAGAAAACAGAAGAAAATTTTGGAAAGTTGGATAACTATGAGAAAAAAGTGGCAAAATAGAGTTAGAGTAGTGAGAAAAAAGTTAAAAGGATGGAACATTAACTATGATTTGATGCCTCTGTTTCATGATTTTTTTAATGGAAAGTTGGATGTAGGAAGACTTAACTATGGCATTATTACTTTGTTGCCTAAAGGGAATGATGATCCAAAGATATAGGCCTATATGTTTGCTAAATGTTCCTTTAAACTGCTTTAACAAGATACTGAAGTCATTCGTAAATGAATTGCCTTGTTTTCTTGATGGCTAATGGTCCAGGGGTTTCATTTCCTCTTTCCAGCGTTTGGACATTGCGCAAATTTATTATTCGTCATCTGCTCCTTGCATATTCGCAGATGGTTAACCTGGCGAACCGTAGTTTCTGAAGCTGTAGTTGCTATGCCATATGGGCTCATATAAATCTCACTGGATAGTGCTGGTGTGTTTGTTGCAAACTTGCAATGTCAATTCACTTGCTGTCCTTATGATGTCACCTGAGAATGCTTGTGCTTTCTTGGTATTCTTGGTGTGCCACTTCACTTTTGTTCCTGATAATCTATGCTGTTGCTTTCGACCCCGCGATGGTATACGATTGCAAGTTGCACCACTTTGTGCAATTCTTTTGTGTGATGAACTGATAAGTTACTGGCTGAGGTGCCCTGTTACACGTCCGGGCCGCCCTGTTGTCGTTGAATTTTTATCTTTGTTGGCCACTTGCAAAACCTAAGAGAAATTTATTACCGGCCACTATGCTTTTGCTTTGTTTATTTGTGCATACCTGGCAGCGCCTCCACCCGCACTACTTTTTGGCTGTTCGGTGTGACTGAATTATTTTGAAAACCGGCACGGCATATCGCATATGCGTGCACGTGCACACCGTATATTAAGTTTGAATTATTGGAGGATGACCACGATGAAACTATGATGCAATATGGTAGTGATGATGAAGATCACACTGGTCACAATATTGGTGATGATGACGAGTAGTTCTCATGTGTTCACGTCTCTAGATTTTATCTCATGTGTTCACATCTGTCTTAATACCTTGCCTTGCCTTGTTCGGTTGTAAGGGTACTAATTGGTCTCTTCTGCTGCTTAATTATTAGAGATGGCGGGAAGCAGCCACCGCTGCTCTGACGACACATGATCTGAGTTGGATGCTTCCGAGTTCTTCACTATCATACTTGGGACTTCAGTATCATCCATGACGCAGGTATATAAAATGAGAGATCTCCCCTAGCTTCACCCATCTCATTATGATATCTGTTGTTTGCCTACATCACTCATTGCCCCAAACTGCAGAGGCTGCCTGACAGTTTTAAGAACATGCTGATGGGTGAAGATCCGCCAAATAATGTGAAGGTGCGACAGGCCGGCAGCGGGTTTCGCAGGCTGTGGGATGTGGAGTTGGTGATCAAGAAGGGCCACATGTACTTGTCTCGTGGGTGGGAGAAGTTCTACCGTGCCTACGACCTGCGGCTGGGGTACTTCCTTCTCTTCAGTTACGACGACGACGCCACCATGCTCATCGTGAAGGTGTTCAACGCGACTATGTGTCGCATGCGCTACGCTGAAGATTATGATGCCGGTACGTTATGCCTCTTCTTATTCCTCTACATTTGGCTTTGTCTCACATCGATTGTTAACAGTCATTGTTGCATTTGGACAGGTAATGGGAGCAGCAGCAGCGACAATGGCTACAACCAAAGCAGCAGCGACCAAGGCTGTAGCGAAAGCAGCAGCGATTCTGGCTGTAGCGAAAGCAGCAGCGATTCTGGCTGTAGCGAAAGCAGCAGCGATTCTGGCAGCAGCATAGACAACAAGAAGGATGATCCGGACTGGAGTGCAGGAGAAGAGGAGCAGAGTGGGGATGAGGAGCTGCAGGATAACGATGGGCATCAGGCTGAGGATGACCTAGCGCTGGTGGTGGCTGACCAAGGGCAAGAGATGGTGGTGGCTAACCATGGGCAAGAGATGGTGGTGGCTGACCATGGGCAAGAGATGGAGGTGGCTGAGGATGACCTAGTGATGGTCGTACCTGAAGGTGGCCTCGCGATGGTGGTGGTGCCTGACAATGACCACGCACCGGTGGTGGCGCCGGCGATCCCACAGCTGGGCGACATGACCACGCCAATTGAGGTAGAAGACTACATCCCACTGCCTCCACCGCCTCCACCGCCTCGCCGCTCTTGGCGCATCAGACTGAGGAAGGAGAAGGAGAAGAACAATGCATGAGAACTGAACTTTGTCAGGTATGTCAGATCTCCAAAATGATATATATATACTTAGTTACCTATGTTACCTCTAATATGCTTAGTTTCCTATAGGTTAGCTTCATTTTACCTAAGTTGGCTCTAATATGCTAACTTAGAGCTTATATGCTTAGTTTCCTATAGATTAGCTCCAAAATAACTTATGTTAGCACAAAATGATCAAGTTTACATAATAAGCTTATAGTCTTTTTCTTATTCTTCTTCTTTTCCAAAATGACATAGGTTAGCTTCATTTTACCTAAGTTGGCTCTAATATACTAACTTAGAGCTTATATGCTTAGTTTCCTATAGGTTAGCTCCAAAATAACTTATGTTAGCACAAAATGATCAAGTTTACATAATAAGCTTATAGTCTTCTTCTTATTCTTCTCTTTTCCAAAATTCTTCTTATTCTTCTTCTAGTGTTCTTCTTCTTCTAGTATTCTTCTAGTATTCTTCTAGTCTTCTTTTTCTTCTTCTAACTTCTTGTTTATCATTTTGCAGATTTGATTTAATTCACGGAAGCTTGCATGGATGGAGTGCTTCTTTTCCATTTGTGTTTTCATTTTGTATCAATGTGAAACTTTTGTGAATTGATAGATAACGGTGTTGGATGAACAATGTGAAACTTTTGTAATATGTAACGATGGAACTTGTGTGTTGCCTATGTATGTATATATGATGGAACTTGTGTGTTGGCTATGTATGTATATATGATGGAACTTGTGTGTTGGCTATGATTGTTATATGGATGCTTGTTGTATATATATGTGTGTTGGATATCTCATAGGTGAAATAGTGACCTGAGATTAAGAAAAAAAATTAAAAAAATTGTTACTAATGGCGCATTACAGTGTGGTGCGCCATTAGTATAGCAGACACTAGTGGCGCACCGTGGGCAAAACTAATGGCGCAGATACTAATGGCGCACCAGTGATGTGCCATTAGAAAAAAATTCTAGTGGCGTGATACTAATGGCGCACCAGTGATGCGCCATTAGTAGGCAAAATTGGTGCGCCATTAGTAGCCCTTTTCCTAGTAGTGATATAGCGGTGATCCAGCAAGTTGCAGTTCTAGTACCACTTGTACTATCTTTGAACGACCCAAACTTGTATCGGACTGAAATGAGTATTACTCCAGGAAAGCATCAACATGTTTCTGTCCACACACATTCTGAGAAAGCATCGATCAACATGTTAAAACTTAGGCTACTACCAATGCAAAGGTGCTTACATGAGGTGCTAAATGTATTAAATATCTTAGCAACTAGTCTTCTCAATGCATAGTTGCTTAGCTTTTGTAGCTAAGCTCCTCTCATTGAATTGTTTAATAATTAAACTCCTTCATCTATTAGTTAGTAGTTATTTTGCATAGGTCCACGTGCTTAGCACTGTTTCCTCTTGGGGTCATCATAATGTTCTCTCTCCTCTTTAATTTCTTTGCCACCTCACATTTCTGCCTATGTGGCATCCTTAGCACCTGTACACCATGGATCATTGGGAGGGATCTTAAAGAACTTGGTAAAAGTTAACTCCAGGCCAGCTGCGGACAAGTCTCAGCTTCTTCTCCCGCATTATTCAACTCTTGCTGGCAGACTCGACTACAATATAATAGCAGTGGCGCAGAGTCACACTCGTTCGTTGGTCTTTGATCTCTCATTATAGAAATATCCTTAACTGCACTAAGGACCAGAACTGTTCAACGACTAGTCCTCACACGTGCCGCTCTCTGCAGCGTAATTACCATACGCTCCCTCGCCTCGGTGTCGAATACGAGCGTCTCACTCTCACCAACGACTATGGACAGGAAAATAAGCGGCGTTGTGGACGATTTTGTGGCCAAAATCCGATAGTTCAGAGGCCTACTAACAACCGGGTGATATACTTTTCTCCCGCCCGCCAACATGCCAGCATTGCATGCATGCATGCATGAGTCCGTTTTTGGCAGAAATGACAAATTTAATCTATAGACGAAAAGAATTCATAAAATGAACTGTTGATGAAAAAAAATTATTCGGCTGACTTTTTATGTAGCGCCCGACAGCTAGGCGCCACACTACACTATGCAGCGCCTGACTGACAGGCGTTACACATCTGGCCAACGTCAAACTACGAAATATCTAAAAATTACTAAGTCAGTGTGCAACGCCTGCGAGCTAGGCGCTACAGTATACAGTGTAGCGCCTAGAGCATAGGCGCTGCACTAGTGTCTAACACGCTGCACTAGTGTCTAATGCGCTGTGCTAGAAGAAAAAACTATACAGTAGAGCAGTCGCTACGATCGGTTTCACGGTAAGTAAAACTTCTTAAATCAAGGCAGGTGAGAGAAAATATATTAAACACTGGGTCCCATGGTTGGAATAGGACGGGAGAGTATAGTAGTAGTATGGAAGGGCACGCCCAGACCCAGCGGATGGAATCACCAGAAGTGACTTTTGTGATGTTGTACACACACTCCTCCGCCCCTGTCCGAACGGCGTCAGCGTGTGAAGCAATCGCGCGCTCCGACGCGCGGCTGCGATGAAAGAAATCTGTTTTCACTAGTGCAGCGCCCAACCATTAGGCGCTACACTATACAGTGCAGCGTCTAGCAATCAGGTGTTGCACATCGACTTAGTAATTTTTAGGCATTTTATGGTTGGAAGCTGGTCAGACATGTAACGCCTGTCAGTCAGGCGCTGCACAGTATAGTGTGGCGCCTAGCTGTCGGGCGCTACATAAAAGGCAATCCCTTCACGACCATTTGCCAAAGTGAGATCTGATAGAGATAATAAGATAAATATTTTTGGTATTTTTTATGATATAGATTGAAAGTAAAGATTGCAAAATAAAATAAAGCGGAGACTTATATGATGGAAAATAGACCCGGGAGCCATAGGTTTCACTAGTGGCTTCTCTTAAGATAGCATAAGCATTACGGTGGGTGGGCAAATTACTGTCAAGCAATTGATATAAAAGTGCATAATTATGAGAATATCTAGGTATGATCATGTATATAGGCATCACGTCCGCGACAAGTAGACCAAAATGATTCTGCATCTACTACTAATACTCCACACATCGACCGCTATCCAGCATGCATCTAGAGTAGTAAGTTCATAAGAACAGAGTAACGCATTAGGCAAGATGACATGATGTAGAGGGATAAACTGAAGCAATATGATATAAACCCCATTTTTTATCCTTGATGGCAACAATACAATACGTGTCGTTTCCCCTACTGTCACTTGGATCGAGCAATGCAAGATTAAACCCAATGCTAAGCACTTCTCCCATTGCAAGAAGGATCAATCTAGTAGGCCAAACCAAACTGATAATTCGAAGAGACTTGCAAACATAACAAATCATACATAAAAGAATTCAGAGGAGATTCAAATATTGTTCATAGATAGTCTTGATCAAAAACCCACTGAGGGAGTCCCGGACTAGGGGGTGTCCGGATAGCCGGACTATCGTCACGGCCGGACTCCAAGACTATGAAGATACAAGATTGAAGACTTCGTCCCGTGTCCGGATGGGACTTTCCTTGGCGTGGAAGGCAAGCTTGGAGATACGGATATGTAGATCTCCTACCATTGTAACCGACTCTGTGTAACCCTAACCTATCCGGTATCTATATAAACCGGAGGGTTTTAGTCCATAGGACGAACAACAATCATACCATAGGCTAGCTTCTAGGGTTTAGCCTGCTTGATCTCGTGGTAGATCTACTCTTGTACTACCCATATCATCAATATTAATCAAGCAGGAGTAGGGCATTACCTCCATCGAGAGGGCCCGAACCTGGGTAAAAACATTGTGTCCCTTGTCTCCTGTTACCATCCGCCTAGATGCACAATTCGGGACCCCCTACCCGAGATCCGCCGGTTTTGACACCGACATTGGTGCTTTCATTGAGAGCTCATGTGTGTCGTGTGTCGTCACCGATAGGCCCGATGGCTCCTTCGATCATCCACGACACAGTCCAGGGTGAGACCTTTCTCCCCGGACAGATCTTCGTATTCGGCGGCTTTGCACTGCGGGCTAATTCGCTTGGCCATCTGGAGCAGATCGAAAGCTACGCCCCTGGCCATCAGGTCAGATTTGGAAGTTTGAACTATCGGCCGATATCGCGAAGACTTGATCTTGACGGATTGAAACGCAACTAAGCGTGCCGCACTATCTCGATGGGCATGATCTTGCTCTGCAGCGAGCAGTGCCACGAGGCCGCACCGGCATCCGCTCCGACCCTTAATCCGGGCGGATTCCCCATTCGAGGGCGAGTGGTTGGACACCGCCTCGGGGCTACAATCTCTCGGCGATTGAGCGAACTCTATCCTGTCGCTGCGAAGACCCCGACTCCGGGGTGCCGGACTCCTTTCCGTACTCTGGACCCCCCACGCCCCTACCAATCGAATCCGATTGGGCGCCGGTCATGGAGTTCGCCGCCGCGGACATCTTTCAGCACTCGCCCTTTGGCGACATCCTGAATTCACTAAAGTATCTCTCTTTATCCGGAGAGCCCTGGCCGGACTACGGTCAGGAAGGTTGGGACGCGGACGACGAAGAAACTCAACGCCCACCCACCACCCACTTCGTAGCCACGGTCGAAATCTTACACGACGTGCTCGATTTCGACTCCGAAAACATCGACGGACGACGATGTAGGAGACAACAATGAGCCAGCACCTATAGGATGCTGGACAACCACCTCATCCCATGATGTATACATGGTGGATACACCTAAAGGAAATGAAGACGAGGAACAACAGGACGCTATGAAGGATAAATCCCTTAAAAAGCAGTCAAAACGGCAACGTAAACGCCGGACCAAGTCCTGCCTCAAAAGAGACCCAGCCATAGAGCAGGGCGAACCGGTGGACGACGAACATGCTATCGAGCAATCGTCCGAACAAAACAACTTGGATAAACAACCCGTCCCCGTGAAAGATAACAGTCCGGACGATCTCACGCCGGACAAATCGCTGGAGCAAGATAACCTCCAGAAAAGGCTCGGCGCCACTGCGCGTAGCCTAAAAAAGCAGAAGCTGAAGCTCAAAACAGCGGAAGATGCACTCAGGATCAGATGGAGCAAAATATTCAACACCGCAGACAAATACGGCGACAGTTGCCGAACAAAGAGCTACCCAAAAGAAAGCTACTGCCCGAATTTGACGAGGAGGCCTTAGATCCCCCACAATCAAAGAATAAAATGGCCACCCGGTCGGATGGACGACCCCACGGCAAAAAGAGAGCGGCAAATGGCGCCGCACACAAGCTGGTATGCGATCCGCATATGGATTCACATCAAAAGGATGTCCCAGTTAGGTCCATCTATGGGCCAAGAAAGCAAGCTCTTTAAAGCACTGCAACAGGCCAAAATTCCGAACATCACGGCACACCCAAATATAGGGGCGCCGCACATCCCCTATGTTTCACCGATGAGGTACTGGATCATGAATTCCCAGCGGGATTCAAACCCGTAAACATAGAGGCATACGATGGAACAACATAACCTGGAGTCTGGATTGAGGATTACATCCTCCACATACACATGGCTAGAGGAGATGATCTCCATGCCATAAAATACTTACCAGTCAAACTCAAAGGGCAGCTCGACATTGGCTTAAAAGCCTCCCAGAAAATACCATTGGAAGCTGGGAAGAGCTCGAGGACGCGTTTCGGGCAAATTTCAGGGGACCTATGTCCGCCCTCCGGATGCAGACGATTTAAGTCACATAACTCAACAGCCCAAAGAGTCAGCCCGGAAATTCTGGAACAGGTTCCTTACTAAAAAGAACCAAATAGTCGACTGTCCGGACGCCGAAGCCTTAGCAGCTTTCAAACACAACGTCCGAGACGAATGGCTCGCCAGACACCTCGGCCAAGAAAAGCCGAGAACCATGGCCGCATTAACAAGCCTCATGACCCGCTTTTGTGCGGGAGAGGATAGCTGGCTAGCAAGATGCAGCACCAGCGACCCAAGTACATCCGAAGTTAGGGATGGAAACGGGAAACCACGGCGCAACAAGGACCAGCACCGGATTAAAAGGAACGGTCCAAAGAGCGAGGCAGTCAACGCCGGATTCAAAAGCTCACGGCAGAACAACAAAAAACTGCCCCTCAAGGACAATAGCGATGAGCTATCCAACTTTCACAAAATCTTGGACAAGATATGTCAAATCCACAGTACTCCTGGGAGGCCTGCAAACCATACCCACATAAATTGTTGGGTCTTCAAACAGTCCAGCAGACTCAACGCCGAACACAAGGGGCTCGACACACCAAGCGAAGATGATGACGAGCAGCACAAGCAGAGCCCCGGAAAACAAAGGAATTTCCCACACGAGGTAAAAACAGTAAACTCACTTCACGTGATCAAAGGGAAAAACAGAGCGGCGCCCACTAAAATGCACGCCGCACATTGGTTGTCAAAACCAATCACCTTCGACCATGAGGACTATTCCGAAAATATCCGGAACGCAGGATGGACTGCCTTGATATTGGATCCTATAATCAACGGATTTCAATTTACACAAGTCCTCATGGATGGCGGCAGTGACATAAACCTGATATATCAGGACACAATCCGCCGGATGGGGATAGACCCAACAAAAATTCGCCCTAGCAACACCTCCTTTAAAGGGGTAGTGCCAGGCCCATATGCCCATTGCACGGGCTACATACTGCTTGAAGTTGTGTTCGGCTCATCCGACAACTTCCGTCGCGAAAGGTTAATCTTCCATATCGCCCCATTTAAAAGTAGCCATCAAGCACTATTGGGACGTGAAGCTTACGCCCGCTTTAACGCAATACCGCACTATGCATCTCTTACACTTAAAATGCCCGGTCCACGCGGCATCATCTCATTAAAAGGGAGTATTAAGTGTCACTCGAGCACGGAAGAATGCGAGGCTGCCTTGACAGCCCCACACCAATCCGGCTCCGCTAACCAAAGAACCTGAATAGGTAATCCGAACCCCGGACACGGTTAGACGAGTCCGGCGCCTGATAGCGGCACACCCCCATACGAGGGGCTGCACGCATGTATCACACGAGACACTAAAGCTCAATTTCATTAACTTCTTTGAATCGTACTCTGTTTATTTACTATAAAGTACATCTTTCGCACGATCCTTTTTTTTAAACTAAGTTCCTCTCTTTTACAGATGAACAACGTGCTACACCTGTCCAGGATACGGCACAACGGAGACACATGCACAGACGTGCAGTAGGGACCCGTTGCAAGGATTCTTTTCAGATTAAGACCCTGCGTAAACCTTTTTTACTGTCTCTTGTTGATATACATCCCCCGGTTTCTTACTATAACCGAGGAGGAGGCTGGCGTTTTGGCATTGTCCGCACCAGAATTTTTGCACGTACCTTGAGACAAGGGGCTTAGGGCACTATTCTGCCCGTTTTTATAAAGACCGAACACCTTAGGGAGTGTTCGGCGTCTCGAGTTAGGCCTTATATGCATCAGCTCCGAATCATGTCTTTGGTCAAATGTTGGGTTGCCCGGCTCCTGTGTTTTGCTGCCTTACGTTCCGTTTTCACGGCTAACGCGGCACCAGGAGAACTACTGCGATTGTGCCCCGGTTCGGCCGGGTGAGCACCTCAGTAGAGAAAGCCGAAAACTGACTGTCGTGATATAGCGAGAGACTGGTCAACCACTCGATGACTCACTGGAATGTTTAGGATTCCTCCGCATTAACGAAGGACCGGTTTTCGGTCAGGCACATACGCACCCCAAATTCGGGAGAGTGCGGTGCCCCCAGGGGCTATATAGTAGCCCCACCCTCGAACTCCCATGGCTAAGTGAAAGTGATAAAGCATTATAGTCTGGTTGCCTGGTTTGCTATGCTATCACCTCCTTAACAGGACCAAGACGTTGGATTAAGTGTGAAAAAGTGCTTTCTTTGCAAACACCCCCGCACTATGTGCGTGGGGGCTGAAGCCAAGGACTGCCATCTTTCAGGTTATATACACATATACATAAACGGCCGCACAGGGAGTAGTTTACTACTTGAACGCACAAGTATAAAAAGCTCTTACATTACACTGAAACATTGTTTTCACAAATCATACATGTCATTTAAACATAACATCCTTCGAGCACTGCGCCTCTATTAAACAAGCGCCCTGCAGGACTTCTTCAAAGTAGTGCTCGGCAGGTACTCGGCTTCTGTCCGAATCTTGGGATGCAACATCGGTGGCCTTCATCTCTGCCCAGTATGTCTTGACACGGGCCAGAGCCATCCGCGCTCCCTCAATACACGCCGACCGCCTCATTGCGTCGATACGTGGTACCGCACCAAGGAACTGCTGCACTAAACCAAAATAACTCTTCGGCTGGGGTCCGCCCGGCCACAAATGAGTCATGACATGCTTCATGGCAAGTCCGGATAGTCGGTTCAGCTCGGCCCATTCGGCCAACCAATCAGTTAACGGAAGAAGACGCTCCAGACTATAGAATTGCAACCAATATAGCTCTTCCCTTCTGTGCCCCTTCTGGCTCCGGAAGTGCTCAACTGCGTCTGCAGCGCTCGCCGCCAAGTCTAGATAAGCATCCTCCGAACTCCACAACTTGTCAAATTGAGCATACTTTGGATCCGTATATTTCCTCCGCAGCAAAAACGGTTTCCCAGCCGCAATAGCCCCGGCTTGACTCAGCTCCTCTTTGGCAGCTCTCCAAGCGGAACGGGCATCTTTGGATTCGGCGGTGGCCTTTTTTAGGCCCTCTTGCTCCACTTGACGTTCTTTTTCAAGAACCTCGCAGTGGTCGGTAATATTCTTCAACTTTCTCGCCATATCGGTCATTTCCTCCCTGCTTCGGCAGTGAGCAGCCAGTTCGGCTTTTAGCTCTTCGGCCGCCTTCAAAGCGGCCGCATTACTGACCCCGGCTTGCTATTTCGCTCGGGCGAGTTCCGCCCGCAGCTCCTCCACGGCAGCGGCACCATCTGCATTAAGCATCCGAATAGTAAGACATGGGCGTCAAGCTCCCTTACAAGGTGTCCGCATAGAAGTCGCATACCTTGTGACTCGTCAAACCGTTTATTAACCAGCGCGATGTCTGCATCCGCCTCGTCAAGTTGCCGCTTTAGTTCGGCATATTCATTAGTCCGGCTGGCCTCCGGACGCCCCGCCACCTGTTTAGGAGCGGCGACATGTTATAATCGAAATTTGATCCTCGCACGTTGTCAATTTTGACAACATACCGAGTCTCGAAGGGCTACTATCTATAAAGGGCGCATTTTGTATGCATAACTGTCAGAAGGTACAACATTTTTGCGTACCTCAAACCCCGTCAGTAAGCTTCTGTCGGCTTCATGCAATCCACTCTCCGCGGATGCTATTCTTTCAATCACCGTACCCATTAGAGCACGGTGATCTTCTGAGATAGCCGCTCGCCAAAGCAGATCCTTCAGCTCCTCCGATCGCACACCCCTTGGCGCCGGACCTTCTGGCCCCGTCGGACTTGGGGGAACCCTCCGCGACGACACCTCAGGGTCGTCCGCCTCACATGAGGGTGCGACAGGTGGAGGCGTTTCGCTCTCCATCATCTCCGGAAGAAGATCCCCCGAAGACGAGCTCTGCTGCGAAGGGCTGAGATCGAACTACAAGGTACAATATCGGTTATCTTGAAATAAATCTGAGGATGTTTCTTATTCACAAGACCCTACTTTTCACTTACGACTCATTTGGAGGGCTGATCGCCTTGGGAAATAGTGCGGCTGGGCTACTCCCAGCGCGGACTCTCCGACGAAGATCTCTTCCCCTCTTGAGGCCTTGACCTCCAGATCTTCAAGCGGTCCTCTTCTCTCCTTGGAGGGTGGGATTTTTGATCCCTCCCTCCTCAAAGACCTCCTTCATGGAGGCAGTTGCCTCCCCGCTCCCCTCGCCTTCTTTAAAAGGCGCGGCCTGCAACATCTTAGCCAGCATGGGGTCTGGCGTGTTCTCTGGGAGGGGAGCCGGACACCTTATTAACTTTGCTTTGGCTATTCACTCCCGTTCAAAAAACGGCTCCTTTAAAGGGCATCTACATGTGATAAATAAATGAACAACTTATCCGGTTACAGGACTACTTACTTGAGTATCTGGGCGATTGCAGCTTAGTCCTGCGTCCTTAGTCAAGTCCGGACACTTCTCTTGTGATCCGAAGAACAGTTTATACATCTCCACGGGCGTTGTGCCCATAAAATTTTGGAGAGCTCGTGGTCCCTCCGGATTAAATTCCCACAGGAGCAGGGGGCGACGTTTGTAGGGCTGAAGGCGCCGGATCAACATAACATGTGCCACTGCAACTAGATTGATCTCTCTTTCTTGGAGGTCTCGAATAAGGCCCCGCAGCAAAGGAACGTCTTTGGACGGCCCCCAGTCGAGTCCCTTGTTGACCCATGATGCCAGCCGCTGTGGTGGACCTGAGCGAAAGGTGGGAAGTGCCGCCCATTTGGTGACCCTAGGAGCGGTAATATAAAACCACTCCTGTTGCCACAAACCAAGCTCCTTTTGAAAAGAGCCTTCGAGCCACGGAGCATCAACGCATTTGCTTATAACCGCCCCTCCGCACTCTGCTTGTTGCCCCCCGATCTCCTTTGGCTCCACCTTGAAGGTCTTGAGCCACAATCCAAAGTGGGGGGTAATATGGAGGAAGGCCTCACATACTACAATGAATGACGAGATGTGGAGGGCGGACTCAGTTCAAGTCATGGAAATCAAGCCCATAATAAAACATGAGCCCCGCACAAAGGGATCCGTCGGAAGCCTAAACCCGAAGGAGGTGGGACCACGAACACCACGTTCTCGCCGGGCTCAGGAGTGGGAATAACCTGCCCTGGAGCAGGCAGCCTATGCGAGATCTCGCCGGTTAGATACCTGGCGTCCCGCAGCTTTAGCACATCTTCCTCTATGACGGAGCAAGGCATCCATCGGCCGTGCTGGTCGGAACTGGACATTGTCGAAGGTCCGAAGTGCCTAAATCTGAAGCTTTGGGTGTTGGAACTCGAAGCGCAAGGCGAACTCGATGGAGGGTGTAAAAAGAACAGGGCCTTGGTCTCATTATAAAGGGGTTGAATACCAAGAGCCCACCCCGTGGCCGATTAGGACTCGCCTTTGATAGAGGAGGCGTGCAAACGGGCGCGGTTGGGTTACCCACGTCCGTATTGATGAGAATCCCGGAATAAGGGGGCACGATCTATGCTTTGATAAGACGTGCCAAGGAAACCGCCTCGCTAAACGCGCTAAGGCGAAAAAGGTAAAAAACGATTCATATAAAGGCCTGGCCGTGGTGTGATGTCACGCCGTGGAATACGTCAGCAGATCTGTGCGAAAGTTATTCTCTCTACGGTGGTATGTGGAACTTGTTTTGCAGAGCCGGACACTATCCTGGTGTACAAAACCTTCTATGAAGTATTCGGAGGAGGAACCCGCCTTGCAATGCCGAAGACAATATGCGCGCCGGACTCATCGTCATTGAAGTCTGGTTCGAGGGGGCTCTTGAGGAGTCCGGACAAGGGGTGTCCGGATAGCGGACTATCGTCATGGCGGGCTCCAAGACTATGAAGATACAAGATTGAAGACTTCATCCGTGTCCGGATGGGACTTTCCTTGGCGTGGAAGGCAAGCTTGGCGTCGGATATGTAGATCTCCTACCATTGTAACCGACTCTGTGTAACCCTAACCTATCCGGTGTCTATATAAACCGGAGGGTTTTAGTCCATAGGACGAACAACAATCATACCATAGGCTAGCTTCTAGGGTTTAGCCTCCTTGATCTCGTGGTAGATCTACTCTTGTACTACCCATATCATCAATATTAATCAAGAAGGAGTAGGGTATTACCTCCATCGAGAGGGCCCGAACCTGGGTAAAAACATCGTGTCCCTTGTCTCCTGTTACCATCCGCCTAGAAGCACAGTTCGGGACCCCCTACCCGAGATCCGCCGGTTTTGACACCGACACCCACCATTCATCGGATCTCGACAAACACACCGCAAAAAGAATTACATCGAATAGATGTCCAATAGAATCGAGGAGAACTTTGTATTGAGATCCAAAGAGAGAGAAGAAGCCATCTAGCTAATAACTATGGAGTCGAAGGTCTGTGGTAAACTACTCACACATCATCAGAGAGGCTATGTTGTTGATGTAGAAGCCCTCCATGATCGATCCCCCCTCCGGCGGAGCACCGGAAAAGGCCCCAAGATGGGATCTCACGGGTACAGAAGGTTGCAGCGGTGGAAATAGGGTTTCGTGGTGCTCTCGGATTTTTTCGGGGTACATGGGTATATATAGGAGGAAGAAGTAGGTCGGTGGTGCTACGAGGGGCCCACGAGGGTGGGGGCACGCCCAGGGGGGAAGGCGCGCCTCACTGCCTCATGGCCTCCTCGCTTCTTTCTTGACGTCCACTCCAAGTCCCCTGGATCACGTTTGTTCCAAAAATAACTCTCCCGAAGGTTTCATTCCGTTTGATATTCCTTTTCTGCGAAACACTGAAATAGGAAAAAAACATCAATTTG
Organism: Aegilops longissima; assembly: GCA_021605205.1. Lineage (NCBI taxonomy): Eukaryota > Viridiplantae > Streptophyta > Magnoliopsida > Poales > Poaceae > Aegilops > Aegilops longissima. The sequence goes on along the minus strand of CM038682.1, from coordinate 39,633,302 downwards.
CACTGGGCCTTGGGTTAATAGGTTAGTCCCAAAAGTAATATAGAAGTGTTTAGTAAAGCCCATTAAACATCTGAAACAGATTATATAATAGCATGGAACAATAAAAAATTATAGATACGTTGGAGACGTATCAAGCATCCCCAAGCTTAATTCCTGCTCGTTCTCGACTAGGTAAATGATAAAAACAGAATTTTTGATGTGGAATGCTACCTAGCATAATTCTCAATGTAATTTCCTTTATTGTGGCATGAATGTTCAGATCCGAAAGATTCAAGACAAAAGTTTAATATTAACATGAAAATAATAATACTTCAAGCATACTAACAAAGCAATCATGTCTTCTCAAAATAACATGGCCAAAGAAAGTTAACCCTACAAAATCATGTAAGCCGCCATGACAACAATGATGTTCAAGATCTATCCAGAGCAAATTCTGCTAAGTGTGGATAAACAGGTTTTGTAGATTGATGCAATTAATTTGGATCTGACGCTGTTCAGAAAAGAAAGGTAAAATCAAAGTTTAATATCACAGCAGTTAAAGAGCTAGCGTATTGACAAGATTTCTGCATCTAAGAAGGGGATTAAGTGATTAAGGAAGGAACATAAACAGATTCCGCATGTTTTAAGTCTTATCTTTGGATCAAAATAAGGATCAAACTAAGGTATGATGAAGAACGACGACGATCTCTGAAGAACTTCGAGAAACCCTAATGGAGATCTATAGTGGAGAAAGGAGAGGCACTTACTGGATCCACTAAGCAAAGGAGAGGCGCCGCGGTTTCTCTGGTCACGTTCAGGTCGATGCAGCGGCCAGGGTCGAGGAAGTTGACGAGCTCGGCGGCGGCAGTGCTCAGGCGCGCAGATGCGTCGCAGAGAGAGGTGGAAGACGAGAAGGAAAAGGGGGGGGATGAAAAGGCTGCCTGGCCCTATTTATAAGGAAAGGGGTAGCAGGCGGGCGCAAGAATGGAGGAGGCCAAAGAATGATTATCTAGCTTTTCCAACACCTCGATTTTCAGGATGGTTATTAAAGATAAGGATATATTAGATGTGTTGGGTATTATGTGAAATTAATGGCAGATGACGTCATGGCGGGTTACAATATCTTGCGAGAACAAGTGAAGAAGGATTTTTCCGAAGTGTTGAAGATTGACATGAACAAGTTCAAATCAACCTGGGGCCTAATGTTGGGGATATAACTATTAGGTATGACTCGCCCAGGAGGGTCCGGGTTATACCAACGGCGGTTCATTGTCATGAAGCCCATGAAGGTGTCGAAGATGGCGGTTCATGAGGATGACTTACTAAGAGCCTGATACGTCTCCAACATATCTATAATTTATGAAGTATTCATGCTATTATATTATCTGTTTTGGATGTTTATGGGCTTTATTAAACACTTTTATATTATTTTTTGGGACTAACCTATTAACCCAGAGCCCAGTGCCAGTTTCTTGTTTTTTCCCTTGTACGTTTCAGTGTTTCGCAGAAAAGGAATATCAAACGGAGTGCAAACGGAATGAAACCTTCGTGAGCATGATTTTTGGAACGAACGTGATCCAGGAGACTTGGAGTTGAAGTCAAGGAAGCTTCGAGGTGGCCACGAGGCAGGGAGGCGCGCCTGCCCCCCTGGGCACGCCCCCATCCTCGTGGGCCCCTCGTGGCTCCCCTAACCGACTTCTTTTGCCTATATATATATTCATATACCCTAAAAACATCAAAGAACAGAATAGATCGGGAGTTCCGCCGCCGCAAGCCTCTGTAGCCACCAAAAACCAATCGGGACCCTGTTCCGGAACCCTGCCGGAGGGGGGATCCCTCACCGGTGGCCATCCTCATCATCCCGGCGATCTCCATGACGAGGATTGAGTAGTTCACTCTCGGGGCTGAGGGTATGTACTAGTAGCTATGTGTTTGATCTCTCTCTCTCTCTCTCTCTCTCTCTCTCTCTCTCTCGTGTTCTTGATTCAGCACGATCTTGATGTATCGTGAGCTTAGCTATTGTAGTTGGATCTTATGATGTTCTCCCCCTCTACTCTCTTGTAATGGATTGAGTTTTCCCTTTGAAGTTATCTTATCAGATTGAGTCTTTAAGGACTTGAGAACACTTGATGTATGTCTTGCATGTGCTTATCTGTGGTGACAATGGGATATCACGTGATCTACTTGATGTATGTTTTGATGACCAACTTGCGGGTTTCGTAACCTCGTGAACTTATGCATAGGGGTTGGCACACGTTTTCGTCTTGACTCTCCGGTAGAAACTTTGGGGCACTCTTTGAAGTACTTTGTGTTGGATTGAATAGATGAATCCGAGATTGTGTGATGCATATCGTATAACCATACCCACGGATACTTGAGGTGACATTGGAGTATCTAGGTGACATTAGGGTTTTGGTTGATTTGTGTCTTAAGGTGTTATTCTAGTACGAACTCTTGAATGGATCGATCCGGAAGAATAACTTTGAGGTGGTTTCGTACCCTAAAATAATCTCTTCGTTTGTTCTCCGCTATTAGTGACTTTGGAGTGACTCTTTGTTGCATGTTGAGGAATAGTTATATCCAGTTATGTTATTATTGTTGAGAGAACTTGCACTAGTGAAAGTATGAACCCTAGGCCTTGTTTCAACGCATTGCAATACCGTTTACGCTCACTTTTATCATTATTTACCTTGCTGTTTTTATAATTTCAGATTACAAAAACCTATATCTACCATCCATATTGCACTTGTATCACCATCTCTTCGCCGAACTAGTGCACCTATACAATTTACCATTGTATTGGGTGTGTTGAGGACACAAGAGACTCTTTGTTATTTGGTTGCATGGTTGCTTGAGAGAGACCATCTTCATCCTACGCCTCCCACGGATTGATAAACCTTAGGTCATCCACTTGAGGGAAATTTGCTACTATCCTACAAACCTCTGCACTTGGAGGCCCAACAACGTCTACGAGGAGAAGGTTGCATAGTAGACATCAAGCTCTTTTCTGGCGCCGTTGCCAGGGAGGTGAGTGCTTGAAGGTCTTTTAGATCTTGCTATCGAATCTGTTAGTTTCTTGTTTTATCACTAGTTTAGTCTATAAAAGAAAACTAAAAATGGAATTAAGGTTGCCTCATATGCTTCATCTTTTTAATGTCTTTCATGAAAATGTTGGGAAGGAAAATTGTGCTCAAGTACTAGAAGAAGAATTACATAGAATGTTTGGCACTAAATCTTTGAATGATGAGCATGATTGCAATGTTGTTATTATGAATTCTTTGAATACCCATGATGCTAATGATATGCAAAGCCACAAGCTTGAGGATGCTATGTTTGATGAAGATGATATATTTAGTCCCCCAAGTTTTGATGTGCAAATTTATTATGATTAAAGCATGCCTCCTATCTATGATGATTATTGTGATGACACGTATGCTATAAAGAATAAAGATAACCATGAAACTTGTCATCATGATTTTAATTTTCAATTGGATTATGCTTCACATGATAGTTATTTTGTTCAGTTTGCTCCCACAACTATTGATGAGAATAAATTTGCTTATGTGGAGAGTAGTAAAATTTCTATGCAAGTAGATCATGAAAAGAATGCTTTATGTGCTGGTTATATTGTTGAATTCATTCGTGATGCTACTGAAAATTATTATGAGAGAGGATCATATGCTTGTAGGAATTGCAATAATATCAAGTTTCCTATCTATGTGCTTAAAGTTTTAAAGTTATGCTTGTTTTGCCTTCCTATGCTAGTTGATTATTGTTCTCATAAGTTGTTTCCTCACAAAATCCCTATGCATAGGAAGTGGGCTAGACTTAAAAGTGCTAGTAATATTCTTCATGATGCTCTCTTTATGTTTCAATTCTTATCTATTATGTGAGCATCATTGAAATCATCATGCCTAGCTAGGGGCGTTAAATGATAGCGCTTGTTAGGAGGCAACCCAATTTTATTTTAGTTCTTTGCCTTTTGCTTCTGTTTAGTAATAAATAATCCATATAGATTTTGTTTAGATGTCTTTTTGTGTTTTAATTAGTGTTTGTGCCAAGTAAGACCTATAGGATCTTCTTGGATGATAGTTATTTGATCTTGCTGAAAATTTCAGAAACTTTCTGTTCACGAACACAATTGTTAAAAATCACCAGAACGTGATAAAAACTGATTCCAACTGCAGCAGTTCAATAAACAAATTATCTAGGTCGTCCTATTTTGGTAGAATTTTGGAGTTCCAGAAGTATCCGTTTGATAGAGATTACTACAGATTGTTCTGTTTTTAACAGATTCTGTTTTCTATGTGTTGTTTGCTTATTTTGATGAATCTATGAGTAGTATCGGAGGGTATGAACCATAGAGAAGTTGGAATACAGTAGATATTACACCAATATGAATTTAGAATGAGTTCACAACAGTACCTAAGTGTTAGTTTTATTTTCTTATACTAACGGAGCTTACGAGTGTTCTTGTTGAGTTCTGTGTGGATGAAGCTTTTGAGATTTAGGGGGACCGTGATATGAGAGGAATTAAGGAGACAAAAAAGCTCAAGCTTGGGGATGCCCAAGGCATCCCAAGATAATATTTCATGAAGTCTCAAGCGTCTAAGCTTGGGGATGCCCCGATTGGCGGCCCACCTTTCTTCTAGTATCGGTTGATCCTAAGTTTTTTCTTCTTCACATGATGTTTGCTATTCTTAGATATCATTTTATTTTGTTTTGCTTGCTGTTTGAATAAAGTATCAAGATCTGAAATTCTTAAAAAGGGAGAGAGTCTTCATATAGCTACATAATTATTTAACTACTCATTAATCTTCACTTATATCTTTTTGGAGTAGTTTGTCATTTACTCGCGTGCTTCACTTATATCCTATGAGTAAATGGTTGAATGAATTGAATATCATAAATCTGTAATTATATATGTTTCATATGCTTATCCCATGGGGAGTAATGACTTTACATATAAGAAGTAGAGGTGGTAAATTTATTGAAGGTTAGCAAACATTGTATTGTTCACTCGAACAATTCATGAAAGAATATTGAAGGAAGAGAGATTTCACATATAAATATACTATCTTGGACATCTTTTGTAATTGTGAGCACTCATTAAAATATGACACGCTAAAAGGTTGATGTTGGACAAGGAAGACAACGTAATGGGTTGTGTTTTCTTATATCCGAAATAACGTATATTGTCATGGATCGCCCAACACGTTGAGCTTGCCTTTCCCCCTCATGCTAGCCAAATTCTTTGCACCAAGTAGAGATACTACTTGTGCTTCCAAACATCCCTTAAACCAGTATTGCCATGAGATTCCATCATACCTACCTATGGATTGAGTAAGATCCTTCAAGTAAGTTGTCATCGGTGCATGCAATAAAAATTGCTCTCTAAATATGTATGATCTTTTAGTGTGGAGAAAATAAGCTTTATACGATCTTGTGATATGGAAGCAATAAAAGCGACGGACTACATAATAAAGGTCCCTATCACAAGTGGCAATATAAAGTGGCGTTCCCTCGCATTAAGATTTTGTGCATCCAACTATAAAAGCGCATGGCAACCTCTGCTTCCCTATGCGAAGGGCCTATGTTTTATTCTTGTCTTTTACCTTATGCAAGAGTCATAGTGATCTTCACCTTTCCTTTTTATATTTTATCCTTTGGCAAGCACATTGTGTTGGAAAGATTCTGATATATATATCCAATTGGATGTAAGGTATCATGAGCTATTATTGTTGACATTACCCTTGAGGTAAAAGGTTGGGAGGCGAATTTATAAGCCCCTATCTTTCTCTATGTCTGATTAAAACTTTGAACCATAAATATCGCGTGAGTGTTAGCAATTGTGAAAGACTAAATGATAGTTGAGTATGTGAAGTTTTCTGAATCAAAGCTCTGACATTCCCATTAAAAACCAAATCTCATTAAAGTGGGAGATCTTCTTTCATGCTTGCTTTGGCGGGTGCTGATTCAATTCAATCATGTAAATAATAGGTAATTAAAAATTCAGAAATCACACCATATATGTGAGATCACCTTCCTAAAATATGGACATAATATTTTCTCGATAACCTTCCAAAACAAAATGAGATATTCCTGAATAAATCATTAATCCACGCGCTATGCCATTTATTATTATCATTATCTCTAATATTAATTAATAATTACAAGTTTCCTAATACAACAAAAAACATATATTTTTCCTAGGGGGTACGCATCCGCGCACCTTTGCTGATGGACGCCGTGCAAGACACCATGGAGGACGCCATGTCCGGATCTGACGGCGGCACGATGCTCGAGAATTCCAGGGCATGGTGGAAGGGGGGTCGTCGGGCCCCACCTACATGAGTTCGTGGACGGGGTCATACTGTATTTCTTGTTAGTCATATAGAGAGCGGGACAGACTACATTCTCGAATCAAGTGTGTTCATTCAAATGTCAATAAATTTGTTTAAGGAAATATGTACTACAATACTCGTAGTTGTCGCTGTTCGTCGCAGCCATTCATGCCAAAATAGTTTGGACATCGAGTGTTGAATCAATTTGGAAATTAAAGCATTAATGCCATTAATTAGCTAGACAATTAATTACGTATTGATTAATTAGGTCTGTTTAAATAGAAATTATTTTTGCACCGAATCAATTTGGAAACCCAGTCATTAATGCAATTAATTAATTAATTAGGCGGACACTTAATTATGCCTATATATAATTAGCAGTAGGCAAAAATAATCCCAATTAGTTGATTTGGTTGTCAGAGAATTAGGTAGGCCATTAATTTTGCTATAATTAATTAATTAAGCAAGAAGTTAATCACATTGAATCACTTTGAAAGCGCTTGTGGGCACAGACGATCATTAAGCTCTCAGCAACATGACCCAGCACCGCTTGCCAACTTGGACAACGGCTAACATGTGCTCACGACATAGGCGACCTAGCGTTGACGATAATGCTCTGCAGGATATCCACATGTTGACGGTTGTCGAAACCTTTGCGGGTGAGTACAACATGACACTACATTGCCCAGGTGGTTCATACTATAGTTGAAAGGGAGAGTGTTCCAAGAATAAGAAGGAAAAGAAACTAAAGCAATCCAGTGCTCCATGGTGTTGGAGAAGGAAAGAGTGTTCCAAAAAAAAGCGAACAAGGAAGAAAGAATATTATAGAAAATAAGTAGGAATGAGAACTAAAACTAGCGAGGAAGGAGGAACAAGAAGATGAGGTGTCGCTGCAAAATGCACCGATGTTGATATCGTGCTGGTTGGCACCAACGAAACAGGTTGGCGAAGAGGCTAGGAGTAGAAGATCTAGGGAAGGACGAGGGAGAGAAGAACGATAATTATCCTTTCTACCTATGAATGGAATCTGGGCTCGAAGTTGAGCTTATTGGTGACTAGGAATATGTTCAGGTTGCCACTCGTCTCCCATGTCCGTGTGCATTTGCAAAGTTGAATGGACCTTTGATACTAATCTTTATAGTTATTTATTGTTTTGTGTCAATAGTATGAGTTAGTTTATCCCACTCTATTATATTGTAAATATAAGAAAATCATATTTGTTGCAACGCACGACGAAGGTGAGGTGGGTTTCATCTGTTTTTAAAGGGGTATGCTCCAGCGAGAAATGCCCCGCTACGGCGGGAAACCGAGCAAGAAGCGAAGGGTCCAACAGAAAAAGGAAATGGTGCGTTGTGAGGTGGGGTTTTTTGTGTTGGGCCCTGTGTTGGAGATAACATGGCGTATAGTCCGAACAACAACTTTCTCTCTCATATATGGTCTGAATTTTTGGGAGCTCGGACTGTGAGCCTGCTGACTGCCCGTTGAATGTCGAACACACCCGGATGTATGAGGAGAAATGAGGTTTGACCTTGAAATCGACTTTAATCATTTGTTTGATTTATTTATGTATGCATTATAGGCCATAGCAATGCACGGGCGTTCTGCTAGTTTTAATTCTAATTTTGTGTGCATCGGCTGAGAGTACAAAAAGGATCAATAAAAACAATGGAGGGAGGGGTTCGTGGGAAGGGAAAAAGAGGGAGGGGAGACAAGGGAACCAACTCATCTTTAATACTAGAAGATAGAGATAACTTTAAGGACGAGGCGATCCGGTGCCCAGGCTCAGCTGCACCCATAACACAAATATATTTACAAAACACTAAAAAAATCCTCTCTTTTTTCCTCGAATATATTTTGGTGCAGGAGGTGCGCTCCAAATTACAGATAATTTGGACAACTGAGTAGCTCTCGGCAAAGAAGACAAATTTGTGATATGCGAAAAAGTTTACTGGTCATGTATTGTTCCGACCCAATTTGCTTTTTTTAAGCATCTTTTGCGAATTTTCTCTTTACGGGGTGCAGATGAGTCTGGTCTCGGAAATGGATATTCATAACTTTAATTAATATTCTTGTATTCCCTAAAAGCACGAATATTCTTTCATGGCACTTTAATATCTTTCCTAGTTTCAAGAAGTAAAATTTCAAAATGACCCTACAGAATACTAATTAGCATGATCATACCTTACCCGCCAAAAAAAAGCATGATCATACCTTGCAAGAGTTAGTGCTAATACTCCCTCCGTCCGGAAATACTTGTCATCAAAATGAATAAAAGGGGATGTATCTAGATGTATTTTAGTTCTAGATACATCTTTTTTTGTCTATTTTGATGACAAGTATTTTCGGACGGAGGGAGCCAGTGGATCATAAAATATGGACGGCTCCTACCGATTTGGGAGCGTCTTAAAACAGCTCGTCATTGGATCTGCAAACGCCATGAATCAACAACTAGACATGCCCTTTCGCAAAAAAGAAAAAGAAACAACTGCACATGCCGTGCAAATCATCTCGGAACTGGATCTGAATGCTTCACGGGTGGGGGAGGGAACACACCCACATGCTGGTGCCGGCGCCTATGCAGACCATCCGATCGCTGCACGGACGGACGAGATCGCATCGCCATAAGCAATGATTGGGTTCAAAACAGGTTGTCCACTAGGAGTATAAATCATCTATGTGACCAATGGTTAGTGGGAGATTCAGAGGTTCTACTTTAAGGACCATAGGATCAGATGCCATGCCATTCAGTGGAACCTCCATTTCTGTTAAACACTAAACCGTGGCACGTAGAAACTGTAGAGCAACCCCTGTGAATGGATTTTATGGGGTGACATGACCACATCTAATTTTATCACAACAACTTGGGTTCATTATAGATACATCTAATTTTATCCGTCTGTAAATACTTGTCAAAGAAATGGATAAATCTAGACATATTTTAGTTATAGATACATCTAATTTTATCCATTTTTTTGAAAAATATTTTGGGACGGAGGGAGTAGATCCGAACATCTTGGGTTCGCTCACCGATCCCAGACGCAACGGCTGCTAAGGAAGAGCGACATGTGCATGCACTAGACTGAACTCTGAAGTGTTAAGTAATTAGGCATAATTTCCATGATTAATTCCAGAATATTAAGCATGACGAAAACCGCTACTAACATGTGAATCTCAAGCATATTAGAAGCACTAAGCAACTTGAACACCAGCAGCACAACATCGCAAAACATGACACTGACAAACATGTTTAAGCAACGAGATGGGACACTGCAGTTATACCGATCGTTTGCGGATGAGGTAGCCGTTGGATCAGCGATGTTGTTGATGACGACGTTGGCGAGGACCGGTCACAGAAGACGATGTTGCAGACAACGACGAGCAAGATCGCCCGACCAGGACGGTAGGCGTGCCGTGATGAAGACAGCGAGCAGTCGCGCGCGTGGCGCTTACCAAAAACCTTATTCGCCCTCTCCCGTATAGGATCACAAAGGCGAGTGGTTCCGGAGACCTGCTCTCCCGTTCGCCGGTGCACGATGACGCTCGGAATGGGTTGGACTACGATGGCGGCGCAAGGAACGAGGCGTGGCAAAACCTAGATTGTTTTTCTGTGTGTTGCGGTGCCCGCAGCGTGTCTTTATATAGCGTTTGGAAAACCCTAACGAGTGCAACGTGGGAGGCCCACGTCGCACGTTCGAGTCGATTGCGGGAGCGACCCGAACCGACTAGCCTGTGACGCGTCCGTCACGACTCCAGACTCAGTTTTCCTAAACAGCAAAAATAAGGATATTTTCACTATTTTGACCCTTTCGGGGAACTTCAGCACAAAATAAACTTCACACAAACTATTCCACGATCTGACCCTTTTAATAACGCCATAGGCTGTGACATTTCTTCCTTATTTAGAAGCTTCGAGCTAGCTAGCGTTGCTGGCCTAGTCGAAACGCTACCTGGCAGGACAGAAACGCCAAAGTATGTTGTGTTGCTGGAAACGCCAAGGGTGTCTGGCGTTGCTGCCCAAGCATGAAACGCCAAGGGTTTGGCGTTTCAACTAGCTTGTTCATATTGCCATTTATTTATGAAGTGCAGCAACGCTAGCTAGCTCGGCATTTCTAAATAGAAAAAAAACGTCATGGCATGTGACGTTGCCAAAAGGGTCAGATCGTGAAATAGTTTTATACGGAGTTTATTTTATGCGAAAGTTTCTTGAAAGGGTTAAAATAGTGAAAAGGCCCAAAAATAAAGACATAATTTGTCTCGGCTCGAATTCACGAAATGCGATCGCGACATGTCGCACTAGTAGAAAACCCCCCATCAGTCCTGCTTGGTAAGGGCCTTTTGTCCCGGTTCTTGAATCGGGACTAAAGGGTCGTTACTAATACCCTGGCCCTTTAGTCCTGGTTCAGTCCAGAACCGAGACAGATGGGCCTCCACATGGCCACTGCGGGCAGCCCAGGCAGGGGGGCCACTACTAGGAAAAACCTTAGTAGTAGCGTAGGTTTTTTGCATACTAGTAGCGTGGGTGCCCGCGCTACTCCTACAGCGCTACAGCTATTTTTTAGCAGTAGCGCGGTTCTTACCCAACGCTACTCCTATTAGTAGTAGCGCTTCTATAATACCCCACGCTATAGTAGCGCTTCTATAGTACCCCACGCTACTACTAACTAATTAGGATTTAAAAAAAAAGTCAACCAATTCCATTTTATACGCTCCAAACATCCATCCATCATTTGCATCAACTAGTAGACGGTGCATTGAGTTGGAAATCCAGTACAAATACTAGTACAGGCTCAGCAAACGATTAAACAAGGGAGATGAGCCTGCCGGAGCCGCCGGCTTCCAGGTTGCCTGATCCATGTGCGCCGTCCACAGATCCAAGCTAGGTAGGACGAGATCTACAAGAAAAATAGCACACGGGGGCTCCCTTGTTAATTTTTCTACCTTGGAACATGAAGAACGGGGAGACGGGAAGGAGAGTGGGCTCACTGTTGCTGGCCGGATGCGATCTCCCGCGCGGGGAGGGAGATGTTGAGTAGCGCGCCGGCCGCGTCCTCGCCGGTGGCGGACAAATGCACAAGGAATGACACGACCCCCACGTACTGCACCGCGGCCGACATCTGCACCTTGCCGGAGGCTGGAGAAGTAGCTGCTTGGAGCTTGGTGAGGGGAAACTTGGGCGGCGGCTGGATCCAGTGGTGGAGGAGGATGAGGACGCAGCGGCTAAAAGAAAGATATGAGTTAGGGCATCTCCAGCCGTTGGCCCCCCAGGAGGGGCAAAAAATTGCCCCTTGGGACGCACCGGCGCTAAACAGCGCACTGGAGCCGTGATGCCCCCTAGTTGCGGCGCCTACGGTTAGTAAAAAAAGGCAAATACGGCGCAAAAACGACTCAAATTTAACGCAAACGTCGGCGAGTTCATTCAAACTTAAACATATTTTATAAAAAAAAAAAAAACTACCGCGGGCTACCCCCGCCGTCTCCCTCGCCGCCCGCCCACGCGGTTCTACATGCCGAGGAGGCTGTAGAACCGCGTGTAGTCACCGCCGTCGTTGTCATCGTCGTCGTCGTCGTCGCCGCCCCCGCCTACGCCTCCGCCGTCCCTGCTGCATCCCTGCCCCGGTTGGCGCGGCGGGTTGGACGGTCCGGGGGCGTCGTCGTCGTCGTCGCTGTCGAGGACCACGACGCCGTGCTCGTCCTCGCACCCACGCTTGCGGCGGCGATCTCCTCCAGGGCCCGGCGCTGCCGGACCATCTCGTCGCGGAGGTAGTCGTCCCGCGCCCACCGAATGGCGTCCTCGTCGGAGATACCGCGCCGGGCTACCTCCTCGTACTCCGCGGGCAAGCCAGGCTCCGGCTTGGGCTCGATGAGGACGAGGCAGCCAGCGGGTGGAGAGGCGTTGGCGCCGATGCGGACGCCGGAGCTGCGGGTGCGCAGCGCTGACCGGCGCGCCTGGGCTCCGGCTTGACGGGCGGAGGCGAGGCGAGCCGCCGGACGAGGAGGAGGACCCCCCGGTCTCCATGCGCCTCGGGGTCCAGAAGCCGTTCGCCGTCGCGCCGTCGCTGGGAAGCGCTTCGGCCATGGGTGTGGAATTGAGACGGCGAAGAGAGAGAGGAGAGGGAGGAACGATGACGGCGGGAGAGTGTGATGAGTCGCCGAGTGCGCCGGGCGCGTCATATATAGGCCGAGGCGCGTGCCACCGTGTGTACGGGTGGCGGGCGAGGAGAGGCGAGGGCAGCGTCGTCCGGTCTTCACTGCGCCGCCCGTGAGCACCAATGGCAGGCTGACCGCGCGGCAGCGCGGCAGCTTTGGCGATGGTCGCCCCGGAAGCGAGGCGATGAGGAAGACGAAGGGCGAGAAGAGAGCCGTGTCGCTGGCGCGGGCCCGCGACTTTCGCGCGTAAAACAGTTCGCCCGGCGCCCGGCGCCCCAGTAGCGCGAGTTCGGGCTGGATCCGCCGGCACTGTTTTCGGCCCAAGCCGGGTCGGGCTCTGGCCCTGGCGCGACCGGGCGTTTTTCGACGGCGGCGCGAAAAAAAAGCCTGGGGAGGCCTTCCTGGGGGCGCGGCTGGAGATGCCCTTAGAGAGAGAGACCGAGGGGACGGGACGCGTTGGTATTTTATACACGGCTGATGTAGTTACAGCACAGCTGGCGACAAAATAGTAGTAGCGCGGTGTGTTTCATCTGCGCTACAACTATCTAGTTAGTAGTAGCGACACCCTGCGCTAGTACTACAGCATATCCGGGTCGTACGAGGGGAATCACTTAGTAGTAGCGCGGTATTTATACCCAGCGCTACTACTATCAACTTAGTACCAGCGTGGGTTTATAACCCGCGCTACTACTAATTAGCAGCAGCGAGGGGTACATAACCCACACTACTATTAAGATTCTACCTATAAGGTATTTTCTAGTAGTGGGCCTTTGGTCCCGGTTGGTGGTAATAACCGGGACCAATAGGCATCCATGCATCAGCATTTCAGTGGTAGGAGTTCATGCGATCTTGTGGTAGGAGTTCATTCCGCATCTGTCACGTCTAATTTGAAGAAGGGGGTTAATACATATATATGAATGAAACTCAACATAAATGATGGTGTAATAAAATGAAATTGTGAATACTATTGCTTACGCACTTCATATTGTCTTTTAGAGTAGCCCCGCTTATTTTCAAAGTCGCATTGTAGATGAACTCGCACACGTAGTATCCACAGAAATTATTCCCTTCTTCCTGCCACAAGCACTTTACGAGAAATAAAGGTCAATCAAACTGATAATGAAGCATTATAAATGGCATTGATGAAAGTATAGCTATAGAATCAACGGGAGATGCGTGCAACTAGCTAGCTATATAGTAGTACTTACTTTCGGGTATGTATATCCCGGAGCTTCTGCGATGAACTGTTTCCAAACCCTGCAAGACAAAAAAAATATTATTACTTAAGATATCAGGAAATGAAAAAAATGTTGCCGATATGGTGCGATAATCATCGATTGAATTTACTTGTTGAGCAATTTAGTCATGTCCGCATAGGTTTCGGGATCTTTTCGCCTCGAGTCTAAGACAGTTACTAGTCCCCGCTCAAGCTTAATCTCCAGATGAACATAGTGGAAGCTGCACACGCATGCATAACTCATCAATTCCATTACTATAACCTCGCTCGAGTAATAAGGGAAACCGAATATGCACACGACAGTAACACTCACTTGAAGTTGTATGGAAAGAGTATGGTATCTTTGTTTTGATTTTTGATCAACGATTGTAGCAAGTTGGCCTCGGCCTCTTCGGCGTGCTTTTTAACCTGAATTTCATCTATGATATTTGTGTTAATGAACCCAATATCATACATTTCTTGTTTTCTGCACTCGACGATCTTCAATCTGCATAATATAGTAAGGATAATTAATTATAAATACATGCAATGAAAGAGCTGAGCTATATATAGGGACTTAATGACAGAAATAGTACTTACAGACAGTAGCAAAAGACCGTTAATTTATCGAGGGCCTTTTGATTGAAGAACTCGAAGAACTCAAATGGAACAGTCAACAGATCAGTTCCAACGAGGTCGTGCACCTCTTTAATGTTCACATACAAAGTATTCGACCCCCCAGACTCTCTGCAGGTTTTCATGTACCAATTATGGAATCTTTGCATCATCGTTGTTAGAGATTTTTCATCTTTGACGAGAGGCTTCCCATACTCGTATCTGTGTCCGTCCACCTCCATGACATCAGGAAGTTGATCGTCAGGCAGGTAATCTGCAAGATTGCCATAACCGGCCACCGTCCCGGGCATTAGCGACGATGTCGCCGCTAGACACATTGAGCGGGGGGCAGGATCGATTAGCTTGTTCGCCGAGCTGGGCAATTTTTTTCGCAGCTGCTCGTTCTATTGACCTTTGATGTCTGACCGTACTTCCCGACCTCCCGCCTCTGGCTATACTACTAGACGCTGGAGCAGACGAAGCGGCTGCGGCATCTGTCTTCTTTCGTGCTTGTTTACGAGGCGGAGGAGAAGGACTACGACGCGCCGGAGCAGCCGGGGCGGCGGCGGGTCTCTTCCGCCCTTGCTAGCGAGGCGGAGAAGGAGGAGGCTACCGGCTGCTCGGGCGCGCCGGCGCAGACGGAGAAGGAGGCAGAGTGCCGCCATGCGCCGGAGAAGGAGGCCGACTGCCCTGATCATCAGTCGCCGGAGGAGGAGGCGGTGGAGGAGGTGGAGTGCCCTGACTCACCGGAGGAGGACGCGGTGGAGGAGGCGGAGTGCCCTGACTCGCCGGAGGAGGAGGAGGAGGCGTCCAGTTCGGAAGGTTGATGAGCTCCTTCCGCCATAGGCATGGAGTCTTCAGAGCAGAACCCAGCCTAGTCTCCCCTTCACCGGTAGGGTGGTCAAGCTGGAGGTCCTCAAATCCCTCCGTTATTTCGTCCACCGTCACCCTAGAATATCCTTCTGGAATCAGATGACAGTGAAAAGTTGCGCCGGGTTCATAAGGTCGAACTTGGCTGACAGCCGCCTTGACTTTTAAGTTCTGCCGTTGTGCCATAAGGTGGCAATTTTGAGACTCCGTGATAAAATCCACGGGATAGCTGGCAGGAGCCGTCAAGACATGCTCCGGCTGAAGCAGCTCGTTGGAAGCCACACTGCTTCTCCGCTGAGATGGCGGGGTAGCTTCGGGGGAAGCTTCTGCAGGTCGTTTGCTGCGATCTGCTTCTCGTTCCTCTAGCCCCATTACCCTTTCGTGCAGCGCCTGCAGTTGGCTCTGCTCCAGTTTCTTCCTCCTCTCCTGGGTTTTGTAACCCCCTGCGTCCGGAAAACCAACCTTCCACGGAATGGAGCCTGGCGTGCCTCGTGTCCGTCCGGGTGCTCGGATTCGAGGGCCATTGTGAGCTCGTCCTTCTCCCTGTCTCGAGCGAAGCGTCCCTTGCTGCGCTGCATCGATATAGTGCCGAAGCTTGGTGACTGGTATTTTCAGTTGCTCATCCGTCCAACGGCACTTCCCTGATACAGGGTCAAGGTTCCGCCAGCCCGAAGAACCAAGTCCGCAGCGGTCTGGCGATTCAATATCTCGGTTCGATCCCTTTATCAAGCAGATCATTCTCAGCCTTGGACCACTTAGGCGGGCTCGAGGTAGCCACGACCCGTGCGATGGTGAAACTTCTTCTTCGCAGCATTTTGCTTGTTTGTCTCCGACATCTTCTTACTCTTTTTTGATGTCTTGTGGGATACAAATGCGGGCCAGTGATCTCTGATCTTCTCATATTTGACGATGAATTCTGGTGTCTCTTATTTGTCGACAAACTTGTTCAGCTCTTTCCTCCACCTCCTGAATAGGCTTGCCATCTTCTTAAGAGCACAAGACTTAATTAATTGCTCTTTAACTGGCTTCTCCGGATCCTCCTCTGGCGGTAGGGTGAAATTTGCCTTCAGCTCAGTCCAAAGATCATCTTTCTGCATATCATTGACATAAGACACCTCAAGGTCTTCCTCCTTAGGCTTATACCATTGGTGGATGCTGATCGGGATCTTGTCCCTAACAAGAAACCCGCACTGAGCAGAAAATGTGTTCTTTGTCCGGATGGGTTCAATCGGTTCGCCTCGGGCGCAATTGCTGTGATCTCAAACCTTTCATCCGAGCTCAACTTTTTCTTCGGGCCTCGTCTCCTTACCGAAGTTGTGCTCGATCCGGAGGGCTAGAAAAAGGAAGAAAGACGAGAGTTAATTAATATGTGTACATATACCAAAACAATGAATGCATCAATTAACTAGTCAGCACGGGCTTAACCGACTCCGGTCACCGGAGCAGTCAGCACGGTCTCCTTCTTGTACCTCCATTGGGTCACCGGAGCCATCATGAACATAGCCCTCTTCTTGTACCGGCATTAATGGGCCGGAGCCATCATGAACATAGCCCTCTTCTTCACCCAGTCCTTCCTAACCATCGGTGTCGTTGAGAAATGATGCAACGACATCACTTCCTTGTGCGATTATGTCCCCCAGCATCGCTTCTGTTGCTTCGTCTCGAGAGTGCTCCATAGGTTCTGCAAATATTTACAACATGTCAATTATTATTCAAACATGGTACAGATGGATATATATTAGTGGCAAACGTAGAACTAGCTAGCTAATCACAATAAGGAATCATGTTAGTGGCCTCCACGCTGCTTCTCTAGGGTTTGGGGTGGCCTAGACAACGCTTCAAGGGTTTGGGGTGGCCTCGAAACAACGCTTCAAGGGTTTGGGGTGGCCTCGACGACAACGCTCTTTTAACTTGGTAAATTTGGGTGGCCTCGAGAGAGTTTGTCGGGTAGGGGCGCGGCGGAAGGGGGTAGGAGACCAACATCATTTTTTTCTCTAGGGTTTGGGTGTCCTTGAGAGTTTTGGTCGAGCGAGAGGGCCGAGGGGGGTGCTGCCGTGGTATAAGTTATCACGGTCGAGAGGGGGTATATATATCGACCGCCCCTCATGTCGAAATTATCCGGGAGGGGGTTATATCGACAACGACGCGACATAAATATACATGGGAAAATAATGTTATCGGGGAGGAGGTATCGGTACCCCCCCCCTCGTGTTGAAGTTTCTCGGGAGGGGGTATATCGACAACGACATACCCGATAAAAAATAAGAAGACAAAAGAAGAAATAAAAAGAGGAGAAGAAGAAAGGAATAGAAGAGAAGCAATCGAAGAAAAAAAAAGAAGAAAAAAAAGAGAAGAAGAATTCTATTTTTTTCTTCTTCTCCTCTATTCCTTTCTTCTTCTCCTCTTCTTTTTCTTCTTTTTTCCTCTTCTTATTTATTTCTCCTCTTCTCCTCCTTTCTTCCTCTTCTTATTTTCCTTTTTCCTCTTTATCATCAACATATATGCAAAAAAAGCATCACTAGCTATGGGCGGCGGTGGCGGCAGGGGGCAGGGCAGGGCGCGGGGGCTCACTATGGGCGGCGTCGGCGACGGCGATGTCGGGCCGGCCTGAGGCAAAGGCGGTGGCCTTGAGGGGCAGGGACGGCATCAGGCGGCGATGGCGTCTGGGCGACGCTGGGTGGCGGCAGCGTCGGGGCGACGCTGGGCGAGGCCGGCTGAGGCAGAGGCGGTGGCGCGTGGGGAAGGGCGTCGGCGACGAGGAAGGCAAGGGACGGCCGACGGTGAAGGCGCCCTCGGGCGAGGGCAGGGTGCGCTGTGGGCTCGGGGGACGGCGTCGGCGGCAGCGATGGCGAGGCACGGGCGGCGCGATGTCGCGGTCGTGCGGGGGCGACGGCAGGGGCGGCGGACGACGTCGGGGCAGCCTGGCGGCGATGAGCTCGGCGTCGTCGGGGGCAAATGGAGATGAGAAACTGAAATTTTCACAAGTCCTGGTTATATACCTAGAGCATTGGTCCCGGTTCGTGGCACCAACCGGGACCAATGCCCTCTTTAGTCCCGGTTGGTGCCACCAACCGGTACCAAAGGCCGCCGCTTCCCGCCCTTTGGGCTGCCGAAAACTGGCCAACTGGGACTAAAGGACGGCATTGGTACCGGTTGGTGCCACAAACCGGGACCAATGCCCTCCTTTAGTCCCAGTTGGTGCCACCAACTGGGACCAAAGGCCTTGCGCTGCTCGCGGCCAAAAGTTTAGTCCCACCTCGCTAGTTGAGAGGGGCTCGGAGTGGTTTATAAGCCCCACTGCGGCTACCCGCTCGAGCTCCTCTCAAATGCAGGCTTACGGGCCTAATCTCACACTGTGCTGCCTGTGGGTCTATTGGGCCTTCTGCGGGCCTGAATCCTGGCCCAGGTTAGGTTTCTAGTCGTATTCAGGCCGTGGTGGCCCAATAGGTGGCAGTTTTTTTTATTTTTTTTAGTTTTTTTGTTTTGTTTTCTGCATTATTTATTTCCTTTTGTTTTTTGCTTTATTTTTTAATTCTTTTTTGCTTTTAGTTTTAGAAAAATTATAAACTTTCTGTTAGTGCCATTAGTTTTCAAATTTGGAAACACTTTTTTTGTTTTTTTGTTTTCTTTGTTGCTTTATTCATTTTATTTTGTTTCTACTTACAACAAAATACTTATTGTTGCTATTTTTATTTTGTTTCCAGTTTTTTTGTTTTTGTTTTCTGCATTATTTATTTTCTTTTGTTTTTTGCTTTATTTTGTTTTGAAAACATTTTATTTTGTTTTTTGCTTTTAGGTCAGCAAAATTATAAACTTTCTGTTAGTGCCATTAGTTTTGGGCCAGGGGCGAGGCGCATTGGTCCCGGTTCGTGCGTGGAACCGGGACCAAAAGGTCCAGACGAACCGGGACCAATGGCCCACATGGCTGTCCTCTTGAGTGTTCTTGGTGAGAACATAGTTGACAAGGAGCAAACCGGGATTAATGGTATTACGAGGGCCGAACCATAAGACATTAAAGCATTTCAAATGAACTCTGAAAAAGTTGAAAGTTGGCATGGTATCATAATTTCACCCACATAGCATGTGCATGTACAAAACAGACAATGGTATCATACTCGTTTGTTACAAAGTTGGCATGGTATCATCATAATAGTTGCGGGAGAAAGTCTTCACTTTTTCTTCGCTTGTGTCATTTGCTTATTGCGCCGTAACCATGGATAATCTTCATCGTTTATCAGGATGCTGGGGTGAGCCTTGACTCTGAAGGGAGGAATTTCATGAAACTTTTCATAATCTTCAGACATGTCTATCTTGCCCTCCACTCCCACGATGTCCCTTTTTCCTGAAAGAACTATGTGGCTCTTTGGCTCATCGTATGATGTATTCGCTTCCTTATCTTTTCTTTTTCTCGGTCTGGTAGACATGTCCTTCACATAGATAACCTGTGCCACATCATTGGCTAGGACGAACGGTTCGTCGGTGTACCCAAGATTTTCAGATCCTTGTTGTCATTTCGATCTTGTGGGTCTACACATAGCCCGCCTCCTGACAGATTGACCCAGTTGCACTTAAACAAAGGGACCTTAAAATCTACTCCGTAGTCAAGTTCCCATATGTCCACTATGTAACCATAATATGTGTCCTTTCCCCTCTCGGTGGCTACATCAAAGTGGACACCGCTGTTTTGGTTGGTGCTCTTTTGATCTTGGGCGATCGTGTAAAATGTATTCCCATTTATCTCGTATCCTTTTCAAATCATTACAGTCGAAGATGGTCCCCTGGACAACAAGTACAACTCATCACAAACAGTGATGTCACCTCTGAGACGTGTTTCCAACCAACTGCTGAAAGTCCTAATGTGTTCACATGTAATCCAGTCGTCGCACTGCTCCGGGTGTTTGGAGCGCAGACTGTTCTTGTGTTCATCGACATACGGGGTCATCAAGGTAGAGTTCTGTAGAACTATGTAGTGTGCTTGAGACCAAGAATATCCGTCCCTTCATATTATTGAGTCCCTTCCAAGCGTGCCTTTTCCAGTCAGTCTCCCCTCATACCATGATTTAGGGAGACCTATCTTCTTAAGGCCAGGAATGAAGTCAACACAAAATCCGATGACATCCTCTGTTTGATGGCCCATGGAGATGCTTCCTTCTGGCCTAGCGCGGTTATGGACATATTTCTTTAGGACTCCCATGAACCTCTCAATGGGGAACATATTGTGTAGAAATACGGGCCCCAGAATGATAATCTCGTCGACTAGATGAACTAGGGCGTGCGTCATGATATTGAAGAAGGATGGTGGGAACACCAGCTCGAAACTGACAAGACATTGCGCCACATCACTCCTTAGCATTGGTACGATTTCTGGATCGATCACCTTCTGAGATATTGCATTGAGGAATGCACATAGCTTCACAATGGCTAATCGGACGTTTTCCGGTAGAAGCCCCCTCAATGCAACCGGAAGCATTTGCGTCATAATCACGTGGCAGTCATGAGACTTTAGGTTCTAGAACTTTTTCTCTGGCATATTTATTATTCCCTTTATATTCGATGAGAAGCCAGTCGGGACCTTCATACTGAGCAGGCATTCAAACAAGATTTCTTTATCTTCTTTCGTAAGAGCGTAGCTGGCAGGACCTTCATACTGCTTCGGAGGCATGCCGTCTTTTTCGTGCAAACGTTGCAGGTCCTCCCATGCCTCAGGTGTATCTTTTGTCTTCCCATACACGCCCAAGAAGCCTTGCAGGTTCACGCAAAGGTTCTTCGTCACGTGCATCACGTCGATCAAAGAGCGGTCCTCTAGGTCTTTCCAGTAGGGTAGGTCCCAAAATATAGATTTCTTCTTCCACATGGGTGCGTGTCCCTCAGCATCATTCGGAACAGCTAGTCCGCCGGGACCCTTTCCAAAGATTATGTGTAAATCATTGACCATAGCAAGTATGTGATCACCGGTACGCATGGCGGGCTTCTTCCAGTGATCTGCCTCGCCTTTGAAATGCTTGCCTTTCTTTCGACATTGATGGTTGGTCGGAAGAAATCGACGATGGCCCAGGTACACATTCTTCCTGCAGCTTCCCAGGTATATACTATCGGTGTCAAGTAAACAGTGCGTGCATGCATGGTATCCCTTGTTTGTCTGTCCTGAAAGGTTACTGAGAGCGGGCCAATCATTGATGGTCATGAACAGCAACGCCTTTAGGTCAAATTCCTCCTGTTTGTGCTCATCCCACGTACGTACACCGTTTCCATTCCACAGCTGTAAAAGTTCTTCAACTAATGGCCTTAGGTACACATCAATGTCGTTGCCGGGTTGCTTAGGGCCTTGGATGAGAACTGGCATCATAATGAACTTCCGCTTCATGCACATCCAAGGAGGAAGGTTATACATACATAGAGTCACGGGCCAGGTGTTGTGATTGCTGCTCTGCTCCCCGAAAGGATTAATGCCATCCGCGCTTAAAGCAAATCATACGTTCCTTGGGTCCTTTGCAAACTCATCTCAGTACTTCCTCTCGATTTTTACGTGCCTCGTCCAAATATAACCCCTTTTTCTACGTGCCTCGTCCAAACATTATAGTGTGGCATGAAACCCTTGTAAAGCAGGTGGGTGTGAAGGATTTTCCGGTCAGAGTAAGACTTCGTATTCCCACATATAGGGCATGGACAACACATAAAACCATTCTGCTTGTTTGCCTCAGCCACTTCGAGAAAATCATGCACGCCCTTAATGTACTCAGAGGTGTGTCTTTCACCGTACATCCATTGCCGGTTCATCTGCGTGCATTATATATAATTGTGTCAAAAATCATTACAGAACATCATGAATAGATAATTAAGTGACCAAATTAATAGAAGTTCATCATCACATTAAAACCAAAGTACATACATAGTTCTCATCTAACAACATAAAGCTCTGCAGATCATCTAAATTAATTAAACCATACATTGAAACTATGTAAAACATTTCAATGCGAAACAAATACGATCATAATCGCAACCAAGGTAACAACTGATCCAACGGCATAATGATACCAAGCCTCGGTATGAATGGCATATTTTCTAATCTTTCTAATCTTCAAGCACATTGCATCCATCTTGATCTTGTGATCATCGACGACATCCGCAACATGCAACTCCAATATCATCTTCTCCTCCTCAATTTTTCTTATTTTTTCCTTCAAGATATTGTTTTCTTCTTCAACTAAATTTAACCTCTCGACAATAGGGTCGGTTGGAATTTCCGGTTCAACAACCTCCTAGATAAATAAACAATAAATGAACTAATAGTTATGAAAAGATAATATATACCACATCTGAATCATAGACATGACGAGGGCCGACGGGGGCGGATACCAAAACCATCGCACTATATAAGATGCAATAATAAAAGTAAGAAAATAATACAAGTATCTATCTAAACATACAAGTAAGAATATTTTTCCTTTCAGAAAGAAGATAAGAACAAGAGGCTCACCACGGTGGTGCCGGCGATGAGATCGGCGCGGGCGATCGACGGCGCTGAAGACGGAGACGGGACGTGACAGACCGCTAAACCTAGACAAATATTGAGGAAAATGAAGTTTGGAGGTCGAGCTTGGAGAGGAGAAAGTTAAGTAGTGTGGCTCGGGCATTCCATCGAACACCTCGTGTGCATAGGAGGTGAGCTAGAGCACCACAAAGCTCTCCAACGGCCGGGCAGAAAAACAGAGCGGTGAAGTGCTGCTTTCATGGGCGAGGGGTATATATAGGCAATTCATTGGTCCCGGTTGGTGGCATGAACCCGGGACTAAGGGCAGCCTTTGGTCCCGGTTCAAGCCACCAACCGGGACCAATGGTGGTGGGCCAGGAGCGAGGCCCATTGGTCCCGGTTCGTCCCACCAACCGGGACCAAAAGGTCCAGACGAACCGGGACCAATGGCCCACGTGGCCCGGCCGGCCCCGGGGGCTCACGAACCGGGTCCAATGCCCCCATGGGTCCCGGTTCTGGATTAAACCGGGACTAATGGACTGACCCGGCCTGGACCATTGCCCCCTTTTCTACTAGTGTCGAGTCGAGACAAGCGAGCGGCGGAGGAGTGCGTGAGAGACTCTCTTATTCTCACTCACTTACAAGTGCTACAACACTCCACCTTATAAGGTGTTGTGCAACTCCTTCAACTTCCGGGGTGGGACTAAACTTCCCACTCCCACCACTTGCTCACACACCTTGAGCCTTTGAGATTTCAGAAATTGCCTATTGGGCTGCCCCATAAATGGGCCCAATATTCTAACATGAAGCATATTTTCTTCTGCCTGGAGCTGGGAGACTGGGGAGGGAGGTGGCCGTCGTCGTTTGTTTCCCACCTCTTCTTCTCCTTCCCCATACACGAGCAGGAATCCAATCCAGATGGCCTCGAGAGCCTCTGCGTCGTGTTGCTCTTGGCCAGCTCTTCTTCTTGCTTGCGGCAGCCTCCTTTACTTTTATTTTTCCTTTTCTCTTTTTTTAATTCTTACATTTTAAAAAATCATGAATATTAAGCAAATTTGCAAAAAAAGAAACATTTACTGAATTTTGGTTTTCCCAATACGTGATTTTTTTCGAATTTGCAAAATTTTCCAAGTATGGGAAATTTTTTAAAATATACGATTTTTTTCAAGTTGTGTTGGCTTTTCTCATATCTCGTGAACATTATTTTTTCTAAATTCAGCATAAGGAAAAAATTGAATTCCCTGAACTTTATTTAAAATTGTGACCTTTTTAAACGTTGTTGCTTTTTTTCTCAAACACAACACTTTTATAAATTTGTGATCATTTTATGATCTCACCAAATTTTAAAAAACTAACAGAAAAGCGGTCAGGTTTTTCGAGGACAATGACTGTCGGTGTCAAAACCGGCGGATCTCGGGTAGGGGGTCCCGAACTGTGCGTCTAGGCGGATGGTAACAGGAGACAAGGGACACGATGTTTTTACCCAGGTTCGGGCCCTCTCGATGGAGGTAATACCCTACTCCTGCTTGATTAATATTGATGATATGGGTAGTACAAGAGTAGATCTACCACGAGATCAAGTAGGCTAAACCCTAGAAGCTAGCCTATGGTATGATTGTTGTTCGTCCTACGGACTAAAACCCTCCGGTTTATATAGACACCGGATAGGTTAGGGTTACACACAGTCGGTTACAATGGTAGGAGATCTACATATCCGTATCGCCAAGCTTGCCTTCCATGCCAAGGAAAGTCCCATCCGGACATGGGACGAAGTCTTCAATCTTGTATCTTCATAGTCTTGGAGTCCGGCCGTGACGATAGTCCGGCTATCCGGACACCCCCTAGTCCGGGACTCCATCAGTAGCCCCTGAACCAGGCTTCAATGACGACGAGTCCGGCGCGCATATTGTCTTCGGCATTGCAAGGCGGGTTCCTCCTCTGAATACTTCATAGAAGGTTTTGAACACAAGGATAGTGTCCGGCTCTGCAAAACAAGTTCCACATACCACCGTAGAGAGAATAATTTTTGCACGGATCTGCTGACGTATTCCGCGGCGTGTCATCACACCACGGCCAGGCCTTTATATGAATCGTTTTTTACCGTTTCCAATAGCGCGTCTAGCGAGGCGGTTTCCTTGGCACGTCTTATCAAAGCATAGATCGTGCCCCCCTTATTCTGGGATTCTCATCAATACGGACGTGGGTAACCCATCTGCGCCATTGATTACGGCGCTTGCGAAATAAGCGAGTTTTACCAGGCTGGTGGGAGACGCATAGCTTCGTCCGTCCATATAAGGGGATAAGGATCCACCTTTTCACCTACGCCTTCTTCCTCCTTTGCTTATCCATTTCCGCGCACTTGATCTCCAGCGCCCAAGTCCGCACACCCCACCTCAACCTTTCCCCAACCATGTCAGGAGCGGGAGGCAGGTGGATGGCCTCCTCCGTCACGGAGGGCACATCACAAGACTGCGGGAGGCCGGATACTTGTCTGGCAATATCGCGCACAGGCTTCCCGGCGAGGGGCACCTTATTCCGACCCCTGGGCCCCATGAGAGGGTGGTGTTTCTCCCCCACTTCCTCCGCGGACTAGGTTTTCCACTTCACCCATTTGTCCGGGGGCTCATGTTCTACTACGGCTTGCACTTCCACGACTTGGCCCCGAATTTCATCCTCAGCATCTCGGCGTTTATCGTCGTGTGTGAGGCTTTCCTCTGCATCCAGCCCCACTTCGGCTTATGGCTGAAGATCTTCAACGTCCGGCCGAAGGTAGTGGGCGGCCGTCAAGCGGAGTGCGGAGGCGCCATGGTTGGCAAGATGGCCAAAGTCCCATGGCTCGAAGGCGCCTTCGTGGAGACAATAAAGGGGTGGCAATCGGGGTGGTTCTACATCACCGAGCCCCGCGACACCGAATGGGCGGCGGCCCCCGAATTCAGATCTGGCTTCCCCACACGGCTCTCGTCATGGAAAGAGACGGGCCTGACGTGGGGGAATTTGGACGAGACATCCGGACTCCAAACATGCGTATGAAACCTGGCGGCCAAAAATCTTAGGCTTGTCGACGTAATCCAGGTGATGCTCATCCGCCAGATTCTCCCATGCCAACAACGGGCCTTTAGTTTGTGGGAGCTTGATCCGGTACAACACCAAACCTTGAGCCGGCTCTTCGACACTACGTACGAAGACACCTGGAAGGTGCTGTTCAAGGGCGCCGAGGCCCCAAGATCCGCTATCAAAGATCGCGGATACAGCTCGCTGCGTCAAGCCGGCGAGGTAAGTTATTTTACCCTTTACGGGACTCTTCTCTCATAGATTGACTCTATGCGGGATCCAGAACTCCCTAATCTCTGACAGGACTGGCTGAAGACGTCCGGACAGATTAACTGTCCGGCTCCTTTGCCAGAAGACCCAGCGGATGCCCGATTATCGGGGCTGCTGACCTCTGCCGCACTGACTGCGGAGGTCAATGCACTGAAGTAGAACCTCGAGCGGTCCGAGAACGAGCTCAGAAAAACCAAGAAGCAGCTCGAGGACAAGGAAGGTAATTAATACCTTATTAAGAAAAATACCTTATAGAAAAGGTTTTGGTTGCCAAAAAATAACAGGGATAACATGGGTACTGCAGGGGCCACGAACGAGGTGGCGACCCTGAAGGAAGCGGTGTCCGTGGCCAAAAACAAAGCGGCTGCGGAACGCACCGAGCGAGAGAAAGGGGAGGCGCAGCTGGCCAAGGTACGGCAAGAGCTCCAAGCTCTCGTGGAAAAACACGAGAGTTTGGAGCGTGACTCAAAGACTCGAGAGTCCGAGCTCGCCTCGGCTCTTGAAAGTGCCAAAGCTGCTAAGGCCGAGGCCCGAAAAGCCCTCCAAGAAATTGAAGCATTAAAGAAGATAGCGGCGGGTAAGGCATTCATTATGCAAAGCAAGAATGTGAAAGTGAATTACCTATTACTTACCCGGATTCGGAGATCTCCAGGAGCGTTCGCAAATTTGCCCCGCAGTGCGTCTGATGCTGCCGCATTCTACTGCGCCAAGGAGGGGAGCTCGACGGAAAAGGTGTTCTGGTCTCAGTATGCTGAGGCCGACCATCCGGTGCCCCTGAGCGACTGGTGGAGCTCCACAAGGTCGCCGAACAGGCCATAAAGGGCCTTATAGCGTGGCTATGGCCATTGGAGGCCATGCCTGGGAGCTACTTCGGCTTGGTGTAGCGGCTGGTGGACGCATGTCCATGAATTGAAGTCATCAAGCGCTCTGTCTGCATCGAAGGTGTCCGTCGGGCCCTTGCCCGTGCTAAAGTGCACTGGGGCAAGCTGGATGCAGAGAAGCTTGTGACGGACAGGCCACCTAAGGGCAAGGAGCATCGCACGCCCGAAATTTACTATGAGGGCCTTCTGAAGGGTGCTTGCCGAATAGCGGATGAGTACTCCAAAGATGTAATTTTTGAGTAGACTCGCATTTGTTATCCTGTACGCTGAAAACTTGTTCATATGCGCTAAGCAACGCTTGTTAATTTAAAATATTACCTTCTGTGCGGCCGTTTATCAGATTTGAGAGATGGCAAGTCGTTGGCTTCAGCCCCATGCCACGAGTTTGGGGTGTTGGGATAAACTTGAGCACTCTTGTTCCCATTCTTGGGTCCATCTAGGAGGCGCTCAACATAGCGAACAAGGCAACCGGACTTATAATGCTTGAACACTCTCACTTAGCCATAGAATTCTATAATTTTAAATTTCGTGAAGCCCCTAGTATTCGGAAGACCGAGTTCGGGCGCTATCCACGCCTTGGCGGACAGTTCAGTTCCTCTCTCTAAGCGGCATAAGTCTTTAGGTACCAAAAACCTCTCGAACAGCGACCGGCTCTCGCCCTATCATGACGGTCAGTTTTAGCTTTCTCCCGAGGTGCTCGACCCAGCTCAACTAGGGCACAATCGCGGTGGTTCTCCGGTGCTACCTTAGCCGATATAGCGGGCGTAAGGTACCAAAACACGGAGCCGGGCAAACCAACTATTGACCCAAGACATGATTCGAGCCGATTCATATAATGCTATAAGTTCGGGGTACCGCACTTGTGAAAGTGTTCGGACTTATCACACCATAATTTTGGGGTACTTAAGCCTCTGGTGTATTGGCCGCACCAAAGTGTACGGGTGCAACATGTCATGAAATGAACATATATATAGAAAAAGAAAAGAGTGCAATAATAGACAAAAGCTATGTATTGTTTATTCAAAAAGGTACTGCAATGAAAGCAGAACGATACAAATAGTGCGATAAGCAAGGGATGGAACTATCTAACATGTCCCCTTCCAGGGGTAAGCTGCGGGATGGTATGTAAAACAGGTATAATGCTCGTAATAGAGGCCACCTGAGCGCTCGACGGAGCTTTACTGCTTCCCTGGCTGTTGCATCGTGAGTTCGGCGATTCTAGTGCCGGACAGGACTGCTGAAAGACGAAGTCCTGAAAAGAAAGAAAAAAAGAAGAAAAAAGAAAAAGAATGACACAATCGGGAGCCCCTGGTGCGGTTGAGCCGCATTCTTGGCGTGTCGTGGTCGTGCCCCTCCCCATATGCCCATGGTATCTCCAGAGCGTAGTTATGTACGCGTACTGACTTCGCAATTTCGCGAGGGCTAGGGTTGGGGCCGGATTGCTACTCGTGCTCGAATCGTGCCAGGTGGTCTTGTTGTAGGTTACTCCGGGCGCGCTTGGCGGTGTCCGGACACTTAGTGGCCGGACTCGAGAATTGCCGTGAGAGGCTGCTTTGTACCTCCGCCGCGAGGGCCGCCGTGTGCTCCTCTGTTCGGAGAGAGCGTTCGGTGTTTCCATTGACTGTGATTACTCCTCGAGGTCCTGGCATCTTGAGCTTGAGGTATGCGTAGTGCGGCACCGCATTGAACTTTGCAAATGCAGTTCGTCCGAGCAGTGCATGATAGCCGCTGCGGAACGGGACTATGTCGAAGATTAACTCTTCGCTTCGGAAGTTATCCGGTGATCCGAAGACCACTTCGAGTGTGACTGAGCCTGTACAATTGGCCTCTACACCCGGTATGACGCCTTTAAAGGTCGTCTTTGTAGGTTTAATCCTTGAGGGGTCTATGCCCATCTTACGCACTGTATCCTGATAAAGCAGGTTCAGGCTGCTGCCGCCGTCCATCAGGACTCTGGTGAGGTGAAATCCGTCAATAATTGGGTCAAGAACCAATGCGGCGAAACCGCCGTGACGGATGCTAGTGGGATGGTCCCTTCGATCGAAGGTGATCGGGCAGGAAGACCATGGGTTGAATTTTGGGGCGACTGGCTCCATCGCATATACGTCCCGTAGTGCACGCTTCCGCTCCCTTTTGGGTATGTGGGTTGCGTATATCATGTTCACCGTCCGCACTTGTGTGGGAAAACCCTTATGTCCTCTATTGTTCGGCGGCCGGGGCTCTTCCTCGTCATCGCTATGAAGCCCCTTGTTATTGAGTTCGGCACCTAACTTGCCTGCTTGCTTGAACACCCAACAATCCCTGTTGGTGTGATTGGCTGGTTTTTCGGGGGTGCCATGTATCTGGCACAAGCAATCGAGTATGCGGTCCAAGTTGGACGGGCCCTGGGCATTTCTTTTGAATGGCTTCTTCTGCTGACTGGGTTTAGAGCCTCTGAATCCGGCATTGACGGCCGTATCTTCAGTGTTATCGCCGTTGATGCGGCGCTTGTTCTTGTTGCGATGCGACCTGCCATTGTTGTCCTTGGTATCCGAACTATCAGGGTGTTTGGCTAAGTTGTTGCTTCGAGCTAGCCAGCTGTCCTCTCCCGCGCAAAAGCGAGTCATGAGGGTTGTGAGGGCTGCCATATATTTCGGCTTTTCCTGTCCTAGGTGCCGGGCAAGCCACTCGTCGCGGATGTTATGTTTGAAGGCTGCAAGGGCCTCTGCATCCGGACAGTCAACGATTTGATTTTTCTTTGTAAGGAACCGTGTCCAGAATTGTCTGGCCGATTCTTCTGGCTGCTGAATTATGTGGCTAAGGTCATCGGCGTCTGGTGGTCGCACATATGTGCCCTGGAAAAGTTATTAAGGAATGCGGCTTCCAGGTCCTCCCAACAACCAATTGATTCTGCTGGCAAGCTGTTGAGCCAATGACGAGCTGGTCCTTTAAGCTTCAGGGGGAGGTATTTGATGGCGTGTAGATCATCACCGCGGGCCATGTGGATATGGAGGAGATAGTCCTCGATCCAGACCGCATGATCGGTGGTACCATCGTATGATTCGATGTTTACGGGTTTAAAGCCCTCGGGGATTTGATGATGCATTACTTCATCTGTGAAGCATAGTGGGTGTGCGACGCCTCTATATTGGGCTATATCACGACCACTGTTCAAGAATTCATCCGATTAGTCAGTTAATGGGCCAGTTAATCGCTACTCGTAGGGTGGCCGAATCGAATAACACATATTCATCGTGTTAACTTGTTAGGCCGATTAATTGGCCTGTCAGATCGATTAATCAGTTGTTAGGCCGATTAATCGCTACTGGCCCATCAACTTGAGGGCAAACAAAGCCCAAATTTGGGCCCGTAACCCCTCCCAACCATCTCACGATCCTCAATAGCTAGGGTTCGACCAAACAGTAGCATATTTTGGTATATTACATAGCCGAGAGCATGAGACTATGGTATAATACATAAAAAAACTTGATATATATTGGCAAGATCCTATTTAAAGTATCCATTAATGGCCAACCGGTTAATCCTGTTAATAGGCCGATTCACAGATTAATCTCTACTCCCAAGCAGGCCGAGCAGCTACCGGTTACCGATTTCCTAAACAATGATCACGACGCAGCTCAAATGAGCTTTGCCTATTGTGTTCGGCCCTGCCGGAGTTTCTGTATCCGGCGTGACGGTTATCATCACGTGTCGTGGGGCGCCCACGCGGTCCGTAGATTGATCTTGTATGTTTTGCCTTATCCTCCAATATATGTCGCAAGTCCGGCGCATTTTCCCGTGCCCTAGTACTTTTTGAACGGCGCCGGGGTACGGTTTGAACGGAGGGTCTAGAGGCCTCCCTATCGCGGCCACGGGGTGGCCGGTCTGCCATGTCGTACGCTGGTGACTTGGGTGCTTCCTCTGATTGAGGCAACGGCCTGCGTTTGGGGTAGCTTTTGGAGGGGCGTTCGAGTTCATACTCTTCGGCTGCGAGGACTTCAGTCCATCTGTCAGCTAGCAGATCTTGGTCAGCTCTAAGTTGTTGCTGCTTTTTCTTGAGGCTGTTTGCCGTGGCTATAAGCCTGCGTTTGAAACGCTCCTGTTCGGCGGGATCCTCAGGCATGACAAACTCGTCGTCGTCGAGGCTTGCCTCATCTTCGGAGGGAGGCGCATAATTATCGTCCTCAACCTCTCTTTCTGCCGCACTGTCGTGCGGGCTTGCTTCTCCCTCCTCCTGCGCTGAGTCCTGCTGGAGGGGGTTCTCTTCAGCACTGTCCGGGGTGTTATTATCTCCCGTGCCGGAATCACTGTTTTTGCTGTGGTGGGATTTAGAGCGGCGCCACTGACGTCGGCGCTTCGGTTGTTTCTTGGAGGGGTCATCCTCCGCTGTTCCATCGCCGTTCCCATCTTTCGGGATGTCCACCATGTATATGTCATATGACGAGGTAGCCTTCCAGTGCCCTGTAGGCGCTGGGTCTTGGTCGTCTCCGGCATCGTCGTCCATACCGTCGATGTCTTCGGAGTCGAAGTCGAGCATGTCGGTTAGATCATCGACAGTGGCTACAAAGTGGGTGGTGGGTGGGCGTTGAATTTCGTCGTCCGTATCCCAAACTTCCTGTCCGTGGTCCGGCCAGGGCTCTCTGGATAAAGAGAGAGACTTTAGTGAATTCAGAACATCGCCAAAGGGCGAGTGCTGAAAGATGTCCGCGGCAGTGAACTCCATGACGGGCGCCCAATCGGATTCGATTGGTAGGGGCGCGGAGGGTTCGGAGTCCGGAGAGGAGTCCGGCACCCTGGAGTCAAGGTCTTCGCAAAGGACAGGGACAGAGTTCGGCTCAATTGTCGTAGAGATTGTAGCCTGCGAGGCGGTGTCCAACCACTCGTCCTCGATCGGGGAATCCGGCTTCGGATCAAGGGCCGAGCGGTATCTGGTGCGGCCTCCGGAGACCTTTGCTCGCTGCAGAGCTAGATCATGCCCATCAAAAGCAGTCGGCGGCGCTTGCTTATTGTGGCTCGAATCCGTCGAAGATCAAGTCCCGCGGATATCGGCCGTATAGTTCAAACTTCCAAATCTGACCTGATGGCGGGCGTAGCTTCGATCTGCTCCGGATGGCTGCGAATTGGCGCAGATGTAAAGCCGCCGAACACGAAGATCTGTCCGGAGAGAAAAGTCTCACCCTGGACCGCGTCGTTGTTGATGATCGAAGGAGCCATTGGTCCTATCGGTGACGACACAGAGGAACTCTCAATGAAAGCACCAATGTCGGTGTCAAAACCGGCGGATCTCGGGTAGGGAGTCCCGAACTGTGCGTCTAGGCGGATGGTAACAGGAGACAAGGGACACGATGTTTTTACCCAGGTTCGGGCCCTCTCGATGGAGGTAATACCCTACTCCTGCTTGATTAATATTGATGATATGGGTAGTACAAGAGTAGATCTACCACGAGATCAAGGAGGCTAAACCCTAGAAGCTAGCCTATGGTATGATTGTTGTTCGTCCTACGGGCTAAAACCCTCCGGTTTATATAGACACCGGATAGGTTAGGGTTACACAGAGTCGGTTACAATGGTAGGAGATCTACATATCCGTATCGCCAAGCTTGCCTTCCACGCCAAGGAAAGTCCCATCCGGACACGGGACGAAGTCTTCAATCTTGTATCTTCATAGTCTTGGAGTCCGGCCGTGACGATAGTCCGGCTATCCGGACACCCCCTAGTCCGGGACTCCCTCAATGACCATCAGATAACAAACGAGATAAACCCATGAACGGGTTAGTGAGTACGATTGCTCGGCCGACCCACAGGCCATTGATTTTCGTTTCTCATTATTGTTTTGTTTTTACATATGTTTTTCTAGGTGGTTTTATTATTTCTTTGGGACTTGTCTGAGTTTGCGATAATGTTTGAAAATCATGACCATGTTTTTAATTCAATATTTTCTTATATTTTTAACATTTTTTTATATTTGGAAATGTTTTAACAAAATATTAAATACTTCTCAATTAGCTTGTTATTTTATTTGAGAATACATTTTTAACTTTGTTAATACGTTTTTCAATCTTGAATGGCGGGTTAATGAAACCGATTGAATAAGTCGAAGGAAACCCAGCCAAAGAAAAATTCGCTAGATTTGGTAATGACGCACAGTAGGTTACTGGGCCTGCCTTATCGTTTGGTTATCAATTTGACACTGGGAGCATCCAATAGGAGCTCTAATTCATGATGAGAATGGGCCGATGTTACCCATTGGGACATTGGTCCAACACATAATTTTAAGACTAATGGGTCTTTTCGGTTGACTTCATAAGAAAATTAGGCTAGGGGAGGCGGTCATCGCCGGCCCACTAGGACAAGTGGGTCGACCCAATTGTTTTAATTGCCCAAGGCCGAAGTCTGTTTTTTCTCTCCAAATAAACGTTGAAGTCTGTTGTTACTTGTTACAATGCACATGCCTTTGCAAACTATTGACCCAAGATTGTTTCTGTTTAAAGTTACAAATATGCTACCTTACGATGCAAACGATGTGGAAATAGAAACAAAGTTGCATATTTTCCTCTTTTTTCTTTCACATATAAATTTTAAATACCCTAAATTACAAAAAAAAATCCCCATAGCTAAATGATGCTAGTTGAAATAATGTTTTCATGTAAATGCTCCTTATTCTATGAAATCTAGTATTTAAATGTGTCGGACCATGTTGACCAACGGAACATGAGGCCAGATCTTTGGGCCGGCTCCATCTCCTTGAACAAAACATATGGGCAGGTAGGGACCAGGTCCGGGTCAGGGCAGGTCGTCCCATTCCCATCCGAGTCTATAATGCGCCATCTCACTCGTGTGCTCCCGCTCCATCCGTCGGCATAATCTCCTTGTGGAAGTTCTAGTCCTAGCACAACCATCCCTTATTGCTACTTCCCAACCAAGCAAAGTTACTTGATGATAGGGTCGATGCATGTTATATTGTCTTGTGACATTCCAGTTCAATTATTTATTGTTGAAAAAAAAAATGATGTGGAGGGCTTTTCATGTTCTTTGATGATGTGGAGGGCTTGCATCTGGCAGAAAGTTGAATGGTTGCATGGGCGCTTGATGATGTGGAGGGTGTGCATGTGGTGAAAAGTGAAAAATTGATTGACTGCATGCACTTGATGATGTGTATGGCTTGCATGCGCATTTAAATGGGAGATGGCATGTGTGAAACATATGCGATGAGATGGATATGGTGCACATTAAGATAAATAATATAATGGGGATGAACTTTTTGGTATATACTAGTAAGTTACAGTGCATAGCACGTAAGAGCTCAAATAGTTAAATTGCAACCAAAGGTAGACATATGTTACTGTATTAATGATAACAATCAAATGGAATTGTGAGGCACATGCATGAGGTATAAGATGACAAAATCGCGTAAAATATATCAATCTTGTTTTGTACAGGTGTCCTTTTTTTGCGATCTCAAGGGTAATGTTCTATCCACAAAGATAAATATGATTTATGAAGGTACATAGCGTTGAATATGAAGTAAAAATGAATGATAGTTTGGATAGAAAATGAAGTTAGAAGAGTAGTATGGTAGAGTCTAGAATAAAGTAGAAGTGTGCTTTAAGTTCTGTGCAAGATCTTCATATGGTTTAAGCCCAACCATAAAGTCTTCTAGATAGTACAGGTGGTAGAATAAGTAATGACAAGATACAACGGTCAGCGATACTTGGATTTGCCACGTCTCTACCGGCGGATCAGATTCACCACGGTTGTTATTCAGAGTTATTCATATTCTACATAGATGTATAGATAGGACTAGTGTAGTTGCATTCTAAATTATTTATTTGTTTATTTTGGTCTATGCATGGGTAGGGGTCAACGAGAAATCTCACCAACTACAGGAGAAAACTCCACCTACTAAACAACATTATCCCCTCCTTTCAATTTCAAACTACGTACCAAGATTTAGAAAGGTAGGTGTGAGCATGGGTGTAGGTGTAGAACGGCTCAGCGCGAGTAGACATCACGAGGAGATGAGAACACGTAATCAAGGCCAGCAAGTTGACAACGTGGGTGCGTGTATATTTGTGGAGTCCGCTACTTTGTTTTCCCACAGAAGAAAGCATAAGTTTGTCTAGAGCAAAAAACACATGGACGATAAAAATTCGAATATTTAGCAGAGCAGGTTTTCATCCATGTTCCTCCATATAATTGTAGCCAGATAAATCGAAAACGAAGTGCCTGTATATAGTAGCACGCAATTTCGTAGAGAATATTCTTTGTTTTTGAGGAAACTTTGTAGAAAATATTTGGATGCGTTATGCATGCTTGCATGTTCCGTCCTTCAAAAATAGATAGACATCAACCCAGAGACCCAGTCTAGGCACACGTAAGAAAAAACCAGTCAATTGATCATGCTTCAGTGTACTGCACACACGTCGTGCTGGAATATTTCTATGTATAGGTCATCTTTGTTTGGTCACGGTGTTCAACATCCGAGATCACATTCAAATATCCTAGACCGTTCATTTTCCATTCAATCCTATCCATTTGAACCTGTAATGGATAAAATCAGAAGAAACGACCAGAATAATTTGACATTTAATTGTACAGTACGTGAAGGACCAGCATAATCCTATCCGTTTAGTCACGGCCGCCGCATGAGCTCTCTCGCTCGCCCCAGTGTCGCATAGGAGCGTCTCACTCTAGCCAACGACTATGGACAGGAAAATAACCGGGCCTTGTGGACGATATTTTTATTTTGCGAATAATACAGAAATTTTATTCCAAAGTCACAGGGTTACAATCGAGAGGCAATAAGTCCTCACAACATGAAGGACATCTGTTCATCCATACCGCAATACAAGACTCGGTACGGCTATAATTTGCCATACAATCTGTTATCCTATTTTGAGTCCTACTATTTTTTTGTGGAACAAACTCCCTCTCATCCATACAAAATTTAATCTCTGCTACTAGATGACCATAGGCCGATCGGGACATGCTATCACCAGAAAGTATCGAAAGTGCATTACAGGAATCCGATTGCACCTTAACTGGTAGATCAGTATGTTGTAAAGCAAGGGCCATCCCTTGCATTATTGCATGTATCTCCACCTCGAGCGCTTCATTGCAATTAAATATAACACGGTAAGCAGTAAAGATAATAGAGCCATCATCACGACGTAAGATCATACCAGCACCTGCCTTGCCATCATGAGCAGAGAAAGATCCATCAACAGACAGCTCAACCCAATTTGCTGGAGGTGGTGGCCAAGGAACAGGAGCCGCGGCCTGCTGAATACTAATAGGAATAACCTCCGCCTGGGCCAACATCTTCCCTTTTAAAATTTCTTCCATGCTATAATTCCTGGCTAGATCCAAGGACTTATAATAGCTATCCAGAAATTCCATAGTAACATCAACCGGTGGCACTTTCCTTGCCATGCACAACATCATTTCGAAGTTGCCAAATTCTCCATATAAGTAGAATGGCCATATCACATACCTTATTATCACATGCAGCAAGCACATGCAATAGCCACTCTTTACCATCATCAGTTGGCAATGGCCATAACTCTCGCATCCTCTGCCACACAAGTCGTGCTTGAGGGCATGCAACTAGGGCATGGTAAGAACCTTCCCTCTCCCGGCCGCACACCCTGCAACAATCAGTAGTACCAATATGTCAGTATAACTTGTTTTGATCAGTGGCAAGAGCACCTGACGCAGCCTTCCAAGTTGTAATACGCATTTTAAGAGGAACTTTAGCCCGCCAAACATAATTCCATACGGATCGATCTCCCTCTGGACACATACTTGAAGCCCCTCTTGCAAATGAATCGTCATGTTCTCTAGTAGCGAGTTTGTAGGCGCTCTTAACAGTAAATTGTCCAGACTTTTCTGGAAACCAGGCAATAAAATCTTCCCAGCCTCTCGGAGATGTACGTATTCTCAGAATTTGCTGCACATCTACATCCCAAAAATGCTGTTGGAGACGCTCCATGTTCCATCCACCATGGTTGAACAGAAAGTCTGAAACATGATTAAAGCGACAATTCCTTTTCGGAGTAATCGGTCTAAGATCATTACCTCTTGGGATCCAAGGATCATGCCATGTACGCACCATAGAGCCGTTACCAATTCTCCAAATAAAACCCTTTTTCACTAGTTGAAGGCCATATTCAATACCTTTCCAAACAGCCGAAGAATTAGCTGAAAATACCGTGTCCATAAGATTCCCATTCGGATAATATTTCGCCCGAAGCAGGCGAGCACACAAACTATCCGGAGTTTCAATTAATCGCCAAGCCTGTTTAGCTAACAGGGCTTGATTAAAAACACGCATATCTCTGAACCCGATACCACCCTTAGACTTTGGAAGACGCATTTTATCCCAACTGAGCCAAGCCATTTTCCTCTTTCCTTTTTCAATTCCCCACCAGTACTGCCTCATCAAACGTGTCAGATCATCACAGATGGAAAAAGGCAATTTGAAAACGCTCATAACACGAGTAGGAATCGCCTGCGCAACAGACTTAATTAAAATCTCCTTATTACCTGAAGACATAAATTGATCACTCCAGTCGACTAGTCTCTTACTAAGACTTGCTTGAGTTGTTTCAAATCTCTCCTTATGCATCCTTCCTTCCGGCACAGGAAGGCCCAAGTATTTTGGCTCGAAAACCTCTTTCGTGATATCCAGAATACCTTTAATCCCAGTTGTCACCGACTCCGAGCAGTTTTCAGGAAAAAGGTGGAACACTTCGAAGGGTTAATAAGTTGACCCGTAGCTGCTGCATAAGTGTTCAACAAACCTTTGACAATTATAGCTTGCCGCTCAGAGGCTCAGAAAAACAATAAAGAATCATCTGCAAATAATAGATGAGATATCACAGGTGCACGTCTACATATCTTCACCCCTTCCAAACTCTCCTCCGTAATTGCTTTATTGACAAGAGCAGACAGAGCATCAGCCACAAAGAGAAACAAAAACGGAGACAATGGATCACCTTGACGAAGCCCTCGTGATGGTGAGAAAGAATTCAAGAGCTTCCCATTAAATTTCACAGAATATCTCACTGAGCGCACGCATGACATCATCCAAGAAACCCACTTATGCGAGAAACCCCACTTGAGTAGAGCCTTCTCTAGAAACTCCCAATCCACTCGGTCATACGCCTTAGAAAGATCAAGCTTATAAGCACAATATGCCGCTGAAGTATTCTTCAAAGATTGGATATAATCAATGCACTCGAACGCAATGATATAATTATCTGTAATCAACCGCCCTGGAATAAAAGCACTTCGATATTCCGAGATTAAATCTGTTAGTATGGGACGGAGACAGTTAACCAAACATTTGGAAACAATTTTTTAAATCACATTACATAGACTGATAGGCCTAAAATCCTTTAACTCCTTTGGATGCGGAACCTTCGGAATTAGCACAACCGCCGTGTCATTAACACAGTCAGGCATCATCCCAGTACGAAAAAAGTCCAAAACCGCAGCAATAATTTCACCCTTTAAGACTGCCCAGTTAGTTGAAAAAAACGTGCCGGTAAACCATCAATACCTGGCGCCTTAAGTGGACCAATCAGGAATAACGCATCCGATATTTCTTTCTCTGAAAACGGTGCACACAAGTTCTCATTCATCAACTCTGTCACCTTTGGTTGAATGCATTCTAACACTTCTGCAGGTGCAAGAGTTGGGTCTTTTGTAAACACCTCCTGAAAATATGACGTGGCCATTCTTTCCATATCAGACGGAACATCACACCAGGTGCCATCAATATTACGCAGCCGCTGGATAAAGTTACGGCGTGCTCTCCACATCGCACGCCGGTGCAAGTATTTCATGTTGCGTTCTCCTTCTTTCAGCCACATAATCCGTGATCGCTGAAGCCACATCATATCCTCCATGTACAACAGTTCATCTAGAGCATTCATCTTTTGTCTTATAATATGCATATCCACATTACCTTGCTGCAAATTCTCTAATTCAGACCGCAACTTTTCAATCTCACAATTAACATGACCAAAATTCTGCTTGCTCCATGACCGCAAACTCAACATCATATGTTTCAAAGAAGCAGCTACTGAACCCAGGTTACCCTGGGGCCGTGATTTCGCCCAAGACTGTGCAACTATGTGGGGAAGAGCCGGATCCCTCTCCCACATGATCTCATACCGAGGATTCGATGGACGTTGTGGAGCATCCACACCGGCACCAATTGGATCACCAACGGACAATGATCAGAACATGATGACGCAATATGCAACACTTTAGTGGCTGGAAACAAGTCCCTCCATCGCTCATCAGCACATGCTCTATCAAGTCGCACCTTGATATTGTTATTTCCATATTGCCCATTGTCATATGTAAATGGCATTCCAGAAAAACCAAGATCCTCTAGTTCACAAAGCTGTAAACAATCTCTAAAAAGAGCCATTTGTCCTTCTGGCCTTGTAGATCTCGAAAGATGCTCATGCTGCCAAAGGGCTTCATTAAAGTCACCACAAACAAGCCAAGGATCTTGCGAAACAGATCTTAATCTCGTTAGGTGATCCCACATGTAATGACTATTCTCCACACGTGGCTCCCCATATGCAAAAGTTTCTCTCCATGTCTTGTCCATGCTATTATCCACTATCATAACATCTATATATCTTGGACAAGAGTCCAGCACCGTAACCTGAAGTTTTTTATCCCAATATAGGGCTAGGCCCCCGCTCATACCACTACAGTTAACACCACTGAAACCTCTTAGACCAAACCTCCATTTTAACTTCTCCATCTTATCTGCAGCCTGCCTAGTCTCACAAAGAAAGACAAGCTGGGGGACGTTGATTTTTGTGAGAGCCAACACCTCTCGAACTGTCCGGCGGTTCCCCCCACCCCGACAGTTCCAGACGAGTAGATTCATTGCGTCCGGCGGTCCTCCTCGAGGGAGGCCGCCGATATCTCATTTATTGCAACAACTTTATCCATCTTAGGTCGCTTACTACTCGTACTACTGTCCGGGGAAATAAGTTCAGGCAAGTCATCACCTTTACCTTCTGTTAGAGCAAGCAAACCAAATGTACTAGGCCCAGCAGCCGGATCAACAAGAATATCCTCTGTACTAAAACGTTTCTTGCCACTTCTATCAATCTCCATGTCCTCTTGTACTGATTTGACCGGACTGCATGCAGTATGTGCAACCGCTGGTACAACCTTTGCATTAGCCACTCCTGCATTAACCTGCACAACTTTAGCAACATGGAGAGTCGCCCCTGACGGCGTATCATTAGCCCGTGTATTCAGATTTTCAGACCGTTGTTTATTAGGAGCATCAGCGTACAACCAGTCCCCATATTTCATGCATTTAGCATCATGAATACCTGTGCCACATTCCTTGAATTCGTGTCCCACTAGACCACAAACTTTGCAAAATCTTGCGAGTTTCTCGTACCTAACCAGGTACACTTGTCTCTCCTTCCCACGAACAATACTCACAAATTTTGTTAAGGGCTAACGAATATCATGTCTAAACCGTACACGAACGTAATCACCTCTGGTATTGCCATTAAGGCGCATGTCCAGAATTTCGCCAGACTCTTTGAGCAGCCTAACAACGATCTCCTTCTTGCAATAGCCTTCAGGTAACTTGTGAATCTGTAGCCAAATCGGCATAAACACATTGCTGACATCCTCAATCTTGCTGAAGCCATCGTATGGGCATAACAGGACCGCCATATTCCGGAACAGCCATGGTCCTTGATCAATCATATGTTCCGAGTCCCCCAAACACGATGCCTGGACGACGAACATGTTCGGTCCTACTGGTCGAAATCTGATCTCCTTTGCTGGATTCCATGCTGCTCGCATGTCTTTGTAGAAAGCAGATTGGCTGAAGGACTTCTCTGTATAAACCCTAGCAAGGGCCAGCCAACGAACGCCATCGTTTATCACGGGATCATCCATATCGATCTCCACATCATGAAACTCTTCGTCGTTTAGATCAAGCTGATCAAAAAAACATCAAGATTCATCTTCCCGGCGGCCACACCTCCGCCGTTGGTCTCGGACTGAGCATCCGATGGGGAAGCCATGGCTTCAGGTCGCTGGGAACCTTCTGTCGAAGGGAAGGAGAAAACCCTAGGCGGGGAAAGACTTAATCGGGGGTAAACTCGCGAGCGACTCAGAATCGCCCGAGAGGAGACTTAACCCTAGCCGCAGCGTAGGGGACCTTTGCGATGAGATTGTGGACGGTATATTGTGGCCGAGATCCAAAACAAAAGGTTCAGAGGCGTCCCAACAACCGATCGAGTGATATATCTCCCGCCAGCTAACATGCCAGCATGCATGAGTCCCGTTTTTTCCAAGTTCAATTCAAAGACGTTTTTGAACGTCCTCCTCATCTTCCCATCAAGCTCAAAAATATCCACCATTGTCAAATAGGACCGAATGATATGCTGACATCTTGATTCCAGGTTGACATGCACGTACAACACCATACTAATTAAGACAATGAACCCTGATGAATTGACCAGGGTGTCTGCGGACCATGATTGTATGATCACTGTCGTAGTTGTTGTGCAGTAAAGGTGGTCGAGATTGGCAGTAATCATGATGCCTACATCATGACCGCATGATCACCACACATAATACTCGGGGTTGGGGCCTATAGACTTCAGACTTCACAACAGAAAGACGGGTTACACCATCCACGTGGAACACCGCCCAGCTACGTCCTTTTTATATTTACTAGGTAATTGCCCGTGCATTGCTACGGGAGCAAAAAAAATCATCACAAGAGTATTATGAAATGGTGTTCTGAGGTCACCAGAACATCTGCCCGATCTTACAAACATGATATTTTGAGCAACATTAATAAGATACATAAGCATTGATTTAACACACAAGTGTCAAAGCAAGCATGAATAATGGACTGTAAACAACATGATAGCCAAGTTCAAACTAAATGAAGCAAGTTCACGTCATGATAGTCAAGTTCACCAAAACTCTATTTCAGATTATTTTTCCTATGATGGAGCTGAAATATTTCTATATACTTGTAGGAATCATAAATCACTAAATCAACAGGAAGTCCGGTCATAAATCACTATAGTCAATAGTTCCTTTGC
The DNA here is from genome assembly GCA_021605205.1 of Aegilops longissima. NCBI lineage: Eukaryota > Viridiplantae > Streptophyta > Magnoliopsida > Poales > Poaceae > Aegilops > Aegilops longissima. Next base: position 39,591,360 of record CM038682.1, on the reverse strand, counting down.
AACAAACTGGAGCTAGCAAGATGAAGAAAACGGTGCCTGATTGTTAAATCAAAGTGTGGATAGATACCTATATTTAGTATTTAGACACTTATATGCTAAACCAAACGGCACCTGATTGTCATAAATCACTATAATCATTATTTAGTATTTAGACACTTATATTTTAAAAGGTGGACAGATACTTCAAACCTTACCTATGCTAGCAACCAAGATTGCTACTTAAAATTAAGACCTCACTATGGTCCAGCTCCTCTGTAGTATTGGCTCGCCTCGTCATTCTAGTTATGCACAGGTTTTGTTTGCCGAGGTGGCATCAGCTCCATGGTGGCCTCCTCCGAGCTCCTGTGCTCATCGACGCCCAAGAAAAAACTGAAAAAGAATCTGGCTATTTATACATGACGACAACAACAATAATTATGAGGGTATACAAGACCACCATTGAAATACTTTGTAACACTTGTTTTATGGGGGTATAAGCTCTCACATTCTGCATTGCAAGTCAGAAAGCAGAAAATGATAATCAGTTTTCGTTTCCAGTTTGCATGGCAGAAGTTTGTACATAACTGCTTATTTGTCGCTAATGTTTTTCTCTCCCGGCAAGAATACACAAATGAGAAGAAATATATCTACTTACTATAACTACTTTTCTTTTCTGCCTCAGCAAGAATATACATAAATGTGAAGAGACTATAGCTTACAGGAATATGTGTGATCATTGTTCCATGTACATTACTGAGAAATAACGAATACCACCTATAAATTTGTTCCGTACAACAATTCTGCAGTGCAAGATAATTGAAGAGGATAAACAATTGTGACTTGATTGCATGAGACACTATTCTCATGATAGATATATACTGACCATATCACTTAGATGTGGCTACATGTATATATGCATGCTAGCAATGGCCAGCCACAGAATAATAAGTTAATGTAATAACACATACGATTCCAAATAAAATTCAGTACTTCCAAATAAAATTCAGTCAGGCACATTATTGGTTCAATGTATTTTTTTAGTCACCTTATGTTTTTCTTATGTTCAGGTGTGTCAGGTCATACTTCCAGAATTGATCATAAATATCATGCTTGAACTTATTTTTGATGAAATTTCAACACTATGCCTGAATGCAATATAGCAAGACCAACTCGCCCTACTGAATGTACATGGGTACCATTAATCGCGGACCTTTGCTGAACAATTCAAGTAAGTTTAGAGGGGCCACATATATCCACTTAACATTTCTTTTACATTTTCCAAGGCTCCAATATCTGAGTGCGGTAACAGATGGCACAAGGTTTGTCTCAAACTCATTCTTTGTGACCAGGTCCTGAAAAAGTAAATAACTTAGATCAGTTTAATTTTCGCACTTCAAGAACCAGGCTGTCATTATCCAAGATACCGAGAAAAAATTGCATATCTCATTGACAGAACATAAATGATGGGAAGAATGATGTATGGTGTAATCCTGTGCTAGATAGATTCACTGACGAACAAAAACTCATTTGTGGTTCTCCTGGTTCAGCAGCCGCACCTTGTTAGACTCCTATTTCGGCAGCTGCGCCTTTTAGATTTGGAAGCCAATTCGCGGATGAAGATGGCAACAGAGCATGCTCTCCATGCACCATCCTAAAGAAATAACACCAAATATGAACATAGGGAACAAATAAAATATTTGGTTGCTTTATTTGACGTTTAAGAATGAAATCTTCAGATGTAGCTGCACCTGTAACCATCTACATACCTTCTAACACATCAATCGACTTGATTAGAGAAGAGGAAAAAACTCAAGCAATTCTTCTGTACAGAAATATTACCTCATTGTATTTCCAATTCTCCCGTCCCCTTCACTCCACCAGGGATATGTTAAAAGGCCAGCAAATCCTGATTGCATCACTTGTACGACACTAAGTAAGAAAGGAATGGTGATTGTGGGACATGGAGTGCTACGGACAAACGTTGCCTCCTCCCAGCACAAAAGGGCCGCGGGGTGAAGGTACAACACAAGTCATGTGGTGCCACGGCGGTGTAGATCTTCATTGGACACCATGGAGGAAAGGAGAAGACGGCCTCGTCCAGGCCACATCTTGGAGGCGGGGAGGCTGGACTGCGAGATCGCCGTGGTAAGCGGCCTCGAAGACGACCGGACGATGTTTCCTATCGCCACACCCGCGAACCGTGTCACTGCGAGCAGTTTCGCCGACGCGGCCGCCAGGCTGGACCGACATGGGGAGAGAGGAGGAGGTAGATGACCACGCCGCGATTAGATTGGTGGCCGACGGGCGGCCCCTTCCATCTCCCATGTTGCAAGGAGAGGGAACAAGGTCGATCCGATGCACGCAGGGTGAATGGGAAGCGACGGCGGCTCCAAGAGAGAGAGAGAGAGAGAGAGAAAGAGAGAGAGAGGAATATGGGAGGTGTACTCTGATGGGGTGATGGGGGTGTGTGGCGGCGGCCGTGCTTGGGAGGGGAGGATGCAGCGCCGAGTCGCCCAGGACGGAGGTGAGGCGGGGTGGATCGGTGCTACGGAGTAGTAGGTGGGATTGCGTTCCCATGTTTTCGGCATGGACTGCACGTGAAAAAAAAACTTGAATCGACGATTGACGAAGGCAGACGAAACCGAGGCTGACGAAGGGACGTAAGACTGGAAAACGGAACCTTACGGTTCTTTTAGATAGTAGAGATAAGTTATTTTTTAATGTATAATTTGTCATTTTGTCTTACCACAATCAAACATTAGTTTAGCAAATAAACATGTTCCATCTCGATAAAAGAGCCTTGTGATTACCTTTATTTCTTCCCGGCCACTGAAAACTAAAAATGAACCCTCCATGATAGACTCGGGGGCTGTATCGCGCAAAGTGAAAACCCCCTAAGTAATCTCATGGGTTGCATCGTAAAGTTCCCCCTAATTGTCCGAACCCTGAGGTCGCTTCATCCGTACCGACTTCCCTGCGTATGTACCGCAGGGCGGGGAGGTTGCATCGACGTAGGAACATCAAATAATTTGTCTAGGGTAAAAAAACATGGATTAAAAAAGTCAAAAAAATAGAAGAGCAGGTTTCATCCATGTTCTCCCCTTTTGTTGTGCCCAGATAAATCGAAAATGAAAGTACTTGTAAATATTCACCGGATATTTTGAAGCATTATGCATGCTGATGTCTACTAGAACTACGTCGGTATTTCTTCAAAGAGGAAGGGATGATGTAGCACAGCAAAGGTAGGTATTTCCCTCAGTGATGAGTCCAAGGTTATCGAACCAGTAGGAGAACCAAGCAACGCTACATAAATAGCATCTGCACACAAATAACAAATACTCGCAACTCGATGTGTTAAATTGTTGTTAATCCCTTTCGGGTAACGACGCTAGAAATTGGCAAGAGGACGAGGTAAAGTTGTAATAGATTGGATAAGTAGATCTCAAATAAAATAAAGTGCAGTAGGATATTTTTGTATTTTTTGGTTTAATAGATCTGAAAATAAAAGCAAATAAAAATAGATCGTAAAGGCAAATATAATAAAGAAGAGACCCGTGGGTCGTAGATTTCACTAGTGGTTTCTCTCGAGAAAAATAGCAAACGGTGGGTAAACGAATTATTATTATGCAATTGATAGAACTTCAAATAATCATGACGATATCCAGGCAATGATCATTATATATGCATCACGTCCTAGATTAGTAGACCGACTCCTGCCTGCACCTACTACTATTACTCCACACATCGACCGCTATCCAGCATGCATCTAGTGTATTAAGTTTTTGGAGAAACGGAGTAATGCAATAAGAATGATGACATGATGTAGACAAGATCTATTTATGTAGAAATAGACCCCATCTTGTTATCTTTAATAGCAACAATACAAACGTGTCAGTTCTCCTTCTGTCACTGGGATCAAGAACCGTAAGATCGAACCCATTACAAAGCACCTCTTCACATTGCAAGATAAATAGATCAAGTTGATCAAACAAAACCCAAATATCAGAGAAGAAATACGAGGCTATAAGCAATCATGCATATAAGAGATCAAAGAAGACTCAAATAAATTTCATGGATAAAAAGATAGATCTGATCATAAACTCAAAGTTCATCGGATCCCAACAAACACACCGCAAAAAGAGTTACATCATATGGATCTCCAAGAGACCATTGTATTGAGAGAGAGAGAGAGAGAGAGAGAGAGAGAAGCCATCTAGCTACTAACTACGGACCCGTAGGTCTACAAAGAACTACTCACGCATCATCGGAGAGGCACCAATGGGCATGATAGACCCCTCCGTGATGGTGTCTAGATTGGATCTGGTGGTTCTGAAACTTGCGGTGGTTGGAATTGATTTTCATCGACTCCCCTAGAGTTTCTGGAATATTGGGGTATTTATAGAGCAAAGAGGCAGTGCGGGAGGCCACCAAGGTGGGCACAACCCACCTGGGCGCGCCTGGCGCGTCCTGGTGGGTTGTGCCCCTCTCGGGGCACCCCCCCCCCCCCAGGTGCTTCTCCAGCCCACTGGATGTCTTATGGTCAAAAAAAATCCATAAAAAGTTCCACCGCGTTTAGACTCCGTTTGGTATTGATTTCCTGCGATGTAAAAAACATGCAGAAAACAGGCACTATGTCAATAGGTTAGTATCAGAAAATAATATAAAATGACTATAAAATGATTGTAAAACATCCAAAAATGATAATATAACAATATGGAACAATCAAAAATTATAGGTACGTTGGAGACGTATCACATGCTTCATGCTTGCATGTTCCATCCTTCAAATAGATAAATTAGACTTTGCCAAATTTAGACATGAAACTAGAGACCCAGTCAAGCACCGCTAACCTAGGCACACTTAAGATAAAGACAGTCAATGGATCATGCTTCAGTGCACTGCACGCACGTCGTGCTAGAGTTTTTCTACGTGTAGGTTATGTTAGTTTGGTCTCGGTGTTCTACATCCGAGTTCACATTCAAATATCTTGACCTTTAATTTTTCCATTCAATCCTATCCATTTGAACGTGTAATGGATATTAGAAGAAACGACCAGCATAATTTGACATTTAATTGTACAAGCACGTAATGACTAGTACAAGTAGGCAGCATCTATATGTATTGCTGTTGTCTCTATCTTACCAAACACAGTGACACACGCGAACCTATCAGTGGTTGGATAGTTAGGAGAACAATTGTATCCCCTGCCCATCAGAGTTCAAGTCCCGAACTTGACATTGGTGCTCGCATTTTTCTGGATTTATTTTGGACATTCCGACCGTATGCATTTCAGTGGAAGGAGACGTTCTCGTCGACTACGTAGATGTATGTGGTGACTTCGTCAATCTCATGTGATGTATCAGTTCAGTCTCACGGAGGTGCTCATAGGGGTAGGATGTGCGTGTATATTTTCATAGGATGAGTGTATAAGTGTATGTATGAGCGTCTGCGTCTGCACTGTGTTAAAAAAACATAGTGACAAACACCTACTCCAAAACTTACCAACAGCACTTCACCCTAAATCGTGTAGTCCGCAAAATAGAAATGCAGTTTTAATTCCGGAGTACTGTATATGGCAACAACCAGCAAGTTGCACTTCTAGTACCTGTACTACGTTTGGAACGACCCACAACTTGTATCCTCATTCCAAGAAAGCATCTGTCAATCAACATGTTAAGAAAAACTTACAAAAACGTAATACCCAGGCCAGCTGTAGACGAGCCTCAGCTTATTCTGGACATTTCTTAATCTCCCGCATTATTCAACTCTTGTTGGCAGATTCGACCACAATATAATAGCAGTGATGCAGAGTCACAATTGGTCGCTGGTCTTTGATCTCCAGCTAATCATTTTCGAAATATACTTAACTGCACTAAGGACAATAACTGTTCAACGACTACTGCTACACACGTGCCGCATGCACTCGCAAGTCCTGCACACATGCCCAGTGTCGCATACGAGCGTCTCACTCTCACCAACGACTGTGCATGGATCCCTCGCAAAAAAAAAAACGACTGTGCATGGATGAAGAAAATAAGCGGCCTTGTCGACGATTTTGTGCCAAAAGTCCACAGGCGTCCCAACAACCGAGTGATATACGTATCTCCCGCCCGCCAGCATGCATGCATCCGTCCTGTTTCTCCAAGTTCAATTCAAACATTGCACGTCAACGTTTTCACTCGAGTCGAAACATGTTCCCCCATCAATTTGGACCGATGGGTGCATATTTCTAAGATCCCAACAACCGGATAAGATGTGGCGAGACGGAGACGAATCGACCTGGTCGAGCTCCCAGATTTCCATTTCAATCTCTAGTTTTTGCGTCAAGCCGGAGGAGTCTGCACTGTCAGTGCAGCCGCCTGCAAAATATGCCATCTTAATTCCAGACTGACAGTTTACTAATTAAGACAATATAAACCGTTGATTGAGGAATTGACCGGTGTGTCTGTGGACCATGACCGCATGTTTACTGTCGTAGTGTTGTGCACAAAAGGTGGTCGAGATTGACAGTAATCATGGTCGCGATGGCACATCTCGCAAGTGAGCATGCACGATCGAGACGTCGCAAACAGAACGTTTCCTAGCTTTCTGTAAGCCTGGCCTTTTGTGCTTCCTTCACTAAAAAAAAGGGATATATAGATTACGAAGTGCAGTTTCATTTCTCTCGTCTTTTCACTCTCTTGTTGTGTTGAGCCGCTGCTTTCCTCTTACCTTCCTCCGAACTTCCCAGTTTTTTCTTACTTTTCTGTTTTTTCTCAAGCTCTACAATCTGCAGGTCCTTCTGGTCCCGTTTCTATTTCTTCTCTAGCGGCTTTGTCGATTTTCATCCAACTTTTATCTTTTATTTAATTTCTTCATTATATTATTATTATTACTACTATTATTATTATTTTAGTTTCCTTCTTTTCTTTTTCCCACAAAATTTAAAAATGGTCACAATGTCTAGAAAATATTTAGAAATTTTGAAAATTCTCATGAATAAACAATTATACACGAATCTAGAAATGTTCCCAACTCCTAAAACTTCTTTCTGAATTTTAAACAACTTTTGCAAAATTATTAAATGCATGAACTTCTTCAAAGACACAAAACACTTTTTAAAGTTACATTATTGTTTAAAAAATCATGCCATTTATTAAAATTGGTAAATATTTTATAAACATCAGTGTATTTTTAAAAATAGCTCATGTACTTACAAAAAGTATTGACCTACTTTTCAAAACTATTCATGCATTCTTAATACCAAAGGACATAAAAATAATATACATAAAAATCTAATACATGGTGAACATTCACTAATACTTGATCAATGTATTTTAAATAAATGATGTACATTTTAATATATTGTAAAAATAATTACAAGGCGACTATTTTTAATAGAAGCTGAAGTTTTTAAAACACAATGAGCATTTTAAATAAACATTAAAAGTGGCTTATTACAATACAAAAGTTTTCTAATAGACGATGTCCTCTAAAAAGATTCTATTTCATAGAAAAATATTCTTCAATCGACGAAGAACCATTTTTGGTACACGACAAATAGTTTTAAATGCCCATCACTATTTTATGAAACTATTTTGTTGTACACATAAAAAAATTATTAGACAACAAACATTTTTTAAAATTCACAAGGAGCATTTTTAGCACTTAAAAAAGTAGCAACCCACTTTTTGAAACATGATGAATGTTTGTTGATGCGTAGTGGGGAAAAGTACCAAAAGAAAAATAATAAAGAAAAGGGAACACAAATACAAAGAAGAAGAAAAATAAAAACCAAAATAAAAAACTAAAAGGTAACCAATAACAAAAGGTAGAGAAAAGGAAAAAGAAAACAATAGAAGAAGAAATAAGACATAGAAAGAATAAATTAATTAAAAACAGAACTAGAAAACTTAAAGAAACCTTAACAAACCTGGTCCATATGGACGACCTGCAAGTAGATGGTTATTGAGCTGGTCTTTCTAAGGCAGCCTTCTAAGTCTATCTTCAAATTTCTCTCATGTTTGCAACATTGGCACCAGCTATTTTGGTAGAGGGATCATGACCGGCTTGTCATCGTGATGGACACGATGACTACTGTCGCGCCCCAGGGCTCCTGAGCTTCCAGCCACTTAGTGATCGTTTTTTTCCTTTTTTTGGGCGTGTTTGTCATGATACCCCAACAGACTCTATCATTTCCTTTGATGCACTTGTAGTTGTTGTATGGATGTGATAGTTGTTTATTTATAAAGCGGGATGAAAGCCTGTTTTGGAAGACACCGAACAGGTTGAGTGCAACCAATTTTTCTATCATATAATTAGTTAAACAATTTGCATCTCTATTTTACTCAAGCTCAGCCTGGATAATCAAGCACCTCGCAAATAAAAAGGCCTTGATAATCACGCGAAGTCGGATCCCCTAATCCGGTTCACCTCATTCAACGCAACTGCAATCTTTATTTAGACAAAAAATGCACTCTTGTCGTCTTTTGTCTGTGTATACGCCTATATTGGCTCATTTCCAAAGTCACATTCTCAAATAAAAAAATTAGTGTTCTTAATCATTTATTTGTTTATTTTGGTCTACGCAAGGGTAGAGGTCAACGGAAATCCCACAACTACAGGAGGAAAACTGCACACACTAAGCTACATTATCCTCTCCTTTTTAAACTACGTACCCAAGCTAAAAAAGGAGGTAGGTTTAAGTATATATGGGTGTAGGTGTAGAAGGCTTCAACACAAGTACTACTAGCAGACAGCACGATGAAAGGGAGAAACTGGAGACAGTTTGCCAGGAAGTTGACGAGATCCGAGAGGGCACCACTAATTTAGGCACACCTAAGAAACAGCCAGTCAATCGATCATACTTCAGTGCACTGCACTACGCGTCGTGTTAGAACTTTTCTACGCGCAGGTCATGTTAGTTCTACATGCCAGTTAACATTCAAATCTCTTGCCTTCAGCTTTTCCATTCAATCCTATCCATTTGAATGTGTAATGGATAAAACCTTTAGAAGAAACGGCCAGCATAAATTTTGCAAGTAGTCGACACTCATAAACAACCAGCTGACCAAACATCTCATTTCACCCGCATATTGCAACGTCGGCAAATTTTCTTTTTGCTGTTTTAATATATACATATAGCGGTGATCCAGCAAGTTGCAGTTCTAGTACCACTTGTACTATGTTGCCACAACTTGTATCCGGCTGAAATGAGTATTACTCCAGGAAAGCATCAACATGTTTCTATCCACACACATTCTGAGAAAGCATCGATCAACATGTTAAAACTTGAAAGAACTTGGTAAAAGTTAACTCCCAGGCCAGCTGCGGACAAGTGTCAGCTTCTTCTGCCGCATTATTCAACTCTTGCTGCAGACTCGACTACATTATAATAGTAGCAGTGGCGCAGAGTCACACTCGTTCGCTGGTCTTTGAAGTTTGATCTCCCGTTATGGAAATATCCTTAGCCGCACTAAGGACCAGAACGGTTCAACGACTAGTCCTCACACGTGCCGCTCGCTGCAGGGTAATTGCACAGCTACTGTACGAGCTACGCTCCCTCGCCTCGGTGTCGCATACGAGCGTCTCACCCTCACCAACGACTATGGACAGGAAAATAAGCGGCGTTGTGGACGATTTTGTGGCCAAAATCCGATAGTTCAGAGGCCTATCAACAACGGGAGTGATATTATCTCCTGCCCGCCAGCATGCAAGCATTCCATGCATGCATGAGTCCGTTTTTTCATGTTCAACTCAAGCAGCTGACAGGCACGTAGTACAACAATTTGGAATAATTAAGACAATGAACCCCTTGGTTGATGAATTGACCGGTGCATCTGTGGACCATGACTGCGTGATCACTGTCATGGTTGTTGTGCAGCAAACATGGTCGAGATTTGCAGTATTTGATTTGACAAATGTTGATTGACCCGGTCCGAGCATGGCCGATCGAGACGTCGCTGTGCTTCCTACGCACTAACGGCTCCAGGAAGTCCTCAGCCTATTTTACAGCAGCAGGAAGCTGCCCTGCTCTTGCCCCCGAGTCCACTTTGTTCACCTTTTAATTTTCCACTCTTCTGAGATGAAACTCAAAGCAGCTAGCCACTTGGTGCGAATCCCCCTGTGGAACACGAGGACGGCGTGCCAAAATGGAAGGTAAAATAGGAAGACAAAACTTCGTGCCTCCGTTACATGAAGCTTCACGCCTTGTGGTGCCGGATAGATAAATTACAGTTAAAATAGGAGATATATGTTTTTCGGGCGAAAAAAGGGATAGATAGATTGAGCTCAGTTTGAATTGTCTTGTATTTCCCTCTTGTGTTGAGCCCGTGCTTCCCACTGGGAAATCTGATGCACCCATCCTTGTGGTGCTACCAGTGCATTGAATGCCGTAGCACATTTCAAAATGTTTGGAAAAAACTGAAAACAATTTAGCGCACTACAATATTAATGTATGTTGTCAAGAAATTTCGTATCAAAAATCGAACTCGGCATACAAACAATGACAAAATTGACGTCAATGTGATAATAGGCCATATCAAAAGCCCAACTTATGTTATGTCCTATTCAGTGTCGAAATTATCATTTTTTTAGCTATCTTTTGAATTCATTTAATATTTTGTGACAACATACATTGAAGTTGTGTGAATGTGCTACTTTTTTCAGTAATTATTGAGTAATTTCAAACAAGCTACGGAAGTTCGGTGCACCGAATGCGCTACAAGGAATGATGCACTAGATATACTCCCCCTCTAACCTTCCCCCATCTTGCCCTTTTTTGTTCTCTTTGTTATTCCCATTTTCAGGCGCTATATTCCGTCAATTTTCTGACTCCCATTTGTACATTTTTCTACCACTACTACTGAGTTTTCTTCGGGCATTTATACTTGCTTTTTTTTTGTTCTTTTCATTTTACATGTTTTCACAAAATTTAAAAAATTCCATAAGTTTTTAAAATTGCATGGGTTTTTTAAATGTGGAACAATTTTAGGAAGTATTCACAATGTTTAAAAAGTATTTATGAATTTCAAACCATATTTGCAAATTAATCAGAATGCTCACAGGCTTTAGAAATTCTTCGTTAAATTTAGTTACACTAATGTTTTTTAAAAGGAGCAAAACACTTACAAAAATTAAATGGGAATTTTGGAATAAAATATCCATTACATTAATTAAAGTTGTTCATGTAAACTTAAAATAATTGTGCATTTTTTAAAATGTTCATGTAATTTCAAAAGGTGATCACCTACTTTAAAAAACCATGCAGCTTTAAAAAGTGTTCACACATTTTCTGTTCAGGTTATTTGTCAAAATATGTTTAGAACTTGAAAAAAAATACAGAAAAACAAAAGAAAACCGGGTAAAGACCAAAGAAACAACAAATAATAATTAAAAAGCCGCTGGAAATCAAAGGAAGTAAGAGCATCGACAGTTGGGCTCCTAAACCGACCACCCCCATACGTCTGGACGGATGGCCTAATCACTGGCCGGTAAAAAACAACCGAGCCTTTCACATCCAATCCAAATCTAGGGCGGATATGAAGAGGCCCAGGCGAGTTCGCCACGTCGGCCGCGTCCATAGACATTGCGGATCTATTCAGTTAGGTCAGTTATATGAACGACTAGGTGTTTGCAAACTTTTAGAGGCATCAAGATGAGGCTGGGTACATCCATATTATTATCTCCGCCCTGTCCAGATGAGGAGGGTGATAGAAGGAATTAGGTATCGGTCACCAAGTAGGTACTAGCACACAGGATCACATGCCGCTATCTCTACGGTTTCTGGTTGTGCAAATATGATATATCCGGAAAAGGTGACGCCAAAGCGCAACGACGGAACCCACGGCGTGACTGAACGAACGAACACCTCCACCACCGGGCGGGGCTGCACGAATCGTCGCTAGTTTATTATCAGGACAGCCGCCGTGAATTATAGGGAGAAGACAACGTGCGGCAGTACGGAGTATTATTAATCCTTAGCCAGGAACGTTCGTTTCTACTACCTGTCGATCAATCGATCATCGTCAGCAAGCAAGCAGCCGCCAGGTGCAAGGTGCGTCTGCCCCCTTTTGGACCCGATTACGTGCTCCCGTCACCAAGTTTAATTAGGTCTCCCTTGCCGACGGGAGCGTGCGTGCGGTGATCCTCTTTTGGCCTTTTTCGTGTCACGTTCATCGACGTCTGAAATGGAGCGCCGCTCCCTCCCTGCTCCGCGGAAATCACTTTTAGTCTATCGTATAATCGCTTTTAGTCAGTATTATCTTAGTATATCAAGGAGGGTGTGTGTGTGAGTGATGGTGCTTTCTATCTCTGTTTGGTTGCTTCCTTGCCGTCATGCGTCAACCAAAGTGGACTTTTAATACTCTACTGTGGGGGAGGATTCCGGGAGATTTGGGCAGAATATACTAGTATCACTACCACAGCGCCGGACTACTCTAGCTAGTAGCTAGGAGGAGTACTAGCAGAGCGTTGGAAGGACGTGGTGCGGGGCGTTGCTGGGCGCCGCTGCCTGGTCCGTCCCGTGCCTCTTCCATCCAGTCGCTGCCGGGCACGGGTGGACCGGGCAAGCCAGATCTCGCGCGCTATTCCTATTTACCTGTCAGCCTATCATCACCAAGCTAGTACTGTAGCATCTCCGCAACTGTGGACTGTTGCTTGGCAGGGGGATTCATCAATCGCTCATGTGATCAGTCTCGTGCCTGGATCATCGTGGCTGAACCTGCATCATCCGACGACTGACACGACGGTAGTGCGTTGTCAGCTCGCCATTCGGCCACGGGCTGGTCGATGGCTGGTTTGCCGGTACCGCGCGTGAACCACCTCCACACACTGCGTGTGCAATGCAGTGCAATCAGGCACGAGGATGTGGACTAGCGGAGGATGTTACGAAACCGTCGCTGGCTTGGCCTCGGCGCGTGCATGTGGACTAGCGGCCCGGGCGGGGGGAGGTGGCGTCTGCTTGCCGGCCGGCCTACGCATCGCGCTGCCCCGGGTCGCCCCCTCCCCGGCCTCGCCTCGCCACGCCCTCCGCATCGCGCGCGACGGCACCCACATGGGGTCCGTCCGAGTCCACCTGTCCCCTTTCATGGATCAATCGCTTCACGAGCATTCTCTTCGGCCGAGCTTAAATCTTGTGCGTGTCTACCTATCTCTGATTACTATAGATTACTAGAAGCAGGGTGCAACGGGAGGGGCGGGCCAAACGTCTTGATTGTTGCACACCTACACATGGATGACCAAACAACAATAGTACATCAAAAAGGACAAAATTAAAGGCATCTCCAAGGGCCTCCACTAGACTGCCGCATATGTCTATTTGGATAGAAGGATAATATGAGAGCATCTACTGCCTTGCTCCCAAACCCCTCCTATAAGTCCGGGCAGACGTCCCGGTCATTGATCGATAAAAAAAAATGAACCCAAGCCCTATCTTGTGCCCACCTCAAACACTTGACCTAGACACAAGCGTTGTTCGTAGTCTAACTCCCACCCCAAGCATCGCCCCTAAACACGCTTGCTGCCATGCACGCTACCCCAATATGTCCTAGCTGATGCGGTCAACCCCACATGTTTGAACACGGTTTGACCACTTCTTTTCACATTTTCTGGAGGACACATGTGATGGTTTTACTTAAAATGAGTTCTTTGACTCGTCATTATTGGATAGCGACACTGACGATTATGAGTTCATGACGATGTTGAGTATCCACGAAGCAATGGAGAAGGGAGATGTGCATGCTCTTAGCCTCATGGGTTCTACCTCGGGGGATAACTATTAATCGGAGTAGGCAAAGGTCCATGTTGATCTCTACCGCGCCTCTTTTCCAGCCAATCCGGTATTTCAGGGGGACATGGTGCTACAAGCTCGCTCAGCTTTTCTTTATGGACCTGCTACTACCTGGGATCCTTAGATATTGCGGACGGTGGTAACTACACATGTGATGCGCAACGTGGCTGTGGAGGATGATGGCGATGATTTGGGTAAATGTTGATTTTGATAGACCCGGTTGCGCAGAGAACATACTTCTCGATGATCTCATAGACCCTTTGTGGATACATTATGGAAACCAACAGATTTGTGATGTCCTTCATTTTTTTTATGTTTGAACAATGTCCTCTAAAAATATTTATGTTTGAACACTATATTCCTAATTTAAACTAAAGTTTTTTTTAATTTCCGTGATTTATTTCTGTGTTTAAACTATATGCCTTTGGTTGGAAAAAAATGAGCAAAAATGTTGACTGGCTAAATGTGGGAGAACAAATGGGGGACGCCGTCGGGCCTCCTCTTTTTTGCGGACAAATGGGTTGTGTCCGCCGGGGATAATGGGAGATGGCATCTGTTGTTTGCCACTGGAGGTGCCCTAAAACCCCTAATGAATAATGATTGTTGGAACTCGCTCACAAGACCGATCACATCAAATCACACGATGAACAGGCACGCGCAAAAACTTTTGCCAAAGGTGTCGTGCCTCTCTTTTTCTCTTTATTTATTTTCTCCTTTTCTCCTCCGGTGATGTTACAAAACTCACGCAGGGCTGTATATTTATATACATGCCCAACCCACCTAACCTGACCAGAATCCATACGGATACAAAGTCCTAGCGGACTTATATTCCTAATCTAATTTCACGGAAACGCTAATCACCCTATTAGACTTAGAGGGTGTTTGGATCACTAGAGACTAGAGACTAGAGACTAGTAGTAGTCACCTTTAGTCAGTAAACCTCCAAACACCCCTGACTAGTAGGTGACTAAAACTAGTTTAGTCCCTAGTCACCCCACCCCCAACTTTTACTGACTAGAGGCTAATTTTAGTCATCTTTAGTCAGTAAACCTCCAAACACCCCTGACTTTTACTGACTAAAGTCCCCCTCTCTCTCCTCTAATTGGTGTTGCACAAGGAACATTTAATACTGAGACATTTAATGCTGACTAGTAGTAGTCACCTTCCAAACAGGGCCTGACTAAAAACTTCTAGTCTGACTACTACTAGTCACATGACTAGAGAGTATCCAAACACCCTCTTAGCTACTAAACCTAACAGCACACGATGACAAGAATCCTAACCGGACTAGACTTCAACGTGTTTACAAAACTCAAGATTATTTCTAGGACGTCGATAACTGCCACACGTGTGGCAGGAAAGGAGACGCACTACACGTCTCTAATGCAAATAGATTGTCACGTCATCGCATGTATGCATGCGAGAATCTTTTTGAATTTTCCGTTTTTAAAATATTTTATCTCTTAAATAAAAAATCCGATTGAAGATCCGTTTTCATCATTAAATCCCTCGCGACGAGATCTTCAAAACTAGATCTCATATCGATATATTTCGGCGAAATTTTTTTTGGTTAAAAGTTGCCATGTCTATTGCACATGAATTGCCATGATATTTACACTGAAGTTGCCATGATATGTTTCAACTATTTATTTTACATTTAAAAGTAAATTTTAACATATTATAAAACGGAGAATTAAGAAACTAGACTTGCCATGCACCATAAACTAAAATTGCCATGATACATGCACTAAAAATTGCATGGTTCAATAAAAAATATTTTCATGATCAAAGTACTGGAATTGCCATCATCAAAAAACTAAAATTGCCATGATCTACAATTAAAATTGCCACATGGCAACTTTAGTTTAAGCACTATGGCAACTATAGTGTAAACATCATGGCAACTTCTGGGCAAAAAAAATCGTCGAAACATATCAGCATTGGGTTTAGTTTGAAGATCTCGTCGAGACGGATTTAATGGTAAAAACGGATTTTTAGTTTGCTTTTTTATTTAGGAGATAAAACATTTTTAAGCCAAAAACTAAAAAGATTTTTGCTGATGTCATCTATTCATACGTGGTAAAATGAATGGTGATGAAGGTGTGTGGACGATCTGCAAACGCCCATATGCGTGGACGTTAGTTTTTCCGTATTTCTAACAATGATGATGTATGCTTTGAGAAAGGGGTCACCGAGGAGTATGCACAATTGGCATCACACACGTTTCATCCTTTAAAACCATCTCCTGCTCCATGGAAAATTTGCGCAGTTGAGTACCCGCACGTCAATATTGCGCTGGTGAAAGAATAGCTCAAGTTACCATCTCACCATCACAACACATGTATGAGAGAGACGTCTGGGCTGCAGGGCAAAACAGCTCGATCGGTAACTTGTCCGACTCGTACACATTCGCAGGTCACAAACTGATCACAAGTCGCCGGTGGAGTCGCTGTTACAGAACGAAGTGGAGACGGCCGCTGCTAGCTACCCCAGCTAGAGCCTCCAGACTATACACTACTGGAGCATCGCGACCGGCAGGACAGAGTCGCGGTGCGCGCACCACCAATCCGGACCGGAGCCAAAAAAGATCTCGATATTTCCCGGACTCGTCGCCGCTCTATCAACGCAAGAACAATCCCGGCTGCGGCTGGCGGCCGGAGCCCGTCGGCCGAAAGCCACTATCGTCGTGCTCGTCTTCGCGTCCACGCAACGGCCAACGGGAGCAGTGTGGAGATAGATGCGGCTTTCGCTTGGGTGGTGGATGCGTCGAGCGGGAATACGCGATCGTGGGAGAGAGAGAGAGGAGGGGGTGAGGGTGGGTCCCGCCAGCAGCCACGCGGCGTCTCGACGCGGTGCTGCCGCGGGCGGATCTGGTTGGATTCCTTCCTCCCGTCATGGACGACGCATGCAGGGCCGCAGGGGTCGTGTCACTTTCGTCGGATTCGTGGCGCGCAGCGCACAAGCCGTTGCGAGCATGCGAAAAAGCAGACGGCGCAGGGGGCCGGCCGACGGGTCTGTCTATCTTTTCGCCTCGCCGCTTGCTCGCTCGCACGGGTCCTCTTTGCTGTGCTCGGTACTACAGTACTATCGATCTGAATCCCCAGTCGAACGGATGGTGGGTGTTCGATCAATCACACACACTTTTTTCTTCTTCTTTTCTGTCATGATCATGAACATGCTTTTGGTTTACACAAGACCGTAGGATCACATTTTCTTTTCCAAAGACATTTCGATCACAAATTATTTTAGGGAAGCTCATCACGGAATGGGGAGATCTCACAAGTGCATTGGAAAGAAGAGAGTCAATTCAGTTTATAGGCGAAAATCGAACGCTCCTGCAAAAGAAAGGAGTATCAAGCACAAGAACAACACAAAGCAAGATTAATTTGGAAATAACAGGTCGATGGTCTGACCCCATCTTCATCGCGACATGGATGAGAGAAATTATAACCTGAAGGAAAGCAAACATGGGCCTCACCAAATGAATAAAGAAAGATGAACCGCACTGCCAAGCAAATAGCGCCTACCCATCCATTGAACCCCTAAGCCAGTGGCTGCCCAACGGATATCACCAAAGCCAACCCGTGCCAACCATGCCAAGACTCTAAATGACGCATCTAGGGAGGAAACAATGTCAAGGATATCCAATATTTAGGCATTTTTTTTGTTAAGTTTAATCCCGAAAAACAGTAGTTAAAATATGATCAACATGATAGAGAGAATAACTGACACATGCAACAGATTGTTGAAACTAGTCATGCGATTGAGATCATAAGCAACAAACATCATATCCACGTCGATCACTACTAACAGTAAAACAAATACTAGCCCTAAGAGAGAGAATAAGATGACATACGAAACTACATCAGAAGATGCAGACGCATCGTTCGTCATACTGTCAAAGAGGAGGTCGATGCCGGAAAAGAAGTCGTCATTGGGGAAGTCATCGTCGGCCGCAGCCACGATGAACAAAGATCTAGCAGTCGTGCAGAACCACTCCCCATAAACCTAACACCCTCTCCCGTATCGGATCATAAGAAGGCGTCGTTTTAATTAGAGGCCTACTGTCTCACTCCATGGTGTACGCCGAGAGTCGATGCAACAAACCCTGGTGTACGTTGCCCAGACTGTACACAGGCTCAAGGGCAAGGTTGCAGCAAGAAGACAAGACCAAATTGGAGAGATAGCTCTTTGAGAAATCAAAGGGCGGATCAAGAAGATCAAGACAGGCTGAAGGAACAAGATATCACTAAGGGAAAAACCTCCTTGCCGGGTGGGCGAGCCTGGTAGGGTCGAGGTCACCCCAAGGGAAAGTCCCAAGATTTCCCGGGCAAGGGTTGCCGAGGCACCGACGGCCTGCTTCCTCGCCAAGGCTCCACCGCTCACCTCACATCAACGCAAGTCACTTCTCGCTGCGGTGTCGAGCCCCCAAGTGGTTAAATGGCTGTCATTTGGCACTCATACGTGCGTAGTTGCTCTCCCCGAGGCGACCCTGTCGGGCTTGAGTGTTGTGCGTTGATCACATGCATAGCAAGAGGGCACGAATGCGGCGAACTCCATGTAAATTGTCCTCCCCGCCTGCTCCACAACCTCCTTATCCGCCTTGTTCACGATGGTAGGGACCCTGGGGATTCTGTGGACCCATCCTCCATGGCGTGGGCGGATGCTCAAGTGTGCATCGACAGCTAGGGCGGAGAAGGACATCGACAGTGCGGAGGGCAACGACGCGGATGCGAAACATAGAGCGGTAGATTTGATGGAATCGATCAATTTGGAAGAATTTGAAGTAGGTTTGGCCTGTGGCAGACGACCCCAAATCCGCTCATGGGCTGAGTTTGAGGTGTGCCGGATCAAAGCTGGCTAAACAGGCCGGCCCGACCCGGCCTATCTTAATTGTGCCTGCCACGGCTCGGCCCGTCATGGCAGCCGGGGCATGCGGTGCCGGCCCGTGTGCTGCCCCCTCCAGTGCAGGCATGACCCAGGAGCTATGCGGTCCGGCCCAACGACACACCTTCAGGCCCAGGCATGGTAGGCGCCCCTGTTTCTCGCTTTAAGCGAGCTAGGGGTAGCTCTCGCATCGGGGTAACCCCAGATGGACCGGCCCAGCCGCGCGGGACGCCAACCGCCTCGATTGTTTTTCCTTTTTCTGTTTATGCTCCATTTTGCTTTATTTTCGTAATTTTCTGTAAATTTTAAAAAAATTCTACACACACACACACACACAGATATATTATAAATAAACACTCTTTGAAACACATTTGGAAAAATGTTGAACAAGTATTTGCAAAATGTTGAATAAGTGTTAAAGAAATATTGAACAAGAATTCAAAAGAATGTTGAACAGGTATTTGAAAATGTTGAATAATTATTAAAAAGTGTTGAGCGAGTGTAAGAAAAATTTGAACTAGTGTTTAAAAATATTGAATAAGCATTAAAAATGTTGAACAAGTATTTGGAAAATGTTGAAATAAATATTGAAAGTTGTTGAACAAGTATTTAAAAATGTTGGATAAGTATTAAAATGTTGAACAAGTATTTGATTTTTTTGAAATAGCGTTAGGACAATGTTGAGCGTGTGTACAAAAAATGTTGATCACTTATTAAAAAATGATTTAGACATATACGAAAGTGTAGAGTGAAAAAAAAACAAACATAAGGAAAAAAACAAAAAAATGAAGAAGAAGAAAGAAAACCAAACAAAAAATGGAGAAGAAAAAAAGAAAGTTAAAAAAAAGTTGGAGAAGAAAAAGAAAGAAACCAAATAAAAATGAAGGAAACCCTATCAATATAAAAAGAAAAAATTGAAAAAAAACGTAACAACTATGGAAAAAACCGGCTTCGTTTGCCTCAAGTATAAAACACGCCACCCACTTGCCGTGCGCAAAGGCATTCGCGTAGTGGCTAGCGCAAGTGAGCTCTCTCCCTAGCAACTAGAGATCGATCCCCGCATCTCCCTATTTCACTTACTTTTTTGTTCGAAAGCTGTGCGAAAATGGGTCGGCCCAACTAGTCTAAAAGCTTGAGCGAGACATCGTCGTGCAATCGCTTAATGCGATAAATAGCATTTAGGCATGCCAGGCCAGGCGGCGTGTCGCATGTGTGACACAGACCGATTAGCGTGTGCCGAGTCTGGCCCGTCACGTGCCGTGCCAGCGTGCTCGTGGGCCGGCATGCCAGGCCCGGCGGTGTGTCGCATGTCTGGCACGGCCCGATTAGAGCGTGCCGTTACTGGCCCGTCAACTGCCGTGCCAGCGTGCTCGCGGGCCGGCATGCCAGGCCCGGCCCGTTTAGCCAGCTTTGTGCCTGATAGACTAGACATATATGGTGGGTTTGAGGGTCTGGTTGGATGGCCGTTTTTTGTTCGGACCGTGTCCGGTCTGTCCTCCCGGCCGTTGTGGGGGTGGTGGTGTGTGTATGTTGGTCTTTAGGCTTTGAAGGTGCATTTTTCGGCAGCTTGTTTTGTCCGTAAGCAATTTTTCCACACCGTATATCTTCCACTTGTGAGCATACATCGCTATGAACCCTATCCCCGGCGCGGAAAAATCCATCGAAAAATCGCAGGCCACCAACCAAGTGGAAATTCCCATGCGAGCAATGCCATTTCTCTTCTCCCCCCGCAGTTCAAAGCTCCTTATCTCCCGAGCCCTGACCCCCCGTGCGCGTGTGTCATCACCAAAAAGATAACGCCATGCCCCATGCGTTCTTTTCCGCCCCTCCCGTTGAAACCCCCCGCCGCGAAGGGGGGCCGAAATGGAAAAAGCCAGACCAACAAACGAACGGAGGGCGTGCGCGCGCGCTAGGTCAAACGAGTGGCAGCGCTTGGGAAACCCACGCGATCCGCCTGTGCGGTTCACACGCACTGACTGACCGCGGCGCGGCCTTGACCCCGCACGCGCCCTGATTCTGGCGGGTGGGCGCGCGCGATCTGTGACCGTGAGCCGTGGTGACGGCCCACGCCCCTGCGACGCTGCCCGCCCGGCCTGCTGCGGCTACCGGCCTCACGTGACGTGACGTGACCCGGCGGATCCCGGGGCCGCTCGCCAATGAACCGCATACAAAGCCGGGCACAGGTCCGATCTGGGGCGCCCCCGGCCGTCGGATCCCCCGACGGACGGCGCAGAACGGGGAGGGATCAAAGAACGTGAGCGGGTCCCCGGCCGAGCGAGGAAGCGTTCAACCACCACCGCCACCCGTAGGTCAGGTCGCGCGGGGCGCCGATCCAAGGGCATGGGTCGCAATTGACGGGTCCTGTCCACGACCCAACCACCGCTACTGGTCTACAGCAGCCAGTGTCAGTTTTCTCCAACGAAAAAAAAAAAACCAGGCAGGCAGGCGGCAGCAGCAGCCACGAGGCGCGGCAGGAGCCTTCCCTTCCACCCGCTGACGCGCGGGGCCCGCGGGAGAGCGGGCGGGCAGGGTCAAACCGCACCTACCCCGCTCGCGAGCTCGTTCGCTGCTGGCGGACGCCAGGACTCAACGGAAGCGGCAGGTTTTTTTCCTTCACGCGTTGCTTCGCGTACGCTCACGCCGCGCCACCAACAACAACAGAGGGAGGATGGATGGATGGATGACCGGGGGAGGCTCTCCCGGCCCGGATGGGCCCCACGGGCCTTGCGGGCCTCCTATAAAGCCGGCGCCACGCACAGCCGCAAACCCATCCACCGCCAGCAACGCTCGCTCGCTCGCTCGCTCGCTCCTTGTCCCGTCTCGCCTCACCGCAGCGCGTCAATCCCAGCTGATCCATCCATCCATCCATCCTCCTCCTAGCGAGCGAGCGATCAAGAGCAAACCCTAGCGCCGCCGTCGCCCCCGCAGTCTCTCCATCTCCGACTGAACGCCGGCGTGGGGTGCCCAGCCTCCACAACCGGCGACGCGACCCTCCCCGCCGCGCGCCCCCCGCCCGCCTGCAACTTTTGCGGGGGTAGCCGGGGCTCCGGCCTCGGCGGCTTTCTAAGCCCCCTTCCTTACAACAGGATCCAAAATCCCGTCCTAGATTTCTTCTACCTCCCCTTCCAGAACTTCCTCTTTTGGCATCAGTGATCCTCGGAATCTCATCACCCTAGATTGATTTCGATTATCATTATTGCTGACTTTTTTGCCTTGATTTTTCTTCGCTGTTCGTCGATCGATCTACAGCACTTTTCGCCTCATACGATTCTTTTCTTCTTCGATTTTTCCACCACCAGAAACGAATAGCAGAGAAATTCCTGACTACAGCACAAAGAAACAGAAAAATTCCTGACTTTTCCCCCCAGTGGATTAGCTTTCTCCGGTTGTTAATTCCGTGACGAGATGCCTGCGCTCGCTGTCGACGCCGCCGCCCCCGTGGCCCACGCCTTCCCGCGTGCGGCGACGCGGCGCCGCGCTTCGCCGCCGCTCCGCTGCTGGGCCCCGCCGCCGCCGTGGCCGCGGCCGCTGCCGCCGAAGCCCGAGATGGCCGCCTGGTCGGCCGACCTCTCGTCGGCGCTCTACAACGTCGACGGCTGGGGCGCGCCCTACTTCTTCGTCAACGACGACGGCGACGTCGCCGTGCGCCCGCACGGCGCCGCCACGCTGCCCGGCCAGGAGATCGACCTCGCCAAGGTGGTCGCCCGGGCCGCCGGCGCGCGCGCCGGCGGCGGGCTCGGCCTCGCGCTGCCGCTGCTCGTGCGCTTCCCCGACGTGCTCCGCCACCGCGTCGAGGCCCTCAACGCCGCCTTCGCCTACGCCGTGCGCTCCACGGGCTACGCCGGGCGGTACCAGGGCGTCTACCCCGTCAAGTGCAACCAGGACCGGTACGTGGTCGAGGACATCGTCGAGTTCGGCGCGCCCTTCGGGTTCGGCCTCGAGGCCGGCTCCAAGCCCGAGCTGCTGCTCACCATGAGCTGCCTCGTCGCCCGCGGCAGCCCCGACGCCCTGCTCATCTGCAACGGCTACAAGGACCTCGAGTACGTCTCGCTCGCGCTCATCGCCCGCACCATGGGCCTCAACACCGTCATCGTGCTCGAGCAGGAGGAGGAGCTCGACATTGTCGTCGAGGCCAGCCGCCGCCTCAACATCCGCCCGGTGGTCGGCATGCGCGCCAAGCTGCGCACCAAGCACGCCGGCCACTTCGGCGCCACCTCCGGCGAGAAGGGCAAGTTCGGCCTCAACGCCGCGCAGATACTCTCCGTGGTGGCCAAGCTCAAGGCCCTCGCCATGCTCGACTGCCTCCAGCTCCTGCACTTCCACATTGGCTCCCAGATCCCGACCACTGCCCTGCTCGCCGACGGCGTCGGCGAGGCCGCGCAGATCTACTGCGAGCTTGCCCGCCTCGGCGCGGCCATGCGCGTCATTGACGTCGGTGGCGGTCTCGGCATCGATTACGACGGGACGCACTCGGCGCAGACGGACATGTCGGTGGCCTACAGCCTGGAGGAGTACGCGGCGGCCGTGGTCGCCGCGGTCGGCCGCGTCTGCGACCGCAAGGGCGTGCAGCACCCTGTCATCTGCAGCGAGAGCGGCCGCGCGCTGGTGTCGCACCACTCGGTCCTCATCTTCGAGGCCTTCTCCGCGACGGCGCCGGCTTCCAACATGATGGACCCGGCCACCGCCTACCTGCTCGACGAGCTCACCGACGACTGCCGCAGCGACTACCGCAACCTCATGGCCTCGGCCGTGCGCGGCGACTTCGACACCTGCGGCCTGTACGCGGACCAGCTGAAGCGGCGCTGCGCCGAGCAGTTCAAGGAGGGGGTCCTCGGCCTGGAGCACCTCGCCGCCGTGGACGGGCTCTGCGAGATCGTCGCCCGCGGCATGGGCGCGGCGGAGGGGCCGCGCAGGTACCACATCAACCTGTCCGTGTTCACCTCCCTGCCGGACATGTGGGCCATCGAGCAGCTCTTCCCCATCATTCCCATCCAGCGCCTCCAGGAGCGCCCGGCCGTGGACGGCGTGCTCTCGGACCTGACCTGCGACAGCGACGGCAAGGTGGACCAGTTCATCGGCGGCAGGAGCAGCCTCCCCCTGCACGAGCTCCCCACCCACGGCACCCGCGGCTACTACCTGGGCATGTTCCTGGGCGGCGCCTACCAGGAGGCGCTGGGCGGCCTGCACAACCTGTTCGGCGGGCCGAGCGTGGTGCGCGTCTCCCAGAGCGACGGGCCACACTGCTTCGCCGTGACGCGCGCCGCGCCGGGCCCGTCCTGCGCCGACGTGCTCCGCGCCATGCAGCACGAGCCGGAGGTGATGTTCGAGGTGCTCAAGCAGAGGACCACCGACGACGGCGCCACGGCCGCGGCCCTCGCCAGGGCGTTCGGGTCAATGCCGTACCTGTCGTTCGACGCCGAGGAGGCCTCGGCCATGAGCGGCGCGGAGTCGAGCGGCATGAGCAGCGACTCGGAGGGGTCGGCGGCCGGCGCCGCCGAGGATGATGACGAGGAGTGGGAGTTCATGCGCGGGCTCACCGTGTGAGGCGAGCTCTTTCTATATCTATCACCGGTCCAACCGGCCGGTGATGTTGTATCGTGTCACTCATGGTCGTAGTGAGGTCGTCGGGCGTCTCGTCGCCGTTTAGTTTCGCCGCCGGAGTTTGTTTTGGCGCCATCTTTTTTATTTCGCATGCGTCAGTCCACTGTTTCTTTCAACCTTTTTTCTCTTGGAATAAATAACAAAAGGAAACTAGCAGTACTATGTTTCTTTTGATTACAGTTGTTTCTTGGTGACAATGCTCAGTGGATTCGTGGCTGTGGGTGGAGATGGGGCTATGTGGTCTCAATCTCCTCGATCTCCATCCCTGTCGACTGTAATTTTCTCTCTCGAAGTTCAGAGCTGGAAATGCACGGTGGAGAAGTTCCAAAAAGAAATTGGCGGTGCTGCTTTCTGTGCGATTCTCTTGTATCTATCGATGGTCCTCGTGGGCTGCTGCTTTCGAATCTCTGGGTCGATCAACCACGCATCTGGAAACCTCGAGCGGTGCAGCCATTTTGTCCCACCCTGCACGCACTTTGGGGAAAAGGTTGGGTGCTTTGCGATATTCTGCGTCGTCCGCACGAGCCGGCCGGAAAGAAGAGCTCGCCAAGGGCAACACGACGCCGAGGTTTTTCGAGGCCATCTAGATTGGATTCCTGCTTGCATAGCCTAGGTGAAGAAGAAGAGAAGAGGAGACGGGAAAGAAACGGCCACATGATGCTTGCTCCCCGCGAGAGGAAAAGATGCTTCGGTACAGCGACTCCGTTCCGCTCAAGGCACATGTCGTTCCTCCAGAAAAAAGATGCTTGCTTCATCCCTTCCGTTTGGGACGGCTGACGCTCTGACGCTTACGAGTTTTCTTGGTTTGTTGTGAAGACTCGCGACCTGCCGATGCATGAACCGGAGAAAAGAAAACTCGCTCATGTGGATGGCACCTGTCAGGCTGGTGGGTGAGGATTGTACGTAGCGACTGGCGAGAGTATATCCCGAGTAGCTTTGCACATGTACTCCGTGGACAGCCACGAGCATTTTGGATTTGGGTTCCGGGGTACGTGGACTGTGCGGGCGAGCGGCCCCGGCCAGCGGCAGCCAAGTGTTGATGTGCCAAGTAGAGTAGTTTTCTGTGCCCCGCGGCAACAGGATTCTTCTTCAGGTTCGGCGACACCTGTGCTCTGCATCTTGCCGCTTTCAATAATTCACGGGGAGCCAGAGGATTCCTTTTCCTGATCATGTAGCATTTCGGGGGGACCGTTGATTCCACTTGATTGTGTTAGGGTGTGTTTGGTTGCGGAACGAAGTGGAATGGAATGTAACGGTTCCATGACATTCCATTCCACTGGAATGGGTCGGTCCTGTTCTTATGTTTGGTTGAGACAATAGATGGAATGAAATGGTTACATTTAAGCGTTTGGTTGGTGAAACAGAATAAAACAAATTTAGTTCATTTTGATAATATACACACATAAGCATGGCAGATACACGATATCAAACATATCTTACGGCTATTCCTCTTGCATCAATACATTTCTACAAACAAAAAGAAGCAATTTACACAGAAGAACCAAGAATACATGAAAACTACGATCTGCTACCGCTCCTCTGCCTCCAGCAAGAAAAATCATCGCTAACTAAGAAGAATCAATTCACATAGAAGATGCAACTGCAGCTGGTCTGGTCGCCGCAGCCCCCCAGCAGACCAGGCAGCAGCGTACCAGCAGATTAGGCCGCCGGCGCCGCCACTCGTAGATCAGGCCGCTGTGCACCGCCCACAAGCAGATCAGGCCGCCGGCGCCGCCCTCCCGCAGATCAAGCCGCCGGTGAAGCCCACCCGCAGATCAGGCCGCCGCGCACAAGCAGATTAGGCCGCGGCCGCCGCAGGAACGGGTCCTAGGAACGCCAGGTCGAGGCCATCGCCTCCGGTCGTCCGGTGCCGCAATGACTCCTCTTGATTGAGAGAGAGAGGCGGCGCAAGATGGGGAGGCGATAGGATTTCTCGGGAGCGAGGGGTTAGAGCGAGACCCAGACCGGTTCCGCATGATTCCTCCGATTCGGAGGTATCGGCGCATTCCGGATATGGGCCGAATATTCCCTCAGGCGGAACGAGTTGGTTCCTGTTCCAGTTACGTACTAAACACAGGAACTAGCCCTTGGACCGGGTCGGACCCATGCCATTCCAGTTGATGACTGAAACCAAACACACCCTTACTGTGATCTGACCATGTTCACAGGGGTTGCTCACCAGTTTCTACGTGCCACGGTGTAGTGTTTAACAGAAATGAGGTCCACACAAATGTTTGATTGCATGAATGGCATGGCAGGTGATCCTATGGTCCTTGAAGTAGAACCTCAGAATCTCCCACTAACCGTTGGTCACGTATATGATTTATGCTCCTATTGGACAACCGCCTGCTATAGTGTTCCGAATCCAATCATCGCTTATGGTGACGCGATCTCGGCCGTCCGTGCAGCGATCGGATGGCCTGCATAGCCGTCGGCACTAGCATGTGGCGTGTGTTCCCTCCCCCGCCCGTGAAGCATTCAGATCCAGTTCCGAGATGATTGGCACAGCATGTGCGGTTTTTTTTTTTTGTGTGGTGAAAGGGCTTGTGTAGTTGTTGATCCATGGCGTTTGCAGACCCAGTAACGAGCTTTTTAAGACCCACCCAAATCGGTAGGAGCTGTCCATATTTTAAGATCCACTGGTTAGTACTAGCATTAACTCTTGCAAGGTATGATCATGCTTTTTTTTTGGCGGGTAAGGTATGATCATGCTTTTTTTTTTGGCGGGTAAGGTATGATCATGCTAATTATTCTGTAGGGTCATTTTGGAATTCCACTTCTACAAACTAGGAAACAAATTAAAGTGCAATGGAATATAAGAATATTAGTTAAAGTTATGAATATCCATTTTTGAGCCCAGGCTCATCTCCACCCGGTGAAAAGAAAATTCAAGAATAAAAAGACAAATTGGGTCAGAACAATAAATGAACAGTATATTTTTCACAGACCACAAATTTGTCTTTTTTGCCGACTACTACTCAGTTGTCCAAATAATCAGAAATTTGAAGCGGCACCTCACGCACCAAATTATATTCCATGCAAAAAATGTTTTTTTTTGAATTTTTCTAGTGTTTTTTTGTATTTCCTGTTCATCACTGGCACAGCTGAGCCGGGGCACTGAATCGCCTCGTCCTTAAAGTTATCTCTATCTTCTACTATTAAGGATGAGTTGGTTCCCTCATCTCCCTTCCTTCCTCTTTTTTCCCTTCCCATGACCCCCTCATCCTTGGTTTTTTATTGATCTTTTTTGTACTCTCAATTGATGCCACACAAAATTAAAATCAACACTAGCAGAACGCTCGTGCGTTGTGACGAGCTATAATGCATACATAAATGAATCAAACAAATGATCAAGGTCATCTTCAAGGTCAATCCTCATTTCTCCTCATACATTCGAGCGTGTTCGGACATCAAACGGGCGGTTAGCAGGCTCAGATTCCGGGCTCCCAAAAATTCAGACCATATATGAGGGAGAAATGTTGTTGTCCGGACTATCCACCACCATGTTATCACCAACACAAGGGCCCAACAGAAAAACCCCACCCCACAACGCACCATTTCCTTTTTCTGTCGGACCCTCCGCTTCTCGCTTGGTTTCCCGCCATAGTGGGACATTTCTCGCTGGAACATACTCCTTTAAAACCAGATGAAGCCCACCTCACCTTCGTCATGCGTTGCAACAGAGATTTTTTTTCTTCATATTTACAATATAATAGAGTGAGTTAAACTAATACATACTATTGACACAAAACAATAAATAACTATAGAGACCGGTCTCAATGGTCCATTCAACTTTGCAAATGCACACTGACATGGGAGGCAAGTGGCAACCTGAAGATATGCCTAGTCACAAATAAGATCCACTTCCAGCCCAGATACCATTCATTCGTAGAAGGGATAATTGTCGTTCTTCTCTTCCTCGTCCTTCCCTAGATTTTCTACTCCTAGCCTCTTCGCCAACCCGTTTCGTTGGCGCCAACCAGCACCATGTCAACATCAATGTGTTTTTCAGCGACGCCTCATCTTCTTGTTCCTCCTTCCTCGCCAGTTTTAGTTCCCATTCCTACTTATCTTTTTCAAGAACATATTCCTACAGATTTTCTATAATATTCTTTCTTTCTTGTCTGTTTTAATTTTTGGGACACTCTTTCCTTCTCCAACACCATGGAGCACTTCGTTGCTTTAGTTTCTTTTCCTTCTTATTTTTGGGACACTCCCTTTCAAGTATAGCATGAACCACCTGGCCAATGTAATGTCGTGTTGTCCTCACCCGCAAAGGTTTCAGCAACCGTCAACATGTGGGTATCCCGCAGAACATGATCGTCATCCATCTTGGTGAAAGCTAGGTCGCACATGGTGGCCCTTGTCCAGGTTCACAAGCGGTGCTCGGCCATGTCGGGAAGAGCTTATTGATCGTTTGTGCCCACGAGCGCTTTCAAAATGATTCAGCATGATTAACTCCTTGCTTAATTAATTGATTACATATATAATTAACGGCCTACGTAATTCTCCGCGTGCCTAATGAACTGCCAGCCAAATCAACCAACTGGGAAAAAAATCCCTGCTTCCAATTATATATAGACATAATTAAGTGCGTGCCTAGGCAATTAATTGCAATGAGTAGGTTTCCAAATTGATTTTGAGCGAAAATAATTTCTATATAAATGGACCTAATTAATTGCATATGTAATTAATTGTCTAGCTAATTAATTGCATAAATGGTTTAATTTCCAAATTGATTCAACACTCGATTTCCAAAATATTTTGGTATGAATGGCTACTAAGAACGATGAGGACTGCCGAGTATTGCAGTACACATTGTAATGCTTTAATTTCCAAATTGATTCAACACTTCATTTCCAAATTTATTTGGCATGAATGGCTGCTATGAACGGTGAGGACTATCTAGTACACATTTTCTTATCAAAATTCTTGACATTTGAATGGACACACTTGATTTGAGAATATAATATGTCTTGCATACTGTATGAATCAATGAATGACAAGAAATATAATATGACCGCATCCACGAACGTGTGCATGTGGCAGTCCGTCGAGTCCGACGTCCCGCCTTCCACCATGTCCGTCGTCGACGCCATGATCCAGGACCTGACATTCTCGAGCATCGTGCCGCCACCAGGCCCAACCATGGTGTCCTCCATGGTGTCTCGCACGGCATACCTCAGCAGAGATGCGCGGATGCGTACGCCCATAAGAAAAAGATATGTTTTTTGTTGTATTAGGAAACTTATGATTATCAACTAATATTAGAGATAATGATAACAATAAATGGCATATTGCAGGGGATTAATGATTTGTTATTGAGGAATATCTCATTTCGTTTTGGAAGGTTATCGAGAAAAATATGATGTCATATTTTAGGAACGTGATCTCACATATATGGTGCAATTTCTGAAGTTTTAATTACCTACTCCCTCCATTCCTAAATATAGGGTGTATAGTTTTTGGCACGGAAATTAAAGAACGCATGTGGAGGGAAAATTTCACAAGTTTTGGATGAGATTACACTTGACTAATTGACATGAGAAAATAGTGGAGCTTGCATGATATAAATAAATGTAATCAAATTCCTAAAAAAATTTATCCAAATGAGTGGTGCAACGCAATACACCTTATATTTTGGATTTTTCTCAAAAATCTATACACCTTATATCAAGGAACGGAGGGTGTACTATTTACGTGATTGAATTATTAAATCAGAACCTGCCAAAGCAAGCACGAAAGAAGAACTCCCACTTTAATGAGATTTGATTTTCTAATGAGAAGGAGACAACCAGTGGAGGGGTGGTGGGAGGTGAGATGGATAAAAACCCGACGAAAATAAACTGTACCAGTCTACCAACTCACCCCTTAGAGTAGAGATAAATAGAGTAACTTAGAATATTCAAAACCAAATTGGTACTTCCTCAAAATCACGTACTGAATTAACTCAATTGAATCAATTCAAATATTTCCAAAATCACAACTAAATCGTAACTTTCCTTTGCTTCTCTTACAAATACCCAAACCAAATCAAATCTTATCAAAATCTTTATATTTACTAATTGGAGGCACCGCATACCACGTAAAAAAATAGGATTGAGCCTGCACGTACAAAATAGAATCCACAATGCTCACGTCTAAGTTTTCTAAAAAAAAAGACCACCCAGGTCTAATTTCTGTAATGCCCACATATGAGTTTTCTCAAAAAAAACACGCCCAGATGTAAAAAGCAACGTGCCTTCTTCCCACATGTACAAAAAAAGCAGGAGTCCCCAACGGCCATGTCTTCCGTATACAAACAAAAGCATGTGCCTTCCTCCCTTATAAAAAGTAAAATAAGTACATGTACAGAAAAGAAGTCCGCAGGCAAGATAAAAAAAGACCTAAAAAAACTGCCCAGGTATAATTTCTGTAAAAAACAACCAGGTCTAATTCCGTAAGAAGAAAAGCAGCGTGCCTTCTTGCCCACATGTAAAAAAATGAGTCCCCAAAGGCCACGTCTTCTGTATAAACAAAAACAGCCTTCTTCCTTAAAAAGTGAAATAAATACATGTACAGGAAAGAAGTCCTCAGGCAAGATAAAAAAAAGTCCTTATGCCGCAAGTTAACAAAGAGTCCACATCCCAGTCCTCAAAAAGAAAAGCCATGCACGTACAGAAAAATAAGGACCTCAAGCCTCACGGTCAAAAACGAGCTTGTGTCTATTCTTTTTACGAGAGGTAGGAAGCTAGATGTGTTGTCGGCACCGTCGAAGTACTCTCTGTATTTGAAGTTGTACTAAGGGATTGTACATTGGCTTAGTCTATGGTGCAACCGACCTTGATGACGGAGTCGGAGTCTCCGGGCAGGAAATTCCGCGTCAGCAGCCCATCCCATACTTTCTGCTTCCACCCGATCTCTCTACTTCTCTCTTTGGTGTGAGGTTTTCCTCCAATCTCTACTTGATAAAAGATGGAAATAGCTGCAGGTCAAAGAAACAGAATTAACTGCTTTTATGTGCCTCAGATTTATTGGTGCTTTTTAGTGTCTCTTAAAATTGGTGCTTCATAAAATTGATAGTATGTTTTTTGTTCCAGTTTTTTCCAAATATCTTGATTATGTTAGAAATGCAAGTACCTAGCCCGTGCGGCCGCACGGGTTGACGACTAGTATCAACTAAATCAAAACTTTCCTTGCATTCCCTACCCATACATCAAATTAAATCTTATCAATATCAAGAATATGATGGGTGTGTAAGGCATATGTCAGATATAATTAGTGTTGAATCACTAGAATATGTATGCGACCATTGCAACACACATGTAATTAGCTAGTACTAATCAATATGGGAGCATGTAGTTTCCAATTTTGGTTTCAACACAAGGGAGTGACTCGTAGCATTTGGTTTATGTGTTAACACACACATTTTAAAGAACAAATAGTGGCAATTATTAATTACCTAAGGAAAAAAGCTTGAGGTTTTCAACACACATGGAGAATATTATGTGTGTTATGTAGGTAAAATTATAACAATTCTTAATCGCATAAGTACTTTAGACGAACTATATTTTCTATCTTTTGTTTCATACACTTTATTTTGCGAAAAGACCCAGATCTATTACGAAGATTCACCATAAGTACAAAAGCATCTTGATACGTCTCTGTCGTCTCTATAATTTTTGATTGTTTCATGCCATTATTTTGCAACTTTCACATACTTTTGGCAAAAATTATATGATTTTCTTGGAGTAACATATTGATCCAGTGCCGAGTGTTAGTTCCTATTTGCTGCATGTTTTTTATTTCGCATAAAATCCATAACAAACAAAGTCTAAACTCGATAAAATTTTATAGGTATTTTTTTGGAATATATGTGATTTTTGGGAAAAAGAATCAACGCGAGACGATGCTCGAGGGAGGCACAAGCTCAGACGGTGTGACCGCTACCCTAGGGCGCGCCGTGTGCGCTCGTGGCTCCTCGGTAGGTCAGTTGCGGCCCTTCTTTCGCTGCAAGAAATATAATATCCAAAAAAATCATGTTAAAATTTCAGCCCTATCGGAGTTACGGATCTCCGGGAATATAAAAATGGTGAAGTCTAACACATGGGAATATAAAAATGAGAGAAGAGAGAGAGAGAGAGAGAGAGAGAGAGAGAGAGAGAGAGAGAGAGAGAGAGAGAGAGAGAGAGAGAGAGAGAGAGAGAGAGAGATCCAATCTCAGAGGGGCTCCTGCCCTCTGGGAGCCATGGTGGCCAAGGACCAAAGGGTAACCCTCCTCCCACAAAGGAGGAATGCCAAGGAAGAAGGAGGAGGGGTTCTCTCAGCCCCTCTCTTCCGGTGGCGCCTGAGCACCGCCGGGGGAACCATCATGACGGCAATCTACATCAACAACTTCACCGCCATCATCACCAACTCTCTCCCCCTCTATGCAGCAGTGTAACACCTCTTCTTCCCGCTGTAATATCTACTTAAACATGGTTCTTAATGCTATATATTATTATCCAATTATGTGTGGCAATCCTGTGACTCCGAACAAACTTCGGTACATCAAATCACATAACTCATAATACAAATCATCATCGAACGTTAAGTGTGCGGACCCTACGGGTTCGAGAACTATGTAGACATGACCGAGACACATCTCCGGTCAATAACAAATAGCGGAACCTGGATGCTCATATTGGCTCCTACATATTCTACGAAGATCTTTATCGGTCAAACCGCATAACAACATACGTTGTTCCCTTTGTCATCGGTATGTTACTTGCCCGAGATTCAATCGTCGGTATCTGATACGTCTCCAACGTATCTATAATTTTTGATTGTTCCATGCTATTATATTATCTGTTTTGGATGTTTAATGGGCTTTATAATACACTTTTATATTATTTTTGGGACTAACCTACTAACCGGAGGCCCAGTCCAGATTTCTGTTTTTTTGCCTATTTCGGTGTTCCGCAGAAAAGGAATATCAAACGGAGTCCAAACAGAATAAACCTTCGGGAGAGTTATTTTTGGAACAAACGAGATCCAGGAGACTTGGAGTGGAGTCTAGGAAGCAACGAGGCAGCCACGAGGCAGGGAGGCGCGCCCCCACCCTCGTGGGCCCCTCGTGGCTCCCCTGACCGACTTCTTTCGCCTATATATACTCATATACCCTAGAAACATCCGAGAGCACCACGAAACCCTATTTCCACCGCCGCAACCTTCTGTACCCGTGAGATTCCATCTTGGAGCCTTTTCCAGCGCTCCGCCGGATGGGGAATCGATCATGGAGGGGTTCTACATCAACACCATAGCCTCTCCGATGATGTGTGAGTAGTTTACCTTAGACCTTCGGGTCCATAGTTATTAGCTAGATGGCTTCTTCTCTCTCTCTCTCTCTCTTTGGATCTCAATACAAAGTTCTCCTTGATCTTCTTGGAGATTCATTCGATGTAATTCTCTTTTTGCGGTGTGTTTGTCGAGATCCGATGAATTGTGGGTTTATGATCAAGATTATCTATGAACAATATTTGAATCTCCTCTGAATTCTTTTATGTATGATTTGTTATCTTTGCAAGTCTCTTCGAATTATCAGTTTGGTTTGGCCTACTAGATTGATCTTTCTTGCAATGGGAGAAGTGCTTAGCTTTGGGTTCAATCTTGAGGTGTCCTTTCCCAGTGACAGCAGGGGCAGCAAGGCATGTATTGTATTGTTGCCATCGAGGATAAAAAGATGGGGTTTATATCATATTGCTTGAGTTTATCCCTCTACATCATGTCATCTTGCCTAATGCGTTACTCTGTTCTTATGAACTTAATACTCTAGATGCATGCTGGATAGCGGTTGATGTGTGGAGTAATAGTAGTAGATGCAGAATCGTTCCGATCTACTTGTCGCGGACGTGATGCCTATATGCATGATCATGCCTAGATATTCTCATAACTACGCACTTTTCTATCAATTGCTCGACAGTAATTTGTCCACCCACCGTAATACTTATGCTATCTTGAGAGAAGCCACTAGTGAAACCTATGGCCCGGGTCTATTTTCCATTATATAAGTTTCCGATATATTTTATTTTGCAATCTTTACTTTTCAATCTATATCATAAAAATACCAAAAATATTTATCTTATTATTATCTCTATCAGATCTCACTTTTGCAAGTGGCCGTGAAGGGATTGACAACCCCTTTATCGCGGTGGTTGCAAGGTTCTTATTTGTTTGTGTAGGTACGAGGGACTTGCGTGTAGCCTCCTACTGGATTGATACCTTGGTTCTCAAAAACTGAGGGAAATATTTACGCTACTTTGCTGCATCACCCTTTCCTCTTCAAGGGAAAACCAACACATGCTCAAGAGGTAGCAGTATCCTGAGACCTAGTTCAATCTCGTTACCGACAAGTCTCTTTACTCGTTCCGTAATGCATCATCCCGCAACTAACTCATTAGTCATATTGCTTGAAAGGCTTATAGTGATGTGCATTACCGAGAGGGCCCAGAGATACCTCTCCGATACATGGAGTGATAAATCCTAATCTTGATCTATGCCAACTCAACAAACACCTTCGGAGACACCTGTAGAGCATCTTTATAATCACCCAGTTACGTTGTGATGTTTGATAGCACATAAGGTGTTCTTCCGGTATTCGGGATTTTCATAATCTCATAGTCTGAGGAACATGTATATGTAGGATCGGAAGTATGTCTAGAGGGGGGGGGGGTGATTAGACTACTTGACAAAATAAAAATCTAGCCTTTTCCCAATTTTAGTTCTTGGCAGATTTTAGCAACTTAGCACAAGTCAAGAAATCAACCTAGACATGCAATTCTAAGAGTATAGCAGCGGAATGTAAAACAATTGCATATGAAGGTAAAGGGATGAGTTTGAAGGAGCAAACGCAATGTTGACACAGAGATTTTTTATCCGTGGTTCCGATAGGTGGTGCTATCGTACATCCACGTTGATGGAGACTTCAACCCACGAAGGGTAACGGTTGCGCGAGTCCACGAAGGGCTCCACCCACGAAGGGTCCACGAAGAAGCAACCTTGTCTATCCCACCGTGGCCGTCGCCCACGAAGGACTTGCCTCACTCGGGTAGATCTTCACGAAGTAGGCGATCTCCTTGCCCTTACAAACTCCTTGGTTCAACTCCACAATCCTGACGGAGGCTCCCAAGTGACACCTAGCCAATCTAGGAGACACCACTCTCCAATAAGTAACAAATGGTGTGTTGATGATGAACTCCTTGCTCTTGTGCTTCAAATGATAGTCTCCCCAACACTCAACTCTCTCTCACAGGATTTGCATTTCGTGGAAAGAAGATTTGAGTGGAAAGCAACCTGGGGAAGGCTAGAGATCAAGATTTATGTGGTTGGAATGGAATATCTTGACCTCAACACAAGTGTAGGTGGTTCTCTCTCAGAAAATATGTGTTGGAAGTGTAGGCATGTTCTGATGGCTCTCTCCACGAATGAAGAGTGTGTGGAGGGGTATATATAGCCTCCACACAAAATCTAACCGTTACACACAAATCACCAAACTCGGTGGGACCGAACTAGGAAACTCGGTCAGACCGGTTTAGTTCAAAATATGAACGTTAGGATTCTCGGTGGGACCGATATGTCAACTCGGTGGGACCGATTTCGTTAGGGTTAGGGCATAACGTAATCTCGGTGAGACCGATTACACAAACCCGGTGAGACCGATTTTGGTAATAGACAAATAGAGAGTTGGTCAGGCAAACTCGGTGGGACCGATTCGCTCATCTCGGTTGGACCGAAACGTTACGAAAGGGAAACAGAGAGTTTGCATTGCAATCTCGGTGGGACCAATCGCTCATCTCGGTTTGACCGAAACGTTACGAAGGAAACAGAGAGATTACAATCCCATCTCGATGAGACTGAGATCCCTATCGGTGAGACAGAAAAGACTAGGATTTTCGATGGGACCGACATGCAACTCGTTAGGACCGATGTGGTTAGGGTTAGGGCATAACGTAATCTCGGTGAGACCGATTACACAAACTCGGTGAGACCGATTTTGGTAATAAGCTAACCAGAGAGTTGGTCAGGTAAACTCGGTGGGACCGATTCGCTCATTTCGGAGAGACCAAAATGTTAGAAAAAGGAAACAGGGAGTTTACATTGCAATCTCGGTGGGACCGATCACTCATCTCGGTGGCACCGAAACATTACGAAGGGAAACAGAGAGATTACAATCCCATCTCGGTGAGACCGAGATCCCTATTGGTGAGACCGATTTGCCTAGGGTTTGTGGCAGTGGCTATGGCATCTGAACTCGGTGGCGCCGGGTAGAAAGAATCGGTAGGGCCGAGTTTGACTTTTGGTTTAGGTCATATGTTGATATGAGAAAGTAGTTGAGGGCTTTGGAGCATATCACTAAGCACTGTAGAGCAAGAAACTCATTAAGCAACACCTCATCCCTCCTTGATAGTATTGGCTTTTCCTATAGACTCAATGTGATCTTGGATCACTAAAATATAAAATGTAGAGTCTTGAGCTTTTGAGCTTGAGCCAATCCTTTTATCCTTAGCATTTTGAGGGATCCACTTTTCTCATCCATGCCATGCCATCCATTGAGCTTTTCCTGAAATATTCATCTTGGAATGATGTTAGCTCAATGAGCTATATGTTGTTAGGAATTACCAAAACCACCTAGGGATAGTTGCACTTTCAGTCTGCCCCTTTTTGGTAACTGATGACAACATATAGATCAAAGTTCGACAAATGATAATAAGAGTGAAAAACATTGTCGCTTTGAGAAGTATGTGATAAGCAAGAGCTCCCCCTAAATTTGTGCATAGTTTAAGATTTGCTTTGGACTGCAAATGCACAAGGAGTTAGGCTCATGGGTAACTCTTCCATGTCACATACATCTTGGTGGAGCGCTCAAAATGATAATGATTGAATACATGCACTCATAACCAAGCAAAGTGAATGATCATATAGAGATAAAAAGGATAATGTCATCCAACAAGCATAAATGTAGCATATGATCAAACACATGATCATCCAGGTATCACACAGACATAGAGTATCTCAAACAAGCAAATAAAGTTCAACCACCAAAGCAAGAGAGAATAAAAAGCAACACTCTTTCTCGAAGCCTATGATCTATACATTTTTCTCCCCCTTTGGCAACAAGTTACCAAAAAGTTCATAGAAAATGCATAGTACTAGATCGACTCTCAAGCTTGATCTTCAGGTGGTGGTGTAGACAGAACGCCAAGGACGAAAGCATCAGTTGATGTAGATGGAGCTGGAGGTGTAGGTGCTGAAGCTGGTTGCACTGGAGCTGTAGGAGCTGTAGCTGGTGCAGATGAAGTGGCTCTGGTGTCTGTCACTGGCACTGCAGCTGATCTCTGAGCTCTAGGCACTCTGGCAAATTCCTTAGTGGTTGACTTGCCCTTCTTCTCCTGCATATCATCCTGAAGCTGCTCAGCAACAGACTGGATCTCAGTTACCTTCACATCCATGTCATAGAACTTCTGCTCCATGATCCTCTCCAAGCTCTCCTGGTTTCGAGTCAAGGTGGCCAGCCCCTTCCCAATTGTTAGAGTGGATGCAATAAAGTAGCCAAGTTGATCCTGTTTGCTCTTCAAAAAGTACTGAGATGCCTCTTCCATTGTTGGCATCTTGGCAGCCTTCTCTCTCCTTGCCTTCTCCTTCTTAGCTTGTGCTTGCACTGAAGATGGTTCATCTTCATCCATAACCACTTGGTTATCCTCAAAGTCTGGATAGATAGGCATATGCTCCTTATCCAACAGGTATGTGCCTGTGCCCATCTTGGAGTTAATCAGCTCCTGGGGGGCATATCCACAACTTCTTTTCTGGTTAGCAACTGTCCTCTTGATAGTCTCAACTATAAGGCTCATGACCTTGAACTTCTATGGCACATCAAATAGGTGTAGCAAGTTTATTGCATGGCCTCGGATCATGTTGTGATCACCTGACTTGGGAAAGAGAGTATGCCTGAGGATCCAGTTAATGGTTGGCACTCCTGACAGAAGATAATGTACTGATCCGAACTTGTGTGATTCTATTGCAGCATCTAGGATCTCCTTGTACATATGTGCCATAGAGTTGTGATCCATCTTCTTCTTGGCATAGACATCCAAGTCATCCTCTTCCTCCTTGGGTGCATTGATCAGATTTGCCCATTCCTCAATAGTTGATTGGTACCTTGTACCTTTAGACATCCATACTATCCTGCCATCTGGATAGAAGTGTGATGTGGAGTAGAATTGCATTATGAGCTCCTCATTCCACTTTGTGAGCTTCTGCCCAACAAAGTCTGCAACTCCACAAGTGCTGAAGCTGTCATACACACCAGGATAGTGTTCCTCATTCTCCTTCATGTAGGTCCAGTCCACCCACCTCATGTCACACACTCTAGACTTCTTGTCCAACAACACTGTCTCATAGAAATCCTGTTGTTCCTTTGTGTGGAATCTGTAGTCAACAACAGTCCTCCTTCTGGTGGCATATGGATCTGACTCTCTCCATAGCCTCAATCCTGAGTCTCTCCTGATCTTCATGTTCTCAGCTACAGGATGAGCATCATTATGATCTGGAATTTTTGGCTTCAATTTTCTCAAGACATGTGTCTCATCATCTTCTTCCTCAGCAACAATTTCAGGCATTGGAGCCTTGTTATTCTCAGTAGCTGGAATGTTTCTAGTACTCCTCTTTGGTGCAATCTTGGGCTTGGAGGCAGCTTTGGGTGCTTCTTTCGGCTTTGATGATGCAGCCCCTGTCCTGATAGCATCACCCATAAGCTTCTGAGCCTTGGGTGCTGGTGTAGCAACCTCTTCTTCTTCCTCCTCTTCCATCATGGAAGGCTTTCCAATAACTCTGGCCATGGTCTTCTTGACCCTTTCCTTCCTTTTCTTCCCTTCTGCAGCAGCCTCTTTGGGTTGAGATTCCAAAGATGCTTAAGTGGAGGCTCTGGCTTTAGACATGGGTTGTCTTCCTGCTGGCCTTTTGGTCTTCAGACCTGGCTTAGTTGCTGCAGCTAAGCTATATTCTTTCTTGAGCACCTTTTTCTTGGAAATGGCCTCATCCTCTACAGCCACATAGTCTTCATCCTCAGATTCTGAGGCTCTCTTCTTCCTTGTCCTGGTGGCTGCTTTGGGTAAGTTGCTGGGAGTGCTCCTACTACCCACATCAGTGCTGCTAGAGGGACTAGTGCCCTCACTCATCTGAATCTGCTCCTCTGACTTGTTCTGGCTGTCACTCTGATCATACATATTGCAAACTCTGCCTGCAGACCCTGTGAATAGATATAGATGAGATAGAGTGGATGAGCATCACAACATACAGAGATTTTTGCAAAAGAATGAGTCAAAAACTTAGTTTTAGTTTTCCACAGAAAGCATTTCGGATCAACCGATTTGCAAACTCGGTGATACCGAAGCAGCTTTTGGAACCTAAACTAGTGAACTCGGTCAGACCGAGTCACAGTTCGGTGGCACCGAGACTGCTAGGGTTTCACAAAGTCCTGAACTTGGTCACACTGATTTGCAATTCTCGGTCAGACCGAGAATCACTTGTGCAATGGCCTTAGCCGAATCGGTGGAACCGAGTTCTGCAACTCGGTGGGTCCGAAATGGTTTCGGCGGAAACCTAACCCTAAATTTTCAATTCACTTCTAAACTATGGATTGTTTTGACTGGATAGAATAGTTTCAATCGTGGCAAGAATCATGATGAACACAATGTGCTAGGAATCAGACGAGGATAGCACTGTGATCGAGTCCATACCCTAGCTTGGCGATGAACTCGCTACGGTGGCAACGACGGGGGTGAATTCCATTGACGGAGGCGGAGACCAGCGACTGGAGGCGGCTGGCGACGAGGAGGACGACCCGGAGACCCTGGAGGCAGAGCGAGCTATGCGCAGGCGAATGGGTTTGGAGAAAGTTTCCAAATTTTTACCCGTGAGTATATATAGCCCGACCCTGTCGGTGTGACCGAGTGGAACAACTCGGTGGCATCGAGATGCATAACTGTTGACAGTTATAACAACTCGGTGTGACCAAAAAGTTCAAATCGGTTGCACCGAGATTGAAAACCTAGATTGACTTAGTGATCTCGGTATGAACGAAATGGAGGAATCGGTCAGACCGAAACGCACAAAGAAATTTTGGAAGTTTAAGTCTATGACGAATCGGGGACTCCGAGTGTTCCTCACACAGAGTGGTTCGAATCTGACTTGATCAAATTTTGTGATGTAGCATGAATAGAGTTTGAGACGAGAAAAGCATAGATAGCTAGAGAAGGTTCTTAGGAATTCTTGTCCATCCACTTGGCAAAAGAAAAAGAAACCAATCAATCAAGCAACAAGTGGATGTCCTCGAATGAGTAAAATATGCAACCAACATGCTCACACAATAAAATAGCAAATGCAATATGTGACAAAGCATGCACAAACAATTATAGCATCTATCAAACAATTGGCGATGACTAGGTCATCTATATATGAGTGAGGGAGTCCTGGATTAGGGGATGTCCGGATGGCCGGACTATAACCTTTGGCCGGACTCCTGGACTATGAAGATACAAGATTGAAGACTTCGTCCCGTGTCCGGATGGAACTTTCCTTGGCGTGGAAGTTGGCGATACAGATATGTAGATCTCCTCCCATTGTAACCGACTCTGTGTAACCCTAGCCCTCTCCGGTGTCTATATAAACCGGAGGGTTTTAGTCCATAGGACGAACGACAATCATACCATAGGCTAGCTTCTAGGGTTTAGTCTCTCTGATCTCGTGGTAGATCTACTCTTGTACTACCCATATCATCAATATTAATCAAGCAGGAGTAGGGTTTTACCTCCATCGAGAGGGCCCGAACCTGGGTAAAAACATCGTGTCCCTTGTCTCCTGTTACCATCCACCTAGACGCACAGTTCGGGGCCCCCTACCCGAGATCCACCGGTTTTGACACCGACATTGGTGCTTTCATTGAGAGTTCCTCTATGTCGTCACCTTTAGGCCCGATGGCTCCTCCGATCATCAACAATTATGCGGTCCAGGGTGAGACTTTTCTCCCCGGACAGATCTTCGTATTCGGCGGCTTTGCACTGCGGGCCAATTCGCTTGGCCATCTGGAGCAGATCGAAAGCTACGCCCCTGGCCATCAGGTTAGATTTGGAAGTTTGAACTACACGGCTGACGTCCGCGGAGACTTGATCTTCGACGGGTTCGAGCCACGGCCGAGCGCGCCGCACTGTTACGATGGGCATGATCTAGCTCCGCCGCCGAACAGTGCCCTGGAGGCTGCACCCGTGTCCTCTCCGACCCTTAGCTCGGAGCCGACTGCGCCAATCGAGGACGGCTGGCTGGACACCGCCCCGGGGGCTGCAATCTCTACAGCGATCGAGCCAAACACCAGCCTTGTCCTCTGCGAAGATCGTGACTCCAAGGTGCCGGACTCCTCTCCGGACTCCGAACCTTCCGCGCCCCTGCCGATCGAATCCGATTGGGCGCCGATCATGGAGTTCGCCGCCGCAGACATCTTTCAGCACTCGCCCTTCGGCGACATTCTGAATTCACTAAAGTCTCTCTCTTTATCAGGAGAGCCCTGGCCGGACTATGGTCAGCAAGCTTGGGATGCGGATGATGAAGAAATTCAAAGCCCACCCACCACCCACTTCGTAGCAACTATTGATGATTTAACCGACATGCTCGACTTCAACTCCGAAGACATCGACGGTATGGACGACGATGTAGGAGACGAACAGGAACCAGCGCCTATAGGGCACTGGACAACCACCTCATCTCATGATGTATACATGGTGGACACACCTAAAAGAAACGACGACGAGGAACAAAGGGACGCAACGAGGGATCGTTCCCTCGAAAAGCAGTCAAAGCGGTGGCGTAAGCGCTGCTCCAAACCCCACCTCGACAGAGACAGCAGCCATACAGACCCAGCCATAGAGCAGGGCGAACCGGCAGATGACGAACATGCCATCGAGCAACCGTCCGAACAGGGCAACTTGGATAAACAAACCGAACAACCCGTCCCCGGCGAAGATAACAGTCCGGACGACCTCACGACGGACAAGTTACTGGAGCAGAAGAATCTCCACAAAAGGCTCGTCGCCACTGCGCGTAGCCTGAAAAAGCAGAAGCAGAAGCTCAAATCAGCGGAAGATGCACTCAGAATTAGATGGAGCAAAGTACTCAACACCACAGACAAATACGGTGACAGTCGCCACACAAAGAGCTATCGAAAGCGAAAATTACTGCCGGAATTTGATGAGGAGGCCTTAGAGCCCCCGCAATCAAAAAATAAGGAAGCCACCCGGTCGGATAAACAACACCATGGCCAACATAGAGCGGCAAACGGCGCCGCACACAAGCCGGCACGCGATCCGCACAAGGATTCGCATCAAAAAGATGGCCCAGCCAGATCTATCTACGGGCCAAGAAAGCAAGCTTTAGTAAGCAATGCAACGCAACAAGTATCTGAACATCACGGCACACCCAAATATAGGGGTGCCGCACACCCCCTATGTTTCACCGATGAGGTGCTGGACCATGAATTTCCAGCGGGATTCAAGCCCGTAAACATAGAGGCATACGACGGAACAACAGACCCTGGAGTCTGGATTGAGGATTATATCCTCCACATACACAGGCTAGAGGAGATGACCTCCACGCCATAAAATACTTACCCTCAAGCTCAAAGGGCCATCCGGCATTGGCTTAAAAGCCTTCCGAAAACACCATTGGAAGTTGGGAAGAGCTCGAGGATGCTTTTCGGGCAAATTTTCAAGGGACCTATGTCCGACCTCCGGATGTAGACGATTTAAGTCATATAACTCAACAACCCGGAGAGTCAGCCCGGAAACTCTGGAACATATTTCTTACTAAAAAGAACCAGATAGTCGACTGTCCGGACGCCGAAGCCTTAGCAGCTTTCAAACACAGCGTTCGAGACGAATGGCTCGCCAGACACCTCGGCCAAGAAAAGCCAAGAACAATGGCCGCATTAACAAGCCTCATGACCCGCTTTTGCGCAGGAGAGGATAGCTGATTGGCAAGATGCATTACCAGTGACCCAAGTACATCCGAAGTTAGGGATGGAAACGGGAAACCGCGACGCAGCAAGGACCAGCGTCGGACCAAGGCAAACAGCCCGAAGAGCACGGCAGTCAACGCCGGATTCAAAAGCTCTCAGCAGAATAAAAAAAAAGCTGCCCCTCAAGGATAACAGGGACGAGCTATCTAACCTAAAAAAATCTGGACAAGATATGCCAAATCCACAGTACTCCCGGGAAGCCTGCAAACCATACCCACAGAGATTGTTGGGTCTTCAAGCAATCCGGCAAACGCAACGCTGAACACAAGGGGCTCGACACACCAAGCGAGGACGATGACGAACCCCACAAGCAGAGCACCGGAAAACAAAAGAATTTTCCACAAGAAGTCAAACCAGTAAACTCACTTCACGTGACAAAAGGGAAAAACAGAGTGGCGCCTATAGAGATACGCGCCATACGGCCTATCTCAGAGGAGTCCCGCCACTGGTTGTTAAAACCAATCACCTTCGACCATCAGGATTACTCTAGAAGTATCCGGAACGCAGGCTGGACTGCCTTGATATTAGATCCGATAATTGACGGACTCCACTTTACACAAGTCCTAATGGACGACGGCAGTGGTCTAAACCTGCTATATCAGGACACAATCCGCAAAATGGGGATAAACCCAACAAAAATTCGCCATAGCAACACTTCATTTCAAGGGGTAACGCCAGGCCCAGATGCCCATTGTACGGGTCCTCACCGGCTATAAGTTATGTTCGGCTCCCCCGACAACTTCCGCCGC
Source organism: Aegilops longissima (assembly GCA_021605205.1). Taxonomy (NCBI): domain Eukaryota; kingdom Viridiplantae; phylum Streptophyta; class Magnoliopsida; order Poales; family Poaceae; genus Aegilops; species Aegilops longissima. The sequence continues at coordinate 39,547,298 of CM038682.1, read as the reverse complement.
AAAAAGCTAACCTTCCACATAGCCCCATTTACAAGTAGCTATCAAGCACTACTGGGACGCGAAGCTTTCTCCCGCTTTAACGCAATACCGCATTATGCATCTCTTACGCTTAAAATGCTCGGTTCGCGAGGCATCATCTCATTAAAGGGAAATATCGAGTGTTCCTCGAGCGCGGAAGACTGTGCGGCTGCCTTGACAGCCACACACTAAACCGGCTTCACTAATCAAAGCACGTAAACAGGTCGTTCAGACCCCGGACATGGCTAGACGAGTCCGGCGTAGACATACAAGGGCTTACTAGCCGCATACCCCCGTACAAGGGGCTCCGCGCATGTACAACAAGAGACAATAAAGCTCAATTTTACCAATTTTTTGAATTATACTTTGTTTATAACATACATTTTCGCACGATCTTTTTCAACTAAGTTCCTCTCTTTTACAGATGAACACCATGCTACACCCGTCCAGGATACGGCACAACGGAGACACAGGCGCAGACGTGCAGTAGGGACCCGTTCCAAGGGTTCTTTTTAGATTAAGACCCTGCGTAAACCTTTTTCACTGTCTCTTGTTGATATACATCCCCCGGTTTTTTGGTATAACCGAGGAGGAGGCTGGCGTCTTGGCATGTGGCCACGTCAGAATTTTGCGTGTACCTGGACACCAGGGGCTTATTACCAAGGGCGTTGTTCAGCCCATTTTCATAAAGACCGAATACCTTAGGGAGTGTTCGGCGTCGCGAGTTTGGCCTTATATGCATCAGCTCCGAATCATGTCTCTGGTCAAATGTTGGGTTTGCCCGGCTCCTGGGTTTTGCTGCCTTACGTTCCGCTCTATCGGCTAAGGCGGCACCAGGAGAACTACTGTGATTGTGCCCCGGTTCGGCCAGGCGAGCACCTCAGTAGAGAAAGCCGAAATCTGACTGTCATGATATAGCGTGAGAGTGGTCAACACTCGACGACCCGTCGGAATATTTAGGATTCCTCCGCATTAACAAAGGGCCGTTTCCCGGCCAGGCACACACGCGCCCCGAATTCGGGTGAGCGCGGTGCCCCTAGGGGCTACATAGTAGCCCCACTGTCAAACTCCTATGGCTAAGTGAAAGTGATAAAGCATTATAGTCCGGTTGCCTAGTTCGCTGCGCTATCACCTCCTTAATAGGACCAAGAAGTTGGATCAAGTGTGAAAATCGCTATGCGAACACCCCGCATTATATGCGTAAATGTCAAGCCGACTGCCATCTTTCAAGTTATATACACATATACATTAACGTCCGCACAGGAGGTAGTTTAATTCTTGAAGGCACAAGTATAAAAAGCTTTTATATTCCCTCGAAACATTGTTTAACAATCATACATGCTATTCGAACATAATATCCTTCGAGCACTGCGTCTCTATTAAACGAGCGCCCCGTAGAACTTCCTGAAAATAGTGCTCGGCAGGTACTCGGCTCCCGTCCGAATCTTGGGATGCAACAGCGATGGCATGCATCTCCGCTGGTTTTGATACCATAGGTCATCTATATATGAGTATATTGACTTAGGAGTCATATGAGAACATTTGATCATAGGTCATACTCATCGTTTAAGCTCAAGTGGGGTTACCACTTTTACATAATGCATTGATGTGTTCACACCATTAGAGTTTCTTTGACTCAATTCTTAGAGTTAAGCTCCCCCTAGATGTGAGATCCCCCCTTAGAGGGATGAACTAACCTTGGGTTTTGTCGATGATGACTTCATGTAGGTGTTGAAGATGTGGATGCTCAATGTTGATGAAGATCATTTGGAGGAATCCTTTGGAGTGAGTTGCACTTTTAATACCTACACGAGTTAGTCCCACAAGGAACAAACAAGGATATCCATAGACATAGAGTGATACACACACAAGATGATGTCTATGAAAGCATTAGATTACCTTGTCCCTTGTCTTACCAACAAGAGGGTTTGTGACTCCTTGACCTAGTGCAAGATGTGGAAGTTGATTGCACTTGTTGTTGCCAAATGATATGAGTGAAATATGTTGGCGGAGTCACCCTCAAGAACTCTCTAGTTCTTCTTCTTCGGGATCCACATCATCTTGATGGGAATCCTTGGCGTTGTAGTCGTACTTGATGAGGTAGAACTTGTCGTAGTCTTGGGAACCCACTTGACCAAAGCCTTAGGAGCTTCTTCAAATGCATCAATCTCCTCTTGAAGCTTGTCCTTGCCTTTTTTCTTGTGGTCTTGTGGTGGAAGATCATCTTGAGCTTGTGTCCCCTTGAAGGAAGTAGGATCATACTTCTCTTGTCGAGGAACAACCTTCGTCTTGGGATATTGATCTTCTTCCCACTCAACTCCATTGGCATTGAACTTTCGTTCAAAACCAACACCTTGGTTCTTCCGGTGCCTTCCTTGCTTATGCATAATTTCCTCAAATTGCTTACTCCCGGCAAGGCTCTTGTAAACACCTTTTCTATAATTCCTTCAATAAGCTATTTTCTTGCTCAAGTGTAACTTGGCTAAGAGAATCATTAGTGGAATCAAGAGAACTACTAGAAGCAACAACATTTGATTTAGCATGATTATTGTTACTACTAGAGGAAGAATCCTTCTTGTTTTTGTTAATGGACTTGACTTGAGGCATGTAAGTAGATAAGAGTAAACGCTTGTCAATGTAAGAAGAACTTTTCTTACGAAGATCATCATTGATTGCCTTTAAGAACTCATGCTCTTGCTCAAGATTGAGCTTTTTAAAGCGTAACTTCTCATGAGTCCTTAAAAGTTCTCGATGATCTTCTAAGATAGTTTCATGAGCTAACTTAAGAGTGTTTAGTTCTTTAGTTAGAAGCTCAATCTTCTCCTTATCATTTTCATTCATTTTATCTTGATTAGCATGATTAATTGACATTTCATCATAGTATTCATCACTAGAGTTGTCAACAAGTAAATCATCATCACCTGGCAAGTCATCTTCATCACTATTGAAATCAACATACTCGGGTTGTGTTACCTTTGGGCCTTTAGCCATGATGCATCTTCCAATTCCTTCATTAGGTCAATCAAATATGTCATAGGAGTTGGTTGACACAAGTGCTAGACCGGCAACACCTTCATCTTGAGTATATTCGGAGTCGGAGCGATAGCTTCTCTCGGAGTGATTGTCGGAGTCGGAGCCGGACACCCATTCACCAACATGAGCTTGATGTCTTCGTTTTGTGTAGCTACTTGATGACTTGTCCCTCCTTTCCAAATCCTTGCTCCTCCAGGATGTTCTTCGTTCATAACGATCATCTCTACTCCTCCTCTCTCTTGGTGGTGATTCCTCTCTTCTACTTCTTCTTTTTGGAGAATCGTCTCTTCTTTTGTAGGGTGCCGTACACTCATTGGAATAGTGTCCGGGTCTTCCACAATTGTAGCAATTACGCTCCCGACTAGAAGATCTTTTTTCATTGTAGGACCTTGACTTGGAGCTTCTCTCTTTGCTTCTACTCTTGTAGGAATTGTTGAAGTTCTTCAACATTAAGCTCAATTCTTCATTGAAGGTTTGTTTCTCACTTGATGATGTGGGGGCTTCACATGAGGCTTTGTAAGCACCACTTGACTTGTTGTGAAGTTCCTCCTTATCCTTGAGCGACATCTCATGAGCAACAATTCTTCCAATGACTTCCGTTGGCTTGAGATCTTTGTAATTGGGCATCATTTGGGTCAAAGTGCACACGGTATCATATTTTCCGTCCAAAGCTCTTAGAATCTTCTTGATGATGAGTTTGTCGGTCATCTCTTCACTTCCTAAGACGGCAATATCATTTGTGATAAGAGCAAGCCTAGAGTACATTTTAGCGACACCTTCACCATCCTTCATTTTGAACTTGTCAAGTTGACTTTGAAGCACATCCAACTTGGATTCCTTGACGGAGTTGGTACCTTCATGCATATCAATCAAAGTGTCCCAAATTTCCTTTGCATTCTCAAGACGGATGATTTTGTTGAATTCTTCGGGGCACAATCCGTTGAAGAGGATATCACAAGCTTGAGCGTTGTATTGCAGCATCTTCAACTCTTCCGCACTAGCTTCACGGTTCGGTCTCTCCCATCAAAGAATTCACCTTGCAAGCCAATACACACAATAGCCCAAACGGCGGGGTTATGTCCAAGAATATGCATTTTCATCTTATGCTTCCAACTAGCAAAATTAGTACCATCAAAGTAAGGACCTCTACGGTGATAATTTCCCTCGCTAGACGCCATACTCTCCTAGGTTGTGAAACCAAGGCTATGACCACCAAAAGCTATGGAAATCACAGAAATGGAGACCAAAGCTCTGATACCACTTGTAGGATCGAAAGTATGTCTAGAGGCGGGTGGGGGGGGGGGTGATTAGACTACTTGACCAAATAAAAACTTATCCTTTTCCCAATTTTAGTCTTTGGCAGATTTTAGCTATCTTAGCACAAGTCAAGCAATCTTAGCACAATTCAAGCAAGCATGCAAATAATATACGAGCAGCGGAAAGTAAAGCATGCAACTTGCAAGAAATGTAAAGGGAAGGGTTTGGAGAATTCAAACGCAATTGGAGACACGGATGTTTTTGTTGTGGTTCCGATAGGTGGTGCTATTGTACATCCATGTTGATGGAGACTTTAACCCACGAAGGGTAACAGTTGCGCGAGTCCACGGAGGGCTCCACCCACGAAGGGTCCACGAAGAAGAAACCTTTTCTATCCCACCATGGCCGTCGCCCACGAAGGACTTGCCTCACTAGCGGTATATCTTCACGAAGTAGGCGATCTCCTTGCCCTTACAAACTCCTTGGTTCGACTCCACAATCTTGTCTGAGGCTCCCAAGTGACACCTAGCCAATCTAGGAGACACCACTCTCCAAGAAGTAACAAATGGTGTGTTGATGATGAACTCCTTGCTCTTGTGCTTCAAACGATAGTCTCCCCAACACTCAACTCTCTCTCACAGGATTTGGATTTGGTGGAAAGGAGATTTGAGTGGAAAGCAACTTGGGGAAGGCTAGAGATCAAGATTCATATGGTAGGAATGGAATATCTTGGCCTCAACACATGAGTAGGTGGTTCCTTCTCAGAAACAACAAGTTGGAAGTGTAGGTTTGTTTTGATGGCTCTCTCCATGAATGAAGAGGAGGTGGAGGGGTATTTATAGCCTCCACACAAAATCTAACCGTTACACACAACTTGCCAAACTCGGTGGGACCGAATTGATAATCTTGGTCGGACCAATTCAGCAAATCTAGTGACCGTTAGGATTTTCGGTGGGACCGACATGCAACTCGGTAGGACCGATGTGGTTAGGGTTAGGGCATAACGTAATCTCGGTGAGACCGTTTACACAAACTCGATGAGACCGATTTTGGTAATAAGCTAACCAGAGAGTTGGTCAAGTAAACTCGGTGGGACCGATTCGCTCATTTCGGTGAGACCGAAATGTTACAAAAAGGAAATAGGGAGTTTACATTGCAATCTCGGTGGGACCGATCGCTCATCTCGGTGCTACCGAAACGTTATGAAGGGAAACAGAGAGATTACAATCCCATTTCGGTGAGACTGATTTGCCTAGGGTTTGTGGCAGTGGCTATGACATCTGAACTCGGTGGCGCCGGGTAGAAAGAATCGGTAGGGCCGAGTTTGACTTTTGGTTTAGGTCATATGTGGATATGAGAAAGTAGTTGAGGGTTTTGGAGCATATCACTAAGCACTGTAGAGCAAGAAACTCATTAAGCAACACCTCATCCCTACTTGATAGTATTGGCTTTTCCTATAGACTCAATGTGATCTTGGATCACTAAAATATAAAATGTAGAGTCTTGAGCTTTTGATCTTGAGCCAATCCTTTTATCCTTAGCATTTTGAGGGATCCACTTTTCTCATCCATGCCATGCCATCCATTGAGCTTTTCCTGAAATATTCATCTTGGAATGATGTTAGCTCAATGAGCTATATTTGTTAGGAATTACCAAAACCACCTAGGGATAGTTGCATTTTCATGGTTGACTGGATATCCATTGGTTTTCGTATGCGTAACCACGTAAAGCTCGGCACGCCCAATTTCCCTACCCTCTACCATCTCCTGAAGCAGAGATGAAATGTTGATACATCAAGGCAAAAAAGACAAAAGAGAAAGAGCCAAAAAAAGGACAAAGACACCAAGGCAACAGATCTAGATAGCAAATCAATATTATGGGGTAAAATAAAACAAGGAATATTGATTACCATTTGATGAAGGACAACTGCAAAACTTCGTGACCCAGCGGTGTGGGTCCCCTTGCATCCCTCGAGTTGCGATGCCCGAGTGGCTTTGTTTCTCTCAGATTTTTCCTGGACACACAAATATGGTGAAGAAACTCATCACAAGCTTATATGTGGAACACATATTTAGCATTGTATACAAAACTACACCATCGAGTACTCACCTTAGCTTTCTCTGTTCTCTAGTGTTTTACTAGCCACTCCCACTGTCCAATTGGGATTCTATTATCACAACCATTAAGAATATTCCGTGCCCGTGACAAATCGAAACTCGTGATTAGGTTCCAAGAATCTGCGATGTCCCATATAGCATTTCTTGTGTCCATTCTTTAACCAAAGAGAGCATGTCTCTGATAGACAATGGGAGCAAACTGCTATATTTTCTCCAGACAAAGATCCACACCCAGGCCAATCACTCCTTATCCATAGTAGTGCGACGCGTAAGAGAAGCTTCTTAGATCGAGAGGCATCATAAGTCCAGACTCCATCATTCAAAAGATCCAGAAGATCATCTATGGTCAGTTGCATGTAAACATCCAGGTCTTTCCCTGGAGATTTTTTTACCAGGAATGATGACAGAGAGGATAAAGTTTGGTTGCTTCATACAAATCCATGGAGGAAGGTTGTAGGGGATCAAGATGATAGGCCATATGCTATATGAGAGATTCATATTTCCAAAAGGGTTGAAACCATCAGCTCCCAATCCAAATCTAACATTGCAAACTTCTGAATTGAAGTCTTTGTGAATAGCATCAAAGTGTTTCCATGCAGGTGAACCAGCTGGGTGTCGTATCAAGCCGTCCTTTGTGCGGCCTTCGTTGTGCCACCTCATATCTGATGTCGTCTTTGTAGAAGCGAACAACCTTTGGAGTCTCTTCTTTAGCGGGAAATGACGAACCACCTTTTGAGGCACCTTGTGGACACGCCTTCCATCAACTCCAGTATTTACGCTCTTCCATCTACTTGTGCCACACACTGGACATGATATGGCATCAGCATGCTCCTTCCTAAATAGAATGCAGTCGTTTTTGCATGCATCTAACTATTATATCCAATACTAATGGCTCTCACAAACTTTTTGGCCCAATGAAAATTTTTGGGCAAGGCCTCACCTTCTGGAAGTGCCTCCTTAATTAGCGTCAATACCTCATCAAAGCAGACATTGCTCATTCCCCTCATATTCTTGATGTGAATCAACCTCACCAAAAATTGCAGCTTCGAGAATCTTTTGCAACCTGGGTACAGCTCTTGGCGCCCATCATTAACTAATCTATAGTATGCTTCAGCATCATCGTCCAAGTCATCTTCAGATTCTTGCTCCTCTCCTAAAGTACGAGTATCATACATCTCGAATCCTTCCAGTAGCATCTCATCCATCTCATCACTATCAGCATATTCTTCAAACTGTGAACTAGGACCTGAAGTTGTTTCGGAGGGCCGCATACTTTCTCCATGATGAATCCATGTGGTATATCCAGCCATGAATCCATCATAAATCAAATGATCATAGACTTCAAGTTCACCTAACCAATGAGAGTTTACACATATCTTGCAAGGGCAGAGAATCCTATTATTTTTTGCTGACGTATGAAAAGAAAATTTTATGAAGTTGCTAGTTCCTTCGTAATACTCGGCGAAAGACCTTGCTGCTCGCATCCAACTCCTATCCATTCTCAACTGAACAAAACCAAGTTCTTCAACATGAGGTGCTTAGAAGAAGTTATGTAACATACTAAAGCAGATGCCACATAAAAATTCTATAATAAATATTTGAATGTGAGCAGAAGCAAAGAGGAATTTCTAGAAGCAGTGTCAGTTTAACTAGCAAAAATACCAAATCAACTTTCAGTTGTTCCTTGTCGTTGTTGCACACTACTTCTGGGAGTACAACTAGCTTATTGTGCAAGTGCCAGTAATTAGTGTTATATATAGTACAAATCTACATGTATTGATCAGTTTAGTGCTTCTCCAACAATAGTCAAACTGCACAATGTCGTGCCAAAATGATTGTTCATACATAACATCTAGCACAAACACAAAAGGAAAGTAAAATGAAGTAGAAAAATTCAGGGGCATTACCTCAAACACCTTGTGTGCACCGGGGCGTTGGATCAAGAACAACAACAGAACATGGGCGAGTCTGGCATGGGAAGGACGAAGCTGATGCGGGCGAGGCCACCTTCCTCCTCCTCCTCCTCCGTCGCCTCCTCTCCGGTGCCTGGATATCCCCTCTCCTTTGGTTCTCCTTCACTCGGCCGCTGCAATCCCACCGCGAGATCGGGAAGGAGAGAAGAAGAGATCCAGCGCGGGATGGCGTTGCCGGCCGCGGCGCCGCGGCGGCCGCTACGCCTGCAGCAGCTTCGGTGTGGGACACCGGTGGCGGAGGCTCCGATGGCAGCGACGACGCCCCAAGCGATCGATGCGAGCTGATTGAGTCGACCTTTTATTTTTTATTTTTTTATTTCGATGGTCACCTATAGAAGACGGAGGTGGGAGGGTTATTTTGCAAATAGTCTAAAATCAAGGGTCAAATCTGTATAATAAGCCAAGCATTGGAGGCGCTATCCACCAGAACGCCAGCAACAATCGGAGGCATTTTCTAAATTCGCCTTCAAAGCATGTGAGCATCGGAGGCACTTTCTCAAAGTGCCGTTAGTACCATGATTTTAAGGCATTTAGGAAATCGCCGCTAATCAAATGCCTCCTAATGACGTACGTGTTGTAGTGAGAGATGACTCCCAGGACGAAAGCTTCTGTCGATGTAGCTGGAGCTGGTGGAGTAGCTGCTGGAGGTGGCACTGAAGCTGTAGCTGCTGGTGCTGTAGCTTTAGTGTCTGTCACTGGCACAACAGCAGATCTCTGTCCTCTGGGCACTCTAGCAAATTCATCTGTGGTAGACTTGCCCTTTTTCTCCTCTACTTCCTCCTGGAGCTGCTCAACTGCTGTTTGCATCTCTGTAACCTTCAGATCAAGATCATAGAATTTCTGCTCAATGATCCTCTCCAAGCTCTCCTGGTTTTGAGTCAGGGTGGCCAAGACCTTCTCAACCCTCAGTGTGGATTGGATCAGATATGCTAGCTGATCTTGCTTGCTCTTCAAGAATATCTGAGATGCCTCCTCTGCTGTTGGCATCTTGGCAGCTTTCTCAGCTTTAGCTTTGGCTTTCTTCTCTTGTGCTTGCACAGATGATGGTTCATTCTCAGTCATGAAAACTGTGTTGTCCTCAAATTCAGGGTAGATGGGCAGATGCTTCTTATCCAATAAATACTTGCATGTGCCCATCTTGGAGTTGATGAGCTCCTGAATTTGTGGGGCATATCCACATGATCTCTTCTGGTCAGCAGCAGTCCTCTTGATTCTATCAACAATCAAACTCATGACCTTGAACTTCTGTGAAACATCAAAAATATGCAGCAAGTTTATAGCATGTCCTCTGATCATCTTGTGATCACCTGATTTGGCTAGCAATGTGTGCCTAAGTATCCAGTTGATAGTAGGCAAACCAGACAACAAAAAGTGGACAGATCCAAACTTATGAGTCTCTAAAGCAGCATGTGGGATCTCTTTGTACATGTGTGCCATAGTGTTGTGGTCTTTCTTCTTTTCAGCATAAACATCTAAGTCATCTTCACTTTCTTCCGGGGCATTGATAAACTGAGCCCATTCCTCAACAGAAGATTGGTACCTTGTACCTTCAGACATCCAAACAATCTTCCCATCTGGGTAGAAGTGGGCAGTGGAGTAAAACTGCATGATGAGCTCATCATTCCACTTGGTGAGCTTCTGAGCAAGAAATGTATCAACTCCACATGCCTTGAAGCTATCATATACACCAAGGAAGTGTTCTTCATTCTCCTTGATGAATTCCCGGTTAACCCATCTCATGTCACACACAATGGGCTTCTTGTCAAGCAAAATTGTCTGATAAAAGTCTTGCTGTTCCTTAGTGTGAAACCTGTAGTCAACAACAGTCCTTCTCCTGACAGCATATGGATCAGACTGTCTCCATAGTCTCAGTCCTGAATCCTTCCTGATTTTCATGTTTTCTGCAACTGGGTGTGCATCATTGTGATCTGGGATCTTGGGCTTGAGCTTCCTTAACACTTGGGCATCATCATCCTCTTCTTCAACAGCCTCAAGCACTGGGGCCTTGTTCTTCTCCTCAGCAGGGATGTTTCTAGTGCTTCTCTTTGGTTTTGGCTTTGGAACCGGAGCAGCAGCCTTGGGATCAGCTTTGGGCTTAGATGGAGCAGCCCCTCATCTGATTGCATCTCCCATGAGCTTCTGAGCTTTGGGTGCTGGTGCAACATCCTCTTCCTCTTCATCTTCCATCATTGATGGCTTGCTAATAACTCTGGCCATGGTCTTCTTGACCCTTTCTTTCCTCTTCTTGCCATCTCCAGTTTCCTTGGGTTCAGATGTGAACTCCATAGATGATTTTGAGGCTTCAATAGTTGAGGCTCTGGCTTTGGACATTGGATCTCTTCTTGCTGGAGCCTTTGTTTTCAATCCAGGCTTTAGTGTAGCTGTTGTGCCAACTTCTTTCTTCAGCACCTTCTTCCTTGAAGTGGCTTCATCCTCAACAACAACATAATCTTCATCCTCAGAATCAGATGTTCTCTTCTTCCTTGTCCTGGTAGCAGCCTTTGGCAGGTTTCTTGGAGTGCTCGTACTGCCATCATCATAGCTGCTAGAGGGACAAGTGCCCTCACTCAATTGAGCCTGTTCCTCTGACTTGTTCTGGCTGTCACTTTGGTCAGACTTTTTGCAGGCAAACTATCAGCAGACCCTGTGAATAGATTATAGATGAGGTAGAGTAGATGAGCATCACAGAGTACATGAGTTTTGCAAAAAGGATGACTTAAAAACTTAGTTTTAGTTCTTCACAGAAAGCATTTCAGATCTACCAATTTGTAAACTCGGTGATACCGAAGCAGCTTTTGGAACCTAAACTAGTGAACTCGGTCAGACCGAGTCACATTTCGGTGGTACCGAGACTATTAGAGTTTCACTGAGAATCGAACTCGGTCACACCGATTTGCAATTTTCAGTCAGACCGAAAATGCATGTGCTCTGGCCTAAGCCAAATCGGTGAGACCGATTTCTACAACTCGGTCGGTCCAAGAAGAATTCGGCGGAGACCTAACCCTAAATTTTCAAATCAAATCTAATCTACGGGATGTTTTCGCTGGACAGGATGATTTCAATCGTGGCAAAAATCATGGCAAAGCAATGTGCTAAGAATCAGATTAAGGATTAGCACAAAGATCAAGTTCGTACCCTAGTTCGGCGGCGGGGCAGATTACCGTTGACGGCGGCGAAGACCAGCGGCGGGAGGTCACTGGCAACGAGAGGACGATCCGGAGACCCGAGGAGGAAGAGCAGGTTATGCGCGGGTGAGGAGGTTTTGAAATTTTTTCCAAAATTTGGCCCGTCGGTATATATAACCTAACCCTGTCGGTGTGACCGAGTGGAACAACTCGGTGGCATCGAGATGCAAAACTGCAAGCAGTTACTGCAACTGTGACCGAAAGGTTATAATCGGTTGCACCGAGATTGAAAGCCCTAGATCAACTTAGTGACTCGGTAGGACTGAGATGAATCGGCCAGACCGAGATGCACAAAGAGGTTTTGGAGGTTTAAGTCTATGACGAATCGGGAACTCCGAGTGCTCCTCACACATAGTGGTTCGAATCTGACTTGATCAAACTTTGTGATGTAGCATGAATAGAGTTTGAGACAATAAAAGCATAGATAGCTAGAGGCAGTTCTTAGGCATTCTTGTCCATCCATTTGGCAAAAGAGAAAGAGCCAAACAATCAAAACAACAAATGGATGTCCTCGAATGAGTAAAATATGCAACCAACATGCTCACACAATAAGATAGCAAATGAAATATGTGACAAAGCATGCACAACCATTCTAGCATCTATCAAGCAATTTGCGATGACTAGGTCATCTATATATGAGTATATTGACTTAGGAGTCAAATGAGAACATTTGATCATAGGTCATACTCATCGTTTAAGCACAAGCGGGGTTACCACTTTTACATAAAGCATTGTTGTGATCACACTATTATAGTTGCTTTAGCTCAATTAATTTGATTAAAGCTCCCCCTAGATGTGATATCCCCCCTAAGAGAGATGAACTAACCTTGGGTTTCGTTGATGATGACTTCATGTAGGTGTTGAAGATGTAGATGCTCAATGTTGATGTAGATCACTTGGAGCAATCCTTTGGAGTGAGTTGCACTTTCAATACCTACACGGGTTAGTCCCACAAGGAACAAACAAGGATATCCATAGAAATAGAGTGATGCATACACAAGATGATGTCCATGAAAGTATTAGGTTACCTTGTCCCTTGTCTTACCAACAAGAGGGTTTGTGACTCCTTGAACTAGTGCAAGATATGGAAGTTGTTTGCACTTGTCCTCGCCAAAATGATAAGAGTGAAGTATGTTGGCGGAGTCACCCTCAAGAACTCTCTAGTTCTTCTTCTTCGGGATCCACATCATCTTGATGGGAATCCTTGGGGTTGTAGTCGTACTTGATGAAGTAGAACTTGATGTAGTCTTGGGAACCCACTTGACCAAGGCTTTAGGTTCTTCTTCAAATGCATCAATTTCCTCTTTATGCTTGTCCTTGCCTTTTTGCTTATGGTCTTGTGGTGGAAGATCATCTTGAGCTTGTGTTCCTTTGAAAGAAGTAGGATCATACTTCTCTTGTTGAGGAACAAACTTCGTCTTGGGTCATTGATCTTCTTCCCACTCAACTCCATTGGCATTGAACTTTCGTTCAAAACAAACACCTTGATTCTTCCGGTGTCTTCCTTGCTTGCGTCCAATTTCCTCAAATCCCTTACTTTCGGCAAGGCTCTTGTAAACACCTTTCTCTATAATTCCCTTCAATAAGCTATTTTCTTGCTCAAGTGTAACTTGGCTAAGAGAATCATTAGTGGAATCTAGAGAACTAGTAGATGCAATAACATTTGATTTAGCATGATTGTTGTTACTACTAGATGAAGAATCTTTCTTGTTCTTGTTGCTAGATTGTTGTTACTACTAGATGGAGATTGTTGTTAAATGCTTGGCAATCTAAGAAGAACTTTTCTTGCGAAGATCATCATTGATTGCCTTTAAAAACTCATGCTCTTGCTCAAGGTTGAGCTTTTTAAAGCGTAGCTTGTCATGAGTCTTTAAAAGTTCTCGATGATTTTCCAAGGTAGTTTCATGAGCTAACTTAAGAGTGTTTAGTTCTTTAGTTAGATGCACAATCTCCTTCTTATCATCATCATTCGTTTTATCTTGATTAGCATGATTAATTGACGTTTCATCATAGTTTTCATCACTAGAGTTGTCAACAAGTAAATCATCATCACCTAGCTAATCATCTTCATCAATATTGAAATCATCATACTCGGGGTGTGTTACCTTTGGACCCTTGGCCATGAAGCATCTCCCAACTCCTTCATTTGGTGAGTCAAATATGTCGTAGGAGTTGGTTGTCACAAGTGCTAGACCGGCAACACCTTCATCTTCAGTATATTCGGAGTCGGAGTGATAACTTCTTTTAGAGTGATTGTCGGAGTTGGAGCCGGATACCCATTCACCAACATGAGCTTGATGTCTTCTTTTTGTGTAGCTCCTTGATGACTTGTCCTTCCTTTCCGAGTCCTTGTTTCTCCGAGAGGGTCTTCGTTCATAACGATCATCTCTACTCCTTCTTTCTCTTGGTGGTGATTCTTCTCTTCTACTTCTTCTTTTGGGAGAATCTTCTCTTCTTTTGTAGAGAGCCGTGCACTCATTTGAGTAGTGTCCGGGTCTTCCACAATTGTAGCAATTTCGCTCACGACTAGAAGATCTTTTGTCATTGTAGGACCTTGACTTGGAACTTCTTTCCTTGCTTCTAGTCTTGTAGAACTTGTTGAAGTTCTTCACCATTAGACTCAATTCTTCATTGAAGGTTTGCTTCTCACTTGATGATATGGGAGCATCACACGAGGCTTTGTAAGCACCACTTGACTTGTTGTGAAGCTCTTCCTTATCCTTGAGTGACATCTCATGAGCAACAATTCTTCCAATGACTTTTGTTGGCTTGAGATCTTTGTAATTGGGCATCATTTGGATCAATGTGCACATGGTATCATATTTTCCATCCAAGGCTCTTAGGATCTTCTTGATGATGAATCTATCGGTCATCTCTTCACTTCCAAAGCCGTCAATCTCATTTGTGATGAGAGCAAGCCTAGAGTACATTTCGGTGACACCTTCACCATCCTTCGTTTTGAACTTGTCAAGTTGACTTTGAAGCACATCCAATTTGGATTCCTTGACGGAGTCGGTACCTTCGTGCATATCAATTAAAGTATCCCAAATTTCCTTTGCATTCTCAAGACGACTGATTTTGTTGAATTCTTCGGGGCACAATCCGTTGAAGAGAATATCACAAGCTTGAGCATTGTATTGTAGCATCTTCAACTCTTACGCAGTAGCTTCACGGTTTGGTTCTCTCCCATCAAAGAATTCACCTTGCAAGCCAATACACACAATAGCCCAAACGGCGGGGTTATGTCCAAGAATATGCATTTTCATCTTATTCTTCCAACTAGCAAAATTCGTACCATTAAAGTAAGGACCTCTACGGTGGTAATTTCCCTTGCTAGACGCCATACTCTCCTAGGTTCTGAAACCAAGGATATGACCACCAAAAGCTATGGAAATCAAAGCAAATGGAGACCAAATCTCTGATACCACTTGTAAGATCGGAAGTATGTCTAGAGGCGGGGTGATTAGACTACTTGACCAAATAAAAATCTAGCCTTTTCCCAATTTTAGTTCTTGGCAGAATTTAGCAACTTAGCACAAGTCAAGCAATCAACCTACACATGCAATTCTAAGAGTATAGCAGTGGAATGTAAAACAATTGCATATGAAGGTAAAGGGGATTAGTTTTAAGGAGCAAACGCAATGTTGACACGGAGATTTTTTATCCGTGGTTCTGATAGGTGGTGCTATCGTACATCCATGTTGATGGAGACTTCAACCCACGAAGGGTAACAGTTGCGCGAGTCCACGGAGGGCTCCACCCACGAAGGGTCCATGAAGAAGCAACCTTGTCTATCCCACCATGGCCGTCGCCCACGAAGGACTTGCCTCACTCGGGTAGATCTTCACGAAGTAGGCGATCTCCTTTCCCTTACAAACTCCTTGGTTCAACTCCACAATCTCGACGGAGGCTCCCAAGTGACACATAGCCAATCTAGGAGACACCACTCTCCAAGAAGTAACAAATGGTGTGTTGATGATGAACTCCTTGCTCTTGTGCTTCAAATGATAGTCTCCCCAACACTCAAGTCTCTCTCAAAGGATTTGCATTTGGTGGAAAGAAGATTTGAGTGGAAAGCAACTTGGGGAAGGCTAGAGATCAAGATTTATGTGGTTGGAATGGAATATCTTGACCTCAACACAAGTGTAGGTGGTTCTCTCTCAGAAAATATGTGTTTAAAGTGTAGGCATGTTCTGATGGCTCTCTCCACGAATGAAGAGTGGGTGGAGGGGTATATATAGCCTCCACACAAAATCTAACCGTTACACACAAATCACCAAACTCGGTGGGAAAGAATTATGAAACTCGGTCGAACCGATTTAGTTCAAAATGTGAACGTTAGGATTCTCGGTGGGACCGATATGTCAACTCGGTGGGACCGATTTTGTTAGGGTTAGGGCATAACGTAATCTCGGTGAGACCGATTACACAAACTCGGTGAGACCGATTTTGGTAATAGACAAACAGAGAGTTGGTCAGGCAAACTCGGTGGGACCAATTCGCTCATCTCGGTTGGATCGAAACATTACGAAAGGGAAACAGAGAGTTTGCACTGCAATCTCGGTGGGACCAATCGCTCATCTCGGTTCGACCGAAACGTTACGAAGGGAAACAGAGATATTACAATCCCATCTCGGTGAGACCGAGATCCCTATCGGTGAGACCGAAAAGACTAGGGTTTCTGGAAGTGGCTATGTCAACTAAACTCGGTGGCTCCGGATATGAAATTTCGGTGGGGCCGAGTTGGACTTTTTGGTTTAGGACATTTGTGGATATGAGAAAGTAAAGGAGGGTTTTGGAGCATATCACTAAGCATTTTGAGCAAGAACCTCATTAAGCAACACCTCATCCCTTCTTAATAGTATTGGCTTTTCCTATAGACTCAATGTGATCTTGGATCACTAAAATAGTAAATGTAGAGTCTTGTGCTTTGAACTTAAGCCAATCCTTTGTCCTTAGCATTTTGAGGGGTCCACTTTCTAATCCATGCCATGCCAATCATTGAGCTTTCCTGAAATATTTATCTTGGAATAGCATTATCTCAATGAGCTATATGTTGTTAGGAATTACCAAAACCACCCAGGGATAGTTGCACTTTCAGTATAAGTCATGAAGAAAGCAGTAGCAATGAAACTGTAATGATCATAATGCTAAGCTAACGAATGGGTCTTGTCCATCAAATCATTCTCCGAATGAATTGATCCCATTCATCAAATGACAACACATGTCTATGGTTAGGAAACATAACCATCTTTGATAAACGAGCTAGTCAAGTAGAGGCATACTAGGGACACTTATGTTTTGTCTATGTATTCACACATGTACTAAGTTTCCGGTTAATACAATTCTAGCATGAATAATAAACATTTATCATGAAATAAGGCAATAAATAATAACTTTATTATTGCCTCTAGGGCATATTTCCTTCAGCAATATATTCATGGTTTGCTTATTGTCAGTGTTGCGGGGGTGACAGCAGCCTAAACGCGGATAAGTGGGTTATGGCGTATGGGAGTAAAGAGGAATTGATACTTAATGCTATGGTTGGGTTTCACAACCTTAATGATCTTTAGTGGTTGCGGATGCTTGCTAGGGGTCAAATCATAAGTCCATATGATCCAAGTAGAGAAAGGATGTTAGCTCATGCCTCTCCCTCATATAAAATTACAAGAATGGTTACCGGTACTTGTTATCGATTGCCTAGGGACAAATAACTTTCTTGTTGACACAAACCCTTTTAATAAACACCTAACTTTTATTATCTTGCAAAGCATTTCTAGTTTTATTCTTGCAAAGTAGTTCTAGCATCACTCCTACAAACTAGTTTCATACTTGTTTCCGGTAAAGCAGACGTCAAGTGTGCGTAGAGTAGTATCGGTGGTCGATAGAACTTGAGCGAATGTTTGTTCTGCCTTTAGCTCCTCATTGGGTTCGACACTCTTATTTATCGAAGAAGGCTACAAACGATGCCCTATACTTGTGGGTTATCAGGACCTTTTTCTGGCGCCCGTTACCGGGGAGCAATAGCGTTGGGTGAATATTCTCGTGTGTGCTTGTTTTGTTTATCACTAAGTAGTTTTTATTTCCTTTTCTAAGTTGTTCTCTATCTCTAGTTATGGATATGGAACACGAAATACCAAAAAAAATTAGGTGTACCTGCTACTCATGGAGATGGGGAACCTCCTAAAACCCTCGATGCTCGTTATGTGAAAAATATTATGCACTACTTTGATAATCCTGAGAAAGCCCCATTCAACTTGATAATGGGAGTAACGTTGGATCGACGTGAATACTTTACGGATTATCACTTGACTCAAAAAGGGGAACTTTTATGGGATCAACTTCATATGTTGCATTGGTATGCTTGGAATTTATGTCAGAGATATGATTATACTTGTTTCTCTAAGATGAACGCTCCACATCTTCCCTTTGCATGTGAATTTAATGATAATGTAACCTTGGCTTCTTATGCTAGAGGAATATATGATTACTATGATGTGGAACAAATAGAAGAATTTTTTGCTTTTAAGGGTGCCTATGAAATTGAATCTTTGTTTGAAAAGTTTGAAGATTTTGATGATTCTGTTTATAGACCTGAAAATCTTGCCATCCTTAAATATTGCTACGATAATTATAAATATAATTATGATATTGATGAATTTATTGAGAAAGTCTCCTCTGTCCAAGAAGAGACTAATATTTTGCAGGAGTCCATGGAAGAAAAAATTGATGAAACTATGAGGTCATTGGATGAAAAAGATGATGAGGAGAGCGAAGAACAAAAGGAGGATGAGCAGATTAGCTACCCATGCCCACCTTCTAATGAGAGTAACTCTTCAACTCATACATTATTTAATTTCCCTTCATGCTTACCGAAGGATGAATGTTATGATAATTGCTATGATCCCATTGATTCGTTCGAAATATCAGTTTTTGATGATGCTTGCTATGCTTGTGGCCAAGATGCCAATATGAATTATACTTATGGAGATGAACTTGCGATAGTTCCTTATATTAAGAATGAAATTTTTGCTATTGCACCCACACATGATAGTCCTATTATCTTTTTGAATTCTCCAAACTACACTGTATCAGAGAAGTTTGCTCTTATTAAGGATTATGTTGATGGGTTGCATTTTACCGTTGCACATGATAATTTTGATGAATGTAATATGCATGTGCTTGCTTTCCTACTTGCAATTATTATGAGAGATGAACTACATCTCCGCATCTTTATGTTTCCAACACGATAAAATTGTAAGAAACTGCTTATGCTATGTATTGGCCTTTACTTGATGTTAATGAATTTTTTTTGTATGACATGCCGATGCATAGGAAGAGAGTTAGACTTTGTCATTGCTTGATATATGTTGCTTTGTGCTCACTACTAAATGCTAAATCATTGTTGATTCAAATTGGCTTTGATATACCTTGGGATCCGGGTGGATCCATTACTTGAGCACTTTATGCCTAGCTTAATGGCTTTAAAGAAAGCGCTGCCAGGGAGACAACCCGGAAGTTTTGGAGAGTCGTTTATTTCTGTTGAGTGCTTCTATATAGTTTAAAAACCAAAAAATATAGGGGGGAACCTTAAAACTTCACAAAAAGAAAAGCGGAAGTGAGAGAGACGAGCATTCTGAAAGTGGGGGACGTCCTTGAACTTTGTTCATGCTCATGGAAACTTTGTGAATCTTAATTATAGAAACTTTTCAACAAAAATAATTACCCCCTTGTACAATTCCATTGTATTATAAAAATAATGTGCCCAGATTTGCCTTTAGGATGATTAGATTGCTTGTTGGTACGTGGGGTGCAGGAACAAAACTTTGGCTGTAGCGCGTGAATTTTCATTTTGTACTGGAAAGTCAAACGTTTCTGAAACTTTTTGCACAGTCTTGTTGTACAAATGTTTTACATTGTCCTAATTGTTCAGAATTTTTGGAGTGCCAGAAGTATGGTAGATATTCAGATTACTACAGACTGTCCAGTTTAAGACAGATTATGTTTTTGATGCATTATGTTGCTTGTTTTGATGAAACTAACGATTCTATCGGTGGTATAAGCCATGGAAAAGTTATATTACAGTAGCTACAATGAAAAAACAAAATATTAATTGGTTTGCAACAGTACTTAGAGTAGTGATTTGCTTTATTATACTAACGGATATTACCTTGCTTTCTGTTGAGTTTTGTGTGGATGAAGTGATCAAAGATCGAGGAGGTGTGGATATGAGGAGAAGCTGGACAGGCAAGAGCTCAAGCTTGGGGATGCCCAAGGCACCCCAAGTAAATATTTAACGATACTCAAGCATCTAAGCTTGGGGATGCCCCGGAAGGCATCCCATCTTTCTTCAACAAGTATCGGTATGTTTTCGTTTTTGTTTCGTTCACGTGATATGTGCAAATCTTGGAGCGTCTTTTGCTTTTAGTTTTCACTTTTCTTTTAAGCACCATGCTGGTATGAGATAGTCCATGGATGATTTAAAGAATGCTCATTTCACTTCACTTATATCTTTTGAGTATGGCTTTATAGAATGCTTCATGTGCTTCACTTATATCATTTGAAGTTTGGATTGCCTATTTCTCTTCACATAGAAAACTGTTATTTGTAGAATGCTCTTTTGCTTCACTTATATTTATTGGAGCATGGTCTTTTGTAGAAAGAATTAAACTCTCATGCTTCACTTATATCCATTTAGAGAGTCAATAGGAATTGGTCAATTGCATGGTTAATCATAAAATCCTACATAAAACTTGTGGATCATTGAATATGACATGTTTGTTTCCTTGCAATAGTTTTGCGATATAGAGATGGTTATATGTGGGAGGTACTAGTAAACGGTTTTGGTTAGTAAGAATATTGGTGTTAAGGTTTGTGATTCCCGAAGCATGCACGTATAGTCTCTCGTTATGCTATGAAGTTGGAGCATTATTTATTATTGATTGTCTTCCTTATGAGTGGCGGTCGGGGACGAGCGATGGTCTTTTCCTACCAATATATCCCCCTAGGGGCATGCGTAGTAGTACTTTGCTTTGAGGGCTAATAAACTTATGCAATAAGTATATGAGTTCTTTATGACTAATGTGAGTCCATGGATTATACGCACTCTTACCTTTCCGCAATTTGCTAGCCTCCACGGTACCGTGCATTGCCCTTTCTCACCTCGAGACATGGTGCAAACTTCGCCGGTGCATCCAAACCCCGTGATATGATACGCTCTATCACACATAAGCCTTATTATATCTTCTCAAAACAGCCACCATACCTACCTATTATGGCTTTTCCATGGCCATTCTGAGATATATTTCCATGCAACTTCCATCGCTTTCGTTTGATGACTTGAGCATTCGTTGTTATATTGCTTTGCATGATCATATAGATGACATAGTAGTTATGGCTCAGCCACCGTGCATCATTTTTTATACATGTTACGCTAGATCATTGCACATCCTGGTACATGCCAGAGGCATTCATATAGAGTCATACTTTCTCATAGGTATCTAGTTGTAATTTTTATTTCTTTTGAGTTATAAGTAAATAGAAGTGTGGTGATCATCATTATTCATTTTTAGAGCAGTGCCCCAGTGAGGAAAGGATGATGGAGACTATGATTCCCCCACAAGTCGGGATGAGACTCCGGACAATGAGAGAAAAATAAAAAGAAAAAAAAGAAAAAAAAGAAATAAAGAAATAAAAAAGAAAAATAAATAAACAAAGAGAGAAGGGGCATTGTTAGTATCCTTTACCACACTTGTGCTTCAAAGTAGCACCATGTTATTACTATGGAGAGTCTCCTATGTTGTCACTTTCATATACTAGTGGGAATTTTTTTCATTATAGGATTAGATGCACACCCATTTAGTGTTCATATTGACCTTTCATACATTTATAGCTCTTAGTGCATTCATTGCATGGCAATCCCCACTCCTCACGTTGATATTGATTGATGGGCATCACCATAGCCCGTTGGTTAGTCGCGTCGATGTGAGACTTTCTTATTTTTTTTTGTCTTCTCTATACTTACCCGAATCATCATACTCTATTCCACCCATAGTGTTATATCCATGGCTCGCGCTCATGTATTGCGCGAGGGTTGAAAAAGCTGAAGCGCGTTAAAAAGTATGAACCAATTGCTCGGCTTGTCATCGGGGTTGTGCATGATAAATACTTTGTGTTAAGAAGACAGAGCATGACAAAACTATATGATTTTGTAGGGATAGCTTTCTTTAACGTTGATATTTTGAAAGACATGATTGTATGTTGGGATGCCTGAGTATTGATGTCTTTATGTCAAATTATAGACTATTGCTTTCAATCACTATTGTCTTGATAATTTGAAAGACATGATTGAGCAAAATTGTTTCCCATGTTATTTCCTCTACCCAAACTACTTTCCTTAAAGGTAGTATGATACGTCTCCATCGTATCTATAATTTTTGATTGTTTCATGCCAATATTATACAAGTTTTACATACTTTTGGCAAATTTTTATATGATTTATTAGACTAACCTATTGATCCAGTGCCTAGTGTCAGTTCCTGTTTTCTGCATGTTTTTTGTATCGCAGAGTATCCATATCAAACGAAGTCCAAATGCAATAAATATCACGGAGAATTATTTTGGAATATATGTGATTTTTGGGAGTTGGAATCACCGCAAACGGAGGCCCACAAAGCCCACAAGACACTAGGGCGCGCCAGAGGCCCCGGGCGCGTGGTGGTGGGTTGTTCCCTCCTCGAACGCTGGTTGGAGCTCTACTTCGGGCGCAAGGAAGCTTATATCCGGGAAAATCCGTGTTAAAATCTTAACGCAATCAGAGTTATGGAGCTCCGGGAATTTAAGAAACATTGAAGGGTCAGATCTGGGAAACACGAAACAGAAGAGAACAGAGAGGGAGATCCAATCTCGGAGGGGCTCCTACCCCTCCGCCGCCATGGAGGCCATGGACCAGAGGGGGACTCTCCTCCCATCTAGGGGGGAGGCCAAGGAATAAGAAGAAGGAGGGGCGCTCTCTCCCCCTTGCTTCCGGTGGCGTCGGAATGCCGCCGGGGCAACGATCGGGACGACGATCTACATCAACAATCTTGCTACCGTCAACACCAACTCTCTCCCCCTCTATGCAGCAGTGTAACACCCCTTCTCCCCGTTGTAATCTCTACTTAAACATGGTGCTCAACTCCATATATTATTTCCCAATGATCTATGGTTATCCTATGATGTTTGAGTAGATCCGTTTTGTCCTATGGGTTAATCGTCATCTTGGTTGGTATGATTGTATATTTTATTTATGGTGCTGTCCTATGGTGCCCTCTGTCTCGCGCAAACGTGAGGGGCCCCCGCTATAGGGTGTTGCAATTGTTGGGGAACACAGTAATTTCAAAAAATTTCCTACGATCACGCAAGATCTATGTGATGCATAGCAACGAGCGGGAGAGTGTTGTCCACGTACCCTCGTAGACCATAAGCGGAAGCGTCAAGTGACACGGTTGATGTAGTCGAACGTCTTCGTGATACATCTCCAACGTATCTATAATTTTTGATTGCTCCATGCTATATTATCTACTGTTTTGGACATTAATGGGCTTTATTTTCCAATTTTATATTATTTTTGGGACTAACCTATTAACCGAAAGCCCAACCCAGAATTGCTGTTTTTTGCCTATTTCAGAGTTTCGCAGAAAAGGAATATCAAACGGAGTCCAAACGGAATGAAACCTTCTGGAACGTGATTTTCTCACCGAACATGATCCAGGAGACTTGGAACCTACGTCAAGAAACGAAGGACGAAGCCACGAGGTAGGGGGGCACGCCCACCCCCAGGGCGCACCCTCCACCCTCGTGGGCCCCCTATTGCTCCACCGACGTACTCCTTCCTCCTACGTACCCCCAAACGATCAGATACAGAGCCAAAAACCTAATCCCACCGCCACAACCTTCTGTACCCACGAGATCCCATCTTGGGGCCTGTTCCGGAGCTCCGCCGATGTGGGAACCCATCACAGAGGGCTTCTACATCAACACCATAGCCTCTCCGATGAAGTGTGAGTAGTTTACCTCAGACCTTCGGGTCCATAGTTAGTAGCTAGATGGCTTCTTCTCTCTTTTTGGATCTCAATACAATGTTCTCCCCCTCTCTCATGGAGATCTATTCGATGTAATCTTCTTTTTGCGGTGTGTTTGTTGAGACCGATGAATTGTGGGTTTATGATCAAGATTATCTATGAATAATATTTGAATCTTCTCTGAATTATTTTATGTATTATTGGTTATCTTTGCAAGTCTCTTCGAATTATCAGTTTGGTTTGGCCTACTAGATTGATCTTTCTTGCAATGGGAGAAGTGCTTAGCTTTGGGTTCAATCTTGCGCGTCCTTTCCCGGTGTGATGAGGGGCAGCAAGGCACGATTGTATTGTTGCCATCGAGGATAACAAGATGGGGTTTTATCATATTGCATGAATTTATCCCTCTACGTCATGTCATCTTGCTTAAGGCGTTACTCTGTTTTCATGAACTTAATACTCTAGATGCATGTTGGATAGCGGTCGATGAGTGGAGTAATAGTAGTAGATGCAGGCAGGAGTCGGTCTACTTGTTTCAGACGTGATGCCTATATACATGATCATACCTAGATATTCTCATAACTATGCTCAATTCATCAATTGCTCAACAAGAATTCGCTCACCCACCGTAAAATACTTATGCTCATGAGAGAAGCCACTAGTGAAATCTATGGCCCCCGGGTCTATCTTCATCATATTAATCCTCCAATACTTAGTTATTTCCTTTGCTTTTTTACTTTGCTTTTATTTTACTTTGCATCTTTATCACAAAAATACCAAAAAAATTATCCTATCATCTCTATCAGATCTCACACTACTAAGAAAAGGGCTATAGATGGGATGGACACTAATGGAGCACCTGTCAGGTGGTGCGCCATTAGTATATACTAATGGCGCACCACGTTCCGGTGCGCCATTAGTGTGGAAGATACTAATGGCGCACCAAGCACAAGGTGCGCCATTAGTAACAATTTTTTTTTATTTTTCCAAACATTCTAATGGCGCACCGTGGCACAGTGCGCCATTACTAGTGTAAACTAGTAATGGCGCACTATGCCTCGGTGCGCCATTAGAATATATAATTTTTTTATTTTTTTGCAAAACTTCTAATGGCGCATTTGCATCTGGTGCGCCATTAGTAAGCTGGGACGAACAAGATATTTTGGACAACCCATCTACCCACTCACTTTCCCCACTTCATTCTCTCCACCTCCTCCTCCAAGCTTGTCTCGGCTGCCTCCTCCTCCTCACCTCATTTGCACCATAGATTCATCCAAATTAAGTGGTTAAATTACCTTTTTTTGACAGGTAAGTAAGGGGGGAAGATATCTTTATGTTGTTCTCCCTCTCCAACAACATGCACATGCACTTTTCGTGGCCTAGCTAGATCTATGTATGTTCATGGTGTTGCATATGTTTGTGGTGTTGCATATATGTTTGTGTTTGCGGGTACCGGTATTTGAAATGCGATAGTTGCCAATATTTTGCCGGAATGTTGATTCATTTCCGTTTGGCGAGAATTTTGGCACTATGCATTCTTTTGGTCCTATTTTAGGAAAGTCATGCCAAATTTTTCTTGGTTCTAAAATATCGTTTTGCTCTACCCGTGAGGCGACCATGGTCCGCACGATGACCGAAGGCATCGTGAATAGGTTTTTGAGCTCCGCGAAGGCCAAGATGCTTCAAAAGAACGAGACGGAGATAAGATGTCGTGTCGAAGATGCAAGCTAAAGAGCCTTATTGCGGACCCGGATTCCGGGCAGGTGCGGGACCACCTGCTCTTGCATGGTTTCATGGATGGCTATCGGGTGGCAAGGTGATGAAGATGACTATGAAGTCGTCCATGGGGGCTGGGCGGCGGCAAGAAATGAGCAAGACTCGGGCAGGCGAGAAGATGAAGAATCTCCAGGACATGATCACGACGGTGATGCTGTACACAGTCATCATGTAGAAGATGCAGGACATGATGATGAGGAAGATGCCGGAGCAGACGAAGGGCATGATCATGAAGATGAAGATGCCGACGGAGCAGACGACGATGGACCATCGATGGGCTGGGTGCAGGACCCTCATGTTCAAAGCTGCTTCTCAAGCAGACGGATAACGCAAGAGCTGCCGCCCGAGAGAAAGCCAAGATGGATCAACTGGAGATAGACGTGGTTACTCCATTGTATGAAGGATGCAGGCCCGAGGATACCCGCCTGAAAGTAACACTCATGGCTCTGGAGATGAAGGTAAAACACAAAATGACCGACTCATGCTTCGACGAGAACATGTCATTCTGGCACGAACGTCTTCCCAAGGGGAACAAGTGCTCGACCAGTTTCGAGGAGGCGAAGAAAATCGTGTGTCCTCTGGATTTACCGCACGTGAAATACCATGTGTGCATGAACAATTGCATCATTTATCGGGACGAGCACGCGGAGTCTACCATATGTCCGGTGTGCGGCGTCACTCGATAGAAGAAGAGGAAGAAAGCTCCTCGAAAAGTGGTGTGGTACTTTCCGATCACTCCTCATCTGCAGCGGTATTTCATGGACCCTAAGATAGCAAAGCTCCTGCGTTGGCACGCGGATATGGAGGAGAAGAAGCGAGAAGATGATGCAAATGATCTGGAGATAAATAAAAAAGACAAGATGCTGAGTCACCCAAAGGATGCGAGCCAGTGGCAAGCGTTGAACTTTGAACACCCAGAATTTGGGAAGGATCCAAGGAACATCGTGCTGGGCATGAGCACTAATGGAGTCAATCCGTTTGGCAGCTAGAGAAGCACACATAGCACCTGGCCTGTGTTTGTGTGGATGTACAACCTTCCCCCTGGTTGTGCATGAAGAGGAAGTACATTCACATGAGTATGCTAATCGAAGGGCCGAAACAACCAGGGAACGACATCAATCTGTATCTGGGGCTGCTGAAAGAGGAGCTAGACACGCTGTGGAAAACGCCAGCCAATACGTGGGACTCTGCAGAGAAAGAATATTTTCCTATGAGAGCCGCACTGCTCACGACGGTGCATGACTATCTCGGTTACGGATATCCCGCGGGGCAGGTGGTCCACGGATTTTCTGGATGTGTCAGGTGCATGGATGACACAACTTATCACCAGCTAGATAGAGATCCCGGGTCTTCGAAAACCGTGTTCATGGGACATCGAAGGTGGCTTCGCGACGATGAACCATGGAGGAAACGCAAGGATCTGTTCGATGGTGAAACCGAACCCCGAAGACGCCCGCGTACGAGGAGCGGCGAGGAAATAGACCAGCTGTTGAAAAATTGGAAAGATTGCCCACTGCGGAAAAGAAGCAAAAGGCGCCAGAGCCGGGAAAGAAGCGAAAGGCGCCAGAGCCGCTGCTGAAGGTATGGAAAACAAGGTCTGTCTTCTGGGACTTGCCGTACTGGAAGATCCACCGTGTGCCTCACAGCCTTGGTGTCAGCATATCACGAAGAACGTGTGCGA
This sequence comes from Aegilops longissima, assembly GCA_021605205.1. Lineage (NCBI taxonomy): Eukaryota > Viridiplantae > Streptophyta > Magnoliopsida > Poales > Poaceae > Aegilops > Aegilops longissima. The sequence goes on along the minus strand of CM038682.1, from coordinate 39,520,199 downwards.
GAGTCTACTTGGTACCCTGCTCAACATGCCAGAGAGGACCAAAGATAGGCCGAAAGCAAGGGCAGACTTGAAATCAATGGGCATCAGGGAGGAGCTTCACGCTAATGATCATGATGATGATGATGATGATGATGAGGCGAAGTAGGACACGGAAAGTCTTCGCAAAGGCAAAAAGGCCAAGAAGACCGGAAATGACTACCCTCCCGCGTGCTTCACTCTAAGTCAGGAGGAGATCGAGCAGTTTTTCACCTGCCTCGTAGGAGTAAAACTTCCTTACGGTTACGGGGGAAGATAAGCAGATACCTAGACCCAGCGAAGCAGAAGTTCAGCGGGATAAAGTCTCACGACTGTCACGTGCTGATGACGCAGATACTTCCAGTTGCAATCCGTGGGATCATGGACGCGCACGTCCGTGAAATGCTATTTGGCCTATGCAACTTTTTCGACGTCATCTCTCGGAAGTTGGTTGGCGTGAGGCAACTCAGAAGGCTACAGGAAGAGATCGTGGTGATACTATGCGAGCTTGAGATGTACTTCCCGCCCGCATTCTTCGACGTTATGGTGCATCTGCTGGTCCATATCATGGAGGATATCATCCAACTCGGGCCGACGTTCCTGCACAACATGATGCCGTTCGAAAGGATGAATGGTGTCATCAAAGGATACGTTCGCAACATGTCACGAACAGAGGGAAGCATAGCCAGGGGCTTTCTGACCGAAGAGTGCATCTCCTACTGCACGAATTATCTAGGCATCGAGGACCCCGTTGGTCTGCCCATCAACAGGCACCTCAGAAGGCTCGCTGGATGGGGTCACCATGAGGGTCGCCGCGAAATGCATGTCGACTTCGAGGGTCGACTCGCCGACTTTGAAAGAGCAAACCTAGTCGCGCTACAACACATAGACGTGGTCGATCCTTGGGTGGTAGAGCACAAAACATTTATTGAGAAGACGTACAATGACCGAGGCCAACAGAGGACGGACGGAGATATAATCAAAGAGCACAACTCATGTTTCACGCGTTGGTTCAAGCAGAAGCTTCTGTCGTACCCTTTACATGAGGATTCTTCCGCGGAAGAACAACTCATATTCGCCATGTCACAGGGCGCCGAGCACAACCTGATGCCTATGAGGCGTACGATATCAACGGCTACACATTCTACATCGAGGACAAGGACATGAAGAGCGATGGTTATCAGAACTCCGGGGTAACGATGGAATCCTACACCGGTAACGACAAGGACAGATACTACGGAATGATCGAGGAGATCTGGGAGCTGAGCTACGCTGGAGAGAAGGTCCCGATGTTCCGTGTCAGATGGGCCAAGAGCGTCCTAAAATAAGACCGGTATTTCACCACCATGGTTATACCCGAAGCCAAATCCAAGACCGCGGGCGCAAACGTCACCGCGAAAAATGAGCCATGGGTACTGGCATCCCAAGTAGACCAATGCTTCTTCATTACCGACCCGTCAAAGCCCAGTCGTATTGTCGTGAGGAGAGGCAAAAGGAAGATCATCGGAATGGATGGAGTAGCCAATGAGCAAGACTTCGACAAGTACGGCGATCCAAAGATCGAACATGACCACGACGATGAAGTAGCAGCATACACCACAAGAAGAAGCAGGACCAACCTACCTAAAGGATGCCCATTCCACAGAAGAACTCCATTTGCGAAAAAGAAGGGCAAGAAGATTGTGAACAGATAGCTAGCTAAGATCGATTGTATTTAAATCGTAGTCTTCATTTCTCGATTGTATTTCATGGGCACTTTTTGAACTCATGAATGTTTTTATATTTCATGGACACTCGATCTCGATCCCCCTCCATCTCGATCGCTATCCCACCTCGCCAGATCCGGTCCCCCACTCCACCATCGCCGACGACCCACCGCACCCTCCCCCGCTCCAACGGCCGCCGCCACAACCCCGCCCACACCTCCCCACTCCACCGCCGACGACCAACCGCACCTCCCCGCTCCACCGGCCGCCGCCCACCCCGCCCGCACCTCCCCACTCCACCGTCGCCGATGACCCACCGCACCCTCCACTCCACCTTTTTCATATTCATAAATATTTTCAAATAACAAATTTGAACATATTTAAAAAAAATTATTACTGTTTTTATAAAAAAAATTACTGTTATGATTTAAACAAGTTTGAAGATATTTAAACACAAATAAATTTCAAACAACATTTTAAATGCATAAAAATAAAAATTGGGGAGCCTGGGAATCAAACCCAGGACCTCCTAGTGTGTGTGCTGCGTGCTGACCAGTCGGGCTAGTGGGCGGGTTCTGATGTAGATTGGGTTAGGTGGAATATAACCTGAGGGCTCGAACTGTAATAAAAAGACACATACTAATGGCGCACCGCTGCGGGGTGCGCCATTAGTAATCTCCCCCCAGCTAATTCCACCCTCTCCCTCGCCAGATCCCTTCGCCCCTAGATCTCCCTCGCCAGATCCACCCGCTACCCCGATCGACCCCCGCCGCCACCGCCCGACCACCACCGGACTCCACCCCGCCGCCCGCCCCCAACACTGCAGCTCCCGTGCCGCCCCGCGCCCCACGCCCCACCACTGCAGCTCCCAGCCGCGCCGTCCCCCCCACGCCCCCACCACTGCAGCTCCCCGCCGCCGCCCCCACGCCCCCGCGCCCCGAGCCGGAGGAGGAGGACCAGGAGGAGGACGAGGAGGAGGAGACGACGACTGCCTCTACCTCAGCTCAGCCAGGCCACGCGACGCTGCCGTCCGCGCGCTGCTCTGCTCTGCTGCGGCGTGGTCTTGTGTCGGCCCCGAGCCCTACGGATCCGGCACGACCGCGGCTTCCTCCGGGTCCAAAGCGGCCGGCCGGCGCTGTGTACGCCCTCGACTGCAGGTGAGCCCCTCCCCTCCACTTCCTTCTTCTTCTTCTTCCTCTTGCCTTCAACCTCTGCTTGCTTCCTAATTGCCTCTGATCCTAGCCAGGTAAAATTAGAACTAATACATGTATGCTTGGTCTTTATTTACAAAGAAGTAAATCGCAAGGTTATATATCTGCTCTGTTTTGCTAGCATTACTGCTTCAGTCTGTTTTGTGTTGCATTGAAAGGCAGAAGTTTCTTTTCTTGGCCTGCTGCTTCAGTAAGCTTAGTTGCTGCAGGAAGTGATTATGACCATGCCCAAGGTTTGCCCCATGTGGCGTGAATTAAACTAGGATGAGGAGTGACAAATTGAAGTGAATTTGTTTGTGCTGTACTGTAGTCAAGAGGATCTGATTTTCTGTTTTCTTACACAACGAGTTACCCTTAATTGTGAAAAAAACAAGTTACCCTTGGTTCTGTTTGTGTTGTGTTCCTGTTTCATCTGTTATTCTGTGTATGTTATTGAGCTTTACATCTATAATTTTGTATCTTGAATTCTTGATAGAGATGCACTGGATTCGCAAGTAGTTTTAGTGTTTTTTTCTAGATGACTCATCGAAGCAGTAAATTTGGATTAAGTTTTACTTACTAAACTGGATTTCTGTCATCTTAAGACCATCTACAATCCACTTAAGCTTTATCATTTGATAGTAGGTTATTTTCGGCCAATTTGCCAATTACATTATCCTGAAGCTTTAGAGCTTTCTGTGGCTTCTTTTCGGCAGCAACAACCTGTGCTTGCAATCTACCAATTGCATCATCCTTCACCTTAAGAGCATCAACACTGTGCTGAAGGTTTTCAGCTGTCTGTACGTGTTGCGTTGCACTACCAGCAGCTTCTGCTCACGATCTTTCAAGCTCATGGTTTGTGTAGTTGCTTGTTTTTACTTTAGTTGTGGCTGCTTTCTTCTTGTATCATAAATGAAGTCAAACAAAGCATTTCTAAGATTAAAGATGATTCCTCATTTCTACTGTTGCTATGTGCATGTGTGTGGCTTCGTTGTGTAATTTTCATTCACTCAGTAGTTCCAGGGCTTGAAGTTGGTGCTACTGCCCGGATTTAAATTAGTTGCCAATTCACATGTCAACTACTGAACCCTCATGAATATTCATCCATTCTGGTAGTTCTCATCTCACAGCCATTCTGAAGCACTTGAACCGCAATGTATTGAAATAGCCCACCAGAATTGGTTTAAAAAAAGTTTGTTTGCACCTCATCTACTGCTTGAAATATATTAAGCCTGAACCATCACACCTGCTTAGCATATGATGGGGGTCCAAAATCTGTATAACAGTTTAATTTTTTTGCATGGAAAGGTTCACCCAAATTTCCATTAAGAGAAACCAGAGCTCTCTACAAAGTCTCGAATACTAATCTTTATAACTATGTGCTTTCTTTTCTATATTTTCTGACAGGTGGCACATATGTTTCTGATGCCATATTTGTTGGTTTTTTTTCTGGAGGGTGATGATGTCATGTCTCTACCGTAGATTAAAATAAATGGAAGTTTAAAAATATGAGAGAAGTTGTCTTGACTAATTACATGTTTATGTAAAAAAGAATGGCAGGGATATTTTACAACTCCTGTGTGTGTAGTTTCTTGTTTTTACTGTAGTTGTGGCTGCTTTCTTCTTGTATCATAAAAATATCCCTGCTGTTGTACTTGTGATGATGTTGTACTTGTGATGATGCTACTTGTATCATAAAAATGATTTTGCAGGTACCCCGAGAGGCCCTTGAGTTTGCCAAAATGTCGATTAACTTCTGTTCTGGCAAATTCGGGTACTCCATATGTCCTATTTTCAGCAAAGGTCATGCTGAAATTTTCCGTGAATTTTAGCATGACTTTGCTAAAAATAGGACATATGAGGTACTTGCGACTAATGCATGGGCCAGGGTATCTTAGTACTTATTTAAGTAGGATCAACTGCCCCGCCATTCTTGCTGCATTAAACCATAGGTGGCAATAGAGCCAAGTGTTCTTTCCTTTTAAGCGTGGTACCTTTTTGTTTTGCTAATGTGTACTAGGTGCTCCCATCTTCTGTGTCATTGTTACCCTAATTTATAGTCCAGTACAATTGGATTTTCAGTACAGCCTGTTATCATGCAAGTTTTATGATCTGTTGTAAGGGTACTAATTGATCTCTTCTGCTGCTTATCAGAGATGGGGGGAAGCAGCCACCGCCGCTCTGCCACACCGCAATACAAGTTGGATGCTTCTGAGTTCTTCAGTATCATACTTGGGACTTCAGTATCATCCATGACGCAGGTATATAAGACAAGAGATCTCCCCTTCATCTATCTCATTATGATATCTGTTGTTTGCTACATCACTCATTGTCCCAAACTGCAGAGGCTGCCTGACAGTTTTATGAACATGCTGGGTGAAGATCTGCCAAATAATGTGAAGCTGCGACACGCTGGCAGCGGGTTACACAGGCTGTGGGATGTGGAGTTGGTGATCAAGGAGGGCCACATATACTTGTATCGTGGGTGGGAGAAGTTCTTCCGTGCCTACGACCTGCGGCTGGGGTACTTCCTTCTCTTCAGGTACGACGACGATGCCACCATGCTCATCGTGAAGGTGTTCAACACGACTATCTGTCGCATGCGCTACGCTGACGATGATGATGCCAGTACGTTCTGCCTCTTCTTATTCCTCTACATTTGGCTTTGTCTCACATCGATTGTTAACGGTCATTGGTGCATTTGGACAGGCAATGGGAGCAGCAACAGCGACACTGGCTACAGCCAAAGCAGCAGCGACTATGGCTGTAGCAAAAGCAACATCGATTCTGGCTTTAGCGACAGCAGCAGCGATTCTGGCAGCAGCAAAGACAACAAGAAGGATGATCCGGACTGGAGTGCGGGAGAATAGGAGCAGAGTGGGGATGAGGAGCTGCAGGATGACGATGGGCATCAGGCTGAGGATGACCTAGCGCTGGTGGTGGCTGACCAAGGGCAAGAGATGGTGGTGGCTGACCATGGGCAGGAGATGGTGGTGGTGGCTGACCATGGGCAAGAGATGGAGGTGGCTGAGGATGACCTAGCGATGGTCGTGCCCGTCCTGCCTGAAGGTGGCCTCGCGATGGTGGTGGTGCCTGACAATGACCACGCACCGGTGGTGGCGCCGGTGATCCCACAGCTGGGCGACATGACCATGCCAATTGTGGTAGAAGACTACATCCCACTGCCTCCACTGCCTCCACCGCCTCGACGCTCTTGGCGCATCAGGCTGAGGAAGGAGAAGAAGAACAATGAGAACTGAACTATGTCAGGTATGTTAGATCTCCAAAATGATATATATATATATATATATATATATATATATATATACACTTAGTTACCTATGTTATCTCTAATATGCTTAGTTTCCTATAGGTTAGCTTCATTTTACCTAAGTTGGCTCTAATATGCTAACTTAGAGCTTATATGCTTAGTTTCCTATAGGTTACCTCCAAAATAACTTATGTTAGCACAAAATGATCAAATTTACATAATAAGCTTATAGTCTTCTTCTTATTCTTCTTCTTTTCCAAAATGACATAGGTTAGCTTCATTTTACCTAAGTTGGCTCTAATATGCTAACTTAGAGCTTATATGCTTAGTTTCCTATAGGTTAGCTCCAAAATTACTTATGTTAGCACAAAATGATCAAGTTTACATAATAAGCTTATAGTCTTCTTCTTATTCTTCTTCTTTTCCAAAATGACATAGGTTAGCTTCATTTTACCTAAGTTGGCTCTAATATGCTAACTTAGAGCTTATATGCTGAGTTTCCTATAGGTTAGCTCCAAAATTACTTAGGTTAGCACAAAATGATCTAGTTTACATAATAAGCTTATAGCCTTCTTCTCATTCTTCTTATTCTTCTTCTTATTCTTCTTCTAGTATTCTTCTAGTCTTCTTCTTCTTCTTCTTCTCTTCTTCTTCTTCTTCTTCTTCTTCTTCTTCTTCTAACTTCTTGTTCTTGCAGATTTGATTTAATTCACGGAAGCTTGCATGGATGGAGTGCTTCTTTTCCATTTGTGTTTTTATTTTGTATCAATGTGAAACTTTTGTGAATTGATGGATAACAGTGTTGGATGAACAATGTGAAACTTTTGTAATATGTAACGATGGAACTATGTGTTGGCTATGTATGTATATATGATGAAACTTGTGCGTTGGATATGATTGTTATATGGATGCTTGTTGTATATATATGTGTAGAATATCTCATATGTGAAATAGTGACCTGAGATTAAGAAAAAACAAAAAAAGTTAAAAAAATTGTTACTAATGGCGCACTACCATGTTGTGCGCTATTAGTATAGCAGATAATAGTGGCGCACTGTGGGCAATACTAATGGCGCACTACGTGGTGCTCCATTAGAACATCATATTCTAATGGCGCACAGGTGGTGCGCCATTAGAAAAAAATTCTAATGGCGTGATGCTAGTGGCGCACCAGTGGTGCGCCATTAGAAGGCAAAACTAGTGTGCCACTAGCATGCCTTTTCCTAGTAGTGTCACTCTCATAAGTGACCGTGAAGGGATTGCCAACCCTTATTGCGTTGGTTGCGAGGAGCTATTTGCTTTGTGTAGGCACGAGGGACTCGCGCCTCCTACTGGATTGATACCTTGGTTCTCAAAAACTGAGGGAAATACTTACTCTACTTTGCTGCATCACCCTTTCCTCTTCAAGGAAATCCAACGCAGTGCTCAAGAGGTAGCAGAGAAGATTTCTGGCGCCGTTGCTGGGGAGTCTACGCAAAAGTTAACATACCAAGTACCCATCACAATCCCTTATCTCCCGCATTACATTATTTGCCATTTGCTTCTCGTTTTCCTCTCCCCCACTTCACCCTTGCCGTTTTATTCGCCCTCTCTTTTTCCGTTCGCTTCTTTTTCGCTTGCTTTTTGTTGCTCATGTGTTGGATTGCTTGCTTCTCACGCTGGCTCAAGATAATACCAAATTATGTGAATTTACCAATACCAACAATAATGATTTCCTTATCACTCTGATTGCTCCTCTTACCAATACTGAATCTTGTGAAATCAATGCTGCTTTGTTGAATCTTGTCATGAAAGATCAATTCGCCGACCTTCCTAGTAAAGATGCCGCTACTCATCTAAATAGATTCGTTGATTTGTGTGATATGCAAAAGAAGAAAGATGTTGATAATGATATTTTTAAATTGAAGCTATTTCCTTTTTTCGCTTAGAGATCGTGCTAAAGCTTGGTTTTCGTCTTTGCTGAAAAATAGTTTTGATTCTTGGAACAAGTGCAAAGATGCTTTTATCTCTAAGTATTTTCCTCCCGCTAAGATCATCTCTCTTAGAAACGATATTATGAATTTTAAGCAACTTGATCATGAACATGTTCCACAAGCTTGGGAGAGAATGAAATTAATGATACGTAATTACCCTACTCATGGTTTGAATTTGTGGATGATTATACAAAAAAATTTATGCCGGATTGAATTTTGCTTCTAGAAATCTTTTAGATTCGGCCGCGGGAGGCACTTTTGTGGAAATAACTTTGGGAGAAGCTACTAAACTCCTAGATAATATTATGGTTAATTATTCTCAATGGCACACTGAAAGATCTACTAATAAAAAAGTGCATGCGATAGAAGAAATTAATGTTTTGAGTGGAAAGATGGATCAACTTATGAAATTATTTGCTTCTAAGAGTGTTTCTTATGATCCTAATGATAAGCCTTTGTCAACTTTGATTGAGAATAATAAATAATCTATGGATGTGGATTTTGTTGGTAGGAATAATTTTGGTAACAACGCGTATAGAGGAAACTTTAATCCTAGGCCTTATCCTAGTAATTCCTCTAATAATTATGGAAATTCCAACAACAACTCTCATGGAAATTTTAATAAGATGCCCTCTGAATTTGAGACTAGTGTTAAAGAGTTTATGAATTCGCAAAAGAATTTCAATGCTTTGCTTGAGGAAAAATTGCTTAAAGTTGATGAATTGGCTAGGAACATTGATAGAATTTCTCTTGATGTTGATTTTTTAAAGCTTAGATCTATTCCTCCTAAGCATGATATCAATGATTCTCTCAAAGCAATGAGAATTTCCATTGATGAGTGCAAAGAAAGAACCGCTAGGATGCGTGCTACCAAAGATGCCTCTATTAAAGCATGTTCTTCTAGTTCCGACGAAAATAAAGATGAAGATCTAAAAGTTATTGATGTGTCCCCAATTAAATCTTTGTTTTGCAATATGAATCTTGATAATGATGGTACTGAATATGATCCACCTTTACCTAGAAGGCGTTCCAAAAATTCGGAGTTTTTAGATCTTGATGCTAAAATTGATAAAAGTGGGACTAAAGAGATCAAAACCCTAGATGTTGCTAAACCCACTATTTTTGATTTCAAGGAATTTAATTATGAAAGTTTCTCTTTTATTGATTGTATTTCCTTGTTGCAATCCGTGCTAAATTCTCCTCATGCTTATAGTCAAAATAAAGCGTTTATTAAACATATCGTTGATGCCTTGATGCAATCTTATGAAGAAAAGCTTGAGTTGGAAGTTTCTATCCCTAGAAAACTTTATGATGAGTGAGAACCAACTATTAAAATTAAGATTAAGGATCATTAGTTTAATGCTTTATGTGATTTGGGTGCTAGTGTTTCCACTATTCCCAAAACATTGTGCGATTTGCTAGATTTCCGCGATTTTGATGATTGCTCTCTAAACTTGCACCTCGCGGATTCCACTATTAAGAAACCTATGGGAAGAATTAATGATGTTATTATTGTTGCAAATAGGAATTATGTGCCTGTAGATTTTATCGTTCTTGATATAGATTGCAATCCTTCATATCCTATTATTCTTGGTAGGCCTTTCCTTAGAACGATTGGTGCAATTATTGATATGAAGGAAGGGAATATTAGATTCCAATTTCCATTAAGGAAAGGCATGGAACACTTCCCTAGGAATAAAATAAAATTACCATATGAATCTATCATGAGAGCCACTTATGGATTGCCTACCAAAGATGGCAATATATACCTAGATCTATCCTTGCTTTTATGCCTAGTTAGAGGCGTTAAACGATAGCGCTTGTTGGGAGGCAACCCAATTTTATTTTTAGTTTTTTTTAGTTTTTGTTCTGTTTAGTAATAAATATTTGTTCTAGCCTCTGGTTAGATGTGTTTTTATGTTTTAATTAGTGTTTGTGCCAAGTTAAACCTATAGGATCTTATTGGATGATAGTTATTCGATCTTGCTGTAATTTCCAGAAACTTTCTGTTCACGAAAACAATTGTTAAAAATCACAAGAACGTGATAAAATAGTTATTCGAATTCCTGCTGATCAATAAACAAATTGCCTAGGTCTTCCTAGTTTGGCTGAATTTTTGGAGTTCCAGAAGTTTGCGTTAGTTACAGATTACTACAGACTGTTATGTTTTTGACAGATTCTGTTTTTCGTGTGTTGTTTGCTTATTTTGATGAATCTATGGCTAGTAAAATAGTTTATAAACCATAGAGAAGTTGGAAAACAGTAGGTTTATCACCAATATAAATAAAGAATGAGTTCATTACAGTACCTTGAAGTGATCTTTTGTTTTCTTTCGCTAACGGAGCTCACGAGATTTCTGTTGAGTTTTGTGTTGTGAAGTTTCAAAGTTTTGGGTGAAAGATTTTTGATGGATTATGGAAAACGGATTGGCAAGAGCCTAAGCTTGGGGATGCCCATGGCCCCCCCAAGATAATCTAAGGACACAAAAAAGCCAAAGCTTGGGAATGCCCCGGAAGGCATCCCCTCTTTTGTCTATTTCCATCGGTAACTTTACTTGGAGCAATATTTTTATTCACCACATGATACGTGTTTCGCTTGGAGCATCTTGTATGATTTGTGTCTTTGCTTTTTAGTTTACCACAAACATCCTTGCTGTACACACCTTTTGAGAGAGCCATACATGATTTGGAAATTGTTAGAATACTCTTTGTGCTTCACTTATATCTTTTGAGCTATATAGTTTTGCTCTTGTGCTTCACTTATGTCTTTTAGAGCACGGTGGTGGATTTGTTTTATAGAAACTATTGATCTCTCATGCTTCACTTATATTATTTTGAGAGTCTTAAATAGCATGGTAATTTTCTTAAATAATCCTAATATGCTAAGCATACGAGATTTGTAAGAATTTTTATGAGTGTGTTGAATACTATGAGAAGTTTGATACTTGATAATTGTTTTGAGATATGAAGATGGTGATATTAGAGTCATGCTAGTTGATTAGTTGTGAATTTGAGAAATACTCGTGTTAAAGTTTGTGATTCCCGTAGCATGCACGTATGGTGAACCGTTATGTGATTAAGTCGGAGCATGATTTATTTATTGATTGTCTTCCTTATGAGTGGCGGTCGGGGACGAGCGATGGTCTTTTCCTACCAATCTATCCCCTAGGAGCATGCGCGTAATACTTTGCTTTGATAACTTGTAGGTTTTTGCAATAAGTATATGAGTTCTTTATGACTAATGTTGAGTCCATGGATTGTACGCACTTCTCCTCCTTCCACCATTGCTAGCCTCTCTAATACCGCGCACTTTTCGCCGGTATTATACACCCACCATATACCTTCCTAAAAACAGCCACCATACCTACATATCATGGCATTTCCATAGCCATTCCGAGATATATTGCCATGCAACTTTCCACCGTTCGGTTTATTATGACACACTCCATCATTGTCATATTTCTTAGCATGATCATGTAGTTGAGATCGTATTTGTGGCAAAGCCACCATTCATAATTCTTTCATACATGTCACTCTTGAATCATTGCATATCTCGGTACACCGCCGAAGGCATTCATATAGAGTCATATCTTGTTCTAAGCCACCATTCATAATTCTTTCATACATGTCACTCTTGAATCATTGCATATCTCGGTACACCGCCGGAGGCATTCATATAGAGTCATATCTTGTTCTAAGCCACCATTCATAATTCTTTCATACATGTCACTCTTGAATCATTGCATATCTTTCGGATCTGAATATTCATACCACAATTAAGAAGAATTACATTGAAATTATGCCAAGTAGCACTCTGCATCAAAAATTATGTTTTTTATCATTTACCTACTCGAGGACGAGCAGGAATTAAGCTTGGGGATGCTTAATACGTCTCCAACGTATCTATAATTTTTGATTGCTCCATGCTATATTATCTACTGTTTTGGACATTAATGGGCTTTATTATCCACTTTTATATTATTTTTGGGACTAACCTATTAACCGGAGGCCCAGCCCAGAATTGCTGTTTTTTTTGCCTATTTCAGAGTTTCGCGGAAAAGGAATATCAAACGAAGTCCAAACGGAAATAAACCTTCGGGAACGTGATTTTCTCACCGAACATGATCTAGGAGACTTGGAACCTAAGTCAAGAAATGAAGGAGGAAGCCACGAGGTAGGGGGGCACGCCCACCCTCCCGGGTGCGCCCTCCACCCTCATGGGCCCCCCGTTGCTCCACCGGCGTACTCCTTCCTCCTATATATACGTACGTACCCCCGAAAATATCAGATACGGAGCCAAAAAACTAATGACAACACCGCAACCTTCTGTACCCACGAGATCCCATCTTGGGGCCTGCTCCGGAGCTCCGTCGGAGGGGGAACCCATCACGGAGGGCTTCTACATCAACACCATAGCCTCTCCGATGAAGTGTGAGTAGTTTACCTCAGACCTTCGGGTCCATAGTTAGTAGCTAGATGGCTTCTTATCTCTGTTTGGATCTCAATACAATGTTCTCCCCCTCTCTCGTGGAGATCTATTCGATGTAATCTTCTTTTTGCAGTGTGTTTGTTGAGACCGATGAATTGTGAGTTTATGATCAAGATTATCTATGAACAATATTTGAATCTTCTCTGAATTCTTTTATGTATGATTGGTTATCTTTGGAAGTCTTTTCGAATTATCAGTTTGGTTTGGCCTACTAGATTGATCTTCCTTGCAATGGGAGAAGTGCTTAGGGGTTTAATTGTAACATTCCAAATTTTCAATTTGGAATGTTATACATAGGTCATCCATGCATATCATATTTATTGCATCCTCGTTCCGTAATCCTCGAAATCCTAAGCAACTCAAGGACCCTCGGAGAGAGTTGGGGATTTTTCCGAATTTTCGTATTTGATTTTATCAAATATTGGAAAACGAGGATTTGTGATTTTAATTATTTTTTTCTCCAGAAAATATTTCTTATTAAAAAAAATGAGGGGAGATAATATGACTTCTCCAAAACAATTGAAATATTGGAGGAAAAATGTTAAAATCATTATTTGGATTTTATTTGAGTTTATTTGGAATTTTATTTGCCCTAGAAAAATTTGCATGTTTTAAAAATTGCATTTTAGGGGCCAAGAAAATGTTCATTCCGTTCTAAATATTTCAATTAGACGGTGAAATTTTGTTTTGGCATCTTTAGTTTTTTATTTATTTTTCTAGGATTTTTCTAATTCTCGGCGGAATTTATTAAAAAAAAACATGCTTGTCAAGACCCGACCGGGCCGAGGCCAGCCAGCCAAACCCGCCTCGCCGCTGCCTTCCCATGAGCGCCGCCGTGTGCAGCCGGACGCCGAGGGGAGCCCGAGCGGACTCCTCCCGGGCGCCCTTCCCAAGCCACCGCCGCCTCCTTAAATACCCCACCCCGCCACCTCTCACGCCACCACCGCCGCCCGAGCCTGTGCGAGCCCGAGCCCCCGCCGCCACCCGAGTCCCGCCTCCGCCTCCGCCGCCGCCGAGTCGCCGCCGACGCCTTCCGGCCGCCGCCGCCTCCCGAGCCACCCGAGCCCCGCTGAGCTACGCGAGGTAGCCGCCGTCGCCCGGTTTTCCGAAGAAAACCGTTTCGGTTTTTTTAGAAAACCCTAGTTTTGTTTTTTTTAAAAAAATTGGTTTTATTCTCCGGTTTATTTATTTAGCGAGCGTTCGCTCGTTCGTTCGTTTTAACGAACGCGTTCTTCGTTTATTCTCAGTTAACGAACGTTCGTTCGTTAAACTGTTCATCGTTTTCTTTTTTTATCGGATTTATTCCGTGATTTTCCTGATCGTGATTTCTGATCCGATGTTCGATCTAGTATAACTTTTCGCTCGTTTATCGGAATCAGGCGATTCAAGCGCGTGGAGTTTGATCTCGAAACCCTCTTTCCGAATAACCAACTCAAACCAGCTTTTGCCTCTATAAAATTTGACCCTAGTTCAGATTAGTAAACGGATCTTATTTCTTTCGCCGTTTGGGTTTCGTTGCTCGGTTTGGTTTGATTCTTTTTGCGAACCTGAGTACTTAAATTGAACTCTCCAGTCAACCTATTTTGGTAGAGTTTTGCTTGTGCATCTTTGCTTGTTGCTTATTTATATTATTGTTTTCTTGCGATAGAATTCTCGGAGTGCGAAGCGTGTTACTACGAGTCTCTAGGATTCGCGGATCGTCAGCAAGGCAAGTAACACTTCGATCATACTCTTTTCATACCCAGTTTTTATGCATTAGTTCCAATCCCCAAAAATTGCATGATTAGGATGTCATTAACTTGTGGGTTGGGAAGTAGATAGTGAGGTAGAACCTATTGCCCTGTTACTATCAAACCCTTGGGAGTTACTTCTACGTGTTGCTTATATTGCCATGCTATGCTCGTAGACGTGGATTGGGTTTGAGTGTATTCCATGACAGATGTGAGATTATTAATTAATGGTTCAACTTAAGGTGGCAACTTTAATACACATCTGGGTGGATTGAGGCACCTGGGGAACCCAGTGTTGTCTGTTTTATTTTGGAAATCCCGGGGTACCCGTGTGATCTTCCTATGGACCGCCACCCAGGCTCAAAGGGAACTGAGATTATTCATGCTAGAAACTTCCGTGTGCAGCCACAAGCTATTATGGGCTCTAGCATAGTTGAGTAAGTTACGTGAAGCTCTTGAAGAGGTAGATCAGCAGGTAGTGGGTTTTGTATGTTCGGGATGGTCTACCCGGAGTAGAGAGTTAATGTTTCTGAAAGACTGTGTCTCGGTCATCCGCTTCTCAAACACCAAGCAGTGCGAGAAATCAACGGAGGCGATCGAGTCTTGTGGGGAAAAGTGCGCAAACCTCTGTAGAGTGTACAATCTAATCATGGTTAGCCGTGTCCCCGGTTATGGACAATTCTGAGTATCTAGTACCTGAGTATTCACATGTATCTCATCACTCTATATTAATACTGCTGGGATGTTAATTACTTTAATTGGGATAGAGTTGGGGTTATACCTTCTCAATGATGTTTCAACCACCATGATAGTTAAATTAAAATATATTACTTTGTTGTAGGGAAAAATTGGCTTTACGCAAAAACTATAACCATAGAGCTTTCCACAAGCCATATATGCATGTAGTGATAGCATTATTCTGTTCCTGTTATACTGTGTTATATTGCCAGCATATTCCATGTGCTGACCCGTTCTCGGGCTGCAACGTATTATGTTGCAGACTTTTCAGACGAGGAGTAAGGATCGTTAGGTCGTTGCCATGCAGCTCAGCTATGCCGTTGGAGTTGATGGACTCACTTTATCTTCCAAGCCTTCCGCTGTTATCGCATTAGATGGCCTTAAGCCATATTATTGTAATAAGTTCTCTTTTGAGACATTCGTTGTAATAAGGGTGTGATTGCTACTCTGTTATAAATCCTTCGAGTACTGTGTGTGTCAGCATTACCGATCCAGGGATGACACTGAAACACAAAGACTTGACCATCTAAGGTCGGGTCCCTACATCAATCTTGCGGTGTCCTTTCCCAGTGACAGTAGGGGAAGCAAGGCACGTATTGTATTGTTGCCATTAAGGATAACAAGATGGGGTTTTTATCATATTGCATGAATTTATCCCTCTACATCATGTCATCTTGCTTAAGGCGTTACTCTGTTTTCATGAACTTAATACTCTAGATGCATGCTGGATAGCGGTCAATGAGTGGAGTAATAGTAGTAGATGCAGGAAGGAGTCGGTCTACTTGTTTCGGAGGTGATGCCTATTTACATGATCATACCTAGATATTCTCATAACTATGCTCAATTCTGTCAATTGCTCAACAGTAATTCATTCACCCACCGTAAAATACTTATGCTCATGAGAGAAGCCACTAGTGAAATCTATGGCCCCCGGGTCTATCTTCATCATATTAATCCTCCAATACTTAGTTATTTCCTTTGCTTTTTACTTTGCTTTTATTTTACTTTGCATCTTTATCACAAAAATACCAAAAATATTATCCTATCATCTCTATCAGATCTCACTCTCGTAAGTGACCGTGAAGGGATTGACAACCCCTTATCGCGTTGGTTGCGAGGAGTTATTTGCTTTGTGTAGGTACGAGGGACTCGCGCGTAGCCTCCCACAGGATTGATACCTTGGTTCTCAAAAACTGAGGGAAATACTTACTCTACTTAACTACATCACCCTTTCCTCTTCAAGGAAATCCAACGCAGTGCTCAAGAGTAGCACTTCGCGATCCAACAGATCAAGTACCGAAAGCACGACACCTCCGCGATATGCACACATTCAGCTCGGTAACGTCCCATGAACACTATATCCAGCTGAGGTCGAGGGAGAGTTTCATCGGCAAGATGGCGTGGAGACGGTGATGATGAAGTTACCGGCGCAGGGCTTCACCTAAGCACTACGACAATATAACGGAGGTGTAAAACTGTGGAGGGGGGCACCGCACACGGCTAAGAGATTGTCTGTCGTTCTATTGGGGTGCCCCATGGCGACGTATATAAATGAGGGAGGGAGAAAGGAGGTCGGCCAGGTTTGTGCGCACCAGGGGGAGTCCTACTTGGACTACTAGTCCAAGTAGGATTCGCCCCCCCTTCCTTTCTTCCACTGGAGGGAAAGGTAAGGGAGAGAGAGGGGGAAGGAAAGAGGGGGGTCGGCCCCCTCCCTGAGTCCAATTCGGTTTGGGCAAGGGGAGTGGCGCCACTCTCACATGGCCCTTTCTCCTCTCCTCCAATAAGGCCCACTAGGCCCAATACTTCTTCGGGGGTCCGTAACCTCCGGTACTCCGAAAAAATGCCCGAACCTCTCGGAACCATTCCGATGTCCAAATACAACCTTCCAATATATGAATCTTTACCTCTCGACCATTTTGAGACTCCTCGTCATGTCCGTGATCTCATCCGGGACTCCGAACAAGCTTCGGTACATAAAATCACATAACTCATAATACATATCGTCATCGAACGTTAAGCGTGCGGACCCTACGGGTTCGAGAACTATGTAGACATGACTGAGAGACATCTCTGGTCAATAACCAATAGCGGAACCTGGATGCTCATATTGGCTCCTACGTATTCTACGAAGATCTTTATCGGTCAAACCGCATAACAACATACGTTGTTCCCTTTGTCATCGGTATGTTACTTGTCCGAGATGCAATCGTCGGTATCCTCAAGTCTCTTTACTCATTCCGTAATGCATCATCCTGCAACTAAATCATTAGCCACATTGCTTGCAAGTCTTATAGTGATGTGCATGATACATCCATTTTGCATCATGCTTTGATATTGATATTTATTGCATTATGGGTTGTTATTACACATTATGTCACAATACTTATGCCTTTTCTCTCTTATTTTACAAGGTTTACATGAAGAGGGAGAATGCCGGCGGCTGGAATTCTGGGCTGGAAATGGAGCAAATGTTAGAGACCTATTCTGCACAACTCCAAAAGTCCTGAAAATCCATGGAAGTCGGTTTTCGAATTAATAAAAAATACCGAGCGAAGAAAATACCAGAGGGGGACAACACCCTGGCAACGAGGGTTGGGGCGCGCCCTACCCCGTGGGCGCGCCCCCTGCCTCGTGGGCCCTCTAGCTGGCCTCCGGTGTGCTTCTTCTGCTATATGAAGTATTTTACCCTGGAAAAAATCATAAGAAAGCTTGCGGGACGAGACTCCGCCGCCATGAGGTGGAACCTTGGCGGAACCAATCTAGGGCTTCGGCAGAGCTGTTCTACCGGGGACACTTCCCTCCGAGAGGGGGAAATCATCACCATCGTCATCACCATCGATCCTCTCATCGGGAGGGGGTCAATCTTCATCAACATCTTCACCAGCACCATCTCCTCTCAAACCCTAGTTCATCTCTTGTATCCAATCTTTGTATCAAAACCTCAAATTGGTACCTGTGGGTTGCTAGTAGTGTTGATTACTCCTTGATGCTAGTGGGTTTATTCGGTGGAAGATTATATGTTCAGATCCTATATGCATATTAATACCCCTTTGATTATGAACATGAATATGACTTGTGAATAGTTACGTTTGTTCCTGAGGACATGGGAGAAGTCTTGCTATTAGTAGTCATGTGAATTTGGTATTCGTTCGATATTTTGATGAGATGTATGTTGTCTCTCCTCTAGTGGTGTTATGTGAACATCGACTACATGACACTTCACCATTGTTTGGGCCAAGAGGAAGGCATTGAGAAGTAATAAGTAGATGATGGGTTGCTAGAGTAACAGAAGCTTAAACCCTAGTTTATGCGTTGCTTCGTAAGGGGCTGATTTGGATTCATATGTTTCATGCTATGGTTAGGTTTACCTTAATACTTCTTTTGTAGTTGCGGATGCTTGCAATAGGAGTTAATCATCACTACTAGGGAAAAGCCTATACACAGAATCTTACCAGCAACGCTCCTCAAAATACGACGCTACTGCTATTTAGCAGCAACGCGTGATAGCAAAACGCGCTGCTGAAAGGAAAATAGCAGTAGCGCGTCCACACAAAACCGCGCTACTGCTCTAATTGCCATGACCTCGCCACCCAGCTAGTTATAGCAGTAGCACCCTATACTGAACCGCGCTACTGCTATAGAAGTTAGCAGCAGCGCGCTTCTAAGAAAATCGCTACTGCTAAGATCAGCCCACAAGTTTAGTCCCACCTCGCTCCGCGAACAGGGTGTTTATCACCTTAAATATGTTACTTCTGAAAGTATCACAACCAGTTGGTCTTCACTAAACTCTATGTGTAAAATTTGTGGCCGCAATATGAGTCCTCTCCAGTTCCTACCGGAGAGGACTCATATTGACAATTCAGATTGTACACAAAAAGTACAATTCAGATTGTACTCAAGTTTAGTCCCACCTCGCTCCGCGAACAGGGTGTTTATCACCTTAAATATGTTACTTCTGATAGTATCACAACCAGTTGGTCTTCACTAAACTCTATGTGTAAAATTTGTGGCCACAATATGAGTCCTCTCCAGTTCCTACCGGAGAGGACTCATATTGACAATTCAGATTGTACACAAAAAGATCATTGATGGCCAATGTATTTTTGCATTGACGTATTTTTTGTATACTTACACTTAGCAGTAGCGCTTTATCTGCAAAGCACTACTGGTAGGCCAACTTAGCAGCAGCGCGTAACGATACACGGCGCTACTGCTAGTCCTATTAGCTGAAGCGCGTTTTGGTAAACGCGCTACAACTATCATTACCTTATCTTGGCGCGCGCGACTGACCCTCTCTCTCACTCACACTCTCACTCTCGCCCGCGCGCCGATAACCGTCGTCGTGCGTCGCCGCCGCCGCCTTCGTCCGTCCGCCGAGGTACTCCCTCCTTCGTCCCTCCTCCTCCTCCTCAGACGTCCTCCCTCGGCTTGCGGCCGCCTCCCTCTTCCGCCGCCTCCTCCCTCTCGCCTGGCCGCCCTCCTCCCTTCTCCGCCGGCAGCCCTCTTCCCACCGCCCTCGACCTCACTTGCCACCCGAGCCCACCCAGCACCGCATGGCGTCCCGATCCCGCCGCCCCTACCTCTCCGTCGCCCCACCCCTTTCTCTCTGCTTAGTTAGTACTAGATGTTGTTTAGTAGTAGTAGATGTTAATTTAGGGTTCATAGATAATGATTTTTTAGTAGTAGTAGATGTTAATTACTAGTAGTGATGTTACTAGTTAACTAGAGCAAGTATCATTAATAGTAGTTGTAGTTGAACTACTTTAGTTGTAGTTGAACTAGTTTAGTAAGTAAATTAATAAACTAGTTGAACTAGTTGAATTAATAGAACTAATGTATTTTTAGTAAGATAATTAATATAACTAGTTGAACTACTTTAGTTTTAGAAAGAACTAGTTTTTTTTTCTATTTATAGTAAGTTTATATTTAGTAAGAACTAGTTGAATTAATAAAACTAGTTGAACTACTTTGTTGTTATTTTTTAGTTTAAGCAATTATTCGGGATGTATTAGTGATAACTTATACGGTTTTTGCTTTTGCAGAAATAAAGGAGCCCCTCCATCATCCCCGCCGTCGTCCCCGTCACCGACCCCCTCCGACATCAAGGTGAGACCAGCCAAATATCCATGTATATCTTCTGTTGCTCAAATAGGATATGTGGTTGCCCAAGTGGCCGTTCATGTTCAGTTTACACCTCCGAGTGGCCTATGTTTTGCCGGAGTGTTGATTAATTTCCGTTCCGGCAAATTTCAGGCGCTCGATATGTCCTTTTTTAGCAAAGGTCATGCTGGATTTTTCCGTGAATTCTGGCATGAGTTGTGCTAGAATATGTAGGAAATATCGAGTGGCCTGGATTTTCTCGAAAAATAATGATCTAATTTAGGTTTTTTAGTACACATATTTAATTGTACAAGTTTAATTTTTGAATTTTGAACGTAGGAAATGTCGTACTCGGACGATTTACGCCTCCCGGGAGTGCAGCTGGTGCCACGACGATCGAGGTATGTGCGACAGGTTCGTTGAGCTGGACGAAGATCGGCGCTCAGCATTAAGCTCGAGGAGACCTTCGATGTTGAAACGGTACACAACAACGACAAGAGTTTTTTCGTAATTAAGCATGACTTCAACTATTTCAACGTCTAATTTTCATCTTTTACAATTCGACTAGCTTATCCCATGCCATGCAAGACGCCATGTCTTGGAGAGGATGGGTTTTGAAGACCATGAAAATTTTGAAACAAAGAAAATACACCTAAGGACCCACCATGATATGGATTTTGAAGTAAATCTGTACAATGCTCAGAGCGTAACCCATTTTGGTTGCCAAAATTGGGAAGCACTTTGCAAAATGTATGGTTTTTATGAGGGTATGGTTGTCACCACGGATCTTGGTGATCCTGACATCGAGCAAGACAATATGGACATTTGGGTCCTTGTTGATACGCTTCCGATTCTACCGCAATGTGAGTTTCTCAAACATAGTTATTAACTAATTTATATTGTTTATTTCAAAATAGTTGACATCTTATTTCCATTGATAGCTTATTTTGAATCTTCAAAGAATGTGCAGAAGATGGTAGACAAAACCCACTACATCGATGGTCGAATTAACTTATAAGGAGAAAAGTCATCTGATTGCTTATTGTACTTATCTTGAGAATTACAACACCTATTATCGAACTCCTCCAAATTATGGTGAATACGTGCCACTAGTGCACATGTTGAACCACTATAACTTCTATGGAGATACCCTGGTAAGATTTTTTACTATTACGACATCCGTTCATCTTTTGCATACTTCTAAAACTAGTACATCATTGCTAACTACAAAGTTATTACTATGTTTCTCAACAGAAAATCCCGATGGATTGTGTGTCTCATTTGATGTATCAGAGTGGTCGCCTTGCAGTTCTGAACATACAGCCAGGTCAGTCTAAGGAGCTCACATGTGCATATCGGATTTCTAAAACCGGTGAACACATGCTAATCAAAGAATGGAAAAAAAATGTTTGGATATTCGCAAGGAGGTTCTTGGAAGTAACATTAAGCGAAAGGCAAGAATTGGAGACAGGATAATCTCCATTCTCCATAATGGAGAGTTAGGGGCTATCTTGTTTTTTGCTATTTTACCTTAGAGAATATAGTAGGTCCTAAGAGAATGTAGTAGGTCCTATGAGGTACAATATGTTTATTGTGTGATACAATGTGTTAGAGTTGATGATGAGGAGTACTTGTGATTACGACTAGTGACCAATTTGCTATGTGATGTCTCATTTATGAAAACGATGATCTTGAGGAGGTCTTATATGACAATGATGTATTATGATGATAAGTTATTAATGATATTATAATGATGATGATATTTATTATATCATTGGGTGAAAGAACCGCGGATTAGTTTCAAGTGGATGTCCATCCACTTGAAACTAGTCCACGGTTCTTTCACCCCGTGATGTAATAACTCATTATGATGTAAAAACAATCTCTAAATTCCTGTTGTATGAAAACTTGTGTAAAGGTGTATGAAATACAACATGAAATAAAAAAGAAATAAAATACTAAATAATAGTAGTAGCGCGGGCAAGGAGGAGCGCTACTACTAATTACCAGCAGCGCTGCTCTGGAGAAGCTCTACTACTAGATCAATTTAGCAGTAGCATGGGTCCAGGCACGCTACTGCTAAGCTTTAGCTGTAGCGCCTTATCAGTAGCGCTCCTGGCCGTGCTACTAATAGGCCTAAAACTCGCGCTGCTGCTAGGCTTTTCCCTAGTAGTGCATAAGTGGGATGCTTGTCCAAGTAAGGACAACACCCAAGCACCGGTCCACCCACATATCAAATTATCAAAGTACCGAACGCGAATCATATGAGCGTGATGAAAACTAGCTTAACGATAATTCCCATGTGTCTTCGGGAGCGTTTTCCTTCATATAAGAAATTTTCCAGACTTGTCCTTTGCTACAAAAGGATTGGGCAACCTTGCTGCACCTTAATTACTTTTATTACTTGTTGCTCGTTACCAATTACCTTATCACAAAACTATCTGTTACCGATAATTTCAGTGCTTGCAGAGAATACCTTACTGAAAACTGCCTATAATTTCCTTCTGCTCCTTGTTGGGTTCGACACACTTACTTATCGAAAGGACTACGATAGATCCCCTATACTTGTGGGTCATCAAGACTCTTTTCTGGCACTGTTGCCGGGGAGTGAAGTGCCTTTGGTAAGTGGAACTTGGTAAGGAAAATTTTATATAGTGTGCTGAAATTTACTGTCACTTGTTACCATGGAACGTAATCCTTTGTGCGGCTTGTTCGGGGTATCTTCACCCCATCCAGTAGAGCAAACCTACTGAACCTACTGAAAATGTTTACTTTGAAATTCCTTCGGGTATGATAGAGAAACTGCTAGCTAATCCTTTTGCAGGAGATGGAACATTGCATCCCGACTTACACCTAATCTATGTGGATGAAGTTTGTGGATTATTTAAGCTTGCAGGTATGCCTGATGATGTTATCAATAAGAAGGTCCCCCTTTATCTTTGAAGGGAGAGGCATTGACATGGTATAGGCTATGTGATGATATGGGATCATGGGACTACAAACGATTGAAATTGGAATTTCATCAGAAGTTTTATCCTATGCATCTTGTTCATCGTGATATATATATATATATATATATATATATATATATATATATATATATATATATATATATATATATATATATATATATATATATATATATATATATATATATAATTTTGGCCTCGAAGGAGAAAGCATCGCTCAAGCTTGGGGGAGGCTTAAATCAATGTTATATTCATGCCCCAATCATGAGCTCTCAAGAGAAATGATTATTCAAAAAAATTATGCTCGGCTTTCTCTCAATAGTCGCTCCATGCTCGATACTTCTTGTACTGGTTCTTTTATGATGAAGACTATTGAATTCAGATGGGATTTATTGGAGATAATTAAACGCAACTCTGAAGATTGGGATCTCGACGAAGGTAAGGAGTCAGGTATAACACCGAAGTTTGATTGTGTTAAATCTTTTATGGACACCGATGTTTTTCGTGAATTTAGCACTAAATATGGACTTGACTCTGAGATAGTAGCTTCTTTCTGTGAATCATTTGCTACCCATGTTGATCTCCCTAAGGAGAAGTGGTTTAAATATAATCCTCCCACTGAAGTAAAAGTAGTTGCACCTATTACAGTTGAAGAGAAGACTATCACTTATAATGATCCTATTGTTCCTACTACTTATGTTGAGAAACCACCTTTCCCTGTTAGGATACAGAATCATGCTAAAGCTCCAACTGTAGTTCGTAAGTGTAATACTAGAACTTATACACCTTATGAGCAAATTAATTTGAACCTAGTATTGCTATGGTTAAAGATCTCTTGGCTCATAAATATTGATGGGCATGTTATTTACTTCTGTGATGAAACTGCTAGAATTGCTCTACCTAGTGCTAAAGATAAACATAGACCTGTTGTAGGCATGCCTGTTATTTCTGTTAAAATAGGAGATCATTGTTATCATGGCTTATGTGATATGGGTGCTAGTGCAAGTGCAATACCTCATTCTTTATACAAAGAAATTATGCATGATATTGCACCTGCTGAGATACAAGATATCGATGTTACCATTAAGCTTGCCAATAGAGATACTATTTCACCAATTGGGATTGTTATAGATGTTGAAGTCTTGTGTGGGAAAGTTAAATATCCTGCTGATTTTCTTGTTCTTGGTTCCCCACAGGATAGCTTTTGTCCTATTATATTTGGTAGACCCTTCTTGAACACTGTTAATGCTAGGATAGACTGCGAAAAGGATAATGTTACTATTGGTCTGGGTGATATGTCTCATGAGTTTAACTTTGCTAAATTTCGTAGACAACCCCGTGACGAGGAAATGCCTAGTAAAGATGAAATTATTGGTCTTGCTTCTATTGCCGTGCCTCCTAATGATCCTTTAGAACAATATTTGATAGACCATGAAAATGATATGTTTATGAATGAAAGAAGGGAAATAGATGAAGTATTCTTTAAACAGGGACCTATTCTCGAAACACAACTTGCTGTTGAAATCCTAGGGATCCTCCTCCACCCAAGGGTGATCCGTGTTTGAGCTTAAACCATTACCTGATACTCTTAAATATGCTTATCTTGATGAGAAAAAGATATATCATGTTATTATTAGTGCTAACCTTTCAGAGCAGGAAGAAGAGAAATTATTGAAAACTCTGAAGAAAAACCGTGCTGCTATTGGATATACTCTTGATGATCTTAAGGGCATTAGTCCCACTCTATGTCAACACAAAATAAATTTGGAGAAAGATGCCAAACTAGTTATTGGTCACCAACGACGGCTAAATACTAAGATGAAAGAAGTGGTTAGAAAGGAAATATTAAAGCTCCTCGAGGCAGGTATAATTTATCCCGTTGCTGATAGTTAGTGGGTAAGTCCTGTCCATTGTGTCCCTAAGAAGGGAGGTATTACTGTTGTTCCTAATGATAAAGATGAATTGATCCCGCAAAGAATTATTACAGGTTATAGGATGATAATTGATTTCCGCAAATTAAATAAAGCTACTAAAAAAGATCATTACCCTTTGCCTTTTATTGATCAAATGCTAGAAAGATTATCCAAACATACGCATTTTTGCTTTCTAGATGGTTATTCTGGTTTCTTTCAAATACGTGTGTCAGCGGAGGATCAAGAAAAGACCACTTTTACTTGCCCTTTCGGTACTTTTGCTTATAGATGTATGCCTTTTGGTTTATGTAATGCACCTGCTACCTTTCAATGATGCATGATGGCTATATTCTCTGATTTTTGTGAAAATATTTGCGAGGTTTTCATGGATGATTTGTCAGTTTATGGATCCTCTTTTGATGATTGCTTGAGCAACCTTGATCGAGTTTTGCAGAGATGTGAAGAAACTAATCTTGTCTTGAATTGGGAAAAGTGCCACTTTATGGTTAATGAAGGTATTGTCTTGGGGCATAAAATTTCTGAAGGAGGTATTGAAGTTGATAAAGCTAAAGTTGGTGCTATTGAAAATATGTCGTGTCCTAAGGACATCAAAGGTATACGAAGTTTCCTTGGTCATGCCTGTTTTTATAGGAGGTTCATTAAGGACTTCTCAAAAATTTCTCGGCCTCTGACTAATCTATTACAAAAAGATATACCTTGTCTTTGATGATGATTGTGTAGAAGCATTTGAAATACTTAAGAAAGCTTTGATTTCTACACCTATCGTTCAGCCACCTGATTGGAATTTACCCTTTGAAATTATGTGTGATGATAGCGATTATGCTGTAGGTGTTGTTCTAGGGCAAAGAGTTGATAAGAAATTAAATGTTATTCAATATGCTAGTAAAACTCTAGACAGTGCCCAGAGGAACTATGCTACTACTAAAAAAGAATTTTTAGCAGTTGTATTTGCTTGTGATAAGTTTAGACCTTATATTGTTGATTCCAAAGTAACTATTCACACTGATCATGCTGCTATTAAATATCTTATGGAAAAGAAAGATGCTAACCCTAGACTTATTAGATGGGTTCTCTTGCTACAAGAATTTGATTTGCATATTATTGATAGAAAGGGAGCTAAGAATCCCGTTGCAGACAACTTGTCTAGGTTAGAGAATGTTCTTGATGACCCACTACCTATTGATCATAGCTTTCCCGATGAACAATTAGCTGTCATAAATGCTTCTCGTACCGCTCCATGGTATGCTGATTATGCTAATTACATATTTGCTAAATTTATACCACCTAGTTTCACGTACCAGCAAAAGAAAAAGTTTTTCTATGATTTAAGACATTACTTCTGGGATGACCCACACCTTTATAAAGAAGGAGTAGATGGTGTTATTAGACGCTGTGTACCTGAGCATGAACAGGAAAAGATCCTACGCAAGTGTCACTCCGAGGCTTATGGAGGACACCACGCTGGAGACAGAACTACACATAAGGTATTGCAATCCGGTTTTTATTGGCCTACTCCCTTCAAAGATGCACGTAAGTTTGTCTTGTCTTGTGATGAATGCCAGAGAATTGGTAATATTAGTAGACGTCAAGAAATGCCCATGAATTATTCACTTGTTATTGAACCATTTGATGTTTGGGGCTTTGATTATATGGGACCGTTTCCTTCCTCTAATGGATATACACATATTTTAGTTGCTGTTGATTACGTTACTAAGTGGGTAGAAGATATTCCAACTAGTAGTGCTGATCATAATACTTCTATTAAAATGCTTAAAGAAGTTATTTTTCCAAGGTTTGGAGTCCCTAGATACTTAATGACTGATGGTGGTTCACATTTTATTCATGGTGCTTTTCTTAAAATGCTTGCTAAGTATGACGTTAATCATAGAATTGCATCTCCATATCACCCACAATCTAGTGGTCAAGTAGAATTGAGTAACAGAGAGCTTAAATTAATTTTGCAAAAGACTGTTAATAGATCTAGAAAGAATTGGTCCAGGAAACTTGATGATGCATTATGGGCCTATAGAACTGCATATATAAAATCCTATGGGTATGTCTCCATATAAAATGGTTTATGGAAAAGCATGTAACTTACCTCTCAAACTTGAACTTACGGCATATTGGGCTATTAAAGAGCTCAACTATGATTTCAGACTTGCCGGTGAGAAAAGGCTATTTGACACTAGCTCACTTGATGAATGGAGAAACTAGGCTTATGAGAATGCCAAATTGTTTAAATAAAAAGTTAAAAGATGGCATGACAAAAGGATACAAAAGCGTGAGTTTAATGTAGGTGATTATGTTTTGCTATACAACTCTCGTTTAAGATTTTTTGCAGGAAAACTTCTCTCTAAATGGGAAGGCCCTTACGTCATCGAGGAGGTCCATCGTTCCAGTGCCATAAAAATCAACAACTTCGAAGGCACAAATCCAAAGGTGGTGAACGGTCAAAGAATCAAACATTATATCTCAGGTAACCCCATAAATGTTGAAACCAATATTATTGAAACCATAACCCCGGAGGAATACATAAGGGACACTTTCCAGAACGTTTCAGACTCCGAAAAGGAATAGGTACGTGGTATGGTAAGTAAACCGACTCCAAAACAGTTCTAATGGCAATTTTTCTCCGTTTTGGAATATTTAGGAAAATAGGAAAATAAGAAGTAGTCCGGGAAGGACACGAGGCGTCCACGAGGGTGGAGGGCGCGCCCTGTTGGGGAAAGTTAGTAATTTCAAAAAAAAATTCCTACGCACACGCAAGATCATGGTGATGCATAGCAACGAGAGGGGAGAGTGTTGTCCACGTACCCTCGTAGACCGAAAGCGAAAGCATTAGCACAACGCGGTTGATGTAGTCGTACGTCTTCACGATCCGACTAATCAAGTACCGAACGTACGGCACCTCCGAGTTCAGCACACATTCAGCCCGATGACGTCCCTCGAACTCCGATCCAGCCGGGTGTTGAGGGAGAGTTTTGTCAGCACAACGGCGTGGTGACGATGATGATGTTCTACCGATGCAGGGCTTCGCTTAAGAACCGCTACAGTATTATCGAGGTGGATTATGGTGGAGGGGGGCACCGCACACGGCTAAAAGATCAACTGATCAATTGTTGTCACTCTGGGGTGCCCCCTGCCCCCGTATATAAAGGAGCAAGGGGGAGAGGTGCGTCCGGCCAGGAGGGGCGCGCCAGGAGGATTCCTACTCCCACCGGGAGTAGGACTCCCTCCCTTCCTTGTTGGATTAGGTGAAGGGGGAAGGAGGAAGAGGAGAAGAAGGAAAGGGGGGCGCCGCCCCCCCTCCTTATCCTATTCGGACTAGAGGGGGAGGGGGGCGCGGCCTGCCCTAGCCGCCCCTCCTCTTCTCCACTAAGGCCCACTATGGCCCATTAAACCCACGGGGGGTTCCGGTAACCCCTCCAGTACTCCGCTGAAATCCCGTTTTCACCCGGAACACTTCCAATATCCAAATATATGCTTCCAATATATCAATCTTCATGTCTCGGCCATTTCGAGACTCCTAGTTACGTCCGTGATCACATCCGGCACTCCGAACAACCTTCGGTACATCAAAACTCATAAACTCATAATATAAACGTCATCGAAACTTTAAGCGTGCGGAACCTACGGGTTCGAGAAATATGTAGACATGACCGAGACAGGTTCTCCGGTCAATAACCAACAGCGGAACCTGGATGCTCATATTGGCTCCCACATATTCTATGAAGATCTTTTATCGGTCAAACCGCATAACAACATACGTTGTTCCCTTTGTCATCGGTATGTTACTTGCCCAATATTCGATCGTCGGTATCTCAATACCTAGTTCAATCTCGTTACCGGCAAGTCTCTTTACTCGTTCCGTAATACATCATCCCGCAACTAACTCATTAGTTGCAATGCTTGCAAGGCTTAAGTGATGTGCATTACCGAGTGGGCCCAGAGATACCTCTCCGACAATCGGAGTGAAAAATCCTAATCTCGAAATACGCCAACCCAACAAGTACCTTCGCAGACACCTGTAGAGTAGCTTTATAATAACCAAGGTTACGTTGTGACATTTGGTAGCACACAAAGTGTTCGTCTGGTAAACGGGAGTTGCATAATCTCATAGTCATAGGAACATGTATAAGTCATGAAGAAAGCAATAGCAACATACTAAACGATCAAGTGCTAAGCTAACAGAATGGGTCAAGTCAATCACATCATTCTCCTAATGATGTGATCCTGTTAATCAAATGAAAACTCTTTGTCCATGGCTAGGAAACATAACCATCTTAGATCAACGAGCTAGTCAAGTAGAGGCATACAAGTGACACTCTGTTTGTCTATGTGTTCACACATGTATCATGTTTCCGGCTAATACAATTCTAGCATGAATAATAAACATTTATCATGAAATAAGGAAATAAATAATAACTTTATTATTGCCTCTAGGGCATATTTCCTTCAGTCTCCCACTTGCACTAGAGTCAATAATCTAGTTCACATCGCCATGTGATTTAACGCCAATAGTTCACATCACCATGTGATTAACACCCATAGTTCACATTGTCATGTGACCAATACCCAAAGGGTTTACTAGAGTAAATAATCTAGTTCACATCGCTATGTGATTAACACCCATAGAGTACTAAGGTGTGATCATGTTTTGCTTGTGAGAGAAGTCTAGTCAACGGGTCTGCCACATTCAGAGCCGTATGTATTTTGCAAATATTCTATGTCTACAATGCTCCGCGCGGAGCTACTCTAGCTAAATGCTCCCACTTTCAATATGTATCCAGATTGAGACTCAGAGTCATCTAGATCGGTGTCAAAGTTTGCATCGACGTAACTTTTACAATGAAGTCCTTATCACCTCCATAACCGAGAAATATTTCCTTAGTCCTCTAAGGATAATTTTGACCAATATCCAGTGATCTACTCCTAGATCACTATTGTACTCCCTTGCCAAACTCAGGGCAGGGTATACAATAGATCTGGTACATAGCATAGCATACTTTATAGAACCTATGACTGAGGCTTAGGGAATGACTTTTCATTCTCTTTCTATTTTCTGCTTTGGTCGGGTTTTGAGTCTTACTCAACTTCACATCTAGCAACACAGGCAAGAACTCCTTCTTTGACTGTTCCATTTTGAACTACTTCAAAATCTTGTCAAGGTATGTACTCATTGAAAAAACCTATCAAGCGTCTTGATCAATCTCTATAGATCTCGATCATCAATATGTAAGCAGCTTCACCGAGGTCTTTCTTTGAAAAACTCCTTTCAAATACTCCTTTATGCTTTTCAGAAAATTCTACATTATTTCCGATCAACAATATGTAATTCACATATACTTATCAGAAAGGCAGTAGTGCTCCCACTCATTTTTGTAAATACAGGCTTCACCATAAGTCTGTATAAAACTATATGCTTTGATCACCTTATCAAAGCGTATATTCCAACTCCGAGATGCTTGCACCAGTCCATAGATGGATCGCTGGAGTTTTGCACACTTTGTTAGCACCTTTAGGATCGACAAATCCTTCTAGTTGCATCATATACAACTCTTCTTTTAAGAAATCCATTAAGGAATGCAAGTTTGACATCCATTTGCCAAATTTCATAAAAATGCGGCAATTGCTAACATGATTCGGACATACTTTTAAGCATCGATACAAGTGAGAAAATCTCATTGTATTCAACATCTTGAACTTGCCGAAAACATTTTTGCGACAATTCGAGCTTTGTAGATAGTAATACTGCTATCAGCGTCTGCCTTCCTCTTGAAGATCCATTTATTCTTAATGGCTTGCCGATCATCGGGCAATTCCACCAAAGTCCATACTTTGTTTTCATACGTGGATCCTATCTCAGATTTCATGGACTCAAGCCATTTTGCGGAATCTGGGCTTGATACGTCTCCAACGTATCTATAATTTTTTATTGTTCCATGCTATTATATTATCCATCTTGGATGTTTATGGGCTTTGTTTTACACTTTTATATTACTTTTGGGACTAACCTATTGACCCAGAGCCCAGTGCCAGTTCCTGTTTTTCCCCTTATTTTAGTGTTTCGAAGAAAAGGAATATCAAACGGAGTCGAAACGGAATGAAACCTTCTGGAGAAGTTATTTTTGGAAGGAAAGCAACCCGGGAGACTTGGAGTCCACGTCAAGGAAGCAACGAGGCAGGGGGCGCGCCCTTGGGCGCGCCCTCCACCCTCGTGGGCCCCTCGTGGCTCCCCTGGCGTACTTCTTTCACCTATATATTCCCATATACCTAAAAACTTCGGGAAACAGAATAGATCGGGAGTTCCGCCGCCGTAAGCCTCTGTAACCACCAAAAACCAATTGGGACTTTGTTCCGGCACCCTGCCGGAGGGGGGAACCCTCACCGGTGGCCATCTTCATCATCCCGACGTTCTCCATGACGAGCAGGGAGTAGTTCACCCTCGGGGCTGAGGGTATGTACCAGTATCTATGTGTTTGATCTCTCTCTCTCTCTCTC
This sequence comes from Aegilops longissima, assembly GCA_021605205.1. Taxonomy (NCBI): domain Eukaryota; kingdom Viridiplantae; phylum Streptophyta; class Magnoliopsida; order Poales; family Poaceae; genus Aegilops; species Aegilops longissima. The sequence goes on along the minus strand of CM038682.1, from coordinate 39,488,584 downwards.
TCTCTCTCTCTCGTGTTCTTGATTTGGCACGATCTTGATGTATCGCGAGCTTTGCTATTATAGTTGGATCTTATGTTTCTTCTCCCCCTCTACTCTCTTGTAATGGATTGAGTTTTCCCTTTGAATTTATCTTATCGGATTGAGTCTTTAATGATTTGAGAACACTTGATGTATGTCTTGCCGTGCATATCTGTGGTAACAATTGGATATCACGTGATTCACTTGATGTATGTTTTGGTGATCAACTTGCGGGTTCCGCCCATGAACTTATGCATAGGGGTTGGCACGCGGTTTCGTCTTGATTCTCCGGTAGAAACTTTGGGGCACTCTTTGAGGTTCTATGTGTTGGTTGAATAGATGAATCTAAGATTGTGTGATGCATATCGTATAAGCATACCCACGAATTCTTGAGGTGACATTGGAGTATCTAGGTGACATTAGGGTTTTGGTTGATTTGTGTCTTAAGGTGTTATTCTAGTACGAACTCTAGGGCTGTTTGTGACACTTATAGGAATAGCCAACCGGATTGATTGGAAAGAATAACTTTGAGGTGGTTTTGTACCTACCATAATCTCTTCGCTTGTTCTCCACTATTAGTGACTTGGAGTGACTCTTTGTTGCATGTTGAGGATAGTTATATGATCCAATTATGTTATTATTGTTGAGAGAACTTGCACTAGTGAAAGTATGAACCCTAGGCCTTGTTTCCTAGCATTGCAATACCGTTTACGCTCACTTTTACCACTTGCTACCTTGCTGTTTTTATATTTTCAGATTACAAAAACCTATATCTACCATCCATATTGCACTTGTATCACCATCTCTTCGCCGAACTAGTGCACCTATACAATTTACCATTGTATTGGGTGTGTTGGGGACACAAGAGACTCTTTGCTATTTGGTTGCAGGGTTGTTTGAGAGAGACCATCTTCATCCTACGTCTCCCACGGATTGATAAACCTTAGGTCATACCACTTGAGGGAAATTTGCTACTGTCCTACAAACCTCTGCACTTGGAGGCCCAACAACGTCTACAAGAAGAAGGTTGCGTAGTAGACATCAAGCTCTTTTCTGGCGCCGTTGCCGGGGATGCTAGGTTAGCGGCACTCACACCCCGTCAACTATGCTCTTTTCTGGCGCCGTTGCCGGGGAGGTGAGTGCTTGAAGGTATATATTTTGATCTTGCAATCGAATCTTTTAGTTTCTTGTTTTATCACTAGTTTAGTCTATAAAAGAAAACTACAAAAAAATGGAGCTTAGGGTGCCTCATAAGCTTCATCTTTTTAATGTCTTCCGTGAAAATAAGGATTCCGATAATTGTGCTCAATTGCTAGAGGAAGAATGCATTAGAAATGTTTGGCACAAAATCTTTGAATGATGAGCGTGATTGCAATGTTGTTAGTATGAATTCTTTGAATACCCATGATGCTAATGATATTCAAAGCCACAAGCTTGGGGATGCTATGTTTGATGAAGATGATATGTTTAGTCCCCCAAGTTTTGATGAGAAAATTTATTATGATGAAAGCATGCCTCCTATTTATGATGATTATTGTGATTACACTATGCTATAAAGGATAAAGATAACCATGAAACTAGTCATCATGATTTTAATTTTCAATTGGATTATGCTTCACATGATAGTTATTTTATTGAGTTTGCTCCCACTACTATTCATGAGAAGAAATTTTCTTAGGTGGAGAGTAGTAAAATTTCTATGCAAGTAGATCATGAAAAGAATGCTTTAGGTGCTGGTTATATTGTTGAATTCATTCATGATGCTACTGAAAATTATTATGAGGGAGGAACATATGCTTGTAGGAATTGCAATAATATCAAGTTTCCTATCTATGTGCTTAAAGTTTTGAAGTTATGCTTGTTTTGCCTTCCTATGATAGTTGATTATTGTTCCCATAAGTTGTTTGCTCACAAAATCCCTATGCATAGGAAGTGGGTTAGACTTAAATTTTCTAGTCATATTCTTCATGATGCTCTCTTTATGTTTCAATTCTTATGTTTTATGTGAGCATCATTGAAATCATCATGCCTAGCTAGGGGCGTTAAACGATAGCGCTTGTTGGGAGGCAACCCAATTTTATTTTAGTTTATTGCTTTTTGGTTCTGTTTAGGAATAAATAATCTATCTAGCCTCTGGTTAGATGTGGTTTTGTGTTTAATTTAGTGTTTGTGCCAAGTAGAACCTTTGGGAAGACTTGGGTGAAGTCTTTATGATCATGCTGTAAAAAACAGAAACTTTAGCTCTCACGAGATTAGCTAAAACTTTTTACTGGAGAGTGATATTTAGTTGATTCTTTTTGCAGATGATTACTAGACAAATTACTCAGGTCCACCAATTTATTTTAGGATTTTTGGAGTTCCAGAAGTTTGCGTTAGTTACAGATTACTACAGACTGTTCTGTTTTTGACAGATTCTGTTTTTCGTGTGTTGTTTGCTTATTTTGATGAATTTAGGCTAGTAAAATAGTTTATAAACCATAGAGAAGTTGGAATACAGTAGGTTTAGCACAAACATAAATAAAGAATGAGTTCATTACAGTAGATTGAAGTGCTATTTTGTTTTCTTTCGCTAAGGGAGCTCACGAGTTTTCTGTTGAGTTTTGTGTTGTGAAGTTTTCAAGTTTTGGGTAAAGATTCGATGGACTATGGAATAAGGAGTGGCAAGAGCCTAAGCTTGGGGATGCCCAAGGCACCCCCAAGGTAATATTCAAGGACAACCAAGACCCTAAGCTTGGGGATGCCCAAGGCACCCCCAAGGTAATATTCAAGGACAACCAAGAGCCTAAGCTTGGGGATGCCCCAGACGGCATCCCCTCTTTCGTCTTCGTTCATCGGTAACTTTACTTGGAGCTATATTTTTATTCACCACATGATATGTGTTTTGCTTGGAGCGTCATTTTATTTTATTTAGCTTTGATTGCTGTTTGAATAAAATACCAAGATCTGAAATTATTAAAAGGTAGAGTCTTTACATAGTTGCATAATTATCCGACTACTCATTGATCTTCACTTATATCTTTTGAGTTATATAGTTTTTGATCTAGTGCTTCACTTATATCTTTTAGAGCACGGTGGTGGTTTTGTTTTATAGAAATTATTATTCTCTCATGCTTAACTTATATTATTTTGAGAGTCTTAAACAACATGGTAATGTGCTTAATCCTAATATGCTAGGTATTCAAGATTAGTAAAAACTTTCTTATGAGTGTGATGAATACTAAGAGATGTTTGATGCTTGATGGTTGTTTTGATATATGGAGGTAGTGATATCAAAGTTGTGCTAGTTGAGTAGTTGTGAATTTGAGAAATACTTGTGTTGAAGTTTGCAAGTCCCGTAGCATGCACATATGGTAAACGCTATGTAACAAATTTGAAACATGAGGTGTTCTTTGATTGTCCTCCTTATGAGTGGCGGTCGGGGACGAGCGATCGTCTTTTCCTACCAATCTATCCCCCTAGGATCATGCACATAGAGCTTGGTTTTTGATGACTTGTAGATTTTTGCAATAATTATTTGAGTTCTTTATGACTAATGTTGAGTCCATGGATTATACGCACTCTCACCCTTCCATCATTGCTAGCCTCTTCGGTACCGTGCATTGCCCTTTCTCACATTGAGAGTTGGTGCAAACTTCGCCGGTGCATCCAAACCCCGTGATATGATACGCTCTTTCTGAAGGAAATATGCCCTAGAGGCAATAATAAAGTTGTTATTTATTTCCTTATATCATGATAAATGTTTATTATTCATGCTAGAATTGTATTAACCGGAAACATAATACATGTGTGAATATATAGACAAAACAGTATGTCACTAGTATGCCTCTACTTGACTAGCTTGTTAATCAAAGATGGTTATGTTTCCTAACCATGAACAAGGAGTTGTTATTTGATTAACAAGGTCACATCATTAGTTGAATGATCTGATTGACATGACCCATTCCGTTAGCTTAACACTTGATCGCTTAGTATGTTAATGCTTTCTTCATGACCCATACATGTTCCTGTAACTATGAGATTATGCAACTCCGTTTACGGAGGAACACTTTGGTACTACCAAACGTCACAACGAATCGGGTGATTATAAAGGAGTACTACAGGTGTCTCCAAAGGTACTTGTTGGGTTGGCGTATTTGAGATTAGGTTTTGTCACTCCGATTGCGGAGAGGTATCTCTAGGCCTTCTCGGTAATACACATCACATAAGCCTTGCAAGCATTGCAACTAAAGAGTTAGTTGTGAGATGATGTATTACGGAACGAGTAAAGAGACTTTCCGTAACGAGATTAAACTAGGTATTGGATACCGACGATCGAATCTCGGAAAGTAACATACCGATGACAAAGGAACAACGTATGTTGTTATGCGGTTTGACCGATAAAGATCTTCAGTAGAATATGTAGGAACCAATATGAGCATCCAGGTTCCGCTATTGGTTATTGACCGAGAATAGTTCTAGGTCATGTCTACATAGTTCTCGAACCGTAGGGTCCGCACGCTTAAGGTTTCAATGACGGTTATTATGAGTTTATGTATTTTGATGTACGAAGGAGTTCGAGTCCCGGATGTGATCACGGACATGACGAGGAGTCTCAAATGGTCGAGACATAAAGATTGATATATTGGATGGTTATATTCGGACACGGAAAGGTTCCGGAAGTTTCGGAGAAAACCGGAGTGCGGAGGGGTTACGGAACCCCGGGAAGTTATGGGCCTTATTGGGCCAAGAGGGAGAGAGAGGGCTGCACCAGGAGGTGGTGCCCCCTCCATGGGGAGTCCGAATTGGACTAGGAGGGGGCGCAGCCCCTTCCCTCTCCCTCTCCTCTCTTTCCTTCCCCTTCCCTCTTCCTAGTAGGACTAGGAAAGGGAGTCCTACTCCTACTAGGAGGAGGACTCCCCCTCCTTGGTGCGCCCCAAGGGCTGGCCGCCCTCCCCTTGCTCCTTTATATACGGGGCAGGGGGCACCCTAGAACACACAAGTTGATCTTCGTGATCGTTCCTTAGCCGTGTCGGTGCCCCCTCCACCATATTCCACCTCGGTCATATTGTAGCGGTGCTTAGGCGAAGCCCTGCGACGGTAGAACATCAAGATCGCCACCACGCCGTCGTCTTGACAGAACTCCTCCCGACGCTTTGCTGGATCGGAGCCGGGATCGCCATCGAGCTGAACGTGTGCTAAGAACTCGGAAGTGCCGGAGTAACGGTGCTTGGATCGGTCGGATCGTGAAGACGTACGACTACATCAACCGCGTTGATATAACGCTTCCGCTTTCGGTCTACGAGGGTACGTGGACAGACACTCTCCCCTCTCGTTGCTATGCCATCACCATGGTCTTGCGTGATCGTAGGAAAATTTTTGAAATTACTACGTTCCCCAACAGTGGCATCCGAGCCTGGTTTTATGCGTTGATGTCATATGCACGAGTAGAACACAAGTGAGTTGTGGGCGATACAAGTCATACTACCTACCAGCATGTCATACTTTGGTTCAGCGGTATTGTGAGATGAAGCGGCCCGGACCGACATTACGCGTACGCTTACGCGAGACTGGTTTCACCGCTGTGAGCACTCGTTGCTTAAAGGTGGTGGCGGGTGTCTGCTCTCTCACTTTAGTTGAACCGAGTGTGGCTACGCCCGGTCCTTGAGAAGGTTAAACGGAGTCTATTTGACGAAGTATCGTTGTGGTTTTGATGCGAGGTAAGAACGGTTCTTGCTCAGCCCGTAGCAGCCACGTAAAACTTGCAACAACAAAGTAGAGGACGTCTAACTTGTTTTTGCAGGGCATGTTGTGATGTGATATGGTCAAGACGTGATGCTATATTTTATTGTATGAGATGATCATGTTTTGTAACCGAGTTATCGGCAATCTGGCAGGAGCCATATGGTTGTCGCTTATTGTATGAAATGCAACGCCATGTAATTGCTTTACTTTATCACTAAGCGGTAGCGATAGTCGTAGAAGCAATAGTTGGCGAGGCGACAACGATGCTACGATGGAGATCAAGGTGTCGCGCGGTGACGATGGTGATCATGACGGTGCTTTGGAGATGGAGATCACAAGCACAAGATGATGATGGCCATATCATATCACTTATATTGATTGCATGTGATGTTTATCCTTTATGCATCTTATCTTGCTTTGATTGACGGTAGCATTATAAGATGATCTCTCACTAAAATTATCAAGTAGTGTTCTCCACGAGTATGCACCGTTGCCAAAGTTCGTCGTGCCGAGACACCACGTGATGATCGGGTGTGATAAGCTCTCGTCCATCTACAACGGGTGCAAGCCAGTTTTGCACACGCAGAATACTCAGGTTATACTTGACGAGCCTAGCATATACAGATATGGCCTCGAACACGGAGACCGAAAGGTCGAACGTGAATCATATAGCGAATATGATCAACATAAGATGTTCACCATTGAAAACTACTCCATCTCACGTGATGATCGGTTATGGTTTAGTTGATTTGGATCACGTGATCACTTAGATAACTAGAGAGATGTCTGTCTAAGTGGGAGTTCTTTAGTAATATGATTAATTGAACTTAAATTTATCATGAACTTAGTACCGATAGTATTTTGCTTGTCTATGTTTCTGTAGATAGATGGCTCGTCTTTGTTGTTCCGTTGAATTTTAATGCGTTCCTTGAGAAAGCAAAGTTGAAAGATGATGGTAGCAATTACACGGACTGGGTCCGTAACTCGAGGATAATCCTCATTGCTGCACGAGAAAAGTTACGTCCTGGAAGCACCGCTGGGTGACAGCCTGCTGCTGCAGATCTTGAGCGAAGTTGTGAAGCGTCGGCAAAGCGAGCTAATGACTACTCTATAGTTCAGTGTGCCATGCTTTACGGCTTAGAACGGGTCTTCAACGACGTTTTGAGCGTCATGGAGCATATGAGATGTTCCAGGAGTTGAAGTTGATATTTCAACAGAATGCCCGGATTGAGAGATATGAAGTCTCCAATAAGTTCTATAGCTGCAAGATGGAGGAGAATAGTTACGTCGGTGAGCACATACTCAAAATGTCGGGTATTACAATCACTTGAATCAACTGGAGTTAATCTTCCGGATGATTGTGTCATTGATGTAATTCTTCAATCACTCGCCACCAAGCTACAAAGGCTTCGTGATGAACTATAATATGCAAGGGTTAGTAAAGACTATGCTCGAGCTCTTCGCAATGCTGAAAGCTGCGGAGGTAGAAATCAAAAGGAGCATCAAGTGTTGATGGTCAATAAGACCACTAGTTTCAAGAAGAAAGGCAAAGGGAAGAAGAAGGGAACTTCAAGAAGAACAGCAAACAAGTTGCTGATCGGAGAAGAAACCCAAGTCTGGACCTAAGCCTGAAATCGAGTGCTTCTACTGCAAGCAGACTGGTCCTTTGAAGCGGAACTGCCCCAAGTATTTGGCGGATAAGAAGGATGGCAAAGTGAACAAAGGTATATGTGATATACTTGTTATTGATGTGTACCTTACTAGAGCTCGCAGTAGTACTGGTATTTGATCTGGTTCATTGCTAATATTTGCAACTCAAACAGAACTACGGATTGCTTAACACGGCAAAGGACGAGGTGACGCGCGCGTGGGAAGCGGTTCCAAAGTCGATGTGATCGCGATCGGCACGCTACCTCTACATCTACCTTCGGGATTAATTTTAGACCTGAATAATTGTTATTTGGTGCGGCGTTGAGCATGAACATTATATCTGGATCTTGTTTGATGCGAGACGGTTATTCATTTAAATCAGAGAATAATGGTTGTTCTATTTATATGAATAATATCTTTTATGGTCATGCACCCTTGAAGAGTGGTCTATTTTTAATGAATCTCGATAGTAGTGATACACATATTCATAATGTTGAAACCAAAAGATGCAGAGTTAATAATGATAGTGCAACTTATTTGTGGCACTGCCGTTTAGGTCATATCGGTGTAAAACGCATGAAGAAACTCCATGCCGATGGACTTTTGGAGTCACTTGATTATGAATCACTTGGCACTTGCGAACCATGCCTCATGGGCAAGATGACTAAAACTCCGTTCTCCGGTACTATGGAGAGAGCAACAGATTTATTGGAAATCATACATACGGATGTATGTGGTCCAATGAATGTTGAAGCTCGTGGCGGATATCGTTATTTTCTCACCTTCACAGATGATTTGAGCAGATATGGGTATATCTACTTAATGAAACATAAGTCTGAAACATTTGAGAAGTTCAAAGAATTTCAGAGTGAAGTTGAAAATCATCGTAATAAGAAAATAAAGTTTCTACGATCTGATCGTGGAGGCGAATATTTGAGTTCTGAGTTTGGTCTACATTTGAAACAAAGCGGAATAGTTTCGCAACTCACGCCACCCGGAACGCCACAGCGCAATGGTGTGTCCGAACGTCGTAATCGCACTTTACTGGATATGGTGCGATCTATGATGTCTCTTACAGATTTACCGCTGTCATTTTGGGGTTATGCTCTTGAGGCGGCCGCATTCACGTTAAATAGGACACCGTCAAAATCCGTTGAGACGACGCCTTATGAACTATGGTTTAGCAAGAAACCAAAGTTGTCGTTTCGAAAGTTTGGGGTTGCGATGCTTATGTGAAGAAACTTCAACCTGATAAGCTTGAACCCAAATCGAGAAATGTGTCTTCATAGGATACCCAAAGGAGACAATTGGGTACACCTTCTATCACAGATCCGAAGGCAAGACATTCGTTGCTAAAATGGATCCTTTCTAGAGAAGGAGTTTCTCTCGAAAGAAGTGAGTGGGAGGAAAGTGGAACTTGATGAGGTAATAGTACCAGCTCCCTTATTGGAAAGTAGTTCGTCACGAAATCAGTTTCGTAACACCTACACCAGTTAGTGAGGAAGATAATGATGAAGATCATGAAACTTCAGATCAAGTTGTCACTGAACCGTAGATCAACCAGAACAAAATCCGCACTGAGTGGTACGGTAATCCTATTCGGAAGTCATGCTACTAGATCATGATGAACCTACGAACTATGAAGAAGCGATGGTGAGCCCAGATTCATAAAATGGCTTGAAGCCATGAAATCTGAGATGGGATCCATGTATGAGAACAAAGTATGGACTTTGGTAGACTTGCCCGATGATCGGCAAGCTATTGAGAATAAATGGATTTTTAAGAAGAAGACCGACGCTGATGGTAATGTAGCTGTCTACAAAGCTCGACTTGTTGCAAAAGGTTTTCGACAAGTTCAAGGGGTTGACTACGATGAGACTTTCTCACCCGAAGCGATGCTTAAGTCCGTCCGAATCATGTTAGCAATTGCCGCATTTTATGATTATGAAATTTGGCAAATGGATGTAAAAACTGCATTCTTGAATGGATTTCTAGAAGAAGAGTTGTATATGATGCAACCAGAAGGTTTTATCGATCCAAAAGGTGCTAACAAAGTGTGCAAGCTCCAACGATCAATTTATGGTCTGGTGCAAGCCTCTCGGAGTTGGAATAAACGCTTTGATAGTGTGATCAAAGCATATGGGTTTATACAGACTTTTGGAGAAGCCTGTATTTACAAGAAAGTGAGTGGGAGCTCTGTAGCATTTCTAATATTATATGTGGACGACATATTATTGATTGGAAATGATATAGAATTTCTGGATAGCATAAAAGGATACTTGAATAAAAGTTTTTCAATGAAAGACCTCGGTGAAGCTGCTTACATATTGGGCATCAAGATCTATAGAGATAGATCAAGACGCTTGATTGGACTTTCACAAAGCACATACCTTGATAAAGTTTTGAAAAGTTCAAAATGGATCAGGCAAAGAAAGGTTTTTACCTGTGTTACAAGGTGTAAGATTGAGTCGACTCAATGCCCGACCACAGCAGAAGATAGAGAGAAAATGAAAGATGTTCCTATGCTTCAGCCATAGGCTCTATCATGTATGCAATGCTGTGTACCAGACTGACGTATGCTTAGCTGTAAGCTTGGCGGGGAGGTACCAAAGTAATCCAGAGTGGATCATGGACAGCGGTCAAGAACATCCTGAAATACCGAAAAGGACTAAGGATATGTTTCTCGTATATGGAGGTGACAAAGAGCTAGTCGTAAATGGTTACGTCGATGCAAGCTTTGACACTGATCCGGACGATTCTAAATCGCAAACCGGATCGTGTTTTTATTAAGCGGTGGAGCTGTCGGTTGGTGCAGTTCTAAACAAAGCGTCGTGGCGGGATCTACATGTGAAGCGGAGTACATAGCTGCTTCGAAGCAGCAAATGAAGGAGTCTGGATGAAAGAGTTCATTTCCGATCTAGGTGTCATACCTAGTGCATCGGGACCGATGAAGATCTTCTGTGACAATCTGGTGCAATTGCCTTGGCAAAGGAATCCAGATTTCACAAGAGGACCAAGCACATCAAGAGACGCTTCAATTCCATTCGGGACCAAGTCCAAGTGGGAGACATAGAGATTTGCAAAATACATACGGATCTGAATGTTGCAGACCGTTGACTAAGCCTCTTCCACAAGCAAAACATGATCAGCACCAAGACTCCATGGGTGTAAAGATCATTACTTTGTAATCTAGATTATTGACTCTAGTGCAAGTGGGAGACTGAAGGAAATATGCCCTAGAGGCAATAATAAAGTTGTTATTTATTTCCTTATATCATGATAAATGTTTATTATTCATGCTAGAATTGTATTAACCGGAAACATAATACATGTGTGAATATATAGACAAAACAGTATGTCACTAGTATGCCTCTACTTGACTAGCTTGTTAATCAAAGATGGTTATGTTTCCTAACCATGAACAAGGAGTTGTTATTTGATTAACAAGGTCACATCATTAGTTGAATGATCTGATTGACATGACCCATTCCGTTAGCTTAACACTTGATCGTTTAGTATGTTAATGCTTTCTTCATGACCCATACATGTTCCTGTAACTATGAGATTATGCAACTCCGTTTACGGAGGAACACTTTGGTACTACCAAGCGTCACAACGAATCGGGTGATTATAAAGGAGTACTACAGGTGTCTCCAAAGGTACTTGTTGGGTTGGCGTATTTGAGATTAGGTTTTGTCACTCCGATTGCGGAGAGGTATCTCTAGGCCTTCTCGGTAATACACATCACATAAGCCTTGCAAGCATTGCAACTAAAGAGTTAGTTGTGAGATGATGTATTACGGAACGAGTAAAGAGACTTTCCGACGAGATTAAACTAGGTATTGGATACCGACGATCGAATCTCGGAAAGTAACATACCGATGACAAAGGAACAACGTATGTTGTTATGCGGTTTGACCGATAAAGATCTTCGTAGAATATGTAGGAACCAATATGAGCATCCAGGTTCCGCTATTGGTTATTGACCGAGAATAGTTCTAGGTCATGTCTACATAGTTCTCGAACCGTAGGGTCCGCATGCGCTTAAGGTTTCAATGGCGGTTATTATGAGTTTATGTATTTTGATGTACCGAAGGAGTTGAGTCCGGATGTGATCACGGACATGACGAGGAGTCTCGAAATGGTCGAGACATAAAGATTGATATATTGGATGGTTATATTCGGACACGGAAAGGTTCCGGAAGTTTCGGAGAAAACCGGAGTGCCGGAGGGTTACGGAACCCCCGGGAAGTTATGGGCCTTATTGGGCCAAGAGGGAGAGAGGGCTGCACCAGAGGTGGTGCGCCCCCTCCATGGGGAGTCCGAATTGGACTAGGAGGCGCAGCCCCCTTCCCTCTCCTCTCCTCTCTTTCCTTCCCCTTCCCTCTTCCTAGTAGGACTAGGAAAGGGAGTCCTACTCCTACTAGGAGGAGGACTCCCCCCTCCTAGTGCGCGCCCAAGGGCTGGCCGCCCTCCCCTTGCTCCTTTATATACGGGGCAGGGGGCACCCTAGAACACACAAGTTGATCTTCGTGATCGTTCCTTAGCAGTGTCGGTGCCCCCTCCACCATATTCCACCTCGGTCATATTGTAGCGGTGCTTAGGCGAAGCCCTGCGTGACGGTAGAACATCAAGATCGCCACCACGCCGTCGTCGTTGACAGAACTCCTCCCGACGCTTTGCTGGATCGGAGCCGGGATCGTCATCGAGCTGAGCGTGTGCTAAGAACTCGGAAGTGCGAGTAACGGTGCTTGGATCGGTCGGATCGTGAAGGCGTCGACTACATCAACAGCGTTGATATAACGCTTCGCTTTCGGTCTCACGAGGGTGCGTGGACAGACACTCTCCCCTCTCGTTGCTATGCCATCACCATGGTCTTGCGTGATCGTAGGAAAATTTTTGAAATTACTACGTTCCCCAACACTTTCACACATAAACCTCCTTATATCTTCCTCAAAATAGCCACCATATACCTACCTATTATGGCATTTCCATAGCCATTCCGAGATATATTGCCATGCAAATTTCCACCATTCCGTTTATCATGACACATTCATCATTGTCATATTGCTTAGCATGATCATGTAGTTGACATAGTATTTGTGGCAAAGCCACCGTTCATAATTCTTTCATACATGTCACTCTTGATTCATTGCATATCCCAGTACACCGCCGGAGGCATTCATATAGAGTCTTACTTTGTTCTAGTATCGAGTTGTAATCATTGAGTTGTAAATAAATAGAAGTGTGATGATCATCATTTTCTAGAGCATTGTCCCAATTGAGGAATAAAAAAAAGAGAGAAAGTCCATGATACGTCTCCGTTATATCTATAATTTTTTATTGTTCCATGCCAATATTATTCAACTTTTATATACTTTTGGCAACTTTTGTTACTATTTTTTGGGACTAACATATTGATCCAGTGCCTAATGCCAGTTCCTGTCTGTTGCATGTTTTTTGTTTCGCAGAAACCCAATATCAAACGGAGTCCTAACGGGATAAAAACGGACGGAGAATTATTTTGGAATATTTGTGATTGTTGCGAGGAAGAATCAACGCGAGACGATGCCCGAGGTGGCCACGAGATAGGGGCCCACGCCCTCTTACAGTGGGCGCGTCCCCCACTCTCGTGGGCCACCTGTAAGGCGGTTGATGCCCTTCTTTGGCCGCAAGAAAGCTAATTTTTGGAAAATGATTTGGGCGAAGGTTTCAATCCAATCGGAGTTACGGATCTCCATATATACATGAAACGGTGAAACATAGCCCAGAGAGAACGCAGAAACAGAGAGATAGATCCAATCTCGGAGAGGCTCTCGCCCCTCCCAAGCCATGGGAGCCAAGGACCAGAGGGGAAACCCTTCTCCCATCTAGGGAGGAGGTCAAGGAAGAAGAAGAAGAAGGGGCCTCTCTCCCCCTTGCTTCCGGTGGAGCCGGAACACCGCCGGGGGCCATCATCATCACCGCGATCTTCACCAACACCGCCATCATCTTCACCAACATCTCCATCACCTTCCCCTTCTATATTCAGCGGTCCACTCTCCCGCATCCCGCTGTACCCTCTACTTGAACATGGTGCTTTATGCTTCATATTATTTTCCAATGATGTGTTGCCATCCTCTGATGTCTGAGTAGATTTTCGTTGTCCTATCAATGATTGATGAATTGCTTTGATTGGTTTGAATTGTATGTTTTATTATTGGTGGTGTCCTATTGTGCCCTCCGTGTTGCGCAAGCGTGAGGGATCCCCGCTGTAGGGTTTGCAATATGTCTATGATTTGCTTATGGTGGGTGGCGTGGTGTGAAGCACTGACCGAGTAAGTAGGTTGTTTGCATATGGGATAAAGGGGACTTGATACTTTAATGCTATGGTTGGATTTTACCTTAATGAATCATTAGTAGTTGCGGATGCTTGCTAGAGTTCCAATCATAAGTGCATATGATCCAAGTAGAGAAAGTATGTTAGCTTATGCCTCTCCCTCAAATAGAATTGCAATAGTGATTACCGGTCTAGTAATATAGTCAGTTGCCTAGGGACAATTCCACAACTCCTACCACCACTTTTCCACACTCGCCATATTTACTTTAGTTGTGTTTTTATCTAAGCAGCCCCTAGTTTTTATTTACGTGCTCTTTACTTTCTTGCAAGCTTACCCAAAAACACCTACAAAGTACTTCTAGTTTCATACTTGTTTCCGGTAAAGCGAACGTCAAGTGTGCGTTGAGTTGTATCGGTGGTCGATAGAACTTGAGGGAATATTTGTTCTACCTTTAGCTCCTCGTTGGGTTCGACACTCTTACTTATCGAAAGAGGCTACAATTGATCCCCTATACTTGTGGGTTATCAAGCCCTTTTTCTGGCGCCGTTGCCGGGGAGTCATAGCGTGGGGTGAATATTCTCGTGTGTGCTTGTCTGTTTTATCACTAAGTAATTTTTATTTGCTGTTCTTAGTTGTTCTCTATCTTTAGTTATGGATATGGAACACAAAATACCAAATTTTTTTGAGGTACTTGCTACTCATGTAGATGGGGTAACTCCTAAAACCCCCGATTCTCATTATGTGAGAGATATTATGTACTACTTTGATAATCCTGAGAAACCCCCATTCAACTTTATAATGGGAGACACGTTGGATCAACATGAATACTTTAGGGATTATCGCTCGACACAAAAAGGGAAACTATGGTGGGATCAATTTATTATGTTGCGTTGGTATGCCTGGAATCTATGCTTGAGATATGATATTACTTGTTGCTCTAGGATGGAGGCTCCACACCTCCCCTTTTCATCCAAATTTAATGATAATGAAACCTTAGCTTCTTATGCTAATGGTATATATGATTACTATGATGTGGAACAAATAGAATAATTTGTTGCTTTTAAGGCTGCCTATGATATTGAAGCTTTGTTTGAAAAGTATGAAGCTTTTGATGATGATGGTTATAGGCCGGAAAATCTTGCTATACTTGGATATTGCTATGAAAATGATGAATACAGTTACTATATTAATGCTTTTATGAAGAAAGTCAACGCTGTCCAAGATGAGACTAATATTTTGTAGGAAGCTATGGAAGAAGAAATTGATGAAACTGCGAGCTCATTGGATGAAAAAGATGATGAGGAGAGCGGAGGTAGAGCGGATTAGCTACCCGTGCCCACCTTCTAATGGGAGTAACTCTTCAACTCATACATTGTTTAATTCCCCTTTGTGCTTGCCGAAGGATGATTGCCATGATGATTGCTATGATCCCTTGAATTTGTTTGAAATATCCCTTTTTGATGATGCTTGCTATGCTTGTGGCCAAGATGCCAATATGAATTATGCTTATGGAGATGAACTTGCTATAGGTCCTTATGTTAAACATGAAATTGTTGCAATTGCACCCACGCATGATAGTCCTATTATCTTTTTGAATTCTCCCGACTACACTATATCGGAGAAGTTTGCGCTTAGTAAGGATTATATTGATGGGTTGTCTTTTACCATTGCACATGATGATTTTGATAAATATAATATGCATGTGCTTGCTGCTCCTACTTGTAATTATTATGACAGAGGAACTATATCTCCGCCTCTTTATGTTTCCAATATGATGAAATTGCAAGAAATTGCTTATACTATGCATTGGCCTTTACTATGTGTGCATGAATTGTTCTTTTATGACATGCCAATGCATAGGAAGAGAGTTAGACTTCGTTGTTGCATAATATATGTTACTTTGTTCTCACTACTAAATTACAAATCATTGTTAATTAAAATTGGCTTTGATATACCTTGGGACCCGGGTGTATCCATTACTTGAGCACTAAATGCCTAGCTTAATGGCTTTAAAGAAAGCGCTGCCAGGGAGACAACCCGGAAGTTTTAGAGAGTCATTTATTTCTGTTGAGTGCTTTAATATAGTTTAAAAACAAAAAAATAAAGAGGGGAACCTAAAAACTTTTCAAAAAGGAAAGTGAAAGTAAGAAAGACAAGCATCGTTGAAGTGGGAGAGCTCCTTGAACTTTGATCATGCTCACGGCAACTTTGTGAATCTTAATTACAGAAACTTTTCAATAAAAATAATTATCACCTTGTACAATTCCATTGTATTATAAAAATAATGTGCGAAGGTTTGCCTTTAGGATGTTTACAATGCTTGTTGGTTTGTACGGTGCAGGACAGAAACTTTGGCTATAGTGCGTGAATTTTAATTTTTTACTGGATTGTCAAATGGTTCTTATTCTTTTTGCACTGTCTTGCTATACAACTTTTTTATTTTTCTAATTTTTCTAGAATTTTTGGGGTACCAGAAGTATGGTGGATGTTCAGATTGCTACAGACTGTTCTGTTTTTGACAAATTCTGTTTTTGATGCATAGTTCGCTTGTTTTGATGAATCTATCAATTTATATTAGTGGATTAAGCCATGGAAAAGTTATATTACAATAGACAAAATGCAAAAACAAAATATGAATTGGTTTTCAACAGTACTTAGAGTGGTTATTTGCTTTATTATACTAACGGATCTTACCGAGTTTTCTGTTGAAGTTTTGTGTGGATGTAGTGTATAATCGAGGATGTCTCGATATGAGGAAAAGGAAGAGTGGCAAGAGCTCAAGCTTGGGGATGCCCGAGGCACCCCAAGTAAATATTCAAGGAGGCTCAAGCGTCTAAGCTTGGGGATGCCCCGGAAGGCATCCCCTCTTTCTTCAACAAGTATCGGTATGTTTTCGAATTCGTTTCGTTCATGCATTATGTGCAAGTCTTGGAGCGTCTTTCGCATTTAGTTTTCATTTTTCTTTTATGCACCATGCTGGTATGAGATAGTCCTTGGTTGATTTATAGAATGCTCATTGCACTTCACTTGTATCTTTTGAGTGTGGCTTTATAGAATGCTTCAGGTGCTTCACTTATATCATTTGAAGTTTGGATTACCTGTTTCTCTTTACATAGACAACAACCATCTGTAGAATGCTCTTTTGCTTCACTTATATTTGTTAGAGCGTGGGCATATCTTTTGTAGAAAGAATTAAACTCTCGTGCTTCACTTATATCTATTTAGAGAGATGACAGGAACTGGTCATTCACATGGTTAGTCATAAAATCCTACATAAAACTTGTAGATCACTGAATATGATGTGTTTGATTCCTTGCAATAGTTTTGCGATATAAAGGTGGTGATATTAGAGTCGTGCTAGTTGAGTAATTGTGAAATTGAGAAATACTTGTGTTGAGGTTTGCAAGTCCCGTAGCATGCACGTACGGTGAACCGTTATGTAACAAAGTCGGAGCATGAGGTGTTTATTGATTGTCTTCCTTATGAGTGGCAGTCGGGGGCGAGCGATGTTCTTTTCCTACCAATCTATCCCCCTAGGAGCATGCGCGTAGTACTTTGTTTCGATGACTAATAGATTTTTGCAATAAGTATGTGAGTTCTTTATGAATAATGTTGAGTCCATGGATTATACGCACTCTCACCCTTCCATCATTGCTAGCCTCTTCGGTACCGTGCATTGCCCTATCTCACCTCGAGAGTTGGCGCAAACTTCGCCGGTGCATCCAAACCCGTGATACGGTACGCTCTATCACACATTAGCCTCATTATATCTTCCTCAAAGCAGCCACCATGCCTACCTATTCTGGCATTTCCATAGCCATTCCGAGATATATTGCCTTGCAACTTCCATCATCATCATATACATGACTTGACCATTTATTGTCATATTGCTTTGCATGATCGTAAGAGAGCTAGCATGGTGTTTTCATGGCTTGTCCGTTTTTTGATGTCATTGCTATGCTAGATCATTGCACATCCCGGTACACCGCCGGAGGCATTCATATAGAGTCATATCTTCGTTATAGATATCGAGTTGTAATATTGAGTTGTAAGTAAATAAAAGTGTGATGATCATCATTATTAGAGCATTGCCCCAGTGAGGAAAGGATGATGGAGACTATGATTCCCCCACAAGTCGGGATGAGACTCCGGACGAAAAAAAAGAGAGAAAGGCCAAAAAAAGAGAAGGCCCAGAAAAAAGAAAAAAAAGAAAAAAAAGAAGAAAACGAAAAAAAAAATGAGAGAAAAAGAGAGAAGGGGCAATGTTACTATCCTTTTACCACACTTGTGCTTCAAAGTAGCACCATGTTCTTCATATAGAGAGTCTCTTGAGTTATCACTTTCATATACTAGTGGTAATTTTCATTATAGAACTTGGCTTGTATATTCCAACGATGGGCTTCCTCAAATGCCCTAGGTCTTCATGAGCAAGCAAGTTGGATGCACACCCACTTAGTTTCAGTTTGAGCTTTCATATACTTATAGCTCTAGTGCATCCATTGCATGGCAATCCCTACTCCTCACATTGATATCTATTAATGGGCATCTCCATAGCCTGTTGATACGCCTAGTTTATGTGAGACTTTCTCCATTTTTGTCTTCTCCACATAACCCCTATCATCATATTCTATTCCACCTATAGTGCTATGTCCATGGCTCACACTCATGTATTGCGTGAAAGTTGAAAAGGTTTGAGAAACGTCAAAAGTATGAAACAATTGCTTGGCTTGTCATCGGGGTTGTGCATGATGTGAATATTTTGTGTGGTGAAGATGGAGCATAATCAGTCTATATGATTTTTTAGGGATGAGCTTTCTTTGGCTATGTTATTTCAATAAGACATAATTGCTTGGTTGGTACGCTTGAACTATTATTGTTTTTATGTCAATTGATAGACTATAGCTTTGAATCACTCGTGTCTTAATATTCATGCCATGATTAGACATATGATCAAGATTATGCTAGCATTCCACATCAAAAATTATCTTTTTTATCATTTACCTACTCGAGGACGAGCAGGAATTAGGCCATAAAAAAGAGAAGGCCCAAAAAAAGAGAAAGGCCATAAAAAAGAGAAGGCCCAAAAAAATGAGAGAAAAAGAGAGAAGGGACATTGTTACTATCCTTTTACCACACTTATGCTTCAAAGTAGCACCATAATCTTCATGATAGAGAGTCTCTTGTTTTGTCATTTTCATATACTAGTGGGAATTTTTCATTATAGAATTGGCTTGTATATTCCAACAATGGGCCTCCTCAAGTGCCCTAGGTCTTCATGAGCAAGCAAGTTGGATGCACACCCACTTAGTTTCTTTTGTTGAGCTTTCACATATTTATAGCTCTAGTGCATCAGTTGCATGGCAATCCCTACTCCTTGCATTAACATCAATCGATGTGCATCTCCATAGCTCATTGACTAGCCTCGTTGATGTGAGACTTTCTCCTTTTTTGTCTTCTCCACATAACCCCCATTATCATATTCTATTCCACCCATAGTGTTATGTCCATGGCTCGCGCTCATGTATTGCGTGAGGGTTTATAAGTTTGAGATTACTGAAGTATGAAAGAATTGCTTGGCTTGTCATCGGGGTTGTGTATGATGAGAGCATTCTTGTGTGACGAAAATGGAGCATGACTAAACTATATGACTTTGTAGGGATGAACTTTCTTTGGCCATGCTATTTTGAGAGGACATAATTGTTAGTTAGTATGCTTGAAGTATTATTACTTTTATGTCAATATGAACTTTTATCTTGAATCTTTCGGATCTGAATATTCATACCACAATTAAGAAGAATTACATTGAAATTATGCCAAGTAGCATTCCACATCAAAAATTCTGTTTTTATCATTTACCTACTCGAGGACAAGTAGGAATTAAGCTTGGGGATGCTGATACCTATCCAACGTATCTATAATTTTTGATTGTTCCATTCTATTATATTATCCATCTTGGATGTTTATGGGCTTTATTTTACACTTTTATATTACTTTTGGGACTAACCTATTGACCTAGAGCCCAGTGCCAGTTCCTGTTTTTTCCCTTATCTCAGTGCTTCAAAGAAAAGGAATTTCAAATGGAGTCGAAACGGAATGAAACCTTCTAGAGAAGTTACTTTTGGAAGGAAAGCAACCCGGGAGACTTGGAATCCACGTCAAGGAAGCAACGAGGAAGGCACAAGGCAGGGGGGCGCGCCCACCCCCTGGCGTGCCCTCCACCCTCGTGGGCCCCTCGTGGCTCCCCTGGCGTACTTCTTTCACCTATATATTCCCATATACCCTAAAAACTTCGGGAAACAGAATAGATCGGGAGTTCCGCCGCCGCAAGCCTCTGTAGCCACCAAAAACCAATCGGGACCCCGTTCCGGCACCCTGTCGGAGGGGGGAACTGTCACCGGTGGCCATCTTCATCATCCCGGCGTTCTCCATGACGAGGAGGGAGTAGTTCACCCTTGGGGCTGAGAGTATGTACCAGTAGATATGTGTTTGATCTCTCTCTCTCTCTCTCTCTCTCTCTCTCTCTCTCTCTCTCTCGTGTTCTTGATTTGGCACGATCTTGATGTATCACGAGCTTTGCTATTATAGTTGGATCTTATGTTTCTTATCCCCCTCTACTCTCTTGTAATTGATTGAGTTTTCCCTTTGAAGTTATCTTATCGGATTGAGTCTTTAATGATTTGAGAACACTTGATGTATGTCTTGCCGTGCGTATCTGTGGTGACAATGGGATATCACGTGATTCACTTGCTGTATGTTTTGGCGATCGACTTGCGGGTTCCGCCCATGAACTTATGCATAGGGATTGGCACACGTTTTCGTCTTGATTCTCCGGTAGAAACTTCGGGGCACTCTTTGAGGTTCTATGTGTTGGTTGAATAGATGAATCTGAGATTGTGTGATGCATATCGTATAATCATACCCACGGATACTTGAGGTGACATTGGAGTATCTAGGTGACATTAGGGTTTTGGTTGATTTGTGTCTTAAGGTGTTATTCTAGTACGAACTCTAGGGCTGTTTGTGACACTTATAGCAATAGCCCAACGGATTGATTGGAAAGAATAACTTTGAGGTGGTTTCGTACCCTACCATAATCTCTTTGTTTGTTCTCATCTATTAGTGACTTTCGAGGGACTCTTTGTTGCATGTTGAGGGATAGTTATATGATCCAATTATGTTATTATTGTTGAGAGAACTTGCACTAGTGAAAGTATGAACCTACTTTACGCTCACTTTAACCACTTGCTACCTTGCTGTTTTTATATTTTCAGATTACAAAAACCTATATCTACCATCCATATTGCACTTATATAACCATCTCTTCGCCGAACTAGTGCACCTATACAATTTACCATTGTAATGGGTGTGTTGGGGACACAAGAGACTCTTTGCTATTTGGTTGCAGGGTTGTTTGAGAGAGACCATATTCAACCTACGCCTCCCACTGATTGATAAACCTTAGGTTATCCACTTGAGGGAAATTTGCTACTGTCCTACAAACCCCTACACTTGGAGGCCCAACAACGTCTACAAGAAGAAGGTTGCG
The DNA here is from genome assembly GCA_021605205.1 of Aegilops longissima. Taxonomy (NCBI): domain Eukaryota; kingdom Viridiplantae; phylum Streptophyta; class Magnoliopsida; order Poales; family Poaceae; genus Aegilops; species Aegilops longissima. The sequence goes on along the minus strand of CM038682.1, from coordinate 39,467,329 downwards.
TAGTAGACATCAGGGCTGATCATTGCTTCCTCATAGTTCGCAGGTTCGGCATGGTCTAGTAACTTGACTTCCAGAACAGAATTACCGTATCATTCTGGTGCGGATTCTTACTCTGGTTGACCTACGAGGTTTGGTAGTTACTTGATCTGAAGTTTCATGATCATCATCATTAACTTCCTCACTAATTCGTGTAGGCATCACTGGAACTGATTTTAGTGATGAGCTACTTTCCAATTCGAGAGAAGGTAGAATTACCTCATAAAGTTCTACTTTCCTCCCACTCACTTCTTTCGAGAGAAACTCCTTCTCCAGAAAGGATCCATTCTCAGCAACGAATATCTTGCCTTCGGATCTATGATAGAAGGTGTACCCAACAGTTTCTTTTGGGTATCCTATGAAGATTTACTTCTCCGATTTGGTTTCGAGCTTATCATGTTGAAACTTTTTCACATAAGCATCGCAGTCCCAAACTTTAAGAAATGACAGCTTAGGTTTCTCGCCAAACCACAGTTCATACGGTGTCATCTCCATGGATTTAGATGGTGCCCTATTTAATATGAATGTAGTTGTCTCTAATGCATAACCACAAAACGATAGTGGTAGATCGGTAAGAGACATCATAGATCGAACCATATCTAATAAAGTACGGTTATGACGTTCGGACACACCATTACACGGTGGTGTTCCAGGTGGCATGAGTAGTGAAACTATTTCACATTGTTTTAACTGAAGGCCAAACTCATTAACTCAAATATTTTATTTCTGCGATCATATCGTATAAACTTTTATTTTCTTGTTACGATGATTCTCCACTTCACTCTGAAATTCTTTGAACTTTTCAAATGTTTTAGACTTGTATTTCATCAAGTAGATATACCCATATCTGCTCAAATCATCTGTGAAGGTCAGAAAATAACGATACCCGCCACGAGCCTCAACACTCATCGGACCGCATACATCAGTATGTATTATTTCCAATAAGTCAGTTGCTCGCTCCATTGTTCCGGAGAACGGAGTTTTAGTCATCTTGCCCATAAGGTATGGTTCGCAAGCATCAAGTGATTCATAATCAAGTGATTCCAAAATCCCATCAGCATGGAGTTTCTTCATGCGCTTTACACCAATATGACCTAAATGGCAGTGCCACAAATAAGTTGCACTACATTATTAAGTTTGCATCTTTTGGCTTCAATGTTATGAATATGTGTATCACTACGATCGAGATCCAAAAAACCATTTTCGTTGGTGTGTATGACCGTAGAAGGTTTTATTCATGTAAACAGAACAACAATTGTTCTCTAACTTAAATGAATAACCGTATTGCAATAAACATGATCAAATCATATTCATGCTCAACCCAAACACAAAATAACACTTATTTAGGTTCAACACAAATCCCGATAGTATAGGGAGTGTGCGATGATCATCATATCAATCTTGGAACCACTTCCAACACACATCGTCACTTCACCCTTAACTAGTCTCTGTTTATTCTGCAACTCCTGTTTTGAGTTACTAATCTTAGCAACTGAACTAGTATCAAATACTGAGGGGTTGCTATAAACACTAATAAAGTCCACATCAATAACATGTATATAAAATATACCTTTGTTCACTTTGCCATCCTTCTTATCCGCCAAATACTTGGGGCTGTTCCGCTTCCAGTGACCAGTACCGTTGCAGTAGAAGCACTCAGTCTCAGGCTTAGGTCCAGACTTGGGTTTCTTCACTTGAGCAGCAACTTGCTTGCCGTTCTTCTTTGAAGTTCCCCTTCTTCCCTTTACCCTTTTCTTGAAACTAGTGGTCTTGAAAACCATCAACACTTGATGCTTTTCTTGATTTGTACCTTCGTCGATTTCAGCATCACGAAGAGCTTGGGAATCATTTCCTTTATCCCTTGCATATTATAGTTCATCATGAAGTTTCTAGTAACTTGGTGATAGTGACTAGAGAACTCTGTCAATCACTATCTTATATGCTCCGTGGCGTTCTGAGCTCTTCGCAATGCTAAAAGCTGCGGTGGTAGAAATCAAGAAGGAGCATCAAGCGTTGATGGTTAATAAGACCACCAGTTTCAAGAAAAAGGGCAAAGGGAATAAGAAGGGGAACTTCAATAAGAACAGCAAGCAAGTTGCTGCCCAAGAGAAGAAACCCAAATCTTGACCTAAGCGTGAAACTGAGTGCTTCTACTGCAAGCAGACTGGTCACTGGAAGCGGAACTGCCCCAAGTGTTTGGCGGATAAGAAGGATGGCAAGGTGAACAAAGGTATATGTGATATACATGTTATTGATGTATACCTTACCAGAGCTCAGAGTAGCACCTGGGTATTTGATATTGGTTCTTTTGCTAATATTTGCAACTCAAAACAGGGACTACGGATAAGCGAACACTAGCCAAGGCCGAGGTAACGATGCGCGTGGGAAACAGTTCCAAAGTCGATGTGATCGCCGTCGGCATGCTACCTCTACATCTACCTTCAGGATTAGTATTAGACCTAAACTAGTCTTCAACCCGTGCAACTGCACGGGCTAGTAAATTTAATATTTGATAACTAATTTGTAAAAATTGAAAATGTCAAACAATAATATGAATATGTCGATGTAGATTATTATTGTAACACATGTGTGTGTACCTTGGTTAGACATAGGGTGCAACGAAGCTACATTGCTTTAACTCTTTTGTGATTAGATTGTTTGCATCCAATAATATGAATATCGTGATGTTGATTATTATAATAACACATGCATGTGTACCTTGCTTGGACATAGGATCAAGCGGAGGTACATTGCTTTGACTATTTTAGCATATATCTTCCTTTCTTATACCCTACCAAAAAATATAGACATCTTCCGTTTGGTACTGGAAGCACCATAGAATTATAGAGTATGTTTCTATATACACAATAATGGACACATGCATGTACGGCTTTCTATCAACAGACGTGATATCATATCAAATAATATACATATTAAAACATAGATTGTTCTATATTCTCATTATAGCATAGATTATTAAGATTAGACGTTCTTGCCTCAACCAACAATTTTTTTATGACTCACATGGATGGATTTTTTATATTTGCCAACAATATTTCACATAGACAATGATGTGTTTACATGAATCTTTGTGGCACATGATACATCAATTTATTCTACAATAGTAATATATATATATATATATATGATATTTTAATACTAACTTTTTCTTGGTTATAATCATAAAAGTAGACATTCATAGACATAGTATATATGCAAATACGTATTAGCAATCTCCGTCTCTAAAGAAGCATGTAATACATGAATCGCATGCACATTAGGTCTAAAGAAGCATTTAATACATGAATCGCATGCACATTAGGTCTAAAGAAGCATGTAATACATGAATCGCATGCACATTAGGCAAAGCAGTATATCCGGGGACAAATAGGATTGAGGAACGGAATTGGCAGAGTTTGAGTTGCTCTCCATTGGTGAACCATCGACGCACCTCCATTAGAGCATCGTCCATTGTGACTGGGCATGGAAACTGAGAAGATTGAAAGAATCTCTAGTCAAATACGAATTTACAAATTAAATTCCTTAAACCACGAAAAAAGTTCCTTAAATAATCTGAAGTGCTCTCTTATCCGATCGAACCTCTACCACTTTCTATGTGTCCATTCTTTGTTTCTATATGCACATAAAAGTTCCAGAGAATGCAATATCTGGTTGGTGAATTAATCATGTTTGTCGTTACAGGAGAACACCCTTTTTTTTTCTTCAACCATGTTTTAATGGCCGTACACGGCGAATCATCCTATGATTGGATGGTTAGGGGACAGTGTTATTGCCCGGCCCACCAAAATTCATGACCTAGACTTGACACTGGTGCTCGCATTTTTTTGGATTTTTTCGGACCTTTGGGAGATGTCCGTTCAATGGGAGGAGACATCCCCGTCGACAACGTAGGTGTCTGTAGGGACTACGTTAATCCCAAGATGATATGCCGCCTCAGTCTATCGGGGGTCCTCATAGAGGTAGGGTGTGCGTGTGTGCGTTCATAGGAGGATGAGTATATGCTCGTGTATGTGAGAGACTTTGATTGTACTATGCTAAAAAAATGGCCATATACATTGCCCTTAATTTTTTTTGCATGGGACCTTGTATTCTTTTTGTACACATGCCTTTAATGCATGGACATATTTCTCCCTATACGTATGAGTAGTACTCTTTGTTCAATCTTTTTCTTAAATAAACTTATCACCTTGGACTTAAATCACGTATGCACGAATGAAATGTAGCATAGACGGACTCTTGAACCTGCGTTTTAACTTACCATGTGTTGGACTTGTATCACGTATGACTTGTAGCATATCTTTTCTTTTTGCCGATGACAAATCGTACCATACATGGACTCCCAAATTATAGCATGGAGACACATGCCAAAACGATCATTATGGACTTGCTATATCTTTTTTTGAACCGATGGATGCTTTTTTTCTTCACGGGAGAAGATGTTATTTTTTTTTCTTTACATTGCTAGAGTTTTAGTGGAAGGAGGATATCTTTTTTTATGAAGAGGATATCTTTTTTAAGGCAACAATGGATGTTTTTTTTTTCACAACAACGTTGAACGTGTCAGGACCCTTTTTTGGACCATTGTGTTATGTAAGTTTTCTTTTTATCTCTGGCGTTAATTATTTAATCCAACAGTGTAATTAATTTTGTAGATGTGGATTAATGAGATGGCTTTCATGGTGCCTCCAATTAGTAAATCTTATATTTACTAATTGGATGCATCATACGAGCTTCCACGTTAATCCACATCATTAAAAATATCTTAACCGTCTGGTCTATATAATTGATCTATCTTAGCCCTACGATTAACGTTACTGTTGTAGGGAAAATAAAACACCCAAACAGGTCCAAGCTGCACGTAAACCTTTTTTTTTGCTGGTAAACTACACGGAAACCTGACCCTACTACGTTAATCCCTAGCACATGCGGCACAAGAAAATCTCCACGTTATAAAACTAACCAATTGGAAGGCTCAAATTTAATAAGCGTTCGTGGAGATCCTGTCCTGCTTGAGAGTCCTAGAGGCTTACGTTTAGTACTAAAACAGAAATTCACTAGGTAAAAAAAAGAATAAAATTACCATCACGTACGCAACCCTTCATGCTCACGTACATACCCAAGCTCCTGTATTTTGTGAAGACCTTCTCCAATGGATACATGCCCAAGCTCCTGTATTTTTTGAAGACCTTCTCCCATGGACGGAGCCACCATCACGCCTTCAGCCTCATCTGGTGACCAAACTTCTGCTTTTCTCTCTCGCTCACAGGTACAATTCAATCGGAGCACTACCTTTTCGCATCTCGATTTGCTTTCCGTTGTCTCTCATCCGATCTGTCTTTAAATTTCGTACTGCTGAAGAAGTCGCGGGCTGACGGCAGCCACGGCGCCCATAGCCAAGGCGTGTATGCAGGGTTTAGAACTGCATATGTACGTCCACTTGCGTGCCAGCAGCCAACACATGATTAATCTCATAAAAGCTGGAACTAATTCTGATTTGATGAATGCATGGGTAGACATGAATATAATGAATGCATGAGCATGCCCGCTAAGGTATGATCTCTGATGTCACTACAAGCTCCTAAGACACATGAACGTACAAATTGTTCCGCTACTTTGTAACCCTTTTTTAAAACTGCTTTATTTTTAACACATTGGCTGCACTAGAGGTGAATCCAGTAGTCGAGGAGTCATCCTTTGTCGTCTCTGCCTATAGACGTTAGATTGTTCCCCACTCATATTAAAAATGTGTGTTCCTTTCTTTCTATATTTCTGTATTTTCCAACTGCCTTGGCTACAGGCACTGAGTTGTGATAACTGCACATATGCATCTAATTTTTGTCTTAATTAGGATAAATAAATATTAGAAACGATTGTATGCTGAAATCTCCATATCAATATACTAACTCGAGGTCATAAAAGTAAGCCTGTCATCCATCAGAAATATGTGATACACAGACCCATATATGTGTGGCAGATAAAAAAACAATAATCCCCACTTTACATCAAAGTATCATATTTTGTTTATATTTCTTCGAAATACATCAACATTGTACTCCGCTGATTTGTTAGTGTAGTAATAATTGTTTAAAAATTATAATCTCATATGAACATATTTTGTTTCTGCTTTCATTCTTTGGATGTGATATCAACCTTTGAGGAGATCCCACGGTGTACTTGCACAAATTTCTACACCATCAACATATTCTTGCATCTAGATGCTATGTATTTGTGAAGTGCATAATATTGTATAAAGTATGTTTTGGAACTGAGATGTCTTAAGCTAATAAATCATATCTTCCAAACATTTGTCATAATAATGATTAATAAACACATGCTAAAAAAAGATTAATTTAACTTCTTTGGATCTTTTTTAGATTCCCCAGTAAAGCAGATCATATTTCCCAACTAAAATGATTGGTCGTATGAGGTGGGTTTGCTTAGCACAAGTATAATGGCCACAATAACCTCCTTGGGAGAAAACAAAACAAGAAACTGAACAATATGTTTAGACTTATATAATACAATTATTTCATTGTTAGTATGTCCTACGGGAGACTTATATTTGTGACTTGAACTTAATACGCAAGACCCATTAGTATGTAATTCTTAAATCAGTGCCATAACATCTGATTCAACATATTGATGGAATAAGTCAAAACTAAGTTATATGTTGTAAATTTGTAATGAATACTAGCCCGTGCTGATGCACGGGTTGATGACTAGTATAAGATAATTGTTATTTGATGCCAGCGTTGAGCATGAACATTATATCTGGATCTTGTTTGATGCGAGACGGTTATTCATTTAAATCAAAGAATAATGGTTGTTCTATTTATATGAGTAATATCTTTTATGGTCATGCACCCTTGAAGAGTGGTCTATTTTTGATGAATCTCGATAGTAGTGGTACACATATTCATAATGTTGAAGCCAAAAGATGCAGAGTTGATAATGATAGTGCAACTTATTTGTGGCACTGCCATTTGGGTCATATTGGTGTAAAGCGCATGAAGAAACTCCATACTGATGGACTTTTGTAATGACTTGATTATGAATCACTTGGTTCTTGCGAACCATGCCTCATGGGCAAGATGACTAAAACGCCGTTCTCCGGAACTATGGAGCGAGCAACTGATTTATTGGAGACCATACATACTGATGTATGTGGACCAATGAATATTGGAGCTCACGGCGGGTATCGTTATTTTCTCACCTTCACAGATGATTTAAGCAGATACGGGTATATCTAATTAATGAAACATAAGTCTGAAACATTTGAAAAGTTCAAAGAATTTCAGAGTGAAGTTGAAAATCATCGTAACAAGAAAATAAAGTTTCTACGATCTGATCGTGGAGGAGAATATTTGAGTTACGAGTTTGGTCTATATTTGAAACAATGCGGAATAGTTTCGCAACTCACGCCACCCGAAACACCACAGCGTAATGGTGTGTCCGAACGTCATAATCGTACTTTACTAGATATGGTGTGATCTATGATGTCTCTTACTGATTTACCGTTATCGTTTTGGGGTTATGCTTTAGAGACGGCCGCATTCACGTTAAATAGGACACCATCAAAATCCGTTGAGACGACGCCTTATGAACTGTGGTTTGGCAAGAAACCAAAGTTGTCATTTCTTAAAGTTTGGGGCTGCGATGCTTATGTGAAAAAAGCTTCAACCTGATAAGCTCGAACCCAAATCGGAGAAATGTGTCTTCATAGGATACCCAAAGGAGACTGTTGGGTACACCTTCTATCACAGTTCCGAAGGCAAGACATTCGTTGCTAAGAATGGATCCTTTCTAGAGAAGGAGTTTCTCTCGAAAGAAGTGAGTGGGAGGAAAGTAGAACTTGATGAGGTAACTGTACCTGCTCCCTTATTGGAAAGTAGTTCATCACAGAAACCGGTTCCTGTGACGCCTACACCAATTAGTGAGGAAGTTAATGATGATGATCATGAAACTTCAGATCAAGTTGTTACTGAACCTCGTAGGTCAACCAGAGTAAGATCCGCACCAGAGTGGTACGGTAATCTTGTTCTGGAAGTTATGTTACTAGACCATGACGAACCTACGAACTATGAAGAAGCCATGGTGAGCCCAAATTCCGCAAAATGACTTGAGGCCATGAAATCTGAGATGGGATCCATGTATGAGAACAAAGTGTGGACTTTGGTTGACTTGCCCGATGATCGGCAAGCCATTGAGAATAAATGGATCTTCAAGAAGAAGACTGACGCTGACGGTAATGTTACTGTCTATAAAGCTCGACTTGTTGCGAAAGGTTTTCGACAAGTTCAAGGGATTGATTACGATGAGACTTTCTCACCCGTAGCGATGCTTAAGTCTGTCCGAATCATGTTAGCAATTGCCGCATTTTATGATTATGAAATTTGGCAAATGGATGTCGAAACTGCATTCCTGAATGGATTTCTGGAAGAAGAATTGTATATGATGCAGCCAGAAGGTTTTGTCGATCCAAAGGGAGCTAACAAAGTGTGCAAGTTCCAGCGATCCATTTATGGACTGGTGCAAGCCTCTCGGAGTTGGAATAAACGCTTTGATAGTGTGATCAAAGCATTTGGTTATATAAAGACTTTTGGAGAAGCCTGTATTTACAAGAAAGTGAGTGGGAGCTCTGTAGCATTTCTGATATTATATGTGGATGACATATTGTTGATTGGATATGATATAGAATTTCTAGATAGCATAAAGAGATACTTGAATAAGGGTTTTTCAATGAAAGACCTCGATGAAGCTGCTTATATATTGGACATCAAGATCTATAGAGATAGATCAAGACGCTTAATTGGACTTTCACAAAGCACATACCTTGACAAAGTTTAGAAGAAGTTCAAAATGGATCAAGCAAATAAAGGGTTCTTGCCTGTGTTACAAGGTGTGAAGTTGAGTAAGACACAATGCCCGACCACTGCAGAAGATAGAGAGAAGATGAAAGATGTTCCCTATGCTTCAGCCATAGGCTCTATCATGTATGCAATGCTGTGTACCAGACCTAATGTGTGCCTTGCTATAAGTTTGGCAGGGAGGTACCAAAGTAATCCAGGAGTGGATCACTGGACAGCAGTCAAGAACATCCTGAAATACCTGAAAAAGACTAAGGATATGTTTCTCGTTTATGGAGGTGACAAAGAGCTAGTCGTAAATGGTTACGTCGATGCAACCTTTGACACTGATCCGAATGATTCTAAATCGCAAACCGGATACGTGTTTACATTGAACGGTGGAGCTGTCAGTTGGTGCAGTTCTAAACAAAGTGTTGTGGCGGGATCTACGTGTGAAGCGGAGTACATAGCTGCTTCGGAAGCAGCAAATGAAGGAGTCTGGATGAAGGAGTTCATATCCGATCTAGGTGTCATACCTAGTGCATCGGGTCCAATGAAAATCTTTTGTGACAATACTGGCGCAATTGCCTTGGTGAAGGAATCCAGATTTCGGAAGAGAACCAAGCACATCAAGAGACGCTTCAATTGCATCCGGGATTTAGTCCAGGTGGGAGACATAGAAATTTGCAAGATACATACAGATCTGAATGTTGCAGACCCGTTGATTAAGCCTCTTCCACGAGCAAAACATGATCAGCCCCAAGGCTCCATGGGTGTTAGAATCATTACTGTGTAATCTAGATTATTGACACTAGTGCAAGTGGGAGACTGAAGGAAATATGTCCTAGAGTCAATAATAAAGTTATTATTTACTAGTCATTATCCCGTGCATCTGCACGGTCTAGATTTTACAGGGGTGCATAATTATGACCACATTATAGTAACATTTAAAATGGAAGATATAAAATTTAGATACCATACTAATGAACGAACGAATTGTTATTTAAAAAATGATAACACAAAATAAACACATGTAATTTTAGGCTTCATGATTGGACAAAATGCCTCCATTTTCCCTTTATGGTGTGCAAACTTAAGTATTTGGGCTGAATGAATCGTTGATATAATTCTTTTACAAAAAATAATTGTTCCTATCACTGTGGCAAGTACACCTGTTTGTTTTTTTTTTGTTCCTTTTTGCGGTTGAAGTACACCTCTTTGTTAATTTGAAGACACCTACTTACTGATGGACCAATGGAGAAAGTACAAATTAATTCGATCCATATGGCCGGATACACATCTTCCTGACCTAAAAAATAAGATTTGTGAATTGATCCACATGGCATATTATATAACACAGCTCTAGAAAAATTGGGGGAAACCTGCATACACATACTCACTATTCAACAAAATTTTAATCCTAAGATACATATGCAGCATGGGTTAGCGTATTTTTTAAAGATGTTATATATAGGAAAAAATATATTGCCTAAAATAAATTATTAGATAGGTACCAAGTGTTCTAGAATTATAATTCCAGTGAATACGACGTAGATGGATATGTTCATCATTTGGTTTGGACTCCATTATCTAAGGTCATATTCTTTGTCGATGTCGGCGGATATGTATTATCACAACTAAAATGCAAATTTATCATTTATATAATATGTATTTCTTCCTAATGCATTTGGCAATGTTCATAGCATAACATGGAAAAAAGAGCTATACTTATCTTTCTGGTTTCAAATTAATCAGTAGAGCATTCCATAATAATTGAAAAAATAAGTGTATATAAGTAGAAAATTAATGTAGGTGATTGTGAAAATCCCCTATTTGTACAACCCAAAAGTCTGGCTTGGAAATCCCTAGCAAAAAAGCAATGACAACCCTTTAATATATATATATTTATTAACAGGTTTATGTTCGTATAAGATATTTTTGGTCGGTGACACTTTTTACATATTTTCCCAGCTGGATTACAATAAGGATATTTCACTTGTGAAATTAACGACCTTAGCGGTGGTGATATAGGGAGTCGTTAGAGAGAGATTTTACAGGTCGACATATTAATTTTATCCTTACTGGTCTTTCGGTACGGCAAGATTGAAATTTCTCTTTTGGTTATATATGTGTAGATTCTTTTTTTTTTTCAGCGTGAGGCTTGATAATTATTTATTTGTACATGTTCATTTTTTCTAAGGAAACATGTATGTGGGTTTTATATTTTAGAAACCTGAGATGCCAACCTTTTTTCAATGGGGCTCGATTACTTTGTACGTATCCTTTTTTTCGTTTGATGAAAGAAAGCACGATGATTTTTTGTGTGTGTGCTTTGGACATGGATATTTTCTTTAGACGTGTGTATGAGCGGACCATTATTTAAATGGGCCTCAAGCACTTCATACGTGTCCTATTTTTCCTTTCAAGTGAGAAGACACGTTGGTTCTTGTGTGGGTGCTTTTGAGATGGGAATTTAATTTTGAAACATGTGTATCGTGGGTATTAAGGACTTGTTTCCGGGTACATGTGGGTTTTGCCCTCTTTATGCATTATAGGTGTCGCTTTTATGGTGCCTTTAATCAGTAATAAGATTTATTTTTTCTCGCTGTACATGGTTTGAGGTGGGACAGAACTCGAGGACTCCATGAGGCATCGCATCCGACGGTTAAAAATAATTAATTTGAATATCCGATGGCAATTTTCTCAGTTACCGAAGATTAATGTGGTTACTCGTATGGTGCCTCCAATTAGTAAATATAAGATTTCCTTATATCATAATATATATGTTTATTATTCGTGCTAGAATTGCATTAACTGGAAACATAATACTTGTATGAATACATAGACAAACAGAGTGTCACTAGTATGCCTATACTTGACTATAGCTCATTGACTAAAGATGGTTATGTTTCCTAGCCATTGACATGAGTTGTCATTTGATTTGTGATTGACTTCACCCATTCCGTTAGCTTAGCACACGATCGTTTAGTATGTTGCTATTGCTTTCTTCATGACTTATACATGTTTTTATAACTATGAGATTATGCAACTCCCGTTTACCGGAGGAACACTTTGTGTGCTTTTGACGCCTGGGTAGTTAAGCTACAGTAATCCCACGCTAACGGTGCCACGTCACCCCGGTTACTGTTGATAATATCGCGTTGGATAAAAACCGTTTCAAAATTCAAATTCAAATTAATGTCAATAATAAAAGTTTTTCACAATTTAAAACAAAAATGTTTGGGAGGTGCCATATTCTGCATAAGTAAATATGGTGTAATAAACACATTTTTATAAAATGCCTAGATAATTTAAAATGGTTTAAAACAGAAAAGAAAATAAATAAAAAGAAAAGAAATTACAAAATAGAAAGAAACAAGCAAACAAACAAAAATAAATAAAAGGAAGCACCCCCCACTTGGCTCCGGCCTAGCTGGCCTGCCCAACTGGGCCAAGGCCCACGCACACTCCTTAACCCCCACTCCCCTCCAAGTCAACCACCGACACCCCCCACTCCCCCACAAAATATCTCCTCCCCTCTCCCCAGATTGGACCGGGATCGAGGGAGGAGACCGCCGACGCCGCCGCCCGGAGCCCGCCTGGACCTCGTCGGTCCTCCTCGCCGGCCTGCTTCCTTCTTCGCCGTCATCCACGTCTTCCCTCCCGAGCACCACTGCCCCGTCCCTACGCCTCGCGCTGAGGCCTCATCCCCCCTCCGCTTCTTCCCCGCTCACCGCGCTCACCTCCCCCTACCCGCGCTAGCCGTGCCCCTGGTGTCCCGTGCGCGTCGCCTCTGCGTGCCCCGCGAGCCTCTCCTGTCGTTCCCTCGCCGCACGCGCCGTCGCCCCTCGCCCGAGCGCTCATCTGCGCTACCTGCCCACCGATCCAAGACGCGCCGCAGTCCTTGCACGCCTGCGCCTGCCTCGCTTCGATCCTGCCGCCGCGCCTCTCTGTTGCCGCCTCGCTTCGCGCGCGCAGAAAGTCGCGACGCAGCGCTCGCCCCGCTATCGCTAAACACTCCCCCATGCGCGCGACGCGCACGATGCCGCGCCCGCCTAGCTCTGCTGCTACGCCGTCTCCGCCGCCTTCGCCTTCCAGCTGCTGCTGTTCAGACGGCCGCACCGCCATCGCCGCGCGGCACCCGCCCGCATCGCCCTCGCCTTCGCGCCGCTCCGCCCTGCGCGCTCGCCTCCAGTCCCCAGGCCACCGCAGCACGGCGGCCAACTCCGCCCCGTCGCGCCACACGGCGGCCGTCGTCACAGCGTTCGGGTCCGCCCTATCGGGCGCCTGGTGTCGCACACCCGTAACCGCACAGCCCGGTGCCCGTTAACGCCCCTATGGTCAATGACAGGAGGGCCCTGCCTCCAGAATGTTTAAAGAAAAGATAAAAAAATACATAATTAAAAATATTAATTAATTAATTACGCAATTAATTAACTTAATTTAAGCATAATTAATTAACCTAATCACTTAAATTAAATTAACTAATCATGTTTAGTTAACTAAGTCAATGACCAGTGGGACCCACACGTCAGTTTGATCCAGTCAATGTCCTGTTGACTGCTGACGTCATGATGATGTCAGCATGCACTATTCTGGATAATGTTGGATTAAATTAATTAAATAAATTGAGAAAAATGTTTTAATCTTTAAAAATTAATATAAAATAAACTGTAGCTCGGTTGGAAATACTTTCTACATGAAAGTTGCTCAGAACGACGAGAAGAATCCGGATACGCAACCCGTTCGTCCGCCATACATCCCTAGCATAGCAAACCTGCAACCTTCCCCTCCGGTTCATCTGTCCGAAAACGCGAAACACCGGGGATACTTTCCCGGATGTTTTCCCCCTTCTCTGGTATCACCTATCCCTGCGTTAGATCACCCCTGGCATCGCGTATTGCCTTGTTATATTTTGTGATGCTTTGTTTGCTCCGTATTTACTGTTTCTCCCCCTCTTCTTCTCCGGTAGACCCCGAGACCGACGCTGCTGCTACCCAGTACGACTACGGTGTTGATGACCCCTCCTTCTCGGCTGAGCTTCCAGGCAAGCCCCCCCCCCCCCCCCTTGATCACCAGATATCGCCTATTCTTCTCTATAATGCTTGCATTAGAGTAGTGTGGCATGTTACTGCTTTCAGTTAATCCTATTCTGTTGCATAGCCTGTCCTTGCTGCTACAGTTGTTACCCTTACCTGCTATCCTACTGCTTAGTATAAGATGCTAGTGTTCCATCAGTGGCCCTACTCTCTTGTCCGTCTGCCATGCTATACTACTGGGCCGTGATCACTAGGGAGGTGACCACGGGAATATACTATATACTTTATATACATGACACATGGGGTGACTAAAGTCGGGTCAGCTCGTTGAGTACCCGCAAGTGATTCTGATGAGGGGGCTGAAAGGACAGGTGGCTCCATCCCGGTAGAGGTGGGCCTGGGTTCCCGACGGCCCCCGACTGTTACTTTGAGGCGAAGCGACAGGACAGGATGATACCACCTAGGAGAGAGGTGGGCCTGGCCCTGGTCGGCGTTCGCGGATACTTCAATTAACACGCTTAACGAGTTCTTGGTATTTGATCTAAGTCTGGCCACTGGCCTATACGCACTAACAAACTACGCGGGAACAGTTATGGGCACTCGACGTCGTGGTATCAGCCGAAGCCTTCGTGACGTCAGCGACTGAGCGGCACGCGCCGGATTGGACTGGAACGCCTTCTAGGCTAGGTCTGCTTCCGGCCGCCCTCGCAACGTGCATGTGTGCAATGGGCGATGGGCCCAGACCCCTGTGCCATAGGATTTAGACCGGCGTGCTGACCTCTCTGTTGTGCTTAGGTAGGGCTGCGACGTGTTGATCTTCCGTGACAGGGCATGACCCAGAAAAGTGTGTCCTGCCAAATGGGATCGAGCGTGTTGGGTTATGTGGTGCCCCCCTGCAGGGAAGTTTATCTATTCGAATAGCCGTGATCTTCGGTAACATGACGACTTGGAGTTGTACCTTGACCTTATGACAACTAGAACCGGATACTTAATAAAACACACCCTTCCAAGTGCCAGATATAACCCAGTGTTCGCTCTCTAACAAGGCGATGAGGAGGGGATCGCCGGGTAGGTTTATGCTATGCGATGCTACTTGGTGAACTTACCATCTACTCTCTTCTACATGCTACAGGATGGAGGCTGCCAGAAGTTTAGTCTTCGACAGGACTAGCTATCCCCCCTCTTATTCTGGCGTTCTGCAGTTCAGTCCACCGATATTGCCCCTTTACACAGATACCCATGCATATGTAGTGTAGATCCTTGCTTGCGAGTACTTTGGATGAGTACTCACGGTTGCTTTTCTCCCTCTTTTCCCCCTTTCCATTCTACCTGGTTGTCGCAACCAGATGCTGGAGCCTAGGAGCTAGACGCCACCGTCGACGACGACTCCTACTACGCCGGAGATGCCTACTACTACGTGCAGGCCGCTGACGACGACCAGGAGTAGTTTAGGAGGATCCCAGGCAGGAGGCCTGCGCCTCTTTCGATCTGTATCCCAGTTTGTGCTAGCCTTCTTAAGGCAAACTTGTTTAACTTATGTCTGTACTCAGATATTGTTGCTTCCGCTGACTCGTCTATGATCGAGCACTTGTATTCGAGCCCTCGAGGCCCCTGGCTTGTATTATGATGCTTGTATGACTTATTTATGTTTTTAGGGTTCTGTTGTGATATCTTCCCATGAGTCCCTGATCTTGATCGTACACGTTTGCGTGCATGATTAGTGTACGGTTAAATCGGGGGCGTCACAAGTTGGAATCAGAGCCGACTGCCTATAGGAATCCCCCTTCCACACTCCTTGGCCGAAGTCAAGTCTAGTAATTACAAAACTTTTACTAACATGGTTGTGTGTCTTACGGGGCCACGTCACCTTGGGTGGTGTTAGGATCTTTTATTCCTCGTCTATACTCTGGGATTCTGACATCTCTTCTATTCGGGTTAAATGATTTTCTAAAATCTAACTTTAGGTTCTCGAAAACACTTTCTCCCGGGGAGCCCTTCAGTCCACATGATCGCCGGCTGCACCTGAAGATTTCGAAGTTACTCTCTGATACTCTTTTGAGACTTTGTGCCCGTTGCTTTTGCAATTCCCTACCACCAAAATATCCCTATGTATAAATACATACACTTGTTGTTCTTACTTTTATTCCTAGTTGATCTTGTTATTACAAGATCACCTGAAATCCTCTCTATTGTTTCGAGAATATTTTGTGCCTACTGCCTTGTAGTTACCAGCCACATAAAGAACCCTATGGATAATTCCTCGCACTTGCCGAGTATCCCCTCATCCCTAGCCGTTCATGTGTTTCAAATAAGTCCTCAAAATACCATTCGATTTTCTGAAAATCCTCAGCAGCCCATTGCTCTTGATTTCCTTGCCTTCCGGCATTATGGTTAATTCCATACTTCTAGTAATCTCCGTTGATGCTCTATCACTATCATTTCGAGTCACTTGATTCGATATGTTGCGAATGCTCGCAATCCTCAATCAGATCCTAGAATTCATCCTTCCAGCTCAGACGTCATTTTGAACATGAGCTGGTCCTCGACCAATCAAGTTGTCGTTGAATGTACCCCTAAGTCTATTCAACTTATCCATTCTTAATCAGAGCGTTTGCTTCTGATCCCTTGATTTGGAAATTATAATTCATTTGCATTTGAGCTTTGAATTAGTCAGATGATTCTATAATCTGATGGCCTTGCATTCTTTTTCCTTCTGATTGAGTACCGATACTCACCTCAGATTCCTGGTGGTCTGCGAGACCAATTGCTTGGTTATTATCCGACAGTATCCTTCATATCCAATAACCTTGAGAGTTTCTCCCCTGATACAAAATGCCTTTGGTAAATTGTGTTTTCTGCCTTTGGCAAGTTATATCCTATGCTTTTGTCAACCATGCTCTGCTTCGAGCATGTGTTAATTGATCCTAAAGTTCATGGTATATGTTCTAAGATGCCCCGATGGATTGAACCTATGCCTTTCTTAAAGTGTGTGATCCCGAAAGATTTCACGTGTCATACTTATCTGGTATTGCACCAGGTAAAAACTTTCAACAACTAATGTCATTTTCGAAAAGCGAGAGGTGAATGGAAGGTTATACATTGAAGAAGTGGGAGTCTACCTTGAACTTTTGTTCATGCCCATGGACACGATGTAGATCCTACCATAGAAGCTTCTTGTAATAATAAATATTTCGTTGATATAATATCATCTGGTATCTGTGAATTGATCCTATGCAATCGTGGTTCCGACCATATTTTCTCTTTGTTCCCATTTCTCGAACAAGTTAAAGCACTTGTCTATTGCAAGTCAATACACCAGTCCAACCTCTACCTTGATCTACAGTCGAGTATTACCCTCTGGTATCTCGAGATTTTCATGGAACTGCATAACTTCTTATGAGTTCTTCATCAAGTGCTACATTCCTACTGATTCCAATTTTTCACAGGCTCTGAGTTATTAAACACTCAAAGACACCGATAACTAAACCGAGTCCGCACTACGGTTCAACAACTCTTCAGTAATCTTCTTTAAGTACGAGTTTGTACCCGATCATGTCATTCCTAGCCTGCTCGGATATATCTCTTCGTGTTGATTTTAACTGTGCTACCTAGTCCTTCTTCTCGGAGCATAATTTTCGACGATGAGCTAAGTGTCGTGGTTCTAAGTCTGACAGTAGAATGGGGGGTAGGTATGGAGAGGCAAGATCTTAGCTATGGAGTAGTTGTATACGCAAGATGTTTACGAGTTCAGGCCCTTCTCGGAGGAAGTAACAACCCTATGTCTCAGAGCCCGTAGGCGGTCGAATGTATTATGTGCGTATGAGTTACGGGGGTGCGAACCCTTTACACTGAGGAGGGGGGTGGCTTATATAGAGTTCGCCAGACCCCTCCAGCCCTTAGTTATGCAGGGATTAAGGTACATTAAGATAGGGAGTTACTGGTGATGTCCTATATAAAGTGCTATGATGGCCATAAAGCCACATAATGACCGGCCGTGTGCGTGCAGACTGACTGTAGATCTCCTGACGGTCGAGTGGTTGGCTTCATGGTCGAGTGTCTTTAGGTCCGTCGAGTGGAATCCTTCCAGGTCGACTGAAAGGTAGTTTCTTCAAGAGATGTCCTTGGGGAGGGTACCTTGGACAGGTCCATGACCCTACCCTAGGTACATGACTTCATCAGTAGCCCCCGAACGGATCGAGGTTTGAGTGGGGAAGGAGTTGAGAACTCTTCTGACCCACTTTTCGTGTGATTGTACGTCTTGTTCTGGATCAATGAGCTTACGTGACGGCTTCAACTTCTTTGCCAGTTACCTTGATCCATTCTTTACATCCGTCGAGTGTGTTTTTCCTACTTGAGGAACTCCGACTGACAGGACGGAGGAAATCTTCTGTCTGACGATTTGCTCTGTGGCGCGCCAATTTAGCGGGATTCGAATTTTCGGGAAATGAGCGGGACGGAGAGAGAGCCGCAGTAATCGGACGGGATAAGGCAAGGACGCCTCGATCTCCGTGCCACCTTTTTCGCCACGTATCACGCGGGCGACTGTTGCGGGATTTGACAGGATCGCCCGGGCCTACCAGTCAGCCATTCGGAAGCAACCTCATATAAGGCCCTGGACCGGGGTTTTTTAAATAGTGCGTTCCCCTTTCCTCCTTCCTTCCTCAGATTCATCCGCAGCGAGCGATTCCACCTCAGCGCTGCTGTTCCATGCGTGTTTCGCCGGCGACAATGGTGAAGGAGAGGACGGCGGCTTTGGAGCGGGCGAAGAAGGTGACGGCGAAGGCGAAGGGAAGAGCGACCAGTCAGGGCGGATCTTCGTCGAGGGCCGGCTTGCCGCAGGGCTGGATCTAGGGCGACTGGATCCGCTCGACGATCAGCCAGAAGGATCTCGACGACATGGCCAATGAAGGACGGATCCTCGATGGAACAGCGCGGCTCCCGGGGAAGGAGTGGACACCACAACCTCTGGAGGGTGAGTGCGTTCTCTTGGCCACCCATGTCGACCGCGGGTTTTCTCTGCCGCCTCACCCTTTCTTCCGGGGATTTCTGAACTTCTTTGGGGCACAACTTCACCACTTCACTCCCAAATCCATCGTGTATCTCGCTGCTTTCGTGTCTTTGTGTGAGAATTTCTTGGGTTGCCGGCCTCATTGGGGCCTTTTCAAGCACATTTTCACTTGTCGCTCCCAAACGGTGAAAGAGGCCAATCCGAGTGACGAGAGATATCAAGTTATTCAGATGTGTGGGGGTCTTGGGGTTCAAATGAGAGGAAAAAGCTCTTTTCCGGCCATGATCTTACCCGAGTCAGTCTGTGGATGGCAGTCGACTTGGTTCTACTGCAAGGACCAGCCAACACCAGGGCAGTCGACTGGACTCCCTCATTTTTTCATGGACCGAGTGAGCAAACCAACTTCTTTGAAGGTGATCCCGGAAGAGAAGGCGCAGGTGAAGGTGTTGGTCGAACGAGTTGTCCAGCTCATTCGAGACGGGGTAACAGGCATGGATCTCTTGGAGCTCTTCCTTCGATGGCTCATCCAGCCGCTTCAAGCCCGAGACCATCCGATGTGGTTGTACTCTGGCACTGAGGACACCACTCGGATCCACCCGGAGGAGATCGAGGATGCCATGCTGGAAAGGTGTCTTGCGTGCATCACAGGAAACAAGGATAACCCTCGAGGAGCCAGGAGGATCCCCCCACTCGACCAGTCATACGACGTAGACAAGGCCCATTCCTGCATCTTTGACTGTGATCCTGCTTTCTCCATCTTGTTTGCTTAAAATCGGTCGATTGACGGGGCACAACAACCAGTCAAGGAGGAAGGGAGCGGAGGTGAAAGCCAGGAGGAATGGCAATCTGATGGTGCGGAGGACGAAGATGACGACAGCTGCGGCGAACAGGAGGAGGAGGAAGAGGAGGAAGAAGTCGACCCTCCTTGCATGGAAAGGTGATCCAAGCTCACCCATGACCCCGCCGTCGAGCGTGGCAAGGCTATCGCGCCTGTCGGGCAGTCGACGAAACACCCTCGGACGACATCTCCGGCGCCGACTGAAAAAGCGCCGAAGCAACCCCGAGCGACGCCAACAAAGCCGACGAAGGCTTTGCCCAAGATGAGGATGGCCATTCCCACCATTTACGGGTACAACAGAATTTGTGTTTTCTTGTTCAGCACGGACATACTTTTGGTCGACTTGTTGACTGATCAACTGATTTCTGAAACCTGCAGCGCTGCTACCTCCGAGACCTCATTCAGGAATGAAGACCAGGAGATGGAAGATGCTGCCACCTCTAACCTTGGTATAATCTTTGTAGTCTCGCTTTTGGTCGACTGGTCTTCTGTTTTTAACTTTGAATCTTTCTTGCAGTCCCTCCTCATGTCATTGATCTCCCTGATGATGACGATGAGGCGCCGTTGAGGCGGACGAGGAATAAAAAGGCACCTACTGGCAAGACTGCTCAGGTTGTATCAGTGCCTGAGACGCTGGTTCATGAGGGTGGCAACATCACTCGGACTTCTGTGTCTTTCGCTGTGCCGCTGACGAATATCCGCCTTCATCGTCGATTGCTGATCCGCCCTCCCTTTTCGCCACACACCACGTCCGGGAGGACCAAGTGGGTGCTGCTCAGGAGGCTATACGCCAGGCGGGGATCCTGATGGAGCAAGTGAAGGTGGTCAGGGAGGCCAGTCAGGCGGCCTATGATGCCAGCTCAGCTCTTCAGAGCAATGTCCAGGTTAGTTGATCACCACTTGTTCTGTTAGGATATGCTACCTGAAAAGTCTTCTTTCTGAAGATCTTCGTATCTGTACACCCACTGGGTGTGTCGATTGAATTTTTGGACTGGTGGGGGCATGCTGAGTGCACCCACTGGGTGTAGTCCCCGAGACTATAGTGGACTGCTGGCAGTCGACCGTAGTCTTTATACTTTGAATTTCTTTGTCAACTTCTTCACTCGGTCTGGTCGGACCATGTCGAATGGAATCTTGAAACCGGTGGGGGCACGCTGAGTGCACCCACTGGGTGTAGTCCCCGAGACTATGGTGGACTGCTGGCAGTCGACCGTAGTCTGAAGAACTCCTTTTTTATGATACCGAGGCTGACTGCTGACAGTTAGCTATGGTTTGGGATCATAACCCTTTTTGTCTCTTTCAGTCGACTGATCGAACCGAGTCGGTAGAACCAGTGGGGGCACGCTAAGTGCACCCACTGGGTGTAGTCCCCGAGACTACTGTCAAATATTTTGATTCGGCTGTAGTCTTAGGAACACTACGATTCTTCTTAGTCACTTGGAAGCAACTAATCTTTAATGTCTGTCAATTGACTCTTCGCAGAAATCTTGCGAGCTTGTGGCTCGCTATACTGAATTGGAAAACAAACAGATCCAGCTCAACCTTGACTTGAAGCTTGCTCAGGAGAACTTGCGTAAGCAGAGATGAAGCAAAAGGTATGGCTGGTGAGAACTTGACGACTGTCTTTGTCTTTCTGCCCATTCCTAATTCTGATCTCCCTGTCATTTTGCAGACAAAATGGAGGAGGCTCTGAAGAAGAAGGATCATGACCTTGCTGAGGCGCAGAAAACGGCTTTGAACAAAACCAAGCTCGGAAGAAAACCAGTCTTCATCGAGAAAACTTGAAGAAGAGAATGCCAATCAGAAAGCTGCTCTCGACACGGCTAACAAGGAGGTTAGCCGACTGAAGAACGACAAGATAGTTCTGAGGAACGATCTGGAGGCTTATCTGGGAGGGCTCGCCAAGAAGTTATTCCTCATGCTTGAAGGTAATTCCTCTTATCCGATTGACTTGTTATCACTGACTCATCATAGAACCATTAGCTTGAACTCGAATTGCATTTACAGAATTCTGTCAGAACTTCGAGGAGGAGACTAGTCGAGTGGAGACAGGCTTGGACCCCATCAACTCCCCTGTGAAGGATGAAGCTGCTATGATCGTCCTCCGACTGGAGTCTCGTGTCGCTGCTGTAGTGGACTACCTCGCTCGATTGAAGGATGCGGTGTCGCGCATTGATTCGACACTCTGGCCAGACAAGACGCTTCAAAATGACCTCGAGTCTTTAATGACTCGACTAAATGACGTTCCAAGTCGAGTGCAGTAATGGAAAAAATCTTCTGCCAGGTGTGGCGCTGATGTTGCTCTGTCCCTGGTCCGCGTTCACTGCAAGGAGGCGCAAGAGGAAAAGCTGGCGTCCATCAAAGTTGCCAATACCAAGAAGTACGACTTCCAATCTTTCATGGAGACTTTCATTGCTGCTGCCACTCGGATCGCTGACGGGATCGACCTGGACCGTTCATCGCGCCTTCCAGTCCTCCACCTGAGGAGTAAAAAACTTCTATGCTTCGTCTTAAATTTGCCTCGGAATGACGAGTGGTCTTGTAACCGATAAACTTTAACAGGCTTGATGCCTGGGTACTTCTACATCCGTAGGATGTTATCCGAACTTTACTTATCGTCGAATATGCTTTCATTTGCCTTCGAGCGAACCTTGTTCTTCACTCGGAATATACTTCAGTGCTTGAGATGCAGCTCTGAGGTAGATCCAGTCGACCTACACTTCATTGTTCTTGCAGGTAGGGATGGAGTTCGGATTGAACTTATGGCGCAGCTCCGCAGGAGAAGGTAATAGCCGACCTGCACCTCGTCATCCTTGCGGATCGGGATGGAGCGCACGTTGTACTTGTGGCGTAGCTCCGAAGGAGAAGGTAGCAGTCGACCTGCACCTCGTCGTCCTCGCGGATCGGGATGGAGCGCATGTTGTACTTGTGGCGTAGCTCCGAAGGAGAAGGTAACAGTCGACCTACATCTCGTCGTCCTTGCGGATTGGAATGGATTTCGTACTTAGGCGAGTACTGGACTGCAGCTAAGCCTCCGAGTGGGAGGGTTGCTCTCCACTCGGTAGGATTTTTTCAAACTTAGGCGAGTACTGGACTGCTGCTAAGCCCCCGAGTGGGAGGTTTGGTCTCCACTCGGTAGGATTTTTTCAAACTTAGGCGAGTACTGGACTGCTGCTAAGCCCCCGAGTGGGAGGCTTGCTCTCCACTTGGTAGGATTTTTTCAAACTTAGGTGAGTACTAGACTGCTGCTAAGCCCCCGAGTGGGAGGTTTGCTCTCCACTCGGTAGGATTTTTTCAAACTTAGGCGAGTACTGGACTGCTGCTAAGCCCCCGAGTGGGAGGTTTGCTCTCCACTCGGTAGGAGTTTTTCAAACTTAAGCGAGTACTGGACTGCTGCTAAGCCCCCGAGTGGGAGGTTCGCTCTCCACTCGGTAGGATTTTTTCAAACTTAGGCGAGTACTGGACTGCAGCTAAGCCCCCGAGTGGGAGGTTTTCTCTCCACTCGGTTGGATTTTTCAAACTTAGGCAAGTACTGGACTGCAGCTAAGCCCTCGAGTGGGAGGTTTGCTCTCCACTCGGTAGGATTTTTCAAACTTAGGCAAGTACTGAACTGCAGCTAAGCCTCCGAGGAGGATTTTTTGTGTCGGAGCTCTGAAGGGGAAGGCAACAGTCGACCTGTACCTCGTCATCCTTGCAAAGCACACATTGTATTAAATACTTAGGCGAGTACTTGGACTGCAGCTAAGCCCCCGAGTGGGAGGCTGGCTCCTCACTCGGTAGGATTTTCAACACTTAGGCGAGTACTTGGACTGCAGCTAAGCCCCCGAGTGAGAGGCTGGCTCACCACTCGGTAGGATTTTAAACACTTAGGCGAGTACTTGGACTGCAGCTAAGCCCCCGAGTGGGAGGCTGGCTCACCACTCGGTAGGATTTTAATCACTTAGGAGAGTACTAGGACTGCAGCTAAGCCCCCGAGTGGGAGGCTGGCTCACCACTCGGTAGGATTTCAAACGCTTAGGCGAAACGGGTTCGCAGCTAAGCCCCCGAGTGGGAGGCTGGCTCTCCACTCGGTAGGGATAATTTTTTTACAAACTTAGGCGAAACGGGTTCGCGGCTAAGCCACCCACTGGGGGAAAATTTTCATGTAAACGAAAAGTAATAACAATCACTGGGAAAATTATAACATTCTTGTCTTTGATAAACAAACTACAGAGGTACTTTTATTACATCTCACCCGAGTGAGTACTTAAGTGTAAAAGGGGCGGAGCAGCTCCGCATTCCAAGCTCGAGGCTCATCAATCTGGTGATCGACGTTGTAAAGATGGTATGCTCCATTGTGGAGAACTCTGGTGACGATGAAGGGACCTTCCCAAGTGGGAGCGAGCTTGTGTGGTTTCTGTTGATCCACTCGGAGGACCAAGTCTCCTTCTTGAAAGGTTCGGCTCTTCACATTTCTAGCATGGAATCGACGCAAGTCCTGCTGATAGATGGTCGAGCAGATTAGGGACATCTCTCTCTCCTCTTCAAGGAGGTCGACTGCATCTTGCCGGGCTTGCTCCGCTTCATCTTCAGAGTAGAGTTCGACTCGGGGTGCATTGTGAAGCAGGTCACTCGGCAGAACTGCTTCAGGTCCATAGACCAGAAAGAATGGAGTTCTCCCAGTCGACCGATTAGGAGTGGTCCTCAATCCCCAAAGAACCGACGGAAGTTCGTTGACCCACGGTCCTGCTGCATGCTTGAGATCGCGCATCAGCCGAGGTTTCAGTCCTTTGAGAATTAGACCGTTTGCTCGTTCTGCTTGTCCATTCGACTGGGGGTGAGCAACTGAAGCATAGTCGACTCGCGTGCCCTGAGAGGCGCAAAAGGCTTTGAACTTGTCGGAATCGAAGTTTGACCCATTTGTCAGTGATGATGCTATGCGGAACTCCATATCTGAATATCAACACTCTGATGAAACTGATAGCAGTGCACGCATCGAGGTTCTTGATAGGTTTAGCTTCAATCCACTTCGTAAACTTGTCGACTGCCACTAGCAAGTGAGTGAAACCGCTTCTGCCAGTTCTCAGTGGTCCAATCATGTCCAACCCCCAAACAGCGAAGGGCCAGACTGTTGGAAATATGCCCTAGAGGCAATAATAAATTAGTTATTATTATATTTCCTTGTTCATGATAATCGTTTATTATTCATGCTATAATTGTATTGATAGGAAACTCAGATACATGTGTGGATACATAGACAACACCATGTCCCTAGTAAGCCTCTAGTTGACTAGCTCGTTGATCAATAGATGGTTACGGTTTCCTGACCATGGACATTGGATGTCATTGATAACGGGATCACATCATTAGGAGAATGATGTGATGGACAAGACCCAATCCTAAGCCTAGCACAAAGATCGTAGTTCAGTATGCTAAAGCTTTTCCAATGTCAAGTATCTCTTCCTTAGACCATGAGATCGTGCAATTCCCGGATACCGTAGGAGTGCTTTGGGTGTATCAAACGTCACAACGAATCGGGTGACTATAAAGGTGCACTACAGGTATCTCCGAAAGTGACCATTGGGTTGACACGGATCGAGACTGGGATTTGTCACTCCGTATAAACGGAGAGGTATCTCTGGGCCCACTCGGTAGGACATCATCATAATGTGCACAATGTGACCAAGGGGTTGATCACGGATGATGTGTTACGGAACGATTAAAGAGACTTGCGGTAACGAGATTGAACAAGGTATCGGGATACCGACGATCGAATCTCGGGCAAGTACAATACCGCTAGACAAAGGGAATTGTATACGGATCGATTGAGTCCTTGACATCGTGGTTCATCCGATGAGATCATCGTGGAACATGTAGGAGCCAACATGGGTATCCAGATCCCGCTGTTGGTTATTGACCGGAGAACGCCTCGGTCATGTTCGCATGATTCCCGAACCCGTAGGGTCTACACACTTAAGGTTCGATGACGCTAGGGTTATAAAGGAAGTTTGTATGTGGTTACCGAATGTTGTTCGAGTCCGGATGAGATCCCGGACGTCACGAGGAGTTCGGAATGGTCGGAGGTAAAGATTTATATATGGAAAGTTGTTGTTGGGTTAGGGAAAAGTTCGGGTTTTTTTCGGTATTGTACCGGAAGCTTCTGAAGGTTCCGGAGGATTCGGAGGGGTCCGGAGGTCCGGAAATTGTTCCACCACGTCCAGTACAGTAGCATGGGCTGTAGGGGGGCGCCCTAGCCTTAATGGGCCAGGGGAACCAGCCCCCCCAAGGCCCATGCGCATGGGAGGGGGAAACCCTAAGGGGGAGGGCCTCCACTTGACTTGGGAGGCACTCCTCCCTCTTGGCCGCCCCAAGTCCCATCTAGGGCTGGCCGCACCCTTGGGGTGGGAAACCCTAAAGGGCGCAGCCCCTTTCCCTATATATACTTGAGGTTTTAGGGCTGCCATACACATGAGTTTCTCTCCCTCTTGGTGCAGCCCTGTCTCTCCTCTTCCTCCTCTCCCTTGGTGCTTGGCGAAGCCTGCGGGATTGCCACGCCTCCATCACCACCATGCCGTTGTGCTGCTGCTGGATGGAGTCTTCTCAACCTCTCCTCTCTCCTTGCTGGATCAAGGCGTGGGAGACGCCACTGGCTGTACGTGTGTTGAACGCGGAGGTGCCGTCCTGCTCGGCACTAGGATCTCCGGTGATTTGGATCACGATTTAGTACGACTCCTTCAACCCGTTCTCTTGAACGCTTCCGCTTAGCGATCTACAAGGGTATGTAGATGCACTCTCCTTCCCTCGTTGCTGGTTTCTCCATAGATTGATCTTGGTGATGCGAGAAAATTTTGAATTTCTGCCACGTTCCCCAACAAAGGGCATCATGAGCTAGGTCTATTGCGTAGATTCTTTGCACGAGTAGAACATAAAGTAGTTGTGGGCGTTGATGATGTTCAATATGCTTACCGTTACTAGTCCAATCTTGTTTCGACGGTATTGTGGGATGAAGCGGCCCGGACCGACCTTACACGCATTCTTACGTGAGACAGGTTCCACCGATCGACATGCACTTGGTGCATAAGGTGGCTAGCGGGTGCCGCTCTCCCACTTTAGTCGGAACGGATTCGATGAAAAGGGTCCTTATGAAGGGTAAATAGCAATTGGCATATCACGTTGTGGTTTTATGAGGTAGGAAACGTTCTTGCTAGAAACCCAAAGCAGCCACGTAAAACATGCAACAACAATTAGAGGACGTCTAACTTGTTTTTGCAGGGTATGCTATGTGATGTGATATGGCCAAGAAGAATGTGATGAATGATATGTGATGTATGAGATTGATCATGTTCTTGTAATAGGATTCACGACTTGCATGTCGATGAGTATGACAACCGGCAGGAGCCATAGGAGTTGTCTTTATTTATTGTATGACCTGCGTGTCATTGAACAACGCCATGTAATTACTTTACTTTATTGCTAACCGGTAGCCATAGTAGTAGAAGTAATAAGATTGGCGAGACAACTTCATGGAGACACGATGATGGAGATCATGATGATGGAGATCATGGTGTCATGCCGGTGACAATGATGATCATGGAGCCCCGAAGATGGAGATCAAAAGGAGCAATATGATATTGGCCATATCATGTCACTACTATATAATTGCATGTGATGTTTATTATGTTTATGCATCTTGTTTACTTAGAACGACGGTAGTAAATAAGATGATCCCTTACACAAATTTCAAGAAGTGTTCTCCCCTAACTGTGCACCGTTGCTACAGTTCGTCGCTTCTAAGCACCACGTGTTAATCGGGTGTGATGGATTCTTACGTTCACATACAACGGTGTAAGCAAGATTTACACGCAGAAACACTTAGGGTTAACTTGACGAGCCTAGCATGTGAAGACATGGCCTCGAACACGGAGACCGAAAGGTCGAGCATGAGTCGTATAGTAGATACGATCAACATGAAGATGTTCATCGATGATGACTAGTCCGTCTCACGTGTTGATCGGACACGGCCTAGTTGATTCGGATCATGTAATCACTTAGATAACCAGAGGGATGTCTATTCGAGTGGGAGTTCATAAGATGAACTTAATTATCCTGAACATAGTCAAAAGACCTTTTGCAAATTATGTCGAAGCTCACGCTTTAGTTCCACTGTTTAGATATGTTCCTAGAGAAAATATAGTTGAAAGTTGAAAGTAGCGATTATGCGGACAGAGAAAGCTTATGTCCTTAATGCACCGCTCAGTGTGTTAAACCCCAAACGCCGCCTGTGGATGTTGCGAACATCGGACATACACGCTTTTGATAACTACGTCATAGTTTAGTTAAATGGTTTAGAGTTGAGGCACCAAAGACGTTTTCAAACGTCATGAACATATGAGATGTTTCGAGGGCTGAAATTGGGATTTCAGGCTCGTGCCACGCCAAGAGGTATGAGACCTCCGACGATTTTCTTAGCCTACAAACTAAGGGAGAAACGCTCAATCGTTGAGCTTGTGCTCAGATTGTCCGAGTGCAACAATCACTTGAATCGAGTGGGAGTTGATCTTCCGGATGAGATAGTGATGTTTCTCCAAAGTCATTGCCACCAAGCTGCTAGAGCTTTGTGATGAACTATAACATGTCGGGATAGATATGATGATCCTTGAGGTATTCACGATGTTTGACACATGAAAAGTAGAAATCAAGAAGGAGCATCAATTGTTGATGGTTGGTGAAACCACTAGTTTCAAGAAGGGCAAGGGCAAGAAGGGACACTTCATGAAACGGCAAATTAGTTGCTGCTCCAAAGTGAAGAAACTCAAGGTTGAACCCAAACCCGAGACTAAGTGCTTCTATAATAAGGGAACAGCCATCGGAGCAGAATTACCCTAGATACTTGGTAGATAAGAAGGCTGGCAAGGGTCGATAGAAATATATTGATATACGTTATGTTAATGTGTACTTTGCTAGTACTCCTAGTAGCACCAGGGTATTAAGATACCGGTTCGGTTGCTAAGTGTTAGTAACTCAAATAAAAGCTACGGAATAAACGGAGACTAGCTAAAGGTGAGTGACGATATGTGTTGGAAGTTTTTCCAAGGTTGATGTGATCAAGCATCGCACGCTCCCTCTACCATCGAGATTTGGTGTTTTGCGTTGAGCATAGACTTGATTGGATCATGTCTATCGCACACGGTTATTCATTTAAGGAGAATAATGGTTACTCTGTTTATTTGAATAATACCTTCAATGGTCTTGCACCTAAAGGAATGGTTGATTGAATCTCGATCGTAGTGATACACATTTCCATGCCAAAAGGTATAAGATAGTAATGATAGTATCACTTACTTGTGGCACTGCCATGTAAAGTCATATTGGTATAAAATGCATGAAGAAGCTCCATGTTGATGGATCTTTGGACTCACTCGTTTTTGAAAAGTTTGAGACATGCAAACCATGTCTATTGGTGTATACGCATGAAGAAACTCCATGTAGATGGATCGTTTGGACTCACTTGATCTTGAATCACTTGAGATATGCAAATCATACCACACGGACAAGATGGTGAAAAGCCTCGGTTTGAAGAAGATGGAACAAGATAGCAACTTGTTGGAAGTAACACATTTTGATGTGTGCAGTCCAATGAGTGCTTTGAGGCATGCTGATGAATATCGTTATGTTCTTACTTCACAGATGATTCGAGTAGATGTTGAGTATATTTACTTGATGAAACACAAGTCTGAATTATTGAATGGTTCAAGCAATTTCAGAGTGAAGTTTAAGATCTTCGTGACAAGAGGATAGAATGTCTATGATATGATCATAGAGATGAATATCTGAGTTACGAGTTTTGGCACACAATTAAGACATTGTGCAAATTGTTTCACAACTAATACCGCCTGGAACACCATAGTGTGATGGTGTGTCCGAACATCATATTTGCACCCTATTAGATATGGTGCATACCATGATGTCTCTTATCGAATTACCACTATCGTTCATGGGTTAGGCATTAGAGACAACCGCACTCACTTTAATAGGGCACCACGTAATTCCGCTGAGATGACACCGTATGAACTATGGTTTAGAGAAACCTAAGCTGTCATTTCTTAAAGGTTTGGGGCTGCGACGCTTATGTGGAAAAGTTTCAGGTTGATAAGCTCGAACCCAAAGCGGATCAAATGCATCTTCATAGGACACCCAAAACGGTTGGGTATACCTCCTAATTCAGATCCGGAAGCAATAGGGATTGTTTCTTGAATCGGGTCCTTTCTCGAGGAAAAGTTCGTCTCGAAAAGTTGAGTGGGAGGATGGTGGAGACTTGATGAGGTCATTGAACCGTCACTTCAACAAGTGTGTAGCAGGGCACAGGAAGTTGTTCCCGTGGCACCTACACCAATTGAAGTAGAAGCTTATGATAGTGATCATGAAGTTTCAGATCAAGTCACTGACGTACCTCGTAGGGTGACAAGGATGCGTACTACTTCAGAGTGGTACAGTAATCATGTCTTGAAGGTCATGTTGCTAGACAACAATGAACCTACGAGCTATGGAGAAGCGATGGTGGGCCCAAATTCCGACAAATGGTTAGAAACCATGAAATCCGAGGTAGGATCCATATATCATAACAAAGCATGGACTTTGGTGGACTTGCCCGATGATCGGCAAGCCATTGAAATAAATGGGTCTTTAAGAAGAAGACGGACATGGACGGTAATGTCACCTTCTATGAAGCTCGACTTGTGGCAAAGAGTTTTTCACAAGTTCAAGGAGTTGACTACGATGAGATTTTCTCATCCGTAGCGATGCTTAAGTCCGTCGGAATCATGTTAGCACAAGCTGCATTTATGAAATCTGGCAGATGGATGTCAAGACGAGTTTCCTTACCTTTACGTAAGGAAAGGTTGTATGTGATACAATCGAAAAGTTTTGTCGATCCTAAGGATGCTAAGAGGTATGCTAGCTCCAGCGATCCTTCTAAGGACTGGAGTAAGCATCTCGGAGTTGGAATGTGCACTTTGATGAGATGATCAAAGATTTTGGGTTTATACAAAGTTTATGAGAAACTTGTATTTCCAAAGAAGTGAGTGGGAGCACTATAGAATTTCGATGAGTATATGTTGTTGACATATGGATGATCGAAATGATGTAGAATTTCTGGAAAGCATATAGGGTTATTTGAAAGATGTTTTCAATAGAAACCTGGATTAAGCTATTTGAACATTGAGCATCGAGATCTATAAGGATAGATCAAAATGCTTAATAATACTTTCAAATGAGCACATACCTTGACATGATCTTGAAGGTGTTCAAGATGGATCATCAAAGAAGGAGTTCTTGCCTAAGATGTAAGGTATGAGGTTAAGAGTTAAAGCTCGACCACGGCAGAAAAGAGAGAAAGGACGAAGGTCGCCCCTATGCTTTAGACGTAGGCTCTATAGTATGCTATGCTGTGTACCGCGACCGAAGTGTGCCATGCCATCAGTCGGTCAAGGGGTACAAGAATGATCCAGGAATGGGGATCATTGGACAGCGGTCAAAATTGTCCTTGGAGTAAATAAGGACATGTTTCTCGATTATGGAGGTGATAATGAGTTGGCGTAAAGGGTTACGTCGATGCAAGCTTTAACACCTATCCGAAAGTGACTCGAGAAGCAAACCGGATCGTATAGTGGAGCAACCATTTGGAATAGCTCCAAGTGGAGCGTGAAAGCAGCATTTACAATATGACATAGAGAATTGCGAAGTACACACGGATCTGAAAGGTTCAGACCCGTTGACTAAAACCTCTCTCACAAGCAAAACATGATCAAACCCCAGAACTCATTGAGACTTAATCAAATGGTGATGTGAACTAGTTTGAGACACTAGTAAACTCTTTGGATGTTCGTCACATGGCGATGTGACCTATCGATGTTAATCACATGGCGATGTGAACTAGATTATTGACTCTAGTGCAAGTGGGAGACTGTTGGAAATATGCCCTAGAGGCAATAATAAATTAGTTATTATTATATTTCCTTGTTCATGATAATCGTTTATTATTCATGCTATAATTGTATTGATAGGAAACTCAGATACATGTGTGGATACATAGACAACACCATGTCCCTAGTAAGCCTCTAGTTGACTAGCTCGTTGATCAATAGATGGTTACGGTTTCCTGACCATGGACATTGGATGTCATTGATAACGGGATCACATCATTAGGAGAATGATGTGATGGACAAGACCCAATCCTAAGCCTAGCACAAAGATCGTAGTTCAGTATGCTAAAGCTTTTCCAATGTCAAGTATCTCTTCCTTAGACCATGAGATCGTGCAATTCCGGATACCGTAGGAGTGCTTTGGGTGTATCAAACGTCACAACGAATCGGGTGACTATAAAGGTGCACTACAGGTATCTCCGAAAGTGACCATTGGGTTGACACGGATCGAGGCTGGATTTGTCACTCCGTAAACGGAGAGGTATCTCTGGGCCCACTCGGTAGGACATCATCATAATGTGCACAATGTGACCAAGGGGTTGATCACGGGATGATGTGTTACGGAACGAGTAAAGAGACTTGCCGTAACGAGATTGAACAAGGTATCGGGATACCGACGATCGAATCTCGGGCAAGTACAATACCGCTAGACAAAGGGAATTGTATACGGGATCGATTGAGTCCTTGACATCGTGGTTCATCCGATGAGATCATCGTGGAACATGTGGGAGCCAACATGGGTATCCAGATCCGCTGTTGGTTATTGACGGAGAACGCCTCGGTCATATCGATGATTCCCGAACCCGTAGGGTCTACACACTTAAGGTTCGATGGACGCTAGGGTTATAAAGGAAGTTTGTATGTGGTTACCGAATGTTGTTGAGTCCGGATGAGATCCCGGACGTCACGAGGAGTTCCGGAATGGTCCGGAGGTAAAGATTTATATATGGAAAGTTGTTGTTCGGGTTCGGGAAAAGTTGGGTTTTTTCAGATTGTACCGGGAAGCTTCGGAAGGTTCGGAGGATTCGGAGGGGTCCGGAGGTCGGAAATTGTTCCACCACGTCCAATACAGTAGCATGGGCTGTAGGGGGGCGCCCTAGCCTTAATGGGCCAGGGGAACCAGCCCCCCCAAGGCCCATGCGCATGGGAGGGGGGAAACCCTAAGGGGGAGGGCCTCCACTTGACTTGGGAGGCACTCCTCCCCCTCTTGGCCGCCCCCCAAGTCCCATCTAGGGCTGGCCGCACCCTTGGGGTGGAAACCCTAAAGGGGCGCAGCCCCTTTCCCTATATATACTTGAGGTTTTAGGGCTGCCATACACATGAGTTTCTCTCCCTCTTGGTGCAGCCCTGTCTCTCCTCTTCCTCCTCTCCCTTGGTGCTTGGCGAAGCCCTGCGGGATTGCCACGCTCCTCCATCACCACCATGCCGTTGTGCTGCTGCTGGATGGAGTCTTCCTCAACCTCTCCCTCTCTCCTTGCTGGATCAAGGCGTGGGAGACGTCACTGGGCTGTACGTGTGTTGAACGCGGAGGTGCCGTCCGTTCGGCACTAGGATCTCCGGTGATTTGGATCACGACGAGTACGACTCCTTCAACCCCGTTCTCTTGAACGCTTCCGCTTAGCGATCTACAAGGGTATGTAGATGCACTCTCCTTCCCCTCGTTGCTGGTTTCTCCATAGATTGATCTTGGTGATGCGTAGAAAATTTTGAATTTCTGCTACGTTCCCCAACACAGACGAGTGGAATGGTCTTCAAGGCTGAGGCGGGTTTGTGTGACATATTGGAATAGAACTGACACCCTTCACACTTGTCGACTATTTCCTTTGCCATTTCATTTGCTTTTGGCCAGTAAAATCCCGCTCGATATGCTTTAGCTACAATGGTCCGAGAGGATGCATGATGACCACAGGTCCCCGTGTGGATATCATCAAGAATTATCTGACCTTCTTCTGGTCTTATGCACTTCTGGCCGACTCCAGTCGCACTTTCTCTGTACAACTGTCCCTTGATCACAGTAAAGGCCTTGGATCGGCGTACGATCGGTCGAGCCTCTTCTTCGTTCTCCGGGAACTCTTTCCTTAGGATATACGCGATGTACGGCACTGTCCAGTCGGGAGTGATGACCACGACTTCCATGACCAGGTTGACCACAGCTGGGACTTCAACTTCAGTCGGATCGGTGGCACTTTTTGGCTGTGGGGCTTCTTCGGTGAAAGGATCCTCTTGAATTGATGGTGTGTGGATGTGCTCCAAAAACACATCACTGGGAATGGCTTCTCTCTTGGACCCTATTTTCGCAAAATCATCAGCAGCTTGATTTTTCAATCGGGGTACATGATAAAGCTCTAACCCCTCAAACTTATTCTCTAGCTTCCTCACTGCATTGCAATAACTAGTCATGGCTGGACTTCTGACATCCCACTCTTTCATCACCTGATTAACCACTAGATCTGAGTCGCCATAAACCATGAGGCGACGAACGCCGAGTGAAATGGCCATACGCAACCCATACAACAGTGCTTCGTATTCTGCTTCATTGTTGGAAGAATCAAAGTGAATCTAGAGCACATATCTGAGCTTATCTCCTCGGGGGGAAACCAATACTACCCCAGCACCGGAACCATTCAGCATCTTGGAACCATCAAAGAACATGGTCCAAAGGTTCGAGTGAACTTGAGTCGGCAATCGTTGTTCAATCCACTCGGTGATGAAATCTGCTATTGCTTGGGACTTGATGGCTTTTTGCGTCAAACTTGATATCAAGGGGAAGGAGTTCAATCGCCCATTTCACCACTCGACCAGTTGCATCTCTGTTGTGCAGAATCTCTGATAGTGGGGCGTCGCTGACGACTGTAATGGAATGATCAGAGAAGTAATGAGTAACCTTCTTCACGGTCATATAAATCCCATAAGCAAGCTTCTGATAATGAGGGTATCTTTGCTTTGATGGGTTCAATACTTCAGAAAGATAATATACTGGGCGCTGAATTTTGAAGGCCTTTCCTTCTTCTTCCCGCTCAACCGTAAGTATTGTACTGACAACTTGTCCTGTGGCTGCAATGTAAAGCAGCAACGGCTCCTTGCTGATTGGGGCAGCAAGCACCGGCTGGGTGGAGAGCAGAGCTTTTAGCTCTGCAAACGCTGCATCAGCTTCGGGAGTCCACTCGAACTTGTCTGACTTCTTCATCAGTCGGTAAAGAGGCAATGCCTTTTCACTGAGGCGAGAGATGAATCGACTTAAAGTGGCCAAGCATCCAGTAAGCTTCTGGACATCGTGCACACGCACAGGGTGTTTCATTCGGAGTATAGTGCCAACTTTTTCTGGGTTGGCGTCGATTCCTCGTTTGGAAACGAGAAAACCGAGTAACTTTCCGCCAGGAACTCCGAATGTGCACTTTGATGGATTAATCTTGATATTATACCTCCTGAGATTGGCAAATGTTTCAGCAAGGTCAGTCAACAGGTCTGAACCTTTCCGTGACTTGACCACAATATCATCCATGTATGCTTCCACATTCCGACTGATTTGAGTGAGCAAACACTTCTGAATCATCCTCATGAACGTGGCTCCGACATTCTTGAGGCTGAATGGCATGGTGACATAACAGAAGCCCCCGAATGGAGTGATGAAAGCTGTTTTGATCTCGTCGGGTCCATACAGACGGATCTGATGGTATCCGGAATAGGTGTCCAAGAAAGACAACCGCTCACATCCCACAGTCGAGTCGACTATTTGGTCGATGCGGGGAAGAGGAAAATGATCTTTCGGGCAGGCCCGATTGATATGTTTGAAGTCGATACACATGCGAAGTGATTTGTCCTTCTTAGGGACCATGACAACATTGGCGAGCCACTCGGAGTGGTAAATCTCTCGGATAAACTCTGCTGCTAAGAGCCGAGCCACCTTCTCGCCAATGGCCTTTATCTTCTGGACGGCGGACCGTCGAAGATGTTCTTTGACAGGTTTAACTTTTGAGTCGACTCGTACACGATGCTCAGCCAGTCCCCTGGGAACACCCGGCATGTCAGCAGGCTTCCATGCGAAGATGTCCCAGTTCTCATGGAGGAACTGGATGAGCGCTTCTTCCTATTTGGAGTCGAGTGTTGTTGAGATGTGAGTCGAAGCAGCATTGGGATCAGTCGGGTGAATATGAATCGGTTTCGTCTCACCGGACGACTGAAATGCTGACTCCGTGGCGGGCTTCTTGGCTCGCAACAAATCACTCGGGTCTGCAGTTTTCTGGTACTCTTGCAACTCTACCACTGCCATCTGAGCATCAGCGATCTTAGAGCCTTTCTGAAAACACTCTTCTGCTTTCTTCCGATTGCCAGTGACAGTAATCACACCTTTGGGGCCTGGCATCTTCAGTTTGAGGTATACATAACATGGTCGAGCCATGAAACGCGCATATGCCGGCCTCCCCAGAATAGTGTGATAAGCGCTCTGGAAATCCACGACCTCAAAGGTCAACTTTTCCTTACGAAAATTCCTGTAATCACCAAAAACCACATCGAGAGCAATTTGGCCGAGTGAATCAGCCTTCTTTCCGTGAATGACTCCATGGAAGCTCATGTTGTTTGGTGCTGAGTCTGGACATCGGAATGCCCATCCCTTTCAACGCTCTCTCGCATACAAGATGTTGAGAGGCATCGCCACCATCCATCAAAACCTTAGTTAGTCGAGTGCCTTCGACGACTGGGTCGACCACCAAAGCTTGCCTCCCAGGGGTGGCTATGTGTTCGGGTGATCAGACTAGTCGAATGTGATGGCGGTCTGTGACCATTTCAGATAACTGGGTGTCGCCGGAGCGACCATGTTCACTTCCCGGTTGATAACTTTCAATCGACTTTTGCTTTCAACGTCAGCAAAAATCATCAGGGTGGAATTGACCTGGGGATACCCACCGTCACTAGCTTCCTTGTCCTCAACTTTGTTTGACTCCTTCTCCTTATCCTTGGGATGTTTCCCCTGGAACTGCTCAATCAAGAGCCGACACTGTCGAGTGGTATGCTTTGGGTAAATGAGTTTACCCTCTTCGTCCTTCTTCGTGTGAATGTGACATGGCAAGTCTAATACATCATTCCCATCTTGGTCTTTCACCTTCTTGGGGTTCCAAGGCCCCTTGGGTTTCCCCTTGAACTTTCCTGGAGTCACGGCCAAGTCTTCTCCAGGAGCAACTGGCTCGGCTTTCCGCTTCTGTTTCCGACTGGAGTTCCCTCCCCCGGTTTCATTAGCGGCTGACTTGTACTTGCCACTCCGGAGTCGATCTTCTTCTTCACCATTGGCGTACTTGGTGGCAATCTCCATCATTCGACTCCGGGTCATATCTCCGGTCCGACCGAATTTCAAACTTAACTCTCTATTCTTAACGCCTTCCTTGAAGGCACAGACTGCCTGATGATCAGACACATTCTCTACCGTGTGATGCAATGTGATCCATCTCTGGATGTAATCCCTCGGAGTTTCATTCGACTTCTGCACACACGACTGCAACTCTGTCAACCCTGCTGGCCGCTTGCAAGTTCCTTCAAATGTCCTGACAAACACTCGGGCAAGATCTTCCCAAGTGTAAATGCTGCTGGGTGCTAACTGATTCAACCATGCTCTGGCCGAGCCCTCCAACATAAGAGGCAGGTGTTTCATGGCCACTTCATCATTGCCGCCACCAATCTGAACAGCCACTCGGTAGTCCTCAAGCCAAGTATCCGGCTTAGACTCACCAGTGAACTTACTGACTCCAGTCGCCAACCTGAAGTTGGGAGGAATCACCGCGGCTCTGATGGCTCTGCTAAAACACTCTGGTCCTGAGACGTGTACTATGCTGCTGGTGGGCGCATTTCTATCATGACCTTCTCGGTGAGCTCTGTTCCTATCGACCAAGCCTTGAACAATGATGGAACAAAGCCTGGTTCCCTGGGGTCGACTGGAATCCTTCGCCCAGCACTGTGCTGGCGTCTGTCATCTTGCTGTCGAGGCGTATATGACCCACCCCTTGGGGGAGGAGTGGGCACTCGACGTCGATCATCACGATCGAATCGGTCCTCATACTGATCACGCCGGCCTCCATGTCCCTCACGCCTCGGGGGCGATCTTGGGCTATGTGCCGACTGGATTGTATTCACAGCGACGGATCTGCTGTGAATCATGTTCCGCGACTGCGATACAGCTGATTTTTGATCTCCTGCTGCCCGGAGCAAATCTCTGATCTCGAGTAAGCCTCTGCCAGCCTCCGACTAGGAAGGCTGAATGGACTCTGCTATACGGGCTGCAGCTGCTAGATTCTGAATGGGAGTTCGGTATACCTGAGTCGGTTGTGGAAAGAGTTGATGTCGACTGGACGACGGGACCCGTTGTTGCGCTCGTTCGTTGAGCACTCGCTGGAGATTTTCCAGTCGAGTGCGCTCAGCCAAATTGGCCAAACGCGCATCTTCTCAGGCACGGGCCTCGGGGGTTTCTCCAACGATAGGAGTGTGAAGCGCATCCATGTTCCGGCGGCGAAGCTCCTCCCTCTACAGCGAGGTGAGGGGCTCGGGTTGATACTCTTCATGAACCTGCGTCGGCTCGCCTCCGCCAACGCCTCCGTCGGTGCGGGGGAAACCAGGAGGACTACGTGGTCCGTCGACCATCAGAACCTCCGCCGCTGGATCGCTGCTATCGCACTCGGATGCAGTCTCTGCGGAGCCAGTCGAACAGGCCGTAGAGAGATTCGTCGGGCTCGACTGCCGTGACTTGGGGAGTGGCCGACTGGCGGGCCACCGCGTGCCTCACCCACCGTTGAAGCCTCGACCGACCGGAGCGCTTGCGCTGGCGAGAGACTGGGAGGGAGGACGGCACAGGAGCCGACCGATACTGGGTCGACGGCTGCCGCAGGAGGACACCGCGGACGCACGCGCGAAAGTGCGTTGCCCCGCGGACGGGGAGTGCGTCGACGTCGAGTGGAGCCTCCTGCAACCAAGCGGAGTCGTCGGCGATGAACGTTAGCGCGCCGAGACGGATCTCGCGGCTCTCAACCAAAACTCCACCTGAAACCATGATGAATGTGATCGGAAAAACTGCAACTTCTCCAACAAGTCGCTAAGACACCTGCCCCACGGTGGGCGCCAAATGTCGTGGTTCTAAGTCTGACAGTAGAACAGGGGGTAGGTATAGAGAGGCAAGATCTTAGCTATGGAGTAGTTGTATACGCAAGATGTTTACGAGTTCAGGCCCTTCTCGGAGGAAGTAACAACCCTACGTCTCGGAGCCCGGAGGCGGTCGACTGTATTATGTGCGTATGAGTTACGGGGGTGCGAACCCTTTACACTGAGGAGAGGGGTGGCTTATATAGAGTTCGCCAGACCCCTCCAGCCCTCAGTTATGCAGGGATTAAGGTACATTAAGATAGGGAGTTACTGGTAACGTCCTATATAAAGTGTTGTGATGGCCATAAAGCCACTTAATGACCGGCCGTTTGCGTGCAGACTGACTGTAGATCTCCTAGCGGTCGAGTGGTTGGCTTCATGGTCGAGTGTCTTTAGGTCCGTCGAGTGGAATCCTTCCAGGTCGACTGAAAGGTAGTTTCTTCAAGAGATGTCCTTGGGGAGGGTACCTTGGATAGGTCCATGACCCTACCCTAGGTACATGACTTCATCCCTAAGCTTACGTAGATTTTCCTCATCTTGTCATTTCGCCTTGAACAGCAAACTTGGTTTGGAGTTTGTGACGTACCCATGGCTCCAATAACCTTTCGCTTCATCATTCCTTTGACTTGATGTCATCGCCGATCGATTACATCTTCATGAAATCTCTCGACAATTGTCTCGTGATCATCATCAACATTTTGAGCTCTTCCAGGATATCAATTGAATTCATGATGAGAAATACCATCTTTGCCCTTGATGGTTTGTGTTATCACCGACCACTTTATTGCCTTCCGTTCAACACAAACTTGTTCATGTTTTGTGTATACATTGAGATCCTAGCTATCCAGCATTTGTTCTCCGTTACCTTGAAGTATGTCAAGAATGTCGTGGGAATTTCACCACCTCTTTAATAATTCTTGATACAAGTGATACCTCTTGCCATCTCCGTTCGTTTTCTTGGTCCCCGTGTTGTTTCTAACCGGAATACCGACAATTGAACTTTGATGTGTGAATTCAAAACTTCTAGCAACCCTATTGCTTTGAAGTGAATGGTCGATAGTTTCATTCTAATTCTTTTGTTCATTAAGTCACCATTCTAACATTGATCGTGCAACCCAGCCCATATTGTGGGTGCACCTTTCAACCAATGTTTAACTGTGTATGTTTTCCTCGAGCATACATCATTATATCATTTGATCTGACTAATGTTATCTCCTTGTTCACATAATTGTGGAAACCCATCTTTTGGAAGTCTCAATGAATTGTCGCTGAGTTCATTAGCTACCTCCTTAACCCATTGGTTTAATGATGAGCTTTTGTTTCGGAACTCGCTTCCGTAGTCAATTTCCTGAGAATCTTACAATATCGTCTCATCAATTTGTTTTGCACCTTTTCTTCTCAGGCATCCTGGGTCTGAGGTATCCTAACACCGATCAGATCTGAATCTCGGTCAGATATGATGGTTGGAACATTTTACGAAGAGTTATAACACTGGTCTTTTATGACCCGGTAAGGTGATGGCATGCCCATCACACCTGGCCAGATGACCTGCTGTTATAGTTTCCTTATTAGCAAGGTTAACCATTCTTCCATGAGGAAATTGTAAGACTTGTTCTATGAGTCGTTCCTGATGGATCCTTCGTGTATCCGAAGTTTGACCTTTACTTGATGACCATGTCAATGCTATCACGAAGCATGTCTATGGTACTCCGATTTTCAACAAGAACATTTGAAGCCCAATGCAAATTGTTTCCTGCTCAATTATCCAAACACTGTTGTATGGGTAATGCCATGAAATTTCTCTCCCCTTACCTAAAGGGTTTTCTATATTATATCATTTCATGGTTATCATGCCCTGCTTGTCCTTGGGAAGGATATACCCCTGAAATATGTGTTTAAACACAATTTCCTTTTCGTTGTTCTGTTTAATCTGTTGATCACAATTTCCTTTCCATTGTTTGGTTTAACCTTTCATGTGATCTATATGATCTAAGAAGTAATATTCTCCTGTTTTTGTAAATACCTCGGTGTACAATTCTATCAGAAAGACCCTGTTATTATTGTTGAAAACATTTTGATAACCACCGGTGGACGAGAACTTTGCCTATTGGTCCTCCTCGTTCAACGAGCAGGAAAATGGTTCTCTTCGTCCCTCGCCCTTGGTACCAACGTGTTGCCAACATAACTAACGGGCTATCCTTTGACATGCCTTGTTATCATGACCGTGCAAGATGTCACCGCTCCTACTTTTAACCCACATGGTGGGCCCATAACCCACAGTTCCACAGGATCAAAACCTGACTCTCCTGTTCAACCCTGTTTCTAATGGTTATTCCTCACACTTGGCTTCGTATTTAATTGATGTGCCACCTTCCTAGAGTTCTATTCTGGTATCAGACGCAATACTTACTCTCGCTGCTCTGAACCCCCTCTGGTTCAGACTTCAAGCAACTATCTATCCGCTTGAAACCTCTTATTGTACCTTCGTACCTTACTCTCGATGTATTTTATATGTTTAACTCAAGAGATAATCTTATGCTCATTCATGGGTTAACCCCAGATTGTTTCCCTCCTAAGCATTCTGTCGTAGCCGAGCTGCCCCTTACCTATTCGTAAGTACGATGGAACCCCCGAAGAAAGCATGCCGACTTCATCTTAATGACTTGAAGCAGAAAAATGAAGACATCGATATAATGGATCGACCACTTCGAGAAGAGCAACCAAGACCGAGAAGATTCGTTAGAATTTCGTAACCAGACCTTTCCCCCATTTTCCACCTCTTAAATCTCGGGACGAGATTTCTTGTATTGGAGGAGAATTGTGACGTCCGGGTAGTTAAGCTACAGTAATCCCACGCTAACGGTGCCACGTCACCCCGGTTACTGTTGATAATATCGCGTTGGGTCAAAACCGTTTCAAAATTCAAATTCAAATTAATGTCAATAATAAAAGTTTTTCAAAATTTAAAACAAAAATGTTCAGGAGGTGCCATATTCTGCATAAGTAAATATGGTGTAATAAACACATTTTTATAAAATGCCTAGATAATTTAAAATGATTTAAAACGGAAAAGAAAACAAATAAAAAGAAAAGAAATTACAAAATAGAAAGAAACAAGCAAACAAACAAAAATAAATAAAAGGAAGCACCCCCACTGGGTTCCGGCCCAGCTGGCCTGCCCACTTGGGCCAAGGCCCACCCGCACTCCTTAACCGCCACTCCCGTCCCAGTCAACCACCGACACCGCCCACTCCCCCACAAAATATCTTCCCCCTCTTCCCCGATTGGATCGGGATCGAGGGACGAGACCGCCGACGCCGCCGCCCGGAGCCCGCCCGGACCTCGCCGGACCTCCTCGCCGGCCTGCTTCCTTCTTCGCCGTCGTCCTCGTCTTCCTCCCCGAGCACCACTGCCCCGTCCCTACGCCTCGTGGTGAGGCCTCGCCCCCTTCTTCCCTCGCTTCACTCACGCGCCACCTCCCCTGCCCGCGCTTAGCCGTGCCTCGGTGCCCGTGCACGTCGCCTCTGCGCGCCCCACGAGCCTCCCCTGCCGTTCCCTCGCCACACGCGCCCACGCTCACGCGCCGTCACCCCTCGCCCGTGCGCTCGTCTGCGCTACCCCGCGCCCGCCGATCACGCACGCGGCCGCAGCCCCTTGCACGCCCCATGCCTGCCCCGCTCAGTCCTGCCGCCCGCTTCCCCTCTCTGGCGCGGTAAGAATTATTTTTTTTGAACTTAAAAGGGGAAAAAGGGGCTCCGTGATCCAAAGTGATTTTTTAGGTCTACGCTTCCCTTATATAAGCGTGTGCAGTGCAGGAGTCGGAAGCTTTTGTGTCGCCACATCGGCGCGTAGACTGACTCACTAAGAGCATCTCCAGAAGACCTGTATAATGTCCCGATCCACAAAATAATCATTAAAATACGGGTCCGCGCGAAAAATGCTGCCAGATCAGACACTGTAAACGTGTCGGACCCGTAAAAAAATTTGAGGGGCGCAATAAAATCCCATCTCCAACCCGCGAAAACACAGGTTTTCCCCTCGACCCGACGGTGCCCCGTATCGCAGAAAAGCGGTTGGTGGGGGGGGGGGGGGCATTTCAGCCCGCGCCCGTTCCCCACCCCCTTGCGCAGTCGCCCGCCATTGGTTCCGCCCGTCCGCCGCCGGCGATTCAACCAAATCTGCAGGCGGAATCATGCCGCGGGGGCGGCCCTCGCCCTGTTCCACCTAGCCGCTTCACTGGCTCCCCGGATCCGCCGAGCCGAGCCGTCCCTAATCGTCGTCGCCGCCCCGGGATCCACCGCCGCAGAGCCCCGCCCGAACCGCCGGTGTGTACTTGTGCTTGTGCTTTGGGATGCCCTATGCATAGTTGGTTCATGCGGTGATCGTTGTGATTTTAGATGGAATTGAGCCCTTGCGAGAGGTTTTTGCTCGAGGATTCGTCCGATTGGGACGACTAGGATGTTGAGACGCTGCTTGTGAACCATCAGCAGTAGATGTTGGTGATGGCTCTCGCCGTGAAGGAGCACGAAGATGAGAACCGAAAGAGACATCGAGGATCGACCGTCCGCCGTCTTTGCATTCCTCGAAATCGCCATCTCGGGAACGAGATGTTGATGCAAGACTACTTCGCGGCAATCCAACATATCCGCCTCACCTCTTCCGGAGAAGGTACCGAATGCGCTGATCCCTCTTTGATCACCATTGGCAAAGGGCTGGGCAGTAACACATTCCATTTTTGCATTCATTTCATTTAAGTCATGTGTGATTTGTATTCGGGACAAGTTTTGTATTGAATTATTTAGTTCGATTCGGTGATTTCTATAATTATTGTAATTTGAATGATTGTTGTATTGTAATATTGACATTTTATCTTATATTAAATTAATAATTCTGAATATGTGGCATATATGTTAAATTCAGATAAAAAATCATCTGATTTGTGGGCCAGCACGGGCGCCAGCAGAGCAGACCCCGCATAGCGGAAATGTAAAATGAAATATAGTTCCGCTATGCGGGGTCTGCTCGACCGGCGCCCGCGCCGGCTCGCATAACCGTTTTTTCGCGAACTGTAAAAGAGTTTTGCGGGTCGACGATATACGGGATCTGCTAGAGATGCTCTAAGGTAATGCTCTGCCGCACCGTGCAAATGTTCCATCTTATATCTTATATTTACTAATTTGAGGCATCATTCATGATCTCTCATTAATCCACATCATCAGAATTAATTAAACCATTAGATTATAAAATTGACGGACAAGATGAACAGAAAACCCGCATAACGCAGATGACCGAATCCTATAAAAAAATGATGTGACACGTTCACCGTTAGGGCAACCAAACAAGTAAAGGCCCACGTAAAAAACGAGGAAATCCTCACA
The DNA here is from genome assembly GCA_021605205.1 of Aegilops longissima. Taxonomy (NCBI): domain Eukaryota; kingdom Viridiplantae; phylum Streptophyta; class Magnoliopsida; order Poales; family Poaceae; genus Aegilops; species Aegilops longissima. Next base: position 39,423,081 of record CM038682.1, on the reverse strand, counting down.
TGAAAGGAAATCACAAAAGGAAAGCCTCCACCCATTGCTGTAAATTAAGAAGGAAAGCCTACGTGATTGTAAGAAAAAAAGGGAAAGCCTCCGCTAAATTCTCCAAAGAATCCAGGATCTGGCTGATTGCCTGTGAAATAAAAATACCAAAGGACTGTCCATGTTAATTTCGACTAAAAATACGTAAACTAAATCTTTATTTATTATAAATTTACTGTTCAGATCAAAAAGTGAACGTGGTTAGTCATAGCAAAGGAATTACGTATAGGTCAACCTACACGTACATGATTCTGTCTTTAACAGACTCTCAGAAAAATAATAATCTATCTTGATTACAATTTTAAAAAAAGCACGCAGAGAATTCTGAAAAAACACGTACGTAATTCTGAAAAAACAAGGAAAATACGTGTAGGTCAACCTACACGTACATGATTCTATCTTAACAGATTCTCAGGAAAAAATCGCAATAAAATATTCTAAAAAAAAATCTTGATTGAAATTTTTTTTACCTACAGAGTCCTTATCGTCTTCCTCTTTCCAACTTTCCATCTTCAATCTTCACGTACATAATTACCTAGCAGGAAGCGTACAGATTTCTAATTAAAAAAGGGACTGTCTATTCAACAATTGACTGATTTGTAATTGGTTATCATTCAAATTTTCCAACCAATAATCTGTTGACAGCTGTATGTCTGTTTTTCCTGAAGAAAATGGATCGGGCTGTATTTGTGACCCGTCAAGCAACTAACAGCGACAGAAAGGTTGAACCAGTCGCCCCTACTGTCCTTTCCTTGACCCGTCAAAAGCACCTGACAGGATTACACTGTACAAATGCATAAGATTACACTGAGCAAAATGTATAAGGGGGTAAAACTACAGAGTAAAATCACATTGGATTACAAATTACACAGTAATTAAGAGTAAAATTACAGTTTAAATAGCAACAGATTACAGTATACGTTATGGGGAAAATTACACTACAGAAGATGGAAAAATAGGATTACAGTGAAACTACCATACAAATTACACATAAAATTATCAGTCAAATTAAACAATACAGACATGGGTAAAATAACACCGGGGGAATTACATTGTAACTACTGTGTAATTACATTGTAACTAACATACAAAATACACCATAATTATCAGTTAACTTACTATGTAAAAAAGGGCATTGGATTATAGTATAGATATGGGTAAAATTACACTGTAAAAAAAGGTGTAGGGTTACAGTGTAACTAGCATACAAATTACACAGTAATTATCAGTCAAATTGCTGAGTAAAAAAAGGCATCGGATTACAGTGCAGGTAAAAAAGGTGCAGGATTACAGTGTAACTACCATACAAAATTACACAGTACAGTAATTATCAGTCAAATTACTGTGTAACTATGGATAAATTTACACTGTAAAAAAGGGCATTCAAATTACAGTGTAGATATGGGTAAATTTACACTGTAAGAAAGGAGTAGGATTACAGTGTAACTACCATACAAAATTACACAATGACTATGATTACAGTGTAACTACCAAACAAATTTCACACTAAGTATCACTCAGTAATAAGGGCATTCAGAATACAGTTCATATAGGGTAAATTTACAGTGTAGGTACCATATAAACGACCCAATGGTTAACGGAAGAGAAAAAAGACTTACAACATTCCTTCTGCCAGCAGATGATAATTTTCTCTTCATGTACTTGGCTTTCTGATCAAGAAACAAAAAAAAATCATCAAACCAACATATGAAAAAATATGGAATAAAAACATCAAACTCTTCATCATCACCAGAACAACCCTGCAAAAGGAAAAAGATCAGAAACAATAACAAAAATTAATAAAAAATAGAAAAATAGAAAATAAAATGAAAATGAAAAGAAGATAAGAAGACAAATAATAACTACCAAAGACATAGCATTAGAACCATCATCAGCAAAATCATTAGGCACATAAGGGTCTTCCAAAGGATCAGCGCTCTCGAGTGAAGGAAGTAGGGGAACATCCTTGCGACAGACTTTCCGCTGTCTACTCATTCAGATACTACCTGAAAAACAATAGACAAAAAAACGGGCCTCAAAATATACATAAGAGAAATTACAGGCTGACTAGCATACAAATTACACAATAAATACGGGAGAAATTACAGTGTAAAACGCATCAGATTACAGTGTATCTAGCATACAAATTACACAGTTACAGTGCAAAAGCGCAACATAATACAGTGCAAAGGCAGCAGGCTTGTGAATTGGATGCAGGCGACAAAACAACCTTCAGCAGAAAACGTGATGTATAGATATTTTACAAGCCTCACCCCACTAGATACAACAGTGATGGTGATATTGAACAAATTAGGAAGACAAAATCTCAAGAGTTATTAGCAGAACCAAAATTGACAGACAAATTCCCAAAGAACTTCTGAAGTAGTAATTCACAGAAGCAAGAGCATCTTCTGCCAAAAACATATGACTAGTTTACTGGGTCTTACTCGCAGATCAAGCATCAGCCATCACACATGAGTGGTCAAAAAGCACCACAAAGTTTTCACAAAAATCAAGACAGCACAAACTTATCCATTGACTGCTTAGTAAGGTTCAGAAAATAGATGAACAAAAGTCATGGGATCATTCAGATTTTAACGAAAATTAACATCAAAGACTGCAGGGCTGCACAACAAACAGGGGTGAACTGCGAGGCCACTCATGCATAAATCTTAGGCGGACTAGCATGCAAATTACACAAATAAAATACGGGAGAAATTACAGTGCAAAACGCATCAGATTACAGTGTAACTAGCATATAAATTACACAGTTATTATGGGTAAAAAATACTGTGCAAAATCACAACAGAGTACAGTGTAAATGGAATATGATTACAGTGTAATTACCACACAAATTACACAGTAAAAAATCAGTCAAATTACTGTGTAAAAAGGGGGCATCGGACTACAGAGTAAACATCGGTCGAACTAGACAGTAAATCATGGGATAGGATTACACTATAATTTCACAGAAATTATCGGTCAAATTACTATATAATTTACAGTATAACTACCACCCAAAACTACACAGTAATTACCGGTGAAAAAATACTGTGTGATGCACAACAGGGTAGCTACATAAAGAGACTGTAGGGGAAAATGATAAAAAGACAAGCTATCCCCATGGTAATTAGAGGGAAAAAGCTTACACAGTGACAAGGTTCAGGCTATAAAACGAGAAACACTGAAACACTTAAAACTGTAGAGAGGCTCTATATAGGAACTGTAGACCAACTCTGAAAAAATCTCAGTTACACTAATTTACAGTATAACCAAACACTACCACACCTACCTCCACATCAACAGTGACAAGGTTATGCTGAGCGCGAAATCACTGAACTCGATCCTTCAGAGTTCAACATCTCCTGGATCCACCCCTCAAAACTAAACCCTACCACACCTACCTCCACATCAACAACAAGGGAAATCTAGCGTTCTACGCCTACCTCCATATCAAACAGCCACAACACTGCCTCCAAAAAATGTCCTACCGGATCCTAACCAGGAGGGATTTGGCCTCCGTCCACAGCAGGAAAAGGAAGACACGGCGGATTGTGCATGGCACGCTGCAACTTCCTACGCCACAACCACAGTGGACTACAAACACCACGGCAAACAAACTCCGGGGATCCACAAAATCCCCTAGATCTGAGACTACACGGCCACGAAACCACGGGCAAAACGCGAGAGCCAAGGACAACTACCCAGGGCAGCCGGCGGACGAAGAGAAGAAGGAGAAGAAATCAAAATCCTGCGGTGGATGAGCTCGGAATCGCCATGAACAGAAGCAATCTCCTCTGGCTCCTCCGCCGCTGGAGCTCTCTCCCTCTGCCTTATCGAAATGAGAAAGGGGAACGACACCCGCTCCTGCATTCAAAAACGACAAAAGCCAACAGTAAACCGGCCGGCGAGGGCGGGGCTGAGGAAAACGGGCTAAAAGCAGAAAACCGCGCCCGGTAAGAAAACCAAACCCGAAAACCAACACAAAGCAGGACAGGACCGGGCGCGAATCTCAGCGCGAGATCGAACGGACTCAAAATTGAATGAAGGCGAATTGAAAAACAGTCGACTGAAAAATAGCAAATCCGTTAAAAAAATAAAGAACCCATATAGACTTTCTCTGTCTTTCTCTTTCGATCTCCTATGCTGCTGTTCAATCCATCAACCGCCTGATCGATCCTAAGCTAGAACCGGGAACACTGGCATCCTTTTTCTGATGATAACATCTTCCAAGTCCGCTGATGTAGTTCGCATCTATCCCAGGTAAGTGCTCCTCCTCAGTTTGGATCTGCAAATTTCTTTCCCGTAGTGGTCTCTGTACGAAATTTGGGATCAACGTACATGCATGGCGCAACCCTCCTACCCTCGCTTGGTCGCCGCTGTCAAGTCAGGCATTGGTATACCTATGTTGGCATCAGCTCATGTCCAGGCCGAGTGTTTCCTTCTGGACCCAGCGATTAACAAGGAAACTTTATCTTGGGCTGATAAGCTCCATCACCAAAATGCGTTGTGGTGACCCATGTTGGCACCAGTACAAGGTGGCATGCCAACTCTTGATCTGATTTTCTTTGGTGGTGGCCGCATTAATTTTTCTTGCGTCCTTAGCTTTGATTTTGTAATAAGCATAGCATGTACGTCAGGTTATTGTGGTGTCTTAATTGGTTGTGTCATAGATATCTCTATTACTGCATTGGTGGATTTCCATCTTGCATCATTCAAGCTTTTAGATAATCATGCAGCTTTATATGTTCAATAGATGCCTGATGAAATCCCCGCCCGAGATTTTTCTTACTATGAGAGATACGAGTTAAAGTCCAAATGATCATCAATTTTGTAAGATAGCTATAGTATGGTATGAGCTGATCTACAAGCCTAATAAAATGCATTGAGTATTTCTATCAAACATGGAAAATACTTGGGAAAAATTATGATATGTACTTACATTTCTTGGATTATTGTTGATTTTAAGTAACTGTTGTTGTAATAGTGGGGTTGGTGTCAGACCACTATAGAGCAGGGAGAAAAGCATTGGAGGTAATACTTACATTCTTATGTATGCCTTTTGTCTTCACAAGATGGCAATATGTTTGAACCTATGCGTGTTCCAATTACCATTGTTATATTTCATTAATCACAACAACATAAAGCAAAACGAGAACTATCACAATATATTTATGGATTTTCGCTATGGCTTCCACATATGTACAAGCCCGTTTTACAGCTTTACGGATTTTCGCTATGGCTTCCACATATGTACAAGCCCGTTTTACAGCTATGGAGTACTACCACCATACATCGTTTTACCATGTTTTAAAAACATATCCTATGTGTCAAAGTATTTGTGATATCATCATAATGATACTGATCTGTTATTTTCTAGGCTTACGGAATTCATGAAATTCATCTATAGATTATGCAGACGGTGCTCGATCGATAGAGATATCCACTTTGTGCAAATGTGTGCTAATTGTTTTTTTTACTTTTCTATGGAATAATTTGGGTTCATGTATTGGTTGTTCGTCCGTCATCTGCCTATTTAATTTTGTATATCATATGATTGTCATGACTATCAGGGATGTTTTTTCACACTAACTTTTGGCTTAAATGTTCCGTGTAGAACATCTGAACTCTTGCCTGAAAATTTCATCCTCTGGACTAGAAGGTGCATGATAAATATCCGATAATGAAGGACATCGAAGCTATAACAAACGGACTTTCTCATGCATCCAGCGATTTTAGGTATTAAAATGAAAATATGTCATAGTAATTCTATAGCAGGATGTTTTGCTCCAAGGAAGGTTTGGTAGCTGAAATTCTATGTACATGAATTTTTTTGAGAATTTATACAAGTCAAATATTCATATTCAAACATTGATGTCTTATACGTATTGAATGGATTTCATGTAATCTATCTAGATTGGCAATCCAAGTATGGGGCGGTGTTCCAACGTAATTGCTCCAATTGTTGTCTTCCAAAGGCGTCATATATACTCCATAGATGAGAGCGCATTGGATACTTGAGGACACTGAGAAATAGTAAATAAATGAATGATCAGTCGGACAATTGAAAAACATACTTGACTGGTGTTGGCACGAAAAATATTATATCATGCTTTTAATAGAAATTTCAATGCCAAATCGACCTTGACAAAGTTTAAAATATAATTTTACTTTTTTCTAGCAAAGTGCTTTTTATAAAAATGTAGAGTAGCATTTCTAAGATGGACAAATAAATTCTACTAAAAATGCACTTCATAGTATTTTAAAATAATTAAGTAAATCATGGACTAGCCCGTGAGAACGCACGGGTTGTCGGCTAGTTGTTCCAAACCTAAGTGGGACGGGAACACACGACGTTTAGTCAGAAGAATCGTCTCTAGCCTTGTCGACGGTTATCCTATCCCCGCCGCGAGTCGGTGGCAGTCATCATATCCTGAAGATCGTCTCGCCGAATTTCTCAAAGGGGACTTGTGGAGCGCTTTTGTCCGTGGAAGCATTAGCTGCACCATTAGGCGCCGAAGGAGGAATAGCATTTTCTGCACAGGCCAAGTGCGCGCGGCGAGCACGAGCGCTGTCCAGCTTGTTCTTGTGCCTTCACCAGACCAAGGGAGAAGTATCTCATTTGCGAAATTAAAGGTGGATGCTATGCTATTTGTGTTGTGCCGGTCACAAGTTTGGCAGAGAACATGGCCTCCCATTTTTATCTTGGACCTATATATGCTTATTCTTGGCTCTCTCGGTATGTTTTCACAGTCGTACGTACTGCTAGTTCAGACAAGAATCTGCTCCACACACACACACACACACACACACACACACAAGAAAAAAAATTCAGACAAGAATCTTTGAAAGCAGCCGATGCGGTGAACCAAGTGTTTCTCCACTTGTGTTGCCGTGGGTTGATCATCTCCGTTGTGTTGTCCCAATAATGGCATTCTGTTACTACTGCTTTCATTGGACGGAGAGTATACTATAAGCATACATATTCCAAGAGATGAAATGAAGAGCAAGACAACTGAATCGATGCGATTTTGAGTGAAGCGGAGAGCCAGGAATGTGAGAGGGAGGCAGAGTGGTGGCTCAACAAAGAGGAACTCAAACTGCAATCCGTAATCCAGAGGCGTGAAGCCTCACATTAGCGAAGGGGTTACGGAAGCGCCAAGTTTCCTCTCTCTTTTTGTCTGCATGTGATCCTCGTGTTTCACAAGGCCCGTCTTGGAGTTTCACGAGATTTTTTTAGGAAAAGGAGAAGAAAGTGGACTCAGGGCAGCTTCCTGCTGCTGCTGCTGTAAAACAATTTCAGGAGCCGTGAGCACTGCAGGGGTCAATGGCCAGGCTCGCATGTAGAGTAGGAAACACACACGGCGACGTCTCGATCACTTACGCAGGCAGCACCGGACCGGGTCAGTCGATCTACAGTTTTCGAATGAGACATGGATGGCGATGCCGGCGTGCGCAGCAATCATGCACCACAGACGGACGGACACAGTGGCTCATTAACAACGGCTTAACTGTTTTTAATTCTTTTTAGTGCGTGCCTGTCAGTGCCTAATCTGGATACGAGAAGCATATTCTACTTGTACAGCGAGGCTATACTCTGGCTGGCAATGCACACTGCACCCCGGCTTGGCGGGAAAACCAGAGATCGGACTCGCCTAATCTTATCTTATCCGGTTGTTGGGATTTCAGAAGAAAAATGCACCGATCGAACATCCGGTTCCGGTCCAATTCGAACGCGTGGTGCATTGTTTGAATTCAACTTGGAAAAAAACAGGATGCACGCGTGCGTGCTGCCGGACTCGATTGTTGGTTGGTCTCTCAACTTTTGGATCATCCTGAACACATGGTTTTCACTTTCAGTGAGATTTCAATGAAATTCACTAAATTTCATTTATTTCCGTATACGCTGAAATATTACGCTTCAGCCAAAATATTTCCGCGATTTTAGTATTACACAGGAAATCAAATATTTTCAAAATATATTTCACAAATTTCAAATATTTAATCAAATTCAAGTGAATATTTCATCCCTTTGGCCGAAATGCAAACTGAAATCAATTAGTTTCATTGAATTTCAGTGATTTCGGTTGGTGCTGATTTTATATTTGAAACTAAAATTAAAAACCATGCCTCAGCACCGCCGGCGAGAGTGAGTGAGACGCTCGGATGCTACACCGAGGCCTGTAGACTAGCCACTGCATGCATGCGGCGGCCGCAGCCTGCACGTGCGTAGTTTAGTTGTTGAACTATTTTGGTCCTTGATACAATTAAGTATTTGTAAAATGAATGATTAGCTAGAGAAGACCAACAAACGATTGTGACTCATCTGCGCCACTGCTGTATTCTAGTCCGCCAGCAATGGTTGAATAATTTGGAGAGGATTAACAAATGTCCAGAAGAAGCTGCAACTTGTCCGTAACTGGCCTGAGTACTGTTACGTTTTAGTAAAAAATAATTTTGCGGGGTTAGTAAGTTCTTCTAACATGTTGATTGATGCTTTCTTGGAAATTAAGGGTATGTACAGAAACGTGTTGATGCTTTCTTGGAACGAGGATGCAAGTTGTGGGCCATTCCAACATAGTACAAGTGGTACTAGAGGTGCAACTTGCTGGATCACCAACTTGTTGCTATATCTTTATACACCGGAATTGAAACTGCATTTCTTTTTCTTTTTTTGCCTACCATGCGATTTCAAGGTGAAATGATGTTGGTGCTTGGTAAGAGGACCAGTTTTGTCCTGTCAAAATAAATAAATAAGAGGATCAGTTTTGGAGTTGGTTATGTGTCACTATCTTTGGTAAGATAGAGACAGCAGCAGTACATATATACAAACTTACTAAATGTCAAATTATGCTGGTCGTTTCTTCTGATTTTATCCATCACACATTTGAATGGATAGGGCTGAATGGAAAATTTAAAGGGCAAGATATTTTAATGTGAACTCGCATGTAGAACACCATGACCAAACATGACCTATACGTAGAAAAATTCTAGCACGACGCGTGTGCTGTGCACTCAAAGCATGTCTGACTGGGTCTTTGGATTGATGTCTAACTTTGGCATATCGAGTTAATCTGATCATAGAACATGCATGATACAGGCAGACATTCTCTAAAAAAAACTGCATGTGATTATATATATGCACTCCTGTTTTCGATTTATTTGGACACAGAGGGAAGGACAAAAGGGTTAAATTTTCGGAAATGTTAATGCCCACACGTGTGGGCGTTTGCACATCGCCCACACGCCTCCATCACCACTCATTTTGTCACGTATGAATAGATGACATCAGTAGAATTTTTTTTGGTTTTCGGCTTAAAAATGTTGTATCTCCTAAATAAAAAAGCGAACTAAAAATCCGCTTTCACCATTAAATCCGTCTCGACGAGATCTTTAAAACTAGACCCAATGTTGATATGTTTCGATGAAATTTTTTTTTGCCAGAAGTTGTCATGATGTTTACACTGCAGTTGCCATAGGGCTTAAACTAAAGTTGCCATGTGGCAATTTTAGTTTGTAGATCATGACAATTTTAGTATTTTCATGATGGCAACTCCAGTACTTTGACCATGAAAATTATTTTTTTATGAACCAGGCAATTTTACGTGCATGTATCATGGCAATTTTAGTTTATGGTTCATGGCAGGTCTAGTTTCTTAATTCCCCGTTTTATAAATGTCAAAATTTACTTTTAAATGTAGAAGAAAATAACTGAAACATATCATGTCAACTTCAGTGTAAACATCATGTCAATTCATATGCAATAGACATGGCAACTTTTAATCCAAAAAAAATTTCATCAAAACATATCAACATGGGATCTAGTTTCGAAGATCTCATCGCGAGGGATTTAATGGTGAAAACGGATTTTCAATCGGATTTTTCGTTTAAGAGATAAAACATTTTAAAAACTGAAAATCCAAAAAGATTCCTACATGCATGCATGCGATGACATGGCAATCTGTTTACATTAGAGACGTGTGGTGCGTCTCCCTTCCTGTCACACGTATGGCAGTTAGTGCGACCCTAAATTTTTGGGTTTTTCTTTTCAGTCCATGTGTATTTTTTTCCACCAAGAGAAAGTTCATTCTCTATTCATGGAAAAAAAAAAGTAACGGACTCCGCAAGTATACACGCATCCACATCTAGTACCATATGACTAACTCGCTCTCGTTGTCAACTTCCTGGCGAGCAGTTTCTAGTTTCTCCCTCTCATCATGATGTATGCAATTCGTGTTGAATCGTTCTACACCTACACCCATGCTTACACCAACCTTCATTTAATTTTGGGTACGTAGATTGAAATGAACTGGATAATTTAGTTTAGTAGTATCTGCAGTTTTCCTCCTGTAGTTGGTGAGATTTCCATTGAGTTGTTGACCCCCACCCATGCATTGATAAAATTCTCTATCTTTATCTCTACTCTCTATCTCATCTCTACTACTTTCAAAAAATGTAAGGTCAACTGTGTAAGAGCATCTCCAGCCGTTTGCTCCCAAGGGGGCGCGTAAAATCACCGCCTGGGGGCGAGCCGGCGCAAAAGATCGGCCTGGGGGTGAGTGGGTTACCAGCTGCCGACCCCAAGGCCGCCCCCAGACGCCTTCTAAGTAAAAAAAACATTCGGCAAAGTTCGGCTAAATTCGGCTAAAATTTAGCAAACTTGACATATATTAGACATGTTCGATATTTTACATAGCAAATTTATCTAAACCAAGGCCGAAACTACAACTACGGGGCGAAGAAGTCGCTGAACGCGGCGTAGTCGCCGCCATCGCCCCCATCCTCGCCATCGTCGTCGGCGGCCTTCTCCTCCTTGACGCGGCCGCTCCTGCTGGACCCCTGCCCGGCGTCGCCATGGCGGACCGGTGGCGGTGGCGGCGCGTCGTCGTCGTCGCTGTCGTCGAGGACGACGACCTCTCCTTCGCCGCGGCCCAGACGGTGCTGTTCGTAGTGCTGCAAGGCGGCGCACTGGCGCTCCATCTTCATCTTCAGCCAGTCGTCGTGCGCCCATTTCAGGGCCGCCGCCTCGTCGAGCTCCACGTCGCCGTGCTCCATCTTCATGGCGGGAGCCCAGCTCCGTTTTCACGGCCGCGAGCCCCGGCTCCGTCTTTGGTTTGACGAATCGTGGATGAGCTGACGAGGAGGCGTGTCGGCCGCCCTCGTTTATGACGATGCCGGCGCTGCGAGTGCGCCGGCCGAGCGGCGTCTCCGCTGCGGGCTCGGCCTTGACGCCGAGCAACGCCAGCGAGCCGGAGGAGTGGGAAGAAGAATGGGAGGAGGAGTGCGAGGAGGAAGTCGAGGAGGAACCGAACCTCCTGGGCATCCATTGCCCGGCGCGCCGGCGGTGGACCGGGGCGGCCGCCGCGGCAGGGTATGCCAGCGGCGGTTCGTTGCCGCCCTCGAGGTACGACATCACGTCATCGAGCATGTGGCCTGGGGCGCCCCACCACACGCGGCGCCCCTCGCTGTTCTTGACGCCGCCCACCACCGGCGCCCCGTTGGTGGGCCTTGACCTCTGTTCTGGCGGCGCTGAAATCGCCGCCCACGCCCGCGTGGTTGTCGGCGTCTTGAGAAGGGCTGATACGTCTGCAACGTATCTACTTTTCCAAACACTTTTGCCCTTGTTTTGGACTCTAACTTGCATGATTTGAATGAAACTAACCCGGACTGACGCTGTTTTCAGCAGAACTACCATGATGTTGTTTTATGTGTAGAAAACAAAAGTTCTTGGAATGTCTTGAAAATTCACTGAGGCAATTTTTGGAATTAATAGGAATTTCTGGGTGAAAGAAATACACCAGGGGGCCCAGGGCATGTCCACGAGACAGCCCCCCCTGTAGGGCGCGCCCCCCTATCTCGTGGGCCCCCTGGACCTCCACCGACCTCAACTCCAACTCCATATATTCACGTTCGGGGAGAAAAAAATCAGAGAGAAAGTTTCATCGCGTTTTACGACACGGAGCCGCCGCCAAGCCCTAATCTCTCTCGGGAGGGCTGATCTGGAGTCCGTCCGGGACTCCGGAGAGGGGGATTCGTCGTCGTCGTCATCATCAACCATCCTCCATCACCAATTTCATGATGCTCGCCGCCGTGCGTGAGTAATTCCATCATAGGCTTACTGGACGGTGATGGGTTGGATGAGATTTACCATGTAATCAAGTTAGTTTTGTTAGGGTTTGATCCCTAGTATCCATTATGCTCTGAGATTGATGTTGCTATGACTTTGCTATGCTTAATGCTTGTCACTAGGGCCCGAGTGCCATGATTTCAGATCTGAACCTATTATGTTTTCATGAATATATGTGTGTTCTTGATCCTATCTTGCAAGTCTATAGTCACCTATTATGTGTTATGGTCTGACAACCCCGAAGTGACAATAATCGGGATACTTCTCGGTGATGACCGTAGTTTGAGGAGTTTATGTATTCACTATGTGCTAATGCTTTGTTCCGGTTCTCTATTAAAAGGAGGCCTTAATATCCCTTAGTTTCCGCTAGGACCCCGCTTCCACGGGAGCGTAGGACAAAAGATGTCATGCAAGTTCTTTTCCATAAGCACGTATAACTATTTACGAAATACATGCCTACATTACATTGATGAATTTGAGCTAGTTCTGTGTCACCCTATGTTATAACTATTACATGAGGAATCACATCCGGCATAATTATCCATCACTGATCCATTGCCTACGAGCTTTTCACATATTATTCTTTGCTTATTTACTTTTCCGTTGCTCCTGTTACAACTACTACAAAAACCGAAAAACATTTATCTTTACTTTTGCTACTGTTATCTTTATTATCATACTACTTTGCTACTAAATACTTTGCTGCAGATACTAAGTTATCCAAGTGTGGTTGAATTGACAACTCAACTGCTAATACTCAAGAATATTCTTTGGCTCCCCTTGTGTCGAATTAATAAATTTGGGTTGAATACTCTACCCTCGAAAGCTGTTGCGATCCCCTATACTTGTGGGTTATCAAGAACAATTTCTGGCGCCGTTGCCGGGGAGCATAGCTCTATTCTCTGAGTCACTTGGGATTTATATCTGTTGATCACTATGAAGAACTTGAAAGACGCGAAAACTACGATCTATCCCTCAAGTACGAGGGGAGGTAAGGAACATCCATCTAGCTCTGCACTAGATTCTCCTTCTGTTTTGAGTAAGCTTGCGACACCTAAACCTGCTACTGCTATGAATTCTGATATGTCGCATGTTATTGATGATGCCACTTCTGCTATGCATGATGAAACTACTTCTGTGTGTGATACTACTTTGCCATTAGGTGAATTTCTTGATGAACAACTTGCTAGAGTCAGGGGGAATGAAATTACTGAAGATCCTATTACTGATGATAGTGATGATGAAGGTTCTCCCAATGATTATGTATTACCTGTTGTTCCTAAGGGTTATGTTATGAATGAAGAAGCTGCTAGGGAAATCTTTGCTTGCAATGATAGATATGATCTTAAGAAATTATTAGCTAAATGGAAGCAGCAGTCTCTTAATGCTAGAATGAAACCTGACCCTGCTTTTGCTGCTTCACCTATCTGTGTTACTAATAAGGATTATGAATTCTCTGTTGATCCTGATATTATTACTTTAGTTGAATCTGATCCTTTTTATGGCCTTGAATCTGAAACTGTTGTGGCACATCTTACCAAGTTGAATGATATAGCTACCCTGTTTACTAATGATGAGAAGTCTCGCTATTTTTATATCCTTAAGATATTTCCATTCTCATTAAAGGGTGATGCTAAGACTTGGTATAATTCTCTTGCTCTTGGTTGTGTGCGTAGTCCCCAGGATATGATTTATTACTTCTCTGCTAAATATTTCCATGCTCATAAGAAACAAGCTGCCTTGCGGGAAATATACAATTTTGTGCAAATCAAAGAAGAGAGTCTCCCACAAGCTTGGGGGAGGCTTCTCTGGTTACTTAATGCTTTGCCTGATCATCCTCTTAAGAAATATGAAATACTTGATATCTTTTATAATGTACTAACCGATGCTTCCAAGGACTACTTGGATAGTTGTGCTGGTTGTGTTTTCAGGGAAAGAACAGTCGACGAAGCTGAAATATTATTGAATAATATGTTGACTAATGAAAATAATTGGACTTTTCCTGAGCCAATTCCTGAAGCAATTCCTGAACCAATTGAGCCAACTTCTGAGCCTATTCCTAAACCCACTCCGAAGAAGAGAGGTGTTTTATTTCTCAGTCCTGAAGATATGCAAGAGGCAAAGAAATCAATGAAAGAAAAAGGTATTAAAGCTGAAGATGTTAAGAATTTACCTCCTATTGAAGAAATACATGGTCTTAATATACCGCCTGAAGAACCACATTGTCTTGATAACCCGATACAGGTAGTAAAGATAAATTCTCTCTATAGATATGATAAAGTTGTAATCCCCTCTACTAAATTTCATAGCCCATGCTTACATGAATTTGATGACTTTATGGCTAGACAAGAAAGTTTAATGATTATGTTGGTAGAGAGTTAAAGAATAATGCTTTCGAGATAGGACGCATAGGTGATAATCTGGCTAGAGTTAAAGATGAACTTCACCGCGTTAGCAAATATGCTTCTATGGTTGCTACTCAAGCTGAGCAAGTACTTAAATCTCAAAATGATTTGCTTGAGGAATTAAATAATAAAAATGACTTTGCTGTTAGAGTGGTTACTAGAACTGGTAGAATGACTCATGAACCTTTGTATCCTGAAGGCCACCCTAAGAGAATCGAGCAAGATTCTCAGAGAAATAATCTAGAGGCACCTAGTTCTTCTAAAAAGAAGAAAAAGAAAGATGATGGGACTTTGCATTCTTCTAGTGAACCTACTGTAGACACACCTGAGAATCCCAATGATATTTCTATTTCTGATGTTGAAACTCAATCGGGTGATGAACATGATGTTGGGAAACGTAGTAATTTCAAAAATTTTCCTACGATCACGCAAGACCATGGTGATGGCATAGCAACGAGAGGGGAGAGTGTCCGTCCACGTACCCTCGTAGACCGAAAGCGGAAGCGTTATATTAACGCGGTTGATGTAGTCGTACGTCTTCACGATCCGACCGATCCAAGCACCGTTACTCCGGCACCTCCGAGTTCTTGGCACACGTTCAGCTCGATGGCGATCCCGAGCTCCGATCCAGCAAAGCGTCGGGAAGGAGTTCCGTCGACGACGGCGTGGTGGCGATCTTGATGTTCTACCGTCGCGAGGCTTCGCCTAAGCACCGCTACAATATGACCGAGGTGGAATATGGTGGAGGGGGCACCGCACACGGCTAAGGAACGATCCGTAGATCAACTTGTGTGTTCTAGGGTGCCCCCTGCCCCGTATATAAAGGAGCAAGGGGAGGGCGGCCAGCCCTTGGGGCGCACCAAGGGGGGAGTCCTCCTCCTAGTAGAGTAGGACTCCCTTTCCTAGTCCTACTAGGAAGAGGAAGGGGAAGAGAAGAGAGGAGAGGGAGAGGGAAGGGGGCTCGCCCCCCTCCTAGTCAGTCGGACTCCCCATGGAGGGGCGCACCACCTCCTGGTGCAGCCCTCTCTCTCCCTCTTGGCCCAATAAGGCCCATAACTTCCCGGGGTTCCGTAACCCCTCGGCACTCCGGTTTTCTCCGAAACTTCCGGAACCTTTCCGTGTCGAATATAACCATCCAATATATCAATCTTTATGTCTCGACCATTTGAGACTCCTCGTCATGTCCGTGATCACATCCGGGACTCGAACTCCTTCGGTACATCAAAATACATAAACTCATAATAACCGTCATTGAAACCTTAAGCGTGCGGACCCTACGGTTCGAGAACTATGTAGACATGACCTAGAACTATTCTCGGTCAATAACCAATAGCGGAACCTGGATGCTCATATTGGTTCCTACATATTCTCGAAGATCTTTATCGGTCAAACCGCATAACAACATCGTTGTTCCCTTTGTCATCGGTATGTTACTTTCCGAGATTCGATCGTCGGTATCCAATACCTAGTTTAATCTCGTTACGGAAAGTCTCTTTACTCGTTCCGTAATACATCATCTCACAACTAACTCTTTAGTTGCAATGCTTGCAAGGCTTTATGTGATGTGTATTACCGAGAAGGCCTAGAGATACCTCTCCGACAATCGGAGTGACAAAACCTAATCTCGAAATCGCCAACCCAACAAGTACCTTTGGAGACACCTGTAGTACTCCTTTATAATCACCCGATTCGTTGTGACGTTTGGTAGTACCAAAGTGTTCCTCCGTAAGCGGAGTTGCATAATCTCATAGTTACAGGAACATGTATGGGTCATGAAGAAAGCATTAACATACTAAGCGATCAAGTGTTAAGCTAACGGAATGGGTCATGTCAATCAGATCATTCAACTAATGATGTGACCTTGTTAATCAAACAACAACTCCTTGTTCATGGTTAGGAAACATAACCATCTTTGATTAACAAGCTAGTCAAGTAGAGGCATACTAGTGACATCTGTTTGTCTATATATTCACACATGTATTATGTTTCCGGTTAATACAATTCTAGCATGAATATTAAACATTTATCATGATATAAGGAAATATATAATAACTTTATTATTGCCTCTAGGGCATATTTCCTTCAGTCTCCCACTTGCACTAGAGTCAATAATCTAGATTACAAAGTAATGATCCTTACACCCATGGAGTCTTGGTGCTGATCATGTTTTGCTCGTGGAAGAGGCTTAGTCAGCGGGTCTGCAACATTCAGATCCGTATGTATTTTGCAAATCTCTATGTCTCCCACTTGGACTTGGTCCCGAATGGAATTGAAGCGTCTCTTGATGTGCTTGGTCCTCTTGTGAAATCTGGATTCCTTTGCCAAGGCAATTGCACCGATATTGTCACAGAAGATCTTCATCGGTCCCGATGCACTAGGTATGACACCTAGATCGGAAATGAACTCTTTCATCCAGACTCCTTCATTTGCTGCTTCGAAGCAGCTATGTACTCCGCTTCACATGTAGATCCCGCCACGGCGCTTTGTTTAGAACTGCACCAACCGACAGCTCCACCGTTTAATAAAACACGTATCCGGTTTGCGATTTAGAATCGTCCGGATCAGTGTCAAAACTTACATCGGCGTAACCATTTACGACTAGCTCTTTGTCACCTCCATATCGAGAAACATATCCTTAGTCCTTTTCGGTATTTCAGGATGTTCTTGACCGCTGTCCGATGATCCACTCTGGATTACTTTGGTACCTTCTGCCAAGCTTACAGCTAAGCATCGTCGGTCTGGTACACAGCATTGCATACATGATAGAGCCTATGGCTGAAGCATAGGAACATCTTTCATTTTCTCTCTATCTTCTGCTGTGGTCGGGCATTGAGTCTGACTCAATCTTACACCTTGTAACACAGGTAAAAAACCTTTCTTTGCCTGATCCATTTTGAACCTTTTCAAAACTTTATCAAGGTATGTGCTTTGTGAAAGTCCAATCAAGCGTCTTGATCTATCTCTATAGATCTTGATGCCTAATATGTAAGCAGCTTCACGAGGTCTTTCATTGAAAAACTTTTATTCAAGTATCCTTTTATGCTATCCAGAAATTCTATATCATTTCCAATCAATAATATGTCGTCCACATATAATATTAGAAATGCTCTGAGCTCCCACTCACTTTCTTGTAAATACAGGCTTCTCCAAAAGTCTGTATAAACCCATATGCTTTGATCACACTATCAAAGCGTTTATTCCAACTCCGAGAGGCTTGCACCAGACCATAAATTGATCGTTGGAGCTTGCACACTTTGTTAGCACCTTTTGGATCGACAAAACCTTCTGGTTGCATCATATACAACTCTTCTTCTAGAAATCCATTCAAGAATGCAGTTTTTACATCCATTTGCCAAATTTCATAATCATAAAATGCGGCAATTGCTAACATGATTCGGACGGACTTAAGCATCGCTACAGGTGAGAAAGTCTCATCGTAGTCAACCCCTTGAACTTGTCGAAAACCTTTTGCAACAAGTCGAGCTTTGTAGACAGTTACATTACCATCAGCGTCAGTCTTCTTCTTAAAAATCCATTTATTCTCAATAGCTTGCCGATCATCGGGCAAGTCTACCAAAGTCCATACTTTGTTCTCATACATGGATCCCATCTCAGATTTCATGGCTTCAAGCCATTTTGCGAATCTGGGCTCACCATCGCTTCTTCATAGTTCGTAGGTTCATCATGATCTAGTAGCATGACTTCGAACAGGATTACCGTACCACTCAGTGCGGATTTTGTTCTAGTTGATCTCTGAGTTCGGTGACAACTTGATCTGAAGTTTCATGATCTTTATCATCATCTTCCTCACTAACTGGTGTAGGTGTAACGAAACTGATTTACGTGACGAACTACTTTCAATAAGGGAGCTGGTACTATTACCTCATCAAGTTCCACTTTCCTCCCACTCACTTCTTTCGAGAGAAACTCCTTCTCTAGAAAGGATCCATTTTAACAACGAATGTTTTGCCTTGGATCTGTGATAGAAGGTGTACCCAATTGTCTCCTTTGGGTATCCTATGAAGACACATTTCTCGATTTGGGTTCAAGCTTATCAGGTTGAAGTTTCTTCACATAAGCATCGCAACCCCAAACTTTCGAAGCGACAACTTTGGTTTCTTGCTAAACCATAGTTCATAAGGCGTCGTCTCAGCGGATTTTGACGGTGTCCTATTTAACGTGAATGCGGCCGTCTCAAGAGCATAACCCCAAAATGATAGCGGTAAATCTGTAAGAGACATCATAGATCGCACCATATCCGATAAAGTGCGATTCTGACGTTCGGACACACCATTGCGCTGTGGTGTTCGGGTGGCGTGAGTTGCGAAACTATTCGCTTTGTTTCAAATGTAGACCAAACTCGTAACTCAAATATTCGCCTCCACGATCAGATCGTAGAAACTTTATTTTCTTATTACGATGATTTTCAACTTCACTCTGAAATTCTTTGAACTTTTCAAATGTTTCAGACTTATGTTTCATTAAGTAGATATACCCATATCTGCTCAAATCATCTGTGAAGGTGAGAAAATAACGATATCCGCCACGAGCTTCAACATTCATTGGACCACATACATCCGTATGTATGATTTCCAATAAATCTGTTGCTCTCTCCATAGTACCGAGAGCGGTGTTTTAGTCATCTTGCCCATGAGGCACGGTTCGCAAGTGCCAAGTGATTCATAATCAAGTGACTCCAAAAGTCCATCAGTATGGAGTTTCTTCATGCGTTTTACACCGATATGACCTAAACGGCAGTGCCACAAATAAGTTGCACTATCATTATCAACTCTGCATCTTTTGGTTTCAACATTATGAATATGTGTATCACTACTATCGAGATTCATTAAAAACAGACCACTCTTCAAGGGTGCATGACCATAAAAGATATTATTCATATAAATAGAACAACCATTATTCTCTGATTTAAATGAATAACCGTCTCGCATCAAACAAGATCCAGATATAATGTTCATGCTCAACGCGGCACCAAATAACAATTATTCAGGTCTAAAACTAATCCCGAAGGTAGATGTAGAGGTAGCGTGCCGACTGCGATCACATCGACTTTGGAACCGTTCCCAGCGCATCGTCACCTCGTCCTTTGCCGGTGTTAAGCAATCCGTAGTTCTGTTTGAGTTGCAAATATTAGCAACAGAACCAGTATCAAATACCAGGTACTCTGCGAGCTCTAGTAAGGTACACATCAATAACAAGTATATCACATATACCTTTGTTCACTTTGCCATCCTTCTTATCCGCCAAATACTTGGGGCAGTTCCGCTTCGGTGACCGATCGCTTGCGGTAGAAGCACTCGATTTCAGGCTTAGGTCCAGACTTGGGTTTCTTCTCTGATCAGCAACTTGTTTGCTGTTCTTCTTGAAGTTCCTTCTTCTTCCCTTTGCCTTTCTTCTTGAAACTAGTGGTCTTATTGACCATCAACACTTGATGCTCCTTTTGATTTCTACCTCCGCAGCTTTTAGCATTGCGAAGAGCTCGAGCATAGTCTTTACTAACCCTTGCATATTATAGTTCATCACGAAGCCTTTGTAGCTTGGTGGCGGTGATTGAAGAATTACATCAATGACACAATCATCCGGAAGATTAACTCCCAGTTGATTCAAGTGATTGTAATACCCAGACATTTTGAGTATGTGCTCCTTGACGAACTATTCTCCTCCATCTTGCAGCTATAGAACTTATTGGAGACTTCATATCTCTCAATCCGGGCATTCTGTTGAAATATCAACTTCAACTCTGGAACATCTCATATGCTCCATGACGTTCAAAACGTCGTTGAAGACCAGTTCTAAGCCGTAAAGCATGGCACACTGAACTATAGAGTAGTCATCAGCTCTGCTTTGCGACGTTCACAACTTCGCTCAAGCATCTGCAGCAGCACGTCACCCAGCGGTGCTTCGGGGCGTAACTTTTACGTGCAGCAATGAGGATTATCCTCAGGTTACGGACCCAGTCCGTGTAATTGCTACCATCATCTTTCAACTTTGCTTTCTCAAGGAACGCATTAAAATTCAACGGAACAACAGACGAGCCATCTATCTACAGTAAACATAGACAAGCAAAATACTATCGGTACTAAGTTCATGATAAATTTAAGTTCAATTAATCATATTATTAAAGAACTCCCACTTAGACAGACATCTCTCTAGTTATCTAAGTGATCACGTGATCCAAATCAACTAAACCATAACCGATCATCACGTGAGATGGAGTAGTTTTCAATGGTGAACATCTTATGTTGATCATATCTGCTATATGATTCACGTTCGACCTTTCGGTCTCCGTGTTCGAGGCCATATCTGTATATGCTAGGCTCGTCAAGTATAACTGAGTATTCTGCGTGTGCAAAAACTGGCTTGCACCCGTTGTAGATGGACGTAGAGCTTATCACACCCGATCATCACGTGGTGTCTCGCACGACGAACTTTGGCAGCGGTGCATACTCAGGAGAACACTACTTGATAATTTTAGTGAGAGATCATCTTATAATGCTACCGTCAATCAAAGCAAGATAAGATGCATAAAGGATAAACATCACATGCAATCAATATAAGTGATATGATATGGCCATCATCATCTTGTGCTTGTGATCTCCATCTCCGAAGCACCGTCATGATCACCATCGTCACCGGCGCGACACCTTGATCTCCATCGTAGCATCGTTGTCGTCTCGCCAACTATTGCTTCTCGACTATCGCTACCGCTTAGTGATAAAGTAAAGCAATTACATGGCGTTGCATTTCATACAATAAGCGACAACCATATGGCTCCTGCCGATTGCCGATAACTTCGGTTACAAAACATGATCATCTCATACAATAAAATATAGCATCACGTCTTGACCATATCACATCACAACATGCCTGCAAAAACAAGTTAGGCGTCTTCTACTTTGTTGTTGCAAGTTTTACGTGGCTGCTACGGGCTGAGCAAGAACCGTTCTTACCTCGCATCAAAACCACAGCGATACTTCGTCAAATAGACTCCGTTTAACCTTCTCAAGGACCGGGCGTAGCCACACTCGGTTCAACTAAAGTGAGAGAGACAGACACCCGCCGGTCACCTTTAAGCAGCGAGTGCTCACAGCGGTGAAACCAGTCTCGCGTAAGCGTCTGGCGTAATGTCGGTCCGGGCCGCTTCATCTCACAATACCGCTGAACCAAAGTATGACATGCTGGTAGGTAGTATGACTTGTATCGCCCACAACTCACTTGTGTTCTACTCGTGCATATGACATCAACGCATAAAACCAGGCTCGGATGCCCTGTTGGGAAGCGTAGTAATTTCAAAAATTTTCCTACGATCACGCAAGACCATGGTGATGGCATAGCAACGAGAGGGAGAGTGTCCGTCCACGTACCCTCGTGAGACCGAAAGCGAAGCGTTATATTAACGCGGTTGATGTAGTCGACGTCTTCACGATCCGACCGATCCAAGCACCGTTACTCGGCACCTCCGAGTTCTTGGCACACGTTCAGCTCGATGGCGATCCCGAGCTCCGATCCAGCAAAGCGTCGGGGAAGGAGTTCCGTCAAGACGACGGCGTGGTGGCGATCTTGATGTTCTACCGTCGCGGGGCTTCGCCTAAGCACCGCTACAATATGACCGAGGTGGAATATGGTGGAGGGGGCACCGCACACGGCTAAGGAACGATCCGTAGATCAACTTGTGTGTTCTAGGGTGCCCCCTGCCCCGTATATAAAGGAGCAAGGGAGGGCGGCCAGCCCTTGGGGCGCACCAAGGGAGGAGTCCTCCTCCTAGTAGGAGTAGGACTCCCTTTCCTAGTCCTACTAGGAAGAGGAAGGGAAGGAAAGAGAGAGAGGGAGAGGGAAGGGGGCTCGCCCCCTCCTAGTCCAGTCGGACTCCCCATGGAGGCGCACCACCTCCTGGTGCAGCCCTCTCTCTCCCTCTTGGCCCAATAAGGCCCATAACTTCCCGGGGTTCGGTAACCCCTCCGGCACTCCGGTTTTCTCCGAAACTTCCGGAACCTTTCCGGTGTCGAATATAACCATCCAATATATCAATCTTTATGTCTCGACCATTTGAGACTCCTCGTCATGTCCGTGATCACATCCGGGACTCGAACTCCTTGGTACATCAAAATACATAAACTCATAATAACCGTCATTGAAACCTTAAGCGTGCGGACCCTACGGTTCGAGAACTATGTAGACATGACCTAGAACTATTCTCGGTCAATAACCAATAGCGGAACCTGGATGCTCATATTGGTTCCTACATATTCTCGAAGATCTTTATCGGTCAAACCGCATAACAACATACGTTGTTCCCTTTGTCATCGGTATGTTACTTTCCGAGATTCGATCGTCGGTATCCAATACCTAGTTTAATCTCGTTACGGAAAGTCTCTTTACTCGTTCCGTAATACATCATCTCACAACTAACTCTTTAGTTGCAATGCTTGCAAGGCTTTATGTGATGTGTATTACCGAGAAGGCCTAGAGATACCTCTCCGACAATCGGAGTGACAAAACCTAATCTCGAAATCGCCAACCCAACAAGTACCTTTGGAGACACCTATAGTACTCCTTTATAATCACCCGATTACGTTGTGACGTTTGGTAGTACCAAAGTGTTCCTCCGTAAGCAGGAGTTGCATAATCTCATAGTTACAGGAACATGTATGGGTCATGAAGAAAGCATTAACATACTAAGCGATCAAGTGTTAAGCTAACGGAATGGGTCATGTCAATCAGATCATTCAACTAATGATGTGACCTTGTTAATCAAACAACAACTCCTTGTTCATGGTTAGGAAACATAACCATCTTTGATTAACAAGCTAGTCAAGTAGAGGCATACTAGTGACATCTGTTTGTCTATATATTCACACATGTATTATGTTTCCGGTTAATACAATTCTAGCATGAATAATAAACATTTATCATGATATAAGGAAATAAATAATAACTTTATTATTGCCTCTAGGGCATATTTCCTTCACATGAACCTAGTGATAATGTTAATGATAATGTTCATGTTGATACTCAAGCTAGCAAAGACAATGATGTAGAGATTGAACCTGCTATTGATCTTGATAACCCACAATCAAAGAATCAACGATATGATAAGAGAGAGTTTGTTGCTAGAAAGCACGATAAAGAAAGAGAACCATGGGTTCAGAAACCCATGCCCTTTCCTCCTAAACCATCCAAGTCAAAGGATGATGAGGATTTTGAGCGCTTTGCTGAAATGATTAGACCTATTTTCTTACGTATGCGCTTAACTGATATGCTGAAAGTAAATCCTTATGCTAAGTATATGAAGGATATCATCACAAATAAAAGGAAGATACCGGAAGCTGAAATTTTCACCATGCTTGCTAATTACACTTTTAAGGGTGGAATACCAAAGAAACTTGGAGATCCGGGTGTACCAACTATCCATGTTCCATTAAAAGAAATTATGTTAGAACTACTTTATGTGATCTTGGAGCCGGTGTTAGTGTTATGCCTCTCTCTTTATATCGTAGACTTGAATTGAATAAGTTGACACCTACTGAAATATCTTTGCAAATGGCTAATAAATCAATTGCTATACCTGTCGGTATTTGTGAGGATGTGCCTGTTGTGGTTGCAAATGTCACTATCTTAACGGACTTTGTTATTCTTGATATTCCCGAGGACGATAGTATGTCTATTATCCTTGGTAGACCTTTTCTTAATACTGCAGGGGCTGTTATTGATTGCAACAAAGGCAATGTCACTTTTCATGTTAATGGTAATGAGCATACGGTACACTTTCCGAGGAAACAACCTCAAGTTCATAGTATCAACTCTATTGGAAAAATTCCATCGATTATATTTGGAGGTTTTGAATTTCCTCTCCCTACTGTCAAGAAGAAATATGATATACTTATTGTTGGGGATGTCCATATCCCCGTTGAGGTAACTTAGTGTTATTCGAAATTTCTCTGGTTCCGTGTTATTCGGAATGAGTTTGTTAACAAAACTTGATCAACCTTGTTAGTGGATTCATTTTGATGATCACGAGATGGATGAAACTAGAAGGCACAACCTTCTGTACCCTCTTTTTACTTTCTGTTATTTAGAATAAATAAAGAAAAAATAGTATTATCCGTCTGTTTTCTGAATTATTCGTGCATTAAAAAATAGTCCAAAAATAAGAGTGCTCCAAATGCCCTGCAAATTTAGTATGATTTTTTCGTGAATATTTGAGGATTTTAGGCACTGAAATCACTGCAGGAGGGGCAAGCACCAGGCCACGAGAGTGGAGGGCGCCCCCCCTATAGGGTGCGCCCCCTGTCTCGTGGGCCCTTGGTGGCCCCCCTCCACTTATGCCAGCACCCACACACTTCATCTTCTACCCAAAAAAATCCCCATCCAGCTCAAGCACGAGTTCTAGCTCGTTTTGCTGCGATTTTCGATCTCTTAGCTCAAAGCTCCATTCACAAAACTGCTTTGGGAGATTGTTGCTTGGTATGTGACTCCTCCATTGGTCCAATTAGTTTTTGTTCTAGTGCTTTATTCATTGCAATTTTTTGCTGCATAGGTGACCATGTTCTTGAGCTTGCATGTTAAATTTTTGAGGCTCCAAGCAATTCCAATGCATGATATAGGCTCTAGGCACTTGTAGGAGTAGTTGCTACCAATCTTGCTTAGTTTTATTCACTTTTATTTTGAAGTTACTAAAATTTTAGAATTTTTCAGAGAAAGAAATATGATTAGAAGAATGTACCAAGGTGGTTCCTCGGCAAAGAAAGGGCCAAGGATTGCTATACGCGAGAAAGATATTGAATTGCCAAGGGACGCAAATGTACGGGCTTGTGAGTGGCCATCTGATGATTTTATGGTCGAAGCAGGCTTCAAGGAGGAATTTGACGCGTATGTGCGTAATGCCGAGCTGGAGGACTTCTTACAAGATAAGTGTCCTCAATACTATCAATTGACTGATTCCTTTGTGCGGAGGTTCCAATATATTTGTGTGCGTAATTCTCCTAGTGTCATGTTTGATATTTATGATACATCTTATATCATGGATTTAGAGGATTTCACAATTGCTTGCAAACTCCCGCAGTGGGGTAATATTAATGATCCTCGCAAATATGAATTTAGAGATTTTCTTGCTAGTATTACTGTGGGAGAATCTAGGGACATAGCACAATCTACCATAGGGAGCATTCATTTTCCTGCTATACACTATTTTGCTCTCTTTATTGGTAGATGCATTAACGGTAAGGATGAAGCATGTCATATGTGTGTCCCTGATCTTTGTGTCCTCAAGAGTGTTGTGTCAGGTTATAAAGGTTATAACTTGGGGACAATAGTTGCACGTAGGTTGCAGAATAATAGTAGAAGGGGGGGGGGGATTTATTTGGAGGAATTTATGCAACCCGTGTGGCTAATTTTCTTAATATAGCCCCACGAGAGGGGGATATGATTATACCACCTGTTTATTTGGATAAAGAAGCTATGTTCGATCATCATTTTCTTGAGAGGAATGAACAATTTCTCCAATATCGACTAATCTATGACAGACGCAACGTCGTCCCTGTTACTCTTCCTGCTCCCTACCTTTTTGATTATCAGGCAAAAGGAAGATATGTTGTCACCAGGGAAGAAGCAACTGAATATGAGAGGGGAATGGAGGCAGCTCGCCAACACGCCGCTGCTCAGGAGGCGGTTGCCTCTGCATCTCAGTATAACCCCAGTTTCACTTATGAATATCAGCCAGGCGGTCATTGGTACTAAACCAACTTAGGCCAAAAGCCTAAGCTTGGGGGAGTACGTATTTCTCACCGACTTTACATTCATGTTCACACACTAGTCGTCGGTGCTCATACTCTTTCATTGTATTATCCATGCTAGTTTAAATTTCTTTTTCTAGTTTTCTTCTTGTGTGTTTGATAAACCTTAAGAAAAACCAAAAAAATAGTTAGTTTAATTTCAATGCTTGTAGTAGAAATTAAAATGAAAAACCAAAAAGATATCTTGTTCTTCTTCTCACTTGTTGGGAGCTTTCTAGTGTAAATAGTTTTATTTTATTTTCTTTCCTTTGGGGGTCGAGAAGACTATATTGAAAATGCTTAGTGGCTCTTATATGCATGATTGTTTATTTAACTTAGAGCCCATATTACCCTGTCTTCTCTCTTGAGTTGAATGCTTGCAGATTCCAGCTTAGTCCAATGCACGTGCACTCTTATTATTATACATATTGTTCGGTTGTGCAAGTGAAAGGCAATAATGACGATATACGATGGACCTATTGGGATGAGAAAAGCTGGTTTGAACTCGACCTCTCTTGCTTTTGTAAATATGATGAATTCATCGTTCCTGAGTCAGCTATTATGAAGTAAACATATTTGCAATGACATTTGGAGATTATAGTTGCTTGTGCCATGCTTGATTAGCTATGAGTTATAATGGTTTACCTTGTGTGCCAACATGCTATTAGAATGATTATGATGTGGTATAGTGGGATGGTATCCTCCTTTGAATAAATTGAGTGACTCGACTTGGCACATGTTCACGCATGTAGTTGAATCAAATCAACATAGCCTTCACGATATTTATGTTCGTGGTGGATTATATCCTACTCATGCTTGTATTCAGTGTAAATTAATTTTAGTGCATGTTTACGACTGTTGTCGCTCTCTCAGTTGGTCGCTTCCCAGTCTTTTGCTAGCCTTCACCTGTACTAAGCGGGAATACTGCTTGTGCATCCAAACTCCTTAAACCCCAAAGTTGTTCTATATGAGTCCACTATACCTTCCTATATGCGGTATTTACCTGCCGTTCTAAGTAAATTTGTATGTGCCAAACTCCAAACCTTCAAATGAATTTCTGTTTTGTATGCTCGAGCAGCTCATGTTGCAACTAGGGTTGCCTATATCTTCCATGCTAGGTGGGTTATTCTCACGAGGAGTGGACTCCGCTCCTCATTCACGAACAAGGGCAGGTAACCGGGATGCCCAGTCCCATGATCCTAAAAGATCAAAGCAAATCAAAATAATTAAATCAAATTCCCCCAGGGCTGTTGTTAGTTGGAGGCACTCGTTGTTTCGAGCAAGCCATGGATTGATGCTTTTTGGTGGTTGGGGGAGTATAAACCTTTACTATTCTGTTTGGGAACTGCCTATGATGCATGTAGTATGGAAGATACATCCATCTCATAGTTGTTGTGTTGACAGTGAAAGTATGCCGCTCAAAATGTTATTCAATCTCTATTTTAAAATCGAGTCTGGCACCTCTACAAATCCCTGCTTCCCTCTGCGAAGGGCCTATCTATTTACTTTTATGTTGAGTCATCACCCTTCTTATTAAAAGCACCCGCTGGAGAGCACACTGTCATTTGCATTCATTACTATTGGTTTATATTGGGTATGACTTGACTGGATCTCTTTTACCATGAATTACAATGTTTAGTCAGTCCTTGATTTTTAAAGGTGCTCTGCATTTATGTTTTGCGGTCTCAGAAAGGGCTAGCGAGATACCATTTTGTTATATCATGTTATGATTATTTTGAGGAAGTGTTGTCATCCGAGTTTTATTATTATGGCTCGCTAGCTGATTATGTTATTGATATGAGTAATTGTGAGACCTAGGTGTTATTGTTAGTATGGTTAGTTCATAATATTTGCTGAAACTTGAATGTTGGCTTTTCATGTTTACAACAACAAGAGCAAACAGAGTTTGTAAAAGTTTTTCTTTATCACTTTCAGTTTATCAACTGAATTGCTTGAGGACAGGCAAAGGTTTAAGCTTGGGGGAGTTGATACGTCTCCAACGTATATACTTTTCCAAACACTTTTGCCCTTGTTTTGGACTCTAATTTGCATGATTTGAATCAAACTAACCCGGACTGACGCTGTTTTCAGCAGAACTGCCATGATGTTGTTTTATGTGTAGAAAAGAAAAGTTCTCGGAATGTCCTGAAAATCCACGGAGGCAATTTTTGGAATTAATAAGAATTTCTGGGCGAAAGAAATACACCAGGGGGCCCAGGGCCTGCCCACGAGACAGGGGGGCGCCCCCCTGTAGGGCGCGCCCCCCTATCTCATGGGCCCCCTGGACCTCCACCGACCTCAACTCCAACTCCATATATTCACGTTCGGGGAGAAAACAAATCACAGAGAAAGTTTCATCGCGTTTTACGACACGGAGCCGCCGCCAAGCCCTAATCTCTCTCGGGAGGGCTGATCTGGAGTCCGTCCGGGGCTCCGGAGAGGGGGATTCGTCGCCGTCGTCATCATCAACCATCCTCCATCACCAATTTCATGATGCTCACCGCCGTGCATGAGTAATTCAATTGTAGGCTTGCTGGACGGTGATGGGTTGGATGAGATTTACCATGTAATCAAGTTAGTTTTGTTAGGGTTTGATCCCTAGTATCCATTATGTTCTGAGATTGATGTTGCTATGACTTTGCTATGCTTAATGCTTGTCACTAGGGCCCGAGTGCCATGATTTCAGATATGAACCTATTATGTTTTCATGAATATATGTGTGTTCTTGATCCTATCTTGCAAATCTATAGTCACCTATTATGTGTTATGATCCGACAACCCCGAAGTGACAATAATCGGGATACTTCTCGGTGATGACCGTAGTTTGAGGAGTTCATGTATTCACTATGTGCTAATGCTTTATTCCGGTTCTCTATTAAAAGGAGGCCTTAATATCCCTTAGTTTCTGCTAGGACCCCGCTTCCACGGGAGGGTAGGACAAAAGATGCCATGCAAGTTCTTTTCCATAAGCACGTATGACTATTTACGGAATACATGCCTACATTACATTGATGAATTGGAGCTAGTTCTGTGTCACCCTATGTTATAACTATTACATGAGGAATCGCATCCGGCATAATTATCCATCACTGATCCATTGCCTACGAGCTTTTCACATATTGTTCTTCGCTTATTTACTTTTCCGTTGCTACTGTTACAACTACTACAAAAACCCAAAAACATTTATCTTTACTTTTGCTACTGTTACCTTTATTATCATACTACTTTGCTACTAAATACTTTGCTGCAGACACTAAGTTATCCAGGTCTGGTTGAATTGACAACTCAATTGCTAATACTCAAAAATATTCTTTGGCTCCCCTTGTGTCGAATCAATAAATTTGGGTTGAATACTCTACCCTCGAAAGCTGTTGCGATCCCCTATACTTGTGGGTTATCAAGGGCGAGCTGCTCCTCTGTGAGGGAGGCTCGCACGCGGTCGATCTCGGCGGCGAAGAAGGCACGTCGGGATGTTCGCCTCGAACAGGAGCCACGCCTCCCACTCGTGAAGCGAGCGGCGGCTGAAGCCGTTGGTTGCCGCCGCGTCGCTGGGGAAACGCGCGGCCATCGGGCTTGGGAGTGAGGGAGAGGGAGGGAAGAAGCGTCGCGGCTGCGCACGGGAGAGGGAGAGCTCGGCGGCGGTCGATGGGCGGCTAGGGCTGGTGTGGCCAGAGGCGAGGGAGGCCACCGGATTATATAGCCGCGCCCGTGTGTACGCATGGCGGGAGGAGAGGCGTCGCCACGCCGCCCGCGCCCGTGATGAGGAATCAATGGCAAGGCTGACCGGCGCGGCAGCACGACAGCCTTGGCATTGATTCCTGCGGGAACCGAGGCGATGAGGGCGAGGAAGCGGCCGTTTCGCTGACTCGGCGGGCCCGCGGCTCTTTCGCGCCAAAAACGCTTGTCGCGGCGCCCCCCAGCACGCCGCGTTTGGCCTGGGTCCGCCGGCGCTGTTTTCGGCCCAAGCCGGCGGAAAACGGGCTCCTGAGGGCGTGACTAGGCTGTTTTTTCGGTGTCGGCGCGAAAAAATCGCCTGGGGGGCCGTGTTGGGGGCGCGGCTGGAGATGCTCTAAGTACCTTGGAGCAAGCCATTGTCGGGGATACCAATCCATTCATTGTTGAAGCACTTTCACTTCGGGAGGGAGTAATCTTTGCCCAGCTTCGGAGATTTTCTCTTGTGATCACGAAGGTTGATTGTTTAGAGGTTGTTAACCTCTGGTGCTCGCACTATAATTTTCGCTCGATTGTCGTGCCTATGTTAGATAAAATCGGGGATAGACCTTCTAGTTTTTCATCTTTTTCGATCCGTCATGTAAGCAAGGACAACAATAGAGTTGCTGATCAATGTGCCTTAAGCTTACACAATGGCAACAAGACAAAATAATTATGCATTAAGATATACTCCATATTCAGAGTGTATTTTATTATTTTGAGAAGGGATTCAGAGTATATTTTAGTTTTTTTTTCCAAGGGAAGAGTGTATTTTAGTTTGAACCAACATGCATAGTATATATGGAAGTTACTCTTTTGGAATGACTAAAACAGATCCATCTTGTACTTACAAATTTTTGGTGGCCAAATTTGCCCTTAGGCAGTCAACGGTTAGGATTAAATTACCCTCTGATACCTCCTCTGAGCTATAGAAGCGCTTTAAATTGTTCTTGAATTCCCCCGTAAAAAAATTGTTCTCAAATTATTTGTGTTTAAGGCATAGGAATTGGAAGCTTTTCTCTTGCCGCATCGCCGCATGGACCGGTTAATTAGTGCCCAGCCACACCCTGCAAATGTTCCATTGTTCCACGCATGTGGAACGGTTAATCAGTGACACGTTTTGTCGGAAGAATCGTGTTTAGGCCTGTCGACAATTATCCTATCCCCACCG
Organism: Aegilops longissima; assembly: GCA_021605205.1. Lineage (NCBI taxonomy): Eukaryota > Viridiplantae > Streptophyta > Magnoliopsida > Poales > Poaceae > Aegilops > Aegilops longissima. Next base: position 39,391,839 of record CM038682.1, on the reverse strand, counting down.
TGCGTCGTCGTCAATCGTCATAATCGTTTCGCCGAATTTCTCAAAGTGGGCAGGATATATATATCGTCGTGTCTGTGTGAGCGCTTTCGGTCGTGGAAACGTTAGGCGACGAGCAATGAATAACACTTAACACTTTCTCACAAGCCTGTCGAGTTTGTTCTTTCACCAATGGCTATGATGATATATGCAGGAAATCAGGAGTATCCAATTTCCCAAAGGTCACAAATTTGGCAGAGAGCAGAGCATAACCTCCCATTTTTAGCTTGGGCCTGCCTTTATTTTCAGCTAGTTGAGACAAAGAATCTGTTCCACACAAAACAGAAAAATTCAGCCAAGTGTGTGTGAAAGCAGCTGATGCGGTGAACCGGGTGTTTTTTCCACTTGTGTTGCCGTGGGTCGATCTCGTCATATCATCTCCGTTGTGTTGTGCCAATATTGGCCGGACATGTTCGCATGAGCCGCATCATCCGGTGCACGCACGCACGCAAGTGGCATTCTGTTACTAATGCTTTCTTTGTCGGAGATAATCAGATAAGCATATGTTCCAACAGATGAAATGAACAGCAACACAACTGAATCGATGCGATATATTTACAAAGCAGAGAGCCGGGAAAGGGAGGCAAAACAGTTTCAACAGTTTTCTGCACAGCCGCTCAACCGCGGAGTAATCATGCACCACAGACACAGTGGTTCATTAACAACAGGTTAACTGTTTTTTAATCGTGCATAGTATGTGCATGTCAGTCCCTCTAATCCAAATTAATCATTGCAGCATTAGTTGTACTAACTTTACATCAAAACTGCGACAATTAATATGGATCAGAGAGAATAGCATATTCTTCAGAGTGGCCGGCCGGCACTCTGACTGACTATGCACACTCCGCCTTGACGCGAAAATTAGAGATCGAGATTGATGCCTCCAATAGCTCGACCAGGTCAGATCTAAATGGCCTAACCTTATCCGGTTGTTGAAAAATTCAGAGAAAATGCACCGATCATCCGGTCGAATTTGAACGCACTGTGCAACGTTTGAATTGAACTTGGAAAAACAGGACGCACGAACGCACGAATGTTTTGATTTCGTTCGTGCGTCCTGATTTCGGCCACAGGTCAGATCTAAAAGGACGCACGAACTTGGAAAAACATGTCTGCAGCTGCCCTGAGTGCTACTACCTTTAATTAAGATTTTCTTAACAAGTTGATTGATGCTTTCTTGGAAAGTGCATGGACAGAAACATGGTGATGCTTTCTTGGAACTAGGATACAAGTTGTGGGTCATTCCAACATAGTAGTACAAGTGGTACTAGAACTGCAACTTTTGGTGGATCACAACCAACTAGGTTCTATACATTTACACTCTGGAATTGAAACTGCATTTCTTTTTTGCCGACGCTGCGATTTCAGGGCGACATGATATTGGTAAGTTTTTGGAGTTGGTATTTGTCACTGTGTCTGGTAAGTCACGCTGCAGGTGGGACTGTAGGTGGGCATCCCATCTACAATCCACCTGGTCCCACTATGGTCTGGAGTTAAAAAAAGTGGGCATCCCACAAATTCTAGCATAAATAGGTGGGAACAAGTGGGATCCCCACCTAACAAATACATTTGCAATTCAAACATCACACTTCATAGCCATATACGTAACTGAGCAACTGAGCAAACCTGGTATGTATAACTGAGTAGCAGCATGGTATGAAAGCATGGATTCGGTTACATAGATATATGAATCGATCAGATCCTACTAAACCTTCAGTTACAGATACGGATGAATTGATCGAATGCACTAAACCTACAGTTACATATACGGATGAATCCATTAAACCTTCAGTTACTACTGAAGACATGCGACGAGGATACATTGGCCGCCAAGTCAGGCTTCATAGAACAAAATTCCAGCCCGCAATACTGCAACACTGAACTTTGTAGCTTCATAGAACATGTCCTTGGACAACTTTTTCTTCTTTTGCCATGAGTGCATGAAGGTGACAACTTTCTTCTTCTCCTGAAGAAACAAAGAATGCTTATTAGTAATTACTTGCACATATGAGACAATTGCAAGCTGAGATCTTTATTTAAATAGAAGATACATAATATATTTGATTATAGTATGAATGTGCTTACAACTCTCCATTGCTATCACTAAACAGGTCTGGGCATCAAAGAGAGTATTTGATTCTAGCATCGCTAGAATTATATCATATAGCTCACTGTGTACTTGTTCCTTCACCAAAAATAAATTTTTAAAAAGTGTGCCTGTTCGTCGGTATCAAAACCACCGCTTCTTTTATGTCTCCAGCTTGCAAAAGGCCATCGACAATGCACCACCAAATGCACAATAATTTGTTCCTTCACCGAAATAAACATTTTTTAAATGGGCAGTACTTGTTCGTGCTACAAGTTGAAACCACCACCTCCTTGCATGCATTCCTCCAGCTTGCAATTAGTTGTGACCCCATAAACAATGCGCCACTAAATGCAATGATATAAATTTCATAATCAATAATGTATGAACAATATGACTTGGCCTAGAACAAGAACAAGCGCGCCCTGCTGTCAGGTCAAACGCGAAGCTGACAGTCACCCAGTTAGATGTGGTGAATGTTGAATAATTAGGCATTTTCCCGTTTAGTTTAATCCAGAAATATAATGGATAAAACCAAAATAGCAATATATTGATGAAACTAGAAACTAGCAACAATTCGTTGAGACTAGTAATGCAATCAAAATCATAAGCAAAATGCATCATATCCATGTCAATTGCTATTAGCAATAAACCAAATGCTAGCCCTAACAGTGAGGATAAGATGGCATACGGCGCAGTAGCAGAAGGTGCAGATGTCGATCGTCGGTCATTGAAGAGGTCGTTGGCGTCGGGGAAGAAGTAAATCGTTGGGGAACTGCGTCGTCGATGATGTAAATGTTCGCAGCCACGATGAATAAGACTCCAGCAGTCGCGTAAGGACGCTCCCTAAAAACCTGATCGCCCCTCTCCCGTACCGGATCACAAGAGGCGGGGTTTCGGAGGCCTGCTGTCTCACTTCCCGATGCACGCCAGGAAGAGAGATGGGAAAGAGATAGGCGGCTCAATGCTTTGGAATGAGACGAAAGGTTGTTGTGCCTCTTTGGAACAACAGAGGAGCGGCCTCTTATATACGTGAGAAGAGTTGAAACTGGGCCTTCATTAGTAGAAGAGAAACCGGTGCAATAAACACCATTAAACAGACGCACTAAAAACCATTAAGGAGAGAAGAAACGAGCGCACTAAAACTCACACGAAGTGTTCGGTTTCTTCTCCCATTTATGCGTCAATTGTTTCAACTTTCTTCTCGCGTGATAAAGCAGCGCATACACGTGGCATTGGTCAATTTTCCACACAACCTTGTCATGCATGGATGGGCCACATGAGCCTCTGGGATTTACTTTGAATTATTGACAGAAAATATGAATTATTGACAGAAAATATGAATTATTGTATGGGTTATGCCCAATAATTCCAACAATCCCCCACCAGATCTCACTTCAGCTATGATCCTGTGAGGGTTCCTTCTCTTTGGGTGTCCACCGCCCGCGACGCAGGAACCGCGAGTGTCCTAGATTCTTACGTAGTATTCGATCTTTAATTAGCTAGCCGTGATGTACTATTCAATATTATATATTATTCGAGGCGATGTATTGAGATTATATCTATTATTCTGGACGAAGTATTGAGATTATATCTATTATTGAGGCGATGTAATTTGAATACTAAATTGTTTTATATTTCTTTTGAATTAGTTAAATAAAAGCTATGGCGAGACAATACCCGAGAGAGAGGAGAACAGACCATGTTCGATATGATCTGTGGGCAGATGATAATCAGAATGAAGAAGATTATGGCGGCTCGAATTTCTAAACAACACGGAGAGGGTGATATGATATTTGATCGCGACGACCGAATTGATGAAGTCATGAACTACGATTATGGCGATGACGAAGAACATGTTGATCCTGAAACAACAAAGACCGGCGAGGTATATATATTTATATAAGCAGGTATCTGGTGATCATCACATGTTTTAAATGACTTGAAGATATATTAACGAATCGATCTTTGTTCTTTCAGCCATCCGGATCGAGCAAATCTTGAGCAAAAGGACGAAGCGAGGCCGAACAAAAGTTGAAGGAGGCGTAAAGTACAATATCGAGGCGGTCGGACCTAATGGCGAACCATTAGCGCCTAAGAAGATTGCGGACAAGTTCATTCGTCAATGCGGAGTTCTTGTGAAGGACCAATTCGATCTCCCTTCAAGAATGGAAGAGCCAGCAAAGACAAAGGACAAAAAGGCAAAGAGGGCGCTGCTCCACGTCCGGATGTTACTTTTGTCGACAAGAATCAAAAAGATCTGCTTTGGGATACTCTCATGGAACATTTCACCCTACGAGATCATTTCACGAAGCAGATGTGCAGAAAGTCAAGGGCGCTGCTCTTAGGAAGATGGCGGTTGCATTCAAGAACCACAAGAATCGTGAATGGGACAAATCGTCAAGGAGGAAGGAAGACTCGGATTCGAGGGAACACTAGAGAACCAACGTGCTCATTGGGGCGATTTCGTGAAATTCAAGGATTCGGAATTAGCTAAGGCAGTCGAGAATAAACAAGAAGAATGCCGAAAAAGGATAAGTTCCATAAGCTGGGGCAGGTGACTATGCGGTGGCAATGCCTAAGTGGGATAAGTCGAGAAAGAGATGGAGGATGCAGGTGCCACTCCGGTTACTAAGAGCTGGCCCCCAGTCGGGACTTGGTTCTATGCGCATGGGGGAGTTGGACCGAAGAGGCAATGTTTCGACGAGGGCAAGTCTGAAGGGAGCGACGATGCGATACTTGTTGCAATAGAAGAGGTCTTCCAGCCCAACAGAGAGAACAGCGAGCTTCGCGTGCCTGGGAAATCCTGAACACCGGGAAGAACACGAGGCAAAGGCGCTATTCCGTGGTATGAGGGTTTTGGTGGAACACCGACTACAGAACCGTGCGAGAAAGAAGATTGCGGAGGAGAAGAAGAGGAAGATGGAGGAGGAGCAGAGGAAGCGGGACTATGAGCGCCTTCAAGGCCTAGAAGCAAGTCAAGCGGAATTGGTAGTCAAATTCCAGCGGCAGCAGGAGCAGATCGACTCACTTACCCAGCAAAGGGGTCTCGGCAGCTGCAGCAGCTAGCGAATGATCCAGCGTTGGATAGCACCGCCCCATCCATGCCGAGAAGCAGCGTGGGTTCCGCCCGGACGGCGCAATGCTGGGTAGATACCCGTGGATGACATCACGGAGAACACTAGCTGCGAGCTACGTCAAAATGAAGAACATATCCATGAAGGTGGCGGACGGCGTTGCTTTTCTAGTTACCCCAAAGCAACCTACCATTGCATCCCGATTCGAGAGGGCTATGCTCGTGTCATGGTTGGCGAGGTGGTGCAGCCATATTGGGCTAGAGCTTGACATTCACAGCAGGTGAGGACGGCGCTTTCTGGAGCGCCAACCATCGTATCATCCTATGGAAAAAGATTGCATCATCTTTGAAGGCCACCGACACCGCGTCATCCGACTCCTCGTCGAAGTCCGCCACCGAGTCAGCAGTCTCCTGCTCCTTCAAGTCCACCAAGTCCAGCAAAGTGTCAGGCCACTCCTCCTGCAAGTCCGGCAAAGTGTCGAGCCCTCCTCCTCCTCCAAGTCCGCCCACAGCGTCAGGGCGTCCCTCCTCCTCCAAGTCGGCACAACCTCAGGCCACTCCTCCTGCAAGTCCGCCACAGCTTCAGGCGGCCAGTCCTCCTCGTCCAACTCAGCCCCGTCAGCCGGCGTCTCCGCCGCCTCAGCAATCGCAGAAGAGACACCCGCAGCTATAGTGCGTGGCGGTGCAAGTCGAGGTAGTACAGGAAGTACAGCGGAGGCAAGCGATATAAATATGGTCCAAGCCTCACGCCTCTTCCGCAGAGGTCTTATGACAGGTCAGGAGGAAATCGCAGCCATATCGAAGTCCGAGGTGGAAGCCCATTTTGCTGAAACCGCCACCGCCGCCAAGGGAGAAAGTGCACGAGGAAGCGATTGACCACTTCATTCGTATGGCTCAACCACCAGCTCCCAAGCCTGTCGACACAGACTATGGCGCCACATCGGGAAGTTAAATCGAGCACGTCTCGTAAGGAGGCGAGCTCGGGATCAGCAAACAAGAAGCAGCTGTCAAAAATGCGGAAAACCATTCCCGGCTGGGAGAACAGTAGTATAATCGATCCCCCTCGCTTGTTGTGCCAACGACACGTGACGATCTGTGCGCCCAATATTATTGTGGGCAAACAGTTTACGTTCTGAGGTGGGCAATGTGGTAATAACGGAGGACCATATAATGAAGGCTGAAGTTCTCAAAATCACTGTTGGACAACTCCTCGAGATCGAGCCCATGCCTGTGCTTAGAGAGGATGAAATAAAGCGGAAATATGTCGGGGCCAACCTTTGGTCGAGCAGACAAGGTCAAGAACCTCCCAGCGAGAATGTATGAATTGCATCAATGGTACATGAACATTACCAAGATTTCCGATCGATTGTCCCTAATGGTGAATGTTAAGGAGGAGCATTACTTCCATGAGAAAGCTGTGTCCGTTGAGTATTCTGAAATGTTTCAGTTATACAATCAAGACGCCTTTCGACAAATCTATCGTCGAGTTGCTATTATGCGTAAGTGATTTCTTTCTGTAATTTAAGTCTCAAGCTAGTTGTAGTGATCCTTTTGATCAATCATTACCTGTAAATCCTCACTATATTCTTTTCTGTGGTATTATATGCAGGATGAAGATTTATGAAATGAGAAAAGGTGGACGTTTGGCATTGGGTTCATTGACCCAAACACCGTTAATGAATACACATGGAAAATAAATGCACGTCATCAAAAGGCTGTAGAGGACAACATGCTAGAGTTCTTGAAGCGCCTCAAATACAATGAAGATATACTACTTCCTTACAACTTCCAGTGAGTCACACTGTCGTGTACTACAAATTCTCTGTTTTTGCCTACTAGCTAGCTACATGTTTTTGCTTACATATGCCCGCTTAATTAAGACATGCAAACGTGTGTGCATGCAGATTTCACTGGGTCTTGTGTATCATTAAAGTTGACGCCGGAACAGTTGAAATACTGGACTCACTACTCAAAGAAAAAACTGACTATAACATCTTGTTTGGGATAGTCAACAGGCAATTTCAATCATTATTAACTATATATCTCGGCCTATTTAGTTCGTCATTTTTCATGATATGAACTATTTAATAACCCCTTTATCCATTTTCTTTGTCGGCGGGCAGGGCTTGGGAAAGGTTCATCAGCGTGACCCCAGGAGAATGGAAAAAAAAAGCTTAAATGGTTTCGACCCAAGGTAAGTAATTAAGTAGTACTAGCTAGCTAGCTAGATGCCATCTCTTTAATTATCATGCTTGATTAATTATTATCTGATCAAATTCCATTCTCGTAAATGCCCTGAAGCAGGCGCAGTGGACTGATCCGTGCGCATTCTGCGTTTGCGAGAACATTCGCATGATGGCGTCCGAAAGGAGCAGATCTCAAAGCCAGGAATGGGTACGCTTGTCAAAACACTATTCACAATTTTTACACCATTATCGATATCTAGTCACACAACTAATACACATTCATATTGATCTCCTTCTTAACAGTTCATAGAGGTGCGGGAGAAGCTCCTAGAAACGGAGCGCGTAGAAGCACTTCAAGAGGAAATAGCGGGATTTTTGCTTGACCAGGTCATAAATCCGAAGGGAGAATACTATTACCCGCTACCGCCCCCATGAAAACCACTTCCAATTGTAATCGTGCTCCGAAGGCACCAATTAGACTAATGCCACTGGCTCCGAAGGCAACATCCATATGTAGGAGAAATTGTATATAGCTATACATGTGTGTATGTGTGAATTAATTAATATGATGGTTTGTGAGACACTGATGATATATATATATATATATATATATATATATATATATATATATATATATATATATATATATATATATGCATGATTAGTTCTACTAGAAATTGTATATAGGGATTGACTATTCGTCACTCTGGGTGAGGAATAGTTATTCTTCACCCCCTCTATTTTACCATCAATGCACCGTAATTTTACGTTTCGTAAGTTTTATCTTATTTCTGACGTAAAAAGAGACCGTAAGAAAATATATAATCGTCGTAAAAAATATTTTATGTTATGTAAAATTACAAACGTAAAAACATAATGTAAAATACACATAAACTGCAATTTTTTTGTCTTATGCCCTATATTTTTATTTTTATGCCAAATTTCACGTAGTGAATAAATAAGAATGTAACTATTTGAATTCCAAAGCGTAATTTAATTATGAAATGATCGTAAGATTACCTCGGGTGAAGAATAACTTATTCTGCACCTGGGTGATGAATAGTAACACTATATATATATATATATATATATATATATATATATATATATATATATATATATATATATATATATATATATATATATATATAACGTGTACAATGTGTAGTATCATAAAATACCAGCAAAGGAAAAAAAATTAAAATGGAAACACCAAATTAAATGAAAAAGAAATCATAAAACTAAAAACCCCCCAAACCTTATAGTACCGGTTGGTGTTACCAACCGGTACTAAAACTCCTGCCCGGAGCTGGTTCGTGCCACGTGGTTTCCCTTTAGCACCGGTTCGTGCTGAACCGGTACTAAAGAGGGGCTTTAGTGACCACACTTTAGTGCGGTTGTGGAACCGGCACTAAAGGCCTCTGAACAGTACTATTGCCGGTTCGCACTAGTAGCCCTCAAGGGTCCCTTAGTGGAATCACGGCATCTTGCATTGTGCGAGGCGTGAGGAGATTCTGAGTGGCCCTAGTGGCTTCTTGGGGAGCATTGTGCCTCCACACCGCTCCAAGCGGAGATTAGCATCCGCAAGGGTGTGAACCGGGATACATCGTCGTCTCCGCGTGCCTCGGTTATCTCTTACCCGAGCCATTTACTTATGCACTTTACTTTGTGATAGCCATATTGTTCTTTGTCATATATCTTGTTATCACATAGTTGTTTATCTTGCTTAGCATAAGTTGTTGGTGCACATAGGTGAGCCTAGTTGTTTTAGGTTTTGTGCTTGACAAATTAACCGCTAGGTTTTTTCCGCATTTGTTTAAGCCTAAACCGTAATTATTTTAAAGCGCCTATTCACCCCCCCCCCCCCCTTTCTAGGCGACATCCTCGATCTTTCACCTGTGTATCAGAAGGAAAATTAAAATGGCAAAAATCATTATGCTATGATTTTATAATGTGCTAAACAATATTAACAAAGTTGTGACTGTACATTGTCGGCGTGCTAATCCCATGTCCCAAGCATGCATGCCACTAGATTGGTATATGAGAAACTAAATAAGATATATAGAAATGTAGAGTGACTAAAACACTAGGTAAACACAAATATGAACCTAAAAGAACCACTTATGTGAGCAAATTAAGCTCCAAAGAATAGCAAATGCATAAACAAATTCTAAAAGGTACTCATGAAGATTCGTCACAATGACCGACTTTGAAATCCAGTAATAATATAGACACGTGTTATATTTACATGTAATGCCAAGCAAATAGGGACAATACATGCTCATAAACATTAATGCATAAAGATTTATCTGACACCGGCCTAAGAGCATCTACAACCGAAATGCACAAATCTGACCCCCTATATATCCGCGAACAGTGACCGGTCAGCACCTATTACTCCTCGGCCAGAGTCATGCTCCTCAAATGTCCGCCCCTAAATCCATACAATCAATGCAAATGTAGGCAAAACAATGCAGAAAAAAGGAGCGGGGCGGCGGAGGTCACCATTTTCTCGCCGGGTCGATTCCCTACCGGAGCGGCAGTAGTACTACTCCATGTAGGCCTCCTTGGCGTGAGGTAGTCGTCGTCCTTGTTCGCCACGCCAATGTGCTAAATGATGCTCATACATTTATTCGAGAAAAGAATTTCACGGAAGTTTGGTTTTCAAGCATGGACAAAGAAGCCACATGAAGAGTCAAGGGGCAATAGATTGAGAGGGTGATTGATGCGTGGACAAAGAAGGCGATGGGGGACAAGTTCAACGGAGAAGTGAGGCTAGAGGGGAGCATGGCGTTTGTTGGAATACAAAGAAAATACTTGCGTTTGTGACTTTGTTTTGTAGTTGAACATTGTGTGCAATGTGTTTGTTCATGGGAGTAAAATGAGATTTTTTTATAAAAAAATTGTTCGCCCATAACAACGCACAAGCAGTCTACTAGTGTAGATAAGTGGTCAGTCTTTCGGCCGGTTATTTCCAAATTAATCATGATTTGCGTTGTTTTTGTGTTTGATTTCTCTTATATACTGAATCAACTCTCTTCTTTTTAATGCAACTGCGAGAGCTCCCCATTCTGTGATGAGGTTGCGTAGAATATTTTATTATTTCATAAGGTAGAAATTTGTGATAGTACTGTCTTGAGAAAAGAAAATGTGATCCAGCTGTATTCTAAACGAAGAGAAAAGAAGAAACAAAAAGTACTATGTGATTGATCCAACACCCACCATCCGTTCGACCGGGAAGTACTGTACCCGTGCGAGCAAACGGCGCGTGATTCGAGCGGCGCGAGGCGTCTGCTTTTCCGCATGCTCGCAACGGCTTGTGCGCTGTGCGCCACGAATCCGACGAAAGTGACATGGTCCCTGCCTGCTGCATGCGTCGTACATGACGGGAGGAGGGAATCCAACCAGATCCGCCCGCGGCAGGACCGCGTCGAGACGCCGCGTGGCTGCGGCCGGGACCCATCCTCCTCCTCCTCTCTCTCTCCCATGATCGCGTATTCCCGCTCGACGCATCCACCACCCAAACCAGAGCCGCATCTATCTCCAACACTGCTCCCGTTGGCCGTTGCGTGGACGCCAAGGCGAGGACGACGATCGTGGCTTTCGGCCGACGGGCTCCGGCCGCCAGCCGCAGCCGGGATTGTTCTCGCGTTGATACAGCGACGAGTCCGGGAAATATCGAGATCTTTTTTGGCTCCGGTCCGGATTGGTGGTGCGCGCACCGCGACTCTGTCCTGCCGGTCGCGATGCTCCAGTAGTGTATAGTCTGGAGGCTCTAGCTGGGGTAGCTAGCAGCGGCCGTCTCCACTTCACTCTCCAACAGCGACTCCATCGGCGACTTGTGGTCAGTTGTGACCTGCGAATGTGTGTGCGTCGGACAAGTTACCGATCGAGCTGTTTTGCCCCGCCCACACGTCTTGGTCTCTGTCAAGCATGTGTAGTGATGGTGAGATGTAACTTGAGCTATCCTTTCACCACCACAATATTGACGTGCGGTTACTCAACTGCGCAATTTTTCATGGAGCAGGAGATAGTTTTAAAAGATGAAACGTGTGTGATGCCAATTGTGCAAACTCCTCGGTGACCGTTTTCTCAAAGCATACATCACCATTGCAAGTTTTAGGGCATCTCCAGTGGCAAACAGCAAATGACATCTCCCATTGTCCCCGCCGGACACAGCCCAGTTGTCCGCAAAAGAAAGGAGGCCCAACCGGGTCCCACATTTAGCAGGCCAACATTTTTGCTCATTTTATTTTTTTTCCCAACCAAATCTGAATACTCTAAGGACACACAGTGTAGACATAGAAACAGATAGCACAAATAAGAAAAATACATCTTATATTTACTAATTAGAAGCACCATACGAGACACCACGTTAATCCTAGAAAGTAAGAAATTTCATCCGTTCATTTAATATATAATAATTCGTTTGTAGCCATAGGATGAAAAAGGGGAAGTAATGTCTTTGGTCTCTCCCTTCTGCGCTTGAAAAGAAAAAGGACAATCTGTAGGAGACGTGATCCCCTTGGTCTCCTTTCTTTTGTTGAAAAGAAAAATAAAACTGCAGGCATATCTCCATGTTTCATTAGAAAACTAAAGGAAAGCAGGTCTCCTCCATACTTATATATACAAAGAAGATTTATGGGACTTCTGTTTACTCTCTTTGGCATTCCGTACATATACAAAGAAGATTGGATCAGCCCACCACTCCATACGTGTTACACTAGGAATGTGCAATGTAAGATTAGCTTACAAATTAATCCCTTTTCTAGAAACTTAGCGATGAAGTTAGCCATGCATGTGTAACACAGCTAGGTAAGTTTCTTGTCCGTGCATGCATCTACGTATGTGAACTATTTTTTCCGATGCAAAAATCTGCATGTACTATACAAATCATGCACATACTTATATATCACTTACATATATACTCCCGAATCTGTATGTCCAGTGTTTTCAGAAAATAAAAAAACCCAGTGTCAAAGTACTCCTAAATCTACGTTGCAAATACAAGTCACAAAAAATAAATCTTAAAATACAGTTTAAAAATATCAAAATTGTAAACTGTGTAGGTACATCCGAGATCGTTGATTTTAGAGGTGAGGGCATGTAGAATATTTGTCATATTTAAGATATTTATGGGTAACTGCATTACAGTAGAGATTCCTTAATTAAGTAAGAAAATTGTAATTTAGTACTCCGTCCGTTCCTAAATATAAATCTTTTTGGAAATTTCAATATGGACTACATATGGATGTATATAGAGGTAGTTTAGAGAGTAGATTCACTCACTTTTCTCTGTACGAGTCCATATTTGTAGCGACCCGACCTCAGACGGTCAAGCCTCTGTGTTACTGTGCCATCCCTGGATCAGTATGCTGGCACACACAGTACATTAATGTATATATCAAAGTGCAATCACATGTATAAATAACGTAAAATGATATATACCTCATAATAATCAGCGGAAACAATCAAACGGGTGTGGAGTCCCATCAACGCCATCGGCAGGTTGAGTGTAGACCGTAACCCTGTACCGTAATCTTACTCGTCGGAAGAAAAATATCTGCAACATGATACGTTGCAGCCGTGTAGGTCAGTACATTGAATGTACCGGCAAGATCACAATATGAGAAAACAGATGATAAAACTATACTATATGCAGTAGGGCTTTGTGGCTCTGTATCTGAGTTTTATTTGCGTAAAAGCTGGTTTTATTTTCCCTACATCAAAGGAATAAATGAAGTCTGTACTATGGAGTTTTCTATCATGACATGGTTCCGCCAACCGATGTCTCATAGCCCAAAATCATCATAAGTTGCCCACAATTAAGTTATCAATCCGGTGTTGAGAGTTCGAAATAGATCCAAGTCCGGATGCTCAAATTGTCCGTAACGGGACACGGCTAATCGATTAGGTTTTAACCCTCTGCAGAGGTTTGTACACTTTACCCGCAAGATTCGATCCCTCTCTTTACGTTCTCGCACTTGAGTGTTTGAGAACAAGATGACCAAACATGGTCTTCCAAAGAGTTCCTCGACCTTTGTCCGGTACCCATCCAATCCTACCGTAGTTCTACATCTGCTAGTACCGTCCCAGCCAGAGTCTCAACTAAGGTCAACCAAGCGAGCCCATAATGACTTGCGGTTGCAGGTAAGCTTCCGGGCATGAAGTATTCTTCCGTCTCTTTGAGTCAGGTGAAGCTTTCCGCAAGATTTCATGGCGCTTCTCCATGCATCCGGCCAACCACTGGTTTCTCCAGGTGCCCGTCAACAAATCCTTCACCCAGTGAGTGTGTATTGAATTCTTGTCTCGAGTCTTGAAGTCTTGAGGCCTTGAAGATGCAGTCCTTGCAGATGCCATCATGGAGTTATCGTCATTGGCGTAGAGTCCTCCTTTCTCACACCACTCCGAACACTCATACCAAACCCGTCTACTATAGCGTAGCATTTAAATAAAACGTCCCGGGCTTGGTAACAGGGTGATGGGTTCCTACCTCATGCATACTACTCAACTACAAGGATTCAATAACACTACTGAGGGGTGGTTGCAAAGGTGCCACTAAATGCAATAAAACATAGGTAAGAAAAGCATGGTCAAAGTGAACTTGCCTTGTTGACCATCTTCGAAAACTAGGGTTTCGTAGTAGCAATCTTCGCACTCCGGAAATTCTACCGAGGCAAACAATAACTATAATAAGCACATAGCATAACATCACTTAACACAATAACATAACAATAGCAACATAACACATCAAAACAACCAAATCAAAACCCAAATGGGAAAACTCAAAGAAAATCAACTCAAGTTTCCTACTTCAAACAACAACTAGAACTAGTTTTATATAATAAATTTTTTCTAACATGACCTAATCATGGTTTTAAGTTAACTAAACAGAAAATATTTCATTAAGCAACTAGGAGCAAAAAGAATTAAATAAAAATCTATTATGAAACTCCCGGAATAAGCAAAACAAGCTTTAATTCAAATCTGATCTAACTCAATTTTTATAAATCCAAACATAGACAAATTATATATTTTTGGAAACTACCAGAAAATTGTGATCTAACGCAAAAAGAATCAGCATCATTGGACTTCTAGATCAAAAGTTATAAGCTAAACAAGAACGAAACTAAATCTGTTACGGAAATAAATCTGAAAACAGCGGAGTTACCTGTACGTGAGGCAGAGATGGCAGGAAGGAGGCGGCAATGTGGAGGCTGCTCGGAGGGGGCGAGGTCGCCGGCGAGGTGGGGTGGCGGAGGAGGGGTCGGCGCTTGGGAGGTGGCGCTGGGCGATGGGAGGTTCAGGAGAGCTCTTGGTGGCGTTTCTAGGCAGGAAAAGGAGGACGGTGGCGAGAAGGCTACGGGCAGGGAGGCGTGGTGATGGGAAAAATGGAGCGAGGAGAGGAGGGGTTTTATAGGCGGTCTCGGGAGGCGCTGGGATGGAAAGACGAGGGAGATCGGGAAGGTGGAGATTCCTGTCTCCATGGATATGGAAAGCTTGTGTAACGTGAGAGGAAACAGAGGAAGGAGATGATCTCTTGTTGGGCTAGAGTAGGAAAGTGCTTAATGGGTCAGGTTTTTCCTAATAAAACGATTCCATTCCTATTATTAAAATTAGGAAACTAAAACAATAAAAAGGAAATCAAATCAATTGGAATAAAGAGTTTTATATACTAAAATTATCAGAAAAATAAAATGTAGATGATGAGCATTATTCCACGGCCAAAATAAAACTTAAAAAATGTTTTCAGAAAATCCCTAAAGGCTTTATTTCTTTTTGCAAATAATTTTTAAATAAAAACTTTGGTTTTCTTGGCTCAAATATTTTCAAAATGCCCCTGATTTTGGAGGTCATTTTCCTCCGCTCTTTCTTGCTTGCAAGAATTTATTTTTCGGGTATTTCTCGGGAAGAAAAATAGAAGCAAGTGCAAATATTTGAAAGAATTAAATTGCAAAACTCCGTTCAAATTCTTTATAGTTGAAGAAGTCATGTCATCTTCTCTCATTGATTTTAATAGGATGAATTTGAATTTACCGGAGAAGGGGAAAGTCATTTTATTCCCTCTCATTCAAAAGTTTTTGAAAAGGTTCAAATTTCACTCAAGTTTAATTCACTCAAGCAAACAAACAAACAATTCAATTAATTATATTAACATTCCAAAATTTGGGATGTTACAAACCTACCACACTTAAAATGAATCTCGTCCTCGAGATTCGAAGAGGCTAGCAAGAAAAGGTTAGGGGTTGGGGTCTTCTAGCAAATGTCTTGGTCAGAAAGGTCAGGGGTGCTACCACACTTAAAAACAAGGTCATGGTTCCAATAAACTCAGATATTTCCTCTGGAGGGCTGACAATGTATGTCTCTTCACATATCTTACAATAGCTCCTTCATTAAAGCTCTTCATCGAAGCATAGAGTTTTCCTCAAAAGCTTGGGTCGGTTCGTCAAAGTTGAAGTTAAATCCGAGACTGGATCTTCTTAGCTGATGGGTCTGTGTCCATTCTAAACAACTATCGAAACACTCATGGTGGTCTACAATTTATGGTTTTCTCCTGCAGAAAATGGGTCAGGTTGAACCTCACCGTATAACCTCGTTTGCAGCGGTTGCCTGTAATGGGGTTCCATCGTCCTACCATTTTATGGTTTTATGGCTTATCGCGTCGACACTCTTCTAAGTTTTTCAAGTCTCTCTGATTTTCCATCAACATATGATAGTCCATGATAGAAGTCTTCGGTATGGGGGCCAATCCATCCCGTACTTGAATCATTACCACATATGTAAATATCGAATCACGTGTTTTAACACTTGGGCATACTCACAAGCATTGCAGAATTTCTCTTGTTCTCGAACTGAGTTCGTATAAATCCATGGTTTCTGCATGCCAAACAAAACATCTATCGTTACTTCACCACTCTCAGGTTTTTGCGTAATCTCCTACGAAACGTATGCTGATTGGACTGCTGATTCCTCCAATTTATTCCTTTATCAAGGTTATATCAGTTTCCTTTCAAAATCCTGGGCCTGTGGGTTATGGCCCACTTCAACACTAGTGCAGCTTTAACTTCATCCTTGGAGTAACTCTCTCGTTCCATATTACACCTCCTTTAAATCCAATAACATTTCATTTCTTAATACCATCATATCAAAGATAAAACTTCAACTTTTTTTTTCCTTCGAACTACAGTCCGTGGAATATATATTTTCTTATCCATTAGTCTAGTCTTCTTCACAGGGTACTACCACCCTAAAAATGAAATTCACAAATCCATCCATAGACCATATTTCTCATATCCTCGAAAATGGTCAAAATCCATGTTCATAGAGTAACAACTCATATAATTAAACATATGAAAACATGTCACCTTAACTTTATTGATTTCATGATTCCATTACAAACTCTGAGCACCCATTACATAACTCAACTTATTGTACTCATGAAAAAAATTGGTTTCTACCACTCTTGTTTCCAATATCAAAATTCCAACTACTCAACTCCAGCTTTCATCTTGTCGGGACATTTAGTAGCATAATGTCCTGCTTTCTTGCAATGAAAACAAATAACTTTCGATAAGTGTTTGGGCTTCTTGGAGATGGTGCTTGCTCCTTGAGTTCCTTGCTTCCTTTCGAGACAATGATTGGCATAATGCCCGACGTCCTTACATTCAAAACAGGTAATATGACTCTTGTCCCTCTTTGCAGAAATTGGGTTGTTCTGAGGGTGTCTTTGTTTTCTCTTCCTGGTTTTCTTCGTTCTGATCAAACGTTCTATTCCCCGTGGATCAAACTCCACTGCTTCTGTCGGGAAGTATCCCAGATACTCTTTTCTTTCCTTGGTGCAATACTGTGAAAAATGTCCTTCTTCTCCACATGAATAGCAGGCATTGGAGTAAAATCTGTTGAGACCTTCTCCATCCAGGTCTTCAACACTTTCAGTCATTATTGGTTCTTCTAGATCTTCCTTGAGGGCTTCTTTCATTCCATCTTCCTGCTTGAATAGTTTGTTGCACCGTGGAGTAAATGTGACACTGCACGGGTAGTGGGTGGTTCCTTCACACAGGAAGCAAGTCACACAGCTAGTTGGGCATTCCTCACTGGGTGTTTCTCCTCACAATGAGGGCATCCATCTTTGTGTTCCTCCTGGTGTGTCCTATTTCTCCATAAATCTTGCAGGCACAAGGTTTACTTCTTGGTGCATCATTGTGTTTCCGGATAAGGCGTGATTTCAACAGGTCTTCTTGAATTCCTCCCAAGTTCTTGCTCCATTAAATCCCTGTATGGCTTGATGCATGTTCCACCAGGTTGCAGCACTTCTGTAAAGTATTGAAGAGCATATTGAACCTCATACTTCCTCGAAACCAAATTGCTCCCGAAGTGATTTTCCATGTTCTGCATCCATAGTTACGCCTCGGGCTGAGTCTTGATCCAGAGAATATCAGTCCAACTTCATTCATCATCTATGGTGTTCAAGGGTTTTAGGGTGAGATGAGAGAGAGGTTGGGAGGGATATACACACAATACAACCAATAGTTTTTGAAGAAACAAGTTTTTATTTTGGGGCTGTCGGTAAAACATCAAACAAATGACAGCTCACAAATCATCGCATCTAACGTAGGTGTATAACAGGGGTTTGGTCTCTATGGGTCAAATAATTCTTCAGATCCTTTCAAGTCTTCGGAGTCTTCAACTGTTCTAGCTTCTAATACATGGTGAAATCCTCTTTACTCTGAAGGGGTCATCAGTTCTCCGATATCAAATCCTTCTTGGAGCGTCTTCAGTTGATCCTCCGGGTGATCAAAGGATAAGGGGTATATTCTAACTATTTGAGGTGAGAGGGTCTATTTGATAAAATCAGAAAAGATGAGAAGTAAGAGTCTTTTTGTAAATAAAGTTTTTGAGATATCCTGTCCAAGGGGATTTCCAATTTCTAGGGTCACGTCCTACAGTCAACATGTGCTCTGATACCATCTCTGTAGCGACCCGACCTCAGACGGTCAAGCCTACGTATTCTTGTGCCATCCTGGATCGGTATCTTTGGCACACACAGTACATTAATGTATATATCAAAGTGCAATCACATGTATAAATAACGTAAAATGATATATACCTCATAATAATCAGCGGAAACAATCAAACGGGTGTGGAGTCCCATCAACGCCATCGGCAGGTTGAGTGTAGACCGTAACCTGCACGTAATCTTACTCGTCGGAAGAAAAATATCTGTAACATGATACGTTGCAGCCGTGTAGGTCAGTACATTGAATGTACCGGCAAGATCACAATATGAGAAATCAGATGATAAAACTATACTATATGCAGTAGGGCTTTGTGGCTCTGTATCTGAGTTTTATTTGCGTAAAAGCTGGTTTTATTTTCCCTACATCAAAGGAATAAATGAAGTCTGTACTATGGAGTTTTCTATCATGACATGGTTCCGCCAACCGATGTCTCATAGCCCAAAATCATCATAAGTTGCCCACAATTAAGTTATCAATCCGGTGTTGAGAGTTCCGAAATAGATCCAAGTCCAGATGCTCAAATTGTCCGTAACCGGGGACACGGCTAATCGATTAGGTTTTAACCCTCTGCAGAGGTTTGTACACTTTACCCGCAAGATTCGATCCCTCTCTTTACGTTCTCGCACTTCAGAGTGTTTGAGAACAAGATGACCGAAACATGGTCTTCCAAAGAGTTCCTCGACCACTTTGTCGGTACCCATCAATCCTACCGTAGTTCTACATCTGCTAGTACCGTCCCAGCCGAGTCTCAACTAAGGTCAACCAAGCGAGCCCATAATGACTTGCGGTTGCAGGGTAAGCTTCGGGCATGAAGTATTCTTCCGTCTCTTTGAGTCTGGGTGAAGCTTTCGCAAGATTTCATGGCGCTTCTCCATGCATCCCGGCCAACCACTGGTTTCTCCAGGTGCCGTCACAAAATCCTTCACCCAAGAGTGTGTATTGAATTCTTGTCTCGAGTCTTGAAGTCTTGAGGCCTTGAAGATGCAGTCCTTGCAGATGCCATCATGGAGTTATCGTCATTGGCGTAGAGTCCTCCTTTCTCACACCACTCCGAACACTCATACCAAACCCGTCTACTATAGCGTAGCATTTAAATAAAACGTCCGGGCTTGGTAACAGGGTGATGGGTTCCTACCTCATGCATACTACTCAACTACAAGGATTCAATAACACTCTGAGGGTGGTTGCAAAGGTGCCACTAAATGCAATAAAACATAGGTAAGAAAAGCATGGTCAAAGTGAACTTGCCTTGTTGACGATCTTCGAAAACTAGGGTTTCGTAGTAGCAATCTTCGCACTCCGGAAATTCTACCGAGGCAAACAATAACTATAATAAGCACATAGCATAACATCACTTAACACAATAACATAACAATAGCAACATAACACATCAAAACAACCAAATCAAAACCCAAATGGGAAAACTCAAAGAAAATCAACTCAAGTTTCCTACTTCAAACAACAACTAGAACTAGTTTTATATAATAAATTTTTCTAACATGACCTAATCATGGTTTTAAGTTAACTAAACAGAAAATATTTCATTAAGCAACTAGGAGCAAAAAGAATTAAATAAAAATCTATTATGAAACTCCCGGAATAAGCAAAACAAGCTTTAATTCAAATCTGATCTAACTCAATTTTATAAATCCAAACATAGACAAATTATATATTTTGGAAACTACCAGAAAATTGTGATCTAGCAAAAAGAATCAGCATCATTGGACTTCTAGATCAAAAGTTATAAGCTAAACAAGAACGAAACTAAATCTGTTACGGAAATAAATCTGAAAACAGCGGAGTTACCTGTACGTGAGGCAGAGATGGCAGGAAGGAGGCGGCAATGTGGAGGCTGCTCTCGGCGAGGGGCGAGGTCGAGCAGGTGGGGTGGCGGAGGAGGGGTCGGCGCTTGGGAGGTGGCGCTGGGCGATGGGGAGGTTCAGGAGAGCTCTTGGTGGCGTTCTAGGCAGGAAAAGGAGGACGGTGGCGAGAAGGCTACGGGCAGGGAGGCGTGGTGATGGGAAAAATGGAGCGAGGAGAGGAGGGGTTTTATAGGCGGTCTCGGGAGGCGCTGGGATGGAAAGACGAGGGAGATCGGGAAGGTGGAGATTCTGTCTCCATGGATATGGAAAGCTTGTGTAACGTGAGAGGAAACAGAGGAAGGAGATGATCTCTTGTTGGGCTAGAGTAGGAAAGTGCTTAATGGGTCAGGTTTTTCCTAATAAAACGATTCCATTCCTATTATTAAAATTAGGAAACTAAAACAATAAAAAGGAAATCAAATCAATTGAATAAAGAGTTTTTATATACTAAAATTATCAGAAAAATAAAATGTAGATGATGAGCATTATTCCACGGCCAAAATAAAACTTAAAAAATGTTTTCAGAAAATCCCTAAAGGCTTTATTTCTTTTTGCAAATAATTTTTAAATAAAAACTTTGGTTTTCTTGGCTCAAATATTTTCAAAAATGCCCCTGATTTTGGAGGGTCATTTTCCTCCGCTCTTTCTTGCTTGCAAGAATTTATTTTCGGGTATTTCTCGGGAAGAAAAATAGAGAAGCAAGTGCAAATATTTGAAAGAATTAAATTGCAAAACTCCGTTCAAATTCTTTATAGTTGAAGAAGTCATGTCATCTTCTCTCATTGATTTTAATAGGATGAATTTGAATTTACGGAGAAGGGAAAGTCATTTTATTCCCTCTCATTCAAAAGTTTTTGAAAAGGTTCAAATTTCACTCAAGTTTAATTCACTCAAGCAAACAAACAAACAATTCAATTAATTATATTAACATTCCAAAATTTGGGATGTTACAATA
This sequence comes from Aegilops longissima, assembly GCA_021605205.1. NCBI lineage: Eukaryota > Viridiplantae > Streptophyta > Magnoliopsida > Poales > Poaceae > Aegilops > Aegilops longissima. The sequence goes on along the minus strand of CM038682.1, from coordinate 39,370,620 downwards.
TTCAAATCTCTAAAAAGACTTATATTTAAAAATGGAGCAAGTAGCAGCCAAAAATCACATTGTTATTACTTTTCCTAATGAATAAGTTGGGATCAATGATCAAATTCCAAAAATGTGCCAGCAAAGTTTGAAAATTCTATAGATGGGCATCCAATAGATCATGGAGACTTTTAGAATAGATAAGGGCGAGCTTCCACAGATTTGCTGAACAGTTTATAAAATAAAAATAGAACAAGCTTCTAATTTTAAAGTTGAAATATTCAAATATACAGATGGCCTCCAGAATGTCATGGTCGAAGTGAAATGAGAATTTGACCGGAAAAGAAAAACTTAGGGAATTACTGGAAAGACAACTAAGCCTTTCAAAAGTTTAAAAATACCATTCAAGAATCTCAATGTTTTTCTAAACATTTTAAAATTCAAGGATCAGCTTGAACCGAGCCATGTCTCATAACGAGGTATGCAGCTCAGTGGGTTGTTAATATGCTATGTAGAATGAAAATAAGTAGTGATTGACATCTGTAAAAATATTGTACTTTTCTTTCTATAAGCTTTTCAGAAATTGCTAGCCCGTGCAGGAGCACGGGTTGATGACTAGTAGTACAAATTAGGAGTAAAATGTTCAAAGATAAATATTATTCATAGGACATTGTTCAAACGTAAAGAAAAATGAAGGACATCACAAATCTATTGGTTTCCATAATGTATCCACAAAGGGTCTACGAGATCATCGAGAAGTATGTTCTCCGCGCGACCGGATCTATCAAAATCAACATTTACCCAAATCATCGCCATCATCCTCCACAACCATGTTGCACATCTCCCTTCTGCATTTCTTCGTGGATAGTCAACATCATCATGAACTCGTAATCGTCAGTATCGCCATCCAAAAATGACGAGTCAAAGAACTCATTTTTAAGTAAAACCATCACATGTGTCCTCCAGAAAAAGTGAAAGGAAGTGGTCACACCGTGTTCAAACATGTCGGGTGGACGGCATCGGCTAGGACGTATTGGGGTAGCGTGCATGGCAGCAAGCGTGTTTAGGGGCGATCTTGGAGTGGGAGTTAGACTACAAACAACGCTTTTGTCTAGGTCAGGTGTTCGAGGTGGGCACGAGATAGGGTTTGGGTTCACTTTTTTTGACCGATCAGTGACCGGGACGTTTGCCCGGACGCATATGAGGGGTTTGGCAGCCCGGTAGTGGCAAAATTTCGTGTTTTGACCCTTTTTGCAAACAAAATCAGGATTTGACGCCCGTTCGAAAATATTTCGGGATCTGGCCCTTTTGCCTACCGCCAGGGGGTCTGGCGGTAGGTTTGCACGTCCTACCGCCGTCCCCTCTGGTGGTAGGTCCTTTGACGGCGACTGACGGCCGTTGGCAGGCACTGACGTGGAAAAGGGCCTACCGCCATCGGGTACGGCGGTAGGTTACTGAAGCCTACCGCCAGACCCTCTGGCGGTAGGGTCCTGTGTGGTGGATCAGGTGGGGAGGGGCTGGTTTGTGGGCCCCACCACCACTCTTCTTCCCCACTCATCTTCTTCCCCGTGCTCAGCTCCTCTCCCCCCTCTCTCCCCATCAAAAACCCCCCTAGATCCACTCAACTTGCTTGAGATTTCATCAGTGGATCCGGAGCATTTTCATCACCCAAGGTACCTCCCCCATTCCCCCTCCTTTTGATTGGTTGAGATCTTTGTTTTGTGTTGATTTGGCCAATTTATTGCAAACCCTAGGTGTTGATGTTGTTGTGTGCATTTATGATGCATTTATGGTTAGGGTTATGGTTATGTTAGGGGTTAGTGTTAGGGTTAGGGTTAGGGTTATGGTGGTTATGTTGGGGGTTAGGGTTATAGGGGTTATGGTTAGGGTTAGGGTTAATGGTTAGGTTAACTTTAGTATGAATAGTAGTTACTTGTCCAATTTATGCGAAATTTAGTTCATTTGTCCATTTGTGTTGGTTGGATGACATATATGGATTGATTATATTGTTTCCAATTTCTTAGATGCATAAGCTCGTAAATGTTCATTATTTGGACAAGTCGACATTTATTCTTGGAAATGACGATGAAGGGGAAGAGGCTATGGTTTTTGACACAAGTCCAAGCTTTGATGATCTTGTAGTTAAAGTGAGAAGCGTTTTACATTGGAATGACTCAAATGCCGTGGTTAAGCTTATTGGGAGGTATGACGTTGGATTGGGAGTGAGGGAGTTCTGGATTAGGGGGTGTCTGGATAGCCGAACTATCACCGTTGGCCGGACTCCTGGACTATGAAGATACAAGATTGAAGACTTCGTCCCGTGTCCGGATGGGACTTTCCTTGGCGTGGAAGGCAAGCTTGGCGATACGGATATGTAGATCTCCTACCATTGTAACCGACTCTGTGTAACCCTAACCCTATCCAGTGTCTATATAAACCGGAGGGTTTTAGTCCGTAGGACGAACGACAATCATACCATAGGCTAGCTTCTAGGGTTTAGCCTCTCTGATCTCGTGGTAGATCCACTCTTGTACTACCCATATCATCAATATTAATCAAGCATGAGTAGGGTTTTACCTCCATCAAGAGGGCCCGAACCTGGTTAAAACATCGTGTTCCTTGTCTCCTGTTACCATCTGCCTAGACGCACAGTTCGGGACCCCCTACCCGAGATCCGCCGGTTTTGACACCGGCATTGGTGCTTTCATTGAGAGTTCCTCTGTGCCGTCGCTGTCAGGAAGGATGCCTCATCCCATCTTTAAAGACGGCACAGTTGCTAAAGGAGCTTTGGCCACCGGCCAAACTCTCCGGCTAGGCGGTTTTCTTATGACCGCATGTTCGGCCGCCGCGCCGACTATGACTTCTCGGGTCATCCAAAGCAATCTTCACGTTAACTCGGAACTCGCCGAGCAGTTAGATCCGACGGAGCTCTCTTCCTTAAACGAGCTCTTGGATCGCATCGCCGCCCTGGGAGTCGCTACGGACTACGATCAGATTGGGCCTAAAACCGATCTGAGAGAGATTAACTCTCCCCAGGCTACCCACCACGTTGCTGTGGTACAGGAACAATACGGCGACTCTTCTCCTACCTTAAGGACTAGCTATGTCCGGATTCCTGACCCCTCCATGCCGGATTCCCGCGGAGGGGAGGACACCACTCAAGCCCTGAACTTAAAGTCAGGCAGCGGGCTAGATTCATTGGACAACCTCCGAGAACCCAAGCTTCCAAAGTTCGGAAACTTCTTGGCCCCTGAATCTTAGATCGGACGGGGTTCGGAATTTAATTCCACCCGCCCACCCAAAAATAAGCGATCCATCCCAAACCCGGCAAGAGCCCAGTGAAACAATACATCATTACTGGGCCAGATTCCTCCTGGTTATGGACAGGATAAAGGATTGCCGCGAGGAGGACGCAATCTCATTCTTCTGCAATAATTGCACGAACAAGGGAATCCTAAACGCCATAAGTCGTCGTGAAATTACACGCTTCGCTGATTGGCGTCCATAGTACGAAAGTACTGCGCGATGGAGAGCGCCTGGAAAACCGAAATCAATTTTTGGGATAATCCGGCCCCGAATACGACCCTAGTCCGAAATAAAGGGTGCATCATCACCAGCACTGGGTTACATACCAAAAGCAAAAACCCCAAAGGGCATGGAACCGTCTTTGGAGGGATGGCTCAATGGACCTGCAAAATTCATAGCACGAGGGCGCCACTCCAACTCATAGCCTTATAGCATGTTGGATACTACGGCAGTGGCCAAAAGTGGCGAAGAGCTCTTAGCTCCAGAGCACCAGCCCAGCAATACCTGTACGGTATTAGCAGTCTTCAAGACTTTCGCATGAAATAATATGCGGAAACGAACACTCCGCAGCCTTGCCGAAGTCTACCAGATAGCAACAATAAATCCATGGAGTGACACGGCTGTTACCTTTAACGCCAGTGACGAACCTAAATTCCGAACAGTCCGAGCACCAGCCGAATTGGTCCTCAGTCCAATAGTGGATTTGCTTCGCCTTACCAAGGTACTCATGGACGGCGGCGGATTAAACCTCATCTACGAGGAAACCCTTGAAAAATGGAAATAGATGGAGCCGCATTGAGCAAAGCAGCACAACCTTTAGAGGAATAATCCCGGTCGGGAAGCATCTTTGTCTGGAAAGATCACACTTTGGATGTGGTGTTCGCACCGGACAATTATAGGTCCGAGGAGGTCACATTCCAAGTGGCCCCGTTCAGCAGCGGATACCACGCTCTATTAGGGCGAGAGGCATTCACAACTTTTCAAGCTATACCCCATTACGGGTACATGAAGCTCAAAATGCCCGGACCCAACGGAATTATCACTCTCGCTAGTGACCCGGACATAGCGCTCCGCGCTGAAAATAAAACAGCCGCACTTGCCCTTGAGGCACTATCCGAAGCCCTAGCGGCACAGGAACTCATTGCCCTGCGCTCCACGGTGAACAGGGACGATGTGATACTCGATAAGAGATCCAAGTCCACCTCTTTTAAACCGGCAGACGAAATAGTCAAATTCCAAGTCCATCCAACGGACCCTACAAAAACGGCCTCCATCCGGGCACAATTAAACCCTGATGTGGACGCCGCACTACAAGAATTCCTACGCGGAAATTGGGACATTTTTGCCTGGCACCCTTCAGACATGCCAGGAATCCCACGCCGGCTGGCAGAGCACAGCCTAAATATCCTAAAAGGATTCCAGCCAGTCAAACAAGCTCTTCGGCGTTTCTCCGAACCCAATAGACAGGCCATGGGAGAGGAGCTAGCTAAACTATTGGAGGCCGGATTCATCAGAGATATTAAACATCCGGACTGGCTAGCAAACCTGGTAATGGTACCAAAGAAGGACAAATCCTGGCGCCTATGTGTCGATTTTAAGGACCTTAACAAGGCTTGCCCAAAGGATCCCTTCCCCCTCCCCCGCATCGGTCAAATTATCGACGCTACCCCAGGACACGATTCATTGTGTTTCCTCGACGCATACTCCGGCTACCACCAAATTAAGATGGCAGAGCCAGACCAAGCTGCAACGGCATTCATCACTCCATACGGCCCATTCTGCTTCAACACAATGCCCTTTGGGCTCAAAAGCGCCGCGCAACATATCAGCGCATGATTCGAGACATGTCCGCAAACCAGTTCGGCAAAACGGTGGAGGCATACGTAGACGATGTGGTCGTCAAATCCAAGCATGTCGAAACCCTAGTCGACGACTTGAGGCTCACATTCGATAATCTCCGAACATATGACATCAAGCTCAACCCGGAAAAATGCGTTTTAGGCGTACCAGCCGGAAAGCTCTTGGGCTTCATTGTATCCGGTAGAGGAATTGAAGCAAACCCAGCCAAGATCCGAGCTTTGTCACAATTGGATATCCCCAAAGACCTCAAACAAATACAAAATTGATGGATGCGTGGCGGCTCTAAGCATCAGTATCTCCCGCTTAGGAGAAAAGGCATTACCCTTTATCGCCTCCTCCAAAGACATCGAACACTTCGAGTGGGACGGATGCTGCCACGGCCGGACTCGAAGAAATCAAAACCATATTGACAACAAATCCGGTCCTGGCCGCGCCCAACATGGGCGAACCAATGTTATTATACATCGCAGCAACCCATCAAGTTGTAAGCACGGTGCTCGTTGTCGAACGAGAAACAGACGGACACAAGTTCCCTCTCCAAAAACCAGTTTACTACGTGTCCACTGTCCTAACTCCATGCAAGTCACGGTACCCGCATTATCAAAAGATAGCATACGCGGTGTTCATGGCATCCCGGAAGCTGTGACACTACTTCCAAGAGTGTTCGATAACAGTAGCCTCCAAAGTACCTCTTAATGACATTATAAACAACCGCGACGCAACGGGCCGGATTGCTAAATGGGCCATTGAGCTCCTCCCGTTCGACATAACCTACAAGCCGTGGCAAGCTATTAAGTCGCAAGTTTTGGCTGACTTCATCGCCGAATGGACTGAAGCCGAACTCCCTAAAGAGTACGGCGCATATTCCAACTGGATCATACACTTCGACGGCTCCAAAATGTTGGCCGGCCTGGGGGCTGGCGTCGTTCTGACGTCGCCAACCGGAGATACAGTCCAATACGTACTTCAAATAATGTACAAGGACTCCAACAACGCAGCCGAATACGAGGCCCTTCTACATGGTCTCCGGATGGCAGTCTCCATGGGCATTCAACGCCTAGAGGTGCGCGGGGATTCGAACCTCGCGATATCCTAAATAAATGGGGACTTTGATGCCAAGGATCCGAAAATGGCAGCTTATCGCAATGCCGTCCTAAAAATGTAAGCTCGGTTTGAGGGGCTCGAATTTCACCATATAGCCCGGATAACAACCGGGCAGCAAACGTGTTGCACGCATTGGCATAAGCGATGCCGCCCCCCCCAACATCTTCCTAGAGAGGCTTTTCAAGCCATCCGTACTACGGGAGGGAGAGTCCGGAAATAACAACCCGGACCCAACCACACTGCCCCACACCGAACATTCCGACATAGTTGGTGGTCCCGCCAACGAAATAACACCGTCAGCCCACATAATAATGGCAGTCATCGCCCCGTGGACAGAACCATTCCTAGCCTACCTAACTAGGCAGGAACTTCCCGAGGACCAAAACGAGGCCCGCTGCATAGTGCGGTGGTCTAAATCCTATAAGGTCCATGAGGGAGAGCTTTATAAGAAAAGCACAACCGGAGTCCTTCAAAGGTGTATCTCCAAAGAGGAAGGGCGGAATCTCCTGGCTGAAATTCATGCCGGACTCGGTGGGCACCATGCCGCAGCCCGGGCCCTTGTAGGCAAGGCCTTCGGTACAGGATTTTATTGGCCGACGGCCCGGGCAGATGCTCAGGACTTAGTCCAACGATGCGTCGGTTGCCAGCTCTTTGCTAATAAAAGCCACATGCCACCCACCGCCCTCAAAACTATACCCATCACCTGACCCTTCGCGGTCTAGGGGCTTGACATGGTTGGACCCCTTAAAGGAGGAACCCACAAGCAAAAATACCTGTTGGTCATGGTGGATAAATTCACCAAATGGATAGAGGCCAAGCCTGTAAAGACGGCCGAATCCGGACCGGTGATAGACTTCGTATCAGGGGTAGTACACGTTACGGCGTCCCCATAGCATCATCACCGATAACAGCACGAACTTCACGGCCGACGAGGTCAAACTCGGTGCAAAAACATGGGCATCAAGCTCGACTCACGCTTCAGTCTATCACCCCAAACTAACGGTCAAGTCAAGCGAGCAAACGGTCTAATCATGAGCGGCATTAAACCCAGGCTAGTGCGGTCCCTCAAGGAATCTAACACGCACTGGGTAGAGGAGCTCGACTCCGTACTCTGGGGGCTGCGGACCACGCCGAATCGCACTACCGAATTCACACCATTTTTTATGGTATACGGCGCAGAGGCGGTTTTGCCCTGCGACATAATTCATGACTCACCTCGCGTGCGCATGTACGAAGAAAGAGAAGCCAAGCTCGATGGGCAGGACAGCTTGGACGCCTTGGAGGAGGAGCGTGACGTGGCAAAAGCTTGTTACGCATTCTATCAACAGCAGGCTCGTGTATATCAAAGTAGGGAAGTACGGGCCAAAGCTTACAATGTTGGCGAACTAGTTCTACGCCTGCCGGACAAGAAAAAGGACAAACTCAAGCCCAAATGGGAGGGTCCCTTCACCATCGACCAAGTCCTGACCGGCGGAGCATACCGTCTATGAAACGCATCAGATAACCGACTCGAGCCGAACCCATGGAACGCAACCCGTCTCCGAAGATTCTACGCCTAGCGCCGGATTCTGAGTTCGTCTCCTTCCTCCGTCTATATTTTATACTTTAAGCTGTCTTTTATTTCTCTCCTTCTCCCTCCTTTTTCCCGAAGCCGTTAAAGGCTCGTTTGCGCATTGTTCGCACACACTTGACGCGCTATCCGCGCTCATTATACCTGGGGGCTTCTTTAACAGAAGCTTATTTATACGGGCTTTATGCCCAACACATGTGTCACACTTCCGCATGTAGCTTTTATTCACCATTATATGCATCGATATGACTTAAGTTTTGGCCAAGCTGGGTTGCCTGGCTCCTGTGCTTACCCCTACGTTCCCGATTGTTCGGCTAGGTGGTAAAGGGAGCACCTCTGCGATTGTTACCGCCGGGTCAGCTGGACGTGTTCCTCAGACTAGGTGAAGCCGAAAGCTAGCGTTCTTAAGGGAATATTCGGTCGGTGAACTAAAAGACGATTTTTATTTTCATTTATCTGCCCCGGATGCTTTTTCGCTTTTTCGCAGTCCGGACATGCACTTTAGGGCATGCCTCCCAGGGAAAGGAACCCCTAACGGAACTATTCTCCCTGGAAGATGTTTCTTACTAACCATGTAATATAACATAACTAGTTGGGCACTTGTCTGATAAAGCACTCATGACCCCTACGCTTTGGTCTCCACGCATGCCCCGGTTTTTACATAACCGCGAGGGTATTCGGACACACTCCGGACTATTGGGCCCCGAGGTTGAAGCGAAAAGGTCCGCTACGACAAACGATCTACAATCCGGCTAGAAGGCATTTTACATGTCATTTTAAATTACATAGTCAAATTGACTGATTGTATTCCTCTTCAATGCCATCTAATAGGTTGTCTAGTTTACAGTCCTGCTGGGAATACTTTGCGGCCAACTCTACTTGGCCGTACACTAAGCTCACAGAGATCTCCTTCCCGTCGGGCCCCACAGGTCCGACCTCGGCCGTGTGGTTTGGGTCCGCCTTCGTGTACCGCGTCTTCACCATGGCCCAGGCCTCCCTGGCGCCTTGACGACAGGCAGATATCTTCCATAGTCGGAAGCATTGTCGTGCTCCCTGAAGCTTCTCTGCAAGCTCTCCAAGGCCTTCGAGCAGGGAGATAGATGGCCACAAGGCCTGGGCAACGCCTTTCATCACCTGTTGAACTCGTTCGTGCAGTTGCAATAGCTCGGGAAGAAGGTCACCCGTAGAACCGGGCATTTCCTCTGCAGGACGACCCGTGAGCATACCTACAGATATAACTCTGTTAATTGACTTCCTCGCCAAACTCTTTTTCAAAGTTCGCTCAAGCACTTACTATAAATGCCGCGAAGAAGTCGCCGATTCTCCTTCACGGAGTCAGACAGTTGGGCACGAACATCCTTTAGTTCCTCACCCAGCTGGGTGTTGGCATCTTGGAGATTATTTTTCTCTTGCCTCACCCTTGTAAACACATTCTCGCCGGCCTTCAACCGGCGCAAGAGTTGTTGCTTGTCCGGATCTAGTCCGGCGCCATCTGCAATATTATTGTCAGATTTACACACGCCGCACTTCACAAACTACTTATCTTTTGAAGCATATATTACCAGAGGGGGTCTCTGTGGCTCCCCCTGTAGCGGCTAGTGCGGCCTCAAGTTGGGCCTTGCATTCTTCAAGCTCCTGGGACAGTCGGGTATTCTTTTTTGTAAGATCCTGCATAACAAATGATCCTTAAATCAGTTATTCTAACTATTTTAAGTCTCGGGGGCTACTGGCATATATAACCGTCAAATTTCCTCACCCGTATATCCTTTACATACTGCTTCGTGGCTCTGGCTAGACCATCTTGAGCGGCACGGAGGCGCGATCTCCCAATTGAAGGCATTCAATGCCTCTTGGGAGAAACATGCGTCACGAAGAACTGTCGGCGGCGCTTTGTGATCCATGGCACTCTCCACCTCGGAGTTGGTGGCGGACAATCTGTCGGCATCCTCTGTCGGAGGAGCATTCGACGCACGCCTCGTGCTCGCCTCCACTTCGACCCGGCTTTGGAGCCCGGCTGGCGGAGGCTCGATTATAACCTCTCCGGACCTGTCCGCGGCGCGCTTTTTCTGAAAAGAGCACCAGCGTTAGTACGCCTTCCAGGAATCAATCCTGGGAATATGGTGACGCGCCATACCATTGCGGCGGCGTTTCGATCCGGACCGCACTTCTTTTTAACCTGCGGGGCCGTGCTGCCCCTTGTTGGCTAGCCGCCGCGGGCTCGGCCTCCTGCCTCGAAGGCACATCCTCCGAAACACCATGGGTATACGGTGATAAAAAAATAAGCACGGATGGGTCATTATCAGAGTATTGGGACCTCGGTCTCAGTTACCTGTGAGGCTGGAAGTATTCCGGGGTAATCGGTCGTAATGGCAACCAAGGCATTATCGATGCTCAGTTGGTGAAATACCCCATCAATCAGCTCCACCAATATGTCCGGATCCTCTTGGGAGGCCGGATCGAGGAGCCGTTCCGGATCCTCGGGTTGTGGAGGCGCGCTGTTTATGTCTTTCACGGCCTGGCGCAGTTCCTGCGTCAAAATCATAAAATGAGATACCTAACCATGGGAATACGGATCGGGTGTACAAAAAAGAAATGTCCGCTTACCCAGCTTCGAGGTTTGTTCATAGAAAATCCGTTCAATGGACTGACGCGGAGAAAATCCTCCTCTTCTCCCTTGTACAGTGCGGACAAGATCTTCACCAGATCGGTGACCGATCCCGGCCCCTTACGGCCATGACGGGTGGCATCGCCCTCCCCGTTGAAATCCCACATGGGGTGGCCCCTATACTGGAGCGGCTGCACCCCCCGCATAATACATGTGGCCATGACACCGATCATGGTCAGTCCGAATGAGCTAACAATCTTATTCGGCTCATCGTAAAGGGCGCCCTGTCGTCTTCCCTCTGGGGGCTCATGGCGCCAACTCAGTCGCTTTAAAGGAGCATTGCTGAACTCCGGAGACCGATCCGAACAGGATCCGCAGCGGACGTCTTCTATATAAAACCATTCGAAGGCCATTCTTGGACGCCTTCTTCGTGGTTCCGGATAGATATCCGGTCCCGGCGATGCGCCACAGCTCGGCTCCGCCCACTTGATATATTGACCCCTCATGAGAACGGGGTACAAGGCAGAATAATCTCTTCCACGGCGCAAAATGAGCCTCGACGCCCAAGAACAGTTCGCAAAGGGCCACGAAGCCCGCGATGTGCAAAATGGAGGCAGGCGTAAGGTGGTGCAACTGGAGGCCGTAGAACTCCAAGAGCTCGCGGAGAACCGGATGAATTGGAAATCCGAGTCCTCTTACTAGATAAGAGACAAAGCATACCCGCTCTCCTTTGGAGGGATCAGGGACACTCTCCGCTTGCTTTCCGCCCTTATAGGTGGCGAGTCCGGCTCGAACCGGAACCATGAAGGCCGGGGGAAGAAATCCCTTGGTTTGGAGTGTCACTAGCTCGCTATGGGACCGAGCATCTCTCCCAATTTCGTGCTGAGGGCTGGGAGCGCGAGGAGGAGGAGCGTCGACCGTCCATGATGGAATGGATTTTTGTCAGAGGCGCTCCGATGAAAGCTCGCAGAGGGGGGATGGTGTGACTCGGATCTAGATCCTCGTCCCTTTTATAGGCGGCTCATTTGCGCAGCTAGGGGGATAAGTGTAAAAATACCCTGGCTTTTCGCATTCATTCAAACACGTGGAAGATGGCCATTATTGGGCGTGGAAGCCAAGGAGCGTAGCATTTATCAGAAGCCGGACACTATTTGACAAGTATATGGAATTTGGAGAAGAACCCACCTTGCAATGCTGAAGACAATATGCGCGCCGGACTCGTCGTCATTGAATCCTGGTTCAGGGGCTACTGAGGGAGTCCTGGATTAGGGGGTGTCCGGATAGCCGAACTATCACCGTTGGCCGGACTCCTGGACTATGAAGATACAAGATTGAAGACTTCGTCCCGTGTCCGGATGGGACTTTCCTTGGCGTGGAAGGCAAGCTTGGCGATACGGATATGTAGATCTCCTACCATTGTAACCGACTCTGTGTAACCCTAACCCTATCCGGTGTCGATATAAACCGGAGGGTTTTAGTCCATAGGACGAACGACAATCATACCATAGGCTAGCTTCTAGGGTTTAGCCTCTCTGATCTCGTGGTAGATCCACTCTTGTACTACCCATATCATCAATATTAATCAAGCAGGAGTAGGGTTTTACCTCCATCGAGAGGGCCCGAACCTGGGTAAAAACATCATGTCCCTTGTCTCCTGTTACCATCCGCCTAGACGCACAGTTCGGGACCCCCTACCCGAGATCCGCCGGTTTTGACACCGACAGGGAGTAAAGTCCCGATTAAAGAGTATGCCTATCACCTCCCAATTGCATTGGAATGTGTACAAGGAAAAAGTAGACGCATCACAAGACAAGTCTCTTGAGATCTTTGCCACAAAGGTTGATCCTCCTCCTTTGCAAATTGATATCAACTGCAATGCGTCCTCCCTCATACATGATGATAGGCCGAGGTGTATGTCCCCAATTGTTCTAGCCAACCACCAAGTAGCCAACCCAATGAAGATCATATCAATGCTAGCGCCATAGTACTCCGTCATGATGCTATTCCTCATGTTGAAGAAGATGTTATTCCTCATGTTGAAGAAGATGCTAGTGTTCATGTTGATGATGATGCTATTGTTGCTAAAGAGGATGCTTACTCGGAAAATGAAGAGATCCATTACAATCCAATTGGTAACTTGGATGTCATTGTGCGGCAACAAGACATGGACCGTACCCTCCCTTATAACCGTATGTGTGGGTATAACTCGGATGATGAGGGTCCGGAGGAAGAGTTGGATGAGGATGGGTTGACTGTGCAAGAAAATGAAATCTACAAGAAGGTGACCGGCAAGGAGAGAGGGTCGCCGTTGTTTAGGGATGTGAGTCTTGCGAACAATGCCGTCATTGATGGTGGGCTGAGATTCTGGTTGTCTGAGCCAACGACGTGCCCCAAATTCAGTGATCCTCGACCAGAAAATGAGGATGAGAATGCTCATTTGAAGAAAGGCATCAAGTTTGATTCTTTGGTAGAGTTCAAGATATGGTTGTGTGATTATGCCATTAGGAACCATAGGCCGTTTGTTGTTGGTCATTCAAATCAAAAACTTTGGTACACAGTCAAATGTGACCAAGAAGGTTGCAAATGGATGGTCCGCGGTAGAAAAATCAAAGAAACCGGGCAATGGGTGTTGAAGACTCATGTTGGTACTCACACGTGCGTACCCCCGGACAAGGCCGACCGAAGCAAAGGACACCGTCAACTCACTCTGAGTATCTAGGATACAAATTGTTGCATCAAATAGCACATGATCCAACCGTGAAGGTCAAGTTTCTCATGTCTTCGATGGAGGAACTTTTCGGACACCCGGTCAAGTATGGGAAGGCATGGATGGCGAAGGCAAACACTATTAGGATGTTGCATGGTGATTATGAGGCCGCATATAACATTCTTCCCAAGATGTTGCTAGCCATTGCTCATCGAAACCCGGGAATGCGCCATCGGGTGGAGTCAATTGACGGAGTGTTTCGTCATGCCTTCTGGAGCTTTGGACAATGCATTGAGGCATTCACGTATTGTCGCCTGGTCTTGTCTATAGATGGTACATTCTTGACCAGAAAATACAAGGGCACATTGATGGTGGCGATGGCCCACTCTTCAAATGATAACGTGTTGCCGGTGGCATTTGCCTTGGTGCCTTCGAAGCACGATGATAATTGGGAGTGGTTCATGGGGCATGTGAGAACCAAGGTGATAGGCAAGCGAGAGGTATGCATTATATCGGATCGCCATCATGGGATTCTCAAAGCAATAGACGTTGATATTCCCGGTCTTCCAAAGCTTCAACACCGTTGGTGCATGAGACACTTTGTTGCAAACTTTTACCGGGCATGCAAGAGCAAGGAGTTTTGCAAAGACCTTACCCTTGTTTGTGTTGCATTCAACACCGACACATTCAAAAGCCGATATGATAAACTCCTCAAGACTTTCGAGAAGAACAAAGGGGGAAAAGAATTCTTGCTTAGGCACGAGCCTGATAAAGAAAAGTGGTCACGCGCTTACGATGAAGGAGGTATGCGATATGGGTACATGACAAGCAACATGGTGGAATGCTTCAACAATGTGTTGAAGGGTGTCTGTTCCTTGCCGGTGACCGCAGTACTCAAGTACACTTTCAGCAAGCTCAATGAGTACTTCCTAAAGCATTCTGAAAGCAGGGCCAAGTGGATTGACGAAAAGATGGACAAAGGTTCATGATTGGTTGTTGCATCAAGCGCGCAAGTCTGCCAAACAACAAGTGATCACATATAATGAAAAAGAAATGATCTATCAAATCGATGAGCCGGGTGGGACAACAAGGGACGGTAGGTCTTATGGTGGAGTTGCTTACGAGGTGCGCCTAAAAAACCGTTGGTGCCAGTGTGAGAGGACACACAAGTATCATTGGCCTTGCTCACATTTGATGACCGCAACACGGGCGAGAAACGTGCGCGTATCCGATGGCACAACGGTGCGGTTGCACGAGTTCACATTGGAACGAACAAGGTTGACGTGGGCGCCTCGGTTCAATCATTTCCTTGATGCCTCACAGTGGCATGAGTATGTTGGGCCAGACATTGTGCCAGATCCCGCACTCATGGTGCCTATGAGGGGAAGAAGAAGAAAGAAGAGATTCCGGAGTGACATGGATGATCTAGTTGGATACACCGGAATGAAGCAATTTGGTAGTGGTCATTTCATGGAGCCACCGGAGAACAACAATTGTGCAGAATGCAATGACACAGGACACAACGTTAGGACATGCAAGAAACCAAGAACCAACACGGGCACTAGTCAAACACGTGGATGGAGCACTAGACTTGGAGGGGGCCGTGGCCGTGGAGGAAGGGCTAGCCTTGGAGGGGGCCGTGGCCACGGAGAAAGGACTAGCCTTGGTGGTGGCCGTGGCCGTGGAGGAAGGACTAGCCTTGTAGGGGGCCGTGGTCGTGTATCCGGTGGTTCTAGGACACGTTGGGTTGATAGGGGAAGGCCTATCGACGTGTTGCTCAATCCGGATGGTTGAAATAATGTGAATGGTACTACTTTTAATATGTTCATGCATGTGTTGATATATTTGCCCCTTTACATGTCAATGTGTTCATATTTAGACTTAACATCTTTATTTGTTGTAGGGCATGGCTTCTTTCGGTTCCATGACGAGGCCGCCGTGTGCTCACCAAGAAGACATGCCACACAAGTGGAAGGACGCATCTTTGGACAAGGTGAAGGAGAAAGATGTGAAGATTCCGCCATGTTGGTGTGGAGATGTTTGCAAGGTGAAGCAGTCCACCGACCGAAAGAAGTCATGGACCGAAGGAAGGAGATATTTTGTTTGCCCCAATTATGCTTACGATCGTGCGCTTCCAACTAACGCCTATGACCTTTCACCGGTATGCTAGAGAAGTAACACGTTACTCTCAAATGTGTGTTAGCACTAACATTCGTTTTATATGCAGCCACCGCCTCCTCTATGCAAGTACTTTAGCTGGATAGATCATGAAGTGCCAAAAGATATCCAAAAGGACCAATTAGAAGATTGTCTTAGGCGCCAGCGGCTGTTTGAAGAAAGGTTTCAAAGAGGCTTGGAGGAAGAGCATCGTCAGAAAGAGAGGATGGAGCGGAAGCAACGCGAGGAGGAGAGGGCACGCCAAGCGAAGCTAGCTCGTGAGGAGGAGAGGGCAAGAAAGCTTGCAAAAGCTCGCAAGGCACAAGAGGAGGATTAGGCACGTGACAAGAAGGGGAAATGGCCCCGTATGACTCAGTAAAGCCTTCCCTTCGGTGGACTCGTCATGTAACCGGATGAAGCCATGCCAAATTTATCATGAACTATGTAGTACTAAGGCAAGAAGCCATGTGTCGTCAACTTGTCGTGAATGAATTTGCCATTTGTATTGAATTTTGTGTGAAGATGTTTGCAAGGTGTCGTGAATGAATTCAGTTTGTCAGCATATTCTTTGAAAAAATGTTGTGCTGGGAAGAGAATAGGGATAGAACATAATAGAGTGCTCTGTTTTCAGAATTTACAACCCTACCGCCACAGGCCCCGGCGGTAGGCTGCTGGACCCTACCGCCAGAGCCAGTGGTGGTGGGGGGGCCAAACCTGCTGTGACGAAGAAACAAAACCCGTTGGCGGTAGGACCAAACCCTACCGCCACTGGTCATGGCGGGAGGCTGCTGGACCCTACCGCCAGGTGCCATGGCGGTAGGGGGGGCAAAGTTTCTGTGACGGTAAACACCACGCATACAGCGGTAGGGTCAACCCTACCGCACGCCAATGGAGGTAGGGTCGACCCTACCGCCAGGGCGCTGGTGTTTACCGTCACAGAAACTTTGCCCCCCTACCGCCGTGTGGACTGGCGGTAGGGTCCACCAGCCTACCGCCAGGACCTATGGCGGTAGGGTTTGGTCCCTCCTTCTCTCCTCTGTTCTCCTCTGTTTTGCCCCATTTGTCGAATGTTAGCATAATATACCCAATTATGTCAAATATTAGAATGATCATTTCGCAAGCACATACATAACTCAACTTAACATAGTTCATTACATTCACGAATAACACGTGTTCAAACTTATTAAAACATGACCCGGTTCGGATGACATCGGTTGAAACTAATAACTCATGCTCAACGGCACATTTTCTAAACAGGTAACATATTTATCATACTTATCAGACGTTCAATTTGATCGTCACGCGCTTGATTACGCTTCAGTTGAAAGTCTGTGGATCCTGCCCAATGACCCAACACACCATTCGTTTCACGGAACCACCATGCAGCACGGCGAGCGGGATTCTCTGACACGCCTTGTTTGATTGCCCATCCTATGACCTGGCCGGGTTTCCTCAAGTCCATCTCACGGAATTCTTCTTTGCTTGCAGTGAACGCAATCTCAACTGCCAAAGCGTGTCTGCAAGCATATTCCCGGTCTTGCAGCTCATCAAGCATCCTCTCTTTCTCCTTCACAAGCTTTCGGAAAGCTTTTTTCTCGTTAGCATCAGAAGGTTCCTCGACAAAGTGATACTTGCTGAAATCCTTCATGGCCGCATTTGCCTCATCACAACTCTTCAACCATGCTTCACATTCCTTCTTCAAGCAATGGTGTCGCTCCGCCATGATCTTCTCACACGCTATGTTCATAGTCATGGATTGACTGTCCATCCTACATGAATATACGGGTTTAAGATGACATAAACCAAAACATAAAATAAATTCAGTAGAGTACAACACTTGGTTACTTGATATGACATACAACACCAAGTTCTTAATGAGTTCACATGTTAAGGGTACAAGTCATAGTAGTTCAAATGACGACCAAGCATAGGGTACATGTCATTACAGTCCAAATGACAAGGATTACATAGCCTCATGCAATTCTATGCGGCGTACGGTCCCGGGTTGCAACAAATAACATCATTTCTTTCTTTGACCCATGCCCAACGAGAAGCCCGGTTCTCGTCCGACGAGAATGGTTGGTGAACTAACCAATCAATGACCTGACCATGATTGCCCATGTCTATCTCAGCATATTCTCCCTTTGTCACACACAATGCAATTTGCATTGCAAGATCACACCTACAATTTTTTTCCGCCGTCTTGA
Source organism: Aegilops longissima (assembly GCA_021605205.1). NCBI lineage: Eukaryota > Viridiplantae > Streptophyta > Magnoliopsida > Poales > Poaceae > Aegilops > Aegilops longissima. The sequence continues at coordinate 39,353,125 of CM038682.1, read as the reverse complement.
GCTTCTTCATCCGCCTCTCCTTTTCTGTTATAAAATTTTCGGAACGGTCTTTATTGAAATAATTATATGAAAAGGCCCTACACTCCGCATTCAACGCATCAATGGCTTCGATCCAAAAGTTCATCTTTTCCGCAATCAATTCGCGTTTACGGTTCGCCGCCGCCTCAGCAGAAGTTTCAAAGAAAACGAACGGTGCCATCCTACATTTCGAAAAGTTGCTATTAAAGTAACTTAGATTTAATTGCTTTCTTAAGCCTAACCCAACCCCAATTATGTACATTAAGACTAGCACTAGATCTAGGTACACAAATTATTCTACAAGCAATTCTGAGCACATCATATATAAGGAAATCACAAACATACACCTAAATGGATCATAGTAATTGATTTGACCACACCAAAATGATGAGCTAGGGTTTGCAATGAAATGAGCAAATGCAAAATAAACAAAGATATCAACGAATCAAAATGAGGGGAAATGAGAGAGCCACCTTGAGTAATGAAAATGGTAAGAATTCACTGGAGAAATCTCAAACAAATGAGAGAGATTTGGGAGGCTCTTGTGCTTCAAAGAAAGAGGGGGGAGAGTTGAGCTCGGTCGAGAGGTGAAGTGGCCTGAATGAGTGGTTGAGGAGGGGCCCACAAACCAGCCCCTCCCCACCTTATCCACCACACAGGACCCTACCGCCAGAGGGTCTGGCGGTGAGCCAGATAACTCACCGCCCGTGCCGATGGCGGTAGGCCCTTTTCCACGCCAGCGCCTGCCAACGGCCATTAGTCGCCGTCAAAGGACCTACCACTAGAGGGGACGGCGGTAGGACGTGCAAACCTACTGCCAGACCCCCTGGCGGTAGGCAAAAGGGTCAGATCCTAAAAAAAAATCGAACAGGGTCAGATCCTGATTTTGTTTGCAAAAAGAGTCAAAACACGAAATTTTGCGCCCCCGATAGTAGATGCTCTAATATCCTTCTATCCATACTTTATTCAAACAGACATATACGGCAGTCTAGGGGAGGCCCTTGGAGATGCCTTTAGTTTTGCCCTTTTGATGTAGTATCTTATATCTTATATTTACTAATTAAAGGCACCTTTCAAACTTATTCATTAATTCATATCATCAAAATTAATTACACCGTTGGATTATAAAATTTACGTCCAAAATAAGAAGAAAACTTGCGTAAAATAGATGGCCCTGTCCAACTAATAAATGGCATCTGACATGTCTAATGTTGTGAAACAAAAAAAAATCCATCCGTTCTTTTCTCTTTTAAAAAAGAGATAGTCTCCTTCCACAACGACTGCCATTGAAAAGGAAAAAAAGACAGCCAAAAAAGGAGAAAATACGGGATCTGATTTGATGACCCGTGAAACTCTTCGACCGCAAAAAAAGACCGATGAAATTCCATAACAACTCTGCCAAAGGAAAAAATACAGAGAAAAAAAGAAAAAAATATGGGATCTGATTTTGATGACCCGTGAAACTCTTCAACCGCAAAAAAAAAAAAAAGACCCAGGAAATATTTTTTTGATGGAAGGCCATCTTTGCCGATTGTGCAGTTTTCTTGCCAGACCTACGTAACCTCCCTACGTACTCTAAGTAAACTTCCAAATCTAATACTCTCTGCCCCCCTGATTTTCAGGTGGGTGGGGCCAGGCAATTCTTTCTTCCAATCAATTATTGCCAAGACAGCTCTTACGTAAGTTTACCTAGAATATTTACGTGGATGTAGCAAAGCCCAAAATGGAATAACATCAGATATAAGAAAAAAGAATATTATCTCTCCCTCAAAAAAAAGGAAAAATATCTCCTCGGCTCCTTTCAGCCCTTCTCAACACACGCTGTCAAAATTAATTACACCCATGTTTTTAGGGGAATTAAGGCCGGGACTTAATTACACCACTCAATTGTAGAACTGAAGTCCAAGATAGAAAGAAGCTTGCGTAAAAAATGGCATCTCACACGTCCAACGATATGGGGAAAAAATATCATCCATTCGTTCCTTACAAAACTAGATAGCCTCCTTCCATAACTACAGTTACCGATAAAAAGGGAATAAGACGGGATCCAATTGATGACGCGTGAAACTCTTCAACCGCAAAAAAGACCCATAAAATGAAAAAATGTAAAACATCTCTCCTTCCAAATCAAAAGGAAAAAACATCACATCAGGTCTCTCAATAATCAACACCATCAAATTCATTACACAATCTTTTAATGGAACTAAGGCCGGCAATTAATTTCACCATTGAATTCTAAAATTTATCAGTGAACCGCAAAGGAACCTGAAGCCAGATGCTACGAGGGATGTGAGCGACCGACTACGACCCCAATTTCTTCTGATATAAACACGGAAAACTTGATCTTCTTGGCTTCATTTTTCGAGAAGACTACAATCTAACAATTTTAACAAATGACTTATGGTCGATGCAGGTTAGGATGGTTTGTACCGTTGGTGGTCTAAAGTAGGTCGTGTTGTTGTGGTAATTGTTATACTCCCCATCGGAGAACCTAAAGTGGACAGGAAGCACCATTATTCATCTCTCTGATGTTGTTCACTTCGTCATTGGTTCGCCAAATCCACATACAAGTAAAAACTATCTTGAACGTTTTTGAACGTGCTACTTGATTTTTAGCCTTTTGGACTCATGAAAAACCAAAGCATCCAATTAATATAAAAATTGGTATGTACATGCCTATCCAAGAGCACACTTTACCTGATTATGTTTTAGAGGAGCAGACAAGATTCAACTGCATCCAATGTCACCAGGAGCAATGTAGTGGTGTCGTGATGTTGTGTTGAATCATCTACACTGTCGATTAGTATTATGCATGTGCATAATAAAATATCTTTTTACAAATATAATACTTTGTCTGACATGCATGCGATTGGTGAATTGCATGGATCCCCATGATTCTTTCTAGGCGCAGATTGCTAATATGTATCTGCATATATATAGCACGTATAGCATCTGTTTATTGTGGCCTTAGAACAAAGAGAAAATTAGCTATTAAATCATTTGACGCCACAAAGATCTCATATAAGCACATGGTTATCTGTGAGATATAGATATGTATTTAATATGGACAGAAAATATAAAAAAATTGATCCACAATAATAATAAAAGAAATTCTTTAAGAATTGTGAAAAGAACTTCAAATTTGAATAATATACGGTCCTTATAGTAATGAGAATATCGACAAACTCTTATATGGATATGTATATTATTTGCTATGATATCGGGTAAGTTGATAGAAAACAGTGCACACATGTGACCATTATTGTGTATAGAGACTTGGAATCAAACTCTTCATAAGTCTATTGTGATTGGCAAAAATAAGATATGTCTCTTTAGGTAGGGCAAGAAAGGAACATATATGCTACAATAGTAAACTGATCTTTGTACCTCATAGAAACTTATAGGCCACGAATACATGATGCATGCAACAACGTTTGAATTTGCAACCGTGTTTTCTACGAACATAACACATACTCCCTTATATAGATCAGTAAAATAGGACATTCATTTTAATTAGTAATATATTTATCAAAAAATATACCCTTATGTAATGTTCGTAAGGTAGGACATCTATATTTTCACATATCATCTATAAATCTGTGGTTGTCACACAATTGGAGGCAAACTATATAATCGCAAAATAGTCTGAAACAATGTAACATTGTTGAACCCTATATCTAATCTAACAGAGATAAACATGCATGTGTAACAATAAAAGTGCTAGGCCGTGCAGGTGCACGGGTTGAGGACTAGCTACTACTAGTGTTTGTTTGCCCATCCAAAACATTAACGTGTGCATCAGGGGCGCTCGCTCGCGCGTGCCACGTTGGATCGAACCCGACAAAAACTGCTCTCAGAAAATATCTCCCCTGGCGCTAGCGCTGCACGCGTTCCCCTTTCTCCCTGCTCGCACGCGACCTCCTCGTCTCCCTCGCTCTCGCCTCTGCTCCGCCGCCCCGCGCTGCCACATCCCACCCGCCGACGTCGGCCTCGCCGCAGAAACGGCCTAATCTGCCAGCGCCGCCAAACGGCGGGTGAGGAAGAGGCTCAGATCTGCGGCGCCCCACCCTTCTCTTCTTCCCTCACCATCTCCCCACCACCGACGAGCTCCTCCCTCTTCCTCGCCCTAGATCGACCGGTAGGGCCGGAACCTGCCGCCATTCGTGCATCTCGCCCTCGTCACCGGCCGCCGCAGAGGTGCGGATGGAGGCTCGGGCGGCAAGTTCCGGCGGATGGTGGCGGCCGCCTCGGAGGGTGCAGAGGAGGCGCGCTGCTCGCGTCGCTCACGAAGCTCTGCGAGGCGCTCTCGTTCTGCACGGAGGACGCCGGGGCTGCTTCCCGTCGAGTCCGCGCAAGATTCGCTCGTCTGGCTGGCGGCGCCGAGGTCGCCAGCCCCGACGAGATGCTGCTCGCCGTCGCGCGCCATCACCTGCAGGTATTTTCAGGAGTGAGAGAAGCACCCTTCTCTCTTGTGTGATGCAGCTTGAGTTCTTTGTTTACTGAGTATTTTTGAAAGAACTAATTGATCTTCAAAATCTAAATATATGTACAATTCAGATATTTCACTGAGCTTCTGTTTTTGTGGAAAGCAAATATATGTACTCCAAAATCCAAATTGATCTTCAGAGTCAATTACTATGGCATATGTTTTTCCTCATCTACATACTTTTACAGATTGCATTTTTGCCTTTTTGTGGCATCTTTCGTTTCATCTGTTAAGATAGCCACAATCAGTGACTTAAACATCTAATATCTTGAGTTAAGATTCCTTCTTAAAGTGAAACTTTTCGTTTATTCTGCTGCTGCAATGATTGGCCATCTATATATTTGGATCTGGCTTACAGGTGGCATTTCTTTTCCCTTTTCTGTAGGATAGAACTTTTCACTGTAAGCTGCTAACTTAGCAATAATCTACTATTCAATTTACATGTTATGACTATAGATAACAAGGTTTGTATTTTCTACTCAGGTGGTTGGATATTAGTTATGAAGGTTGTCCCTGGATTTTTGCTCTATCGAGGACTACATGAGCTTGGTCAATATGCATTCTCTGGAAATTCTCTGGGAGCCAGCCATAAAGAAGGAAATCCTACTGTATCCTGTGGCATTCTTAGTCAGGTAGGTCCAATCTTCCATCCTTTATTTTATGTTTCTTCTATTGTTTAGTTTTCTTGATAGCCAGTTATAGTATTGGTCTTACACATGTATTCTTATTCTTTGTTTGTGAGGAACTGAGGATAAACATTTCTATGCTCGCTTAAGTAGGTACTAAATATAACCAGACGAACTGTTTTTGCAAACGACCGAGTGCTAATTACACAAGTTCAAAGATTAAGCTGAGTCCAATCTATTTTTCTGTCAATATAGTTTGGAGGTAAATCGTTTTACAGTCATCCCATTAGAACTTGACCAGACAACATGCATGGTGGTTTGTAGTTTGTTGACGCGCCGGCAGCGCGGAACTCGTTGATAGTAAAGAGCCGCCGCGGCCGCAGCGAGGGAGGAGTTGGCGGCGAGGCCATGCCGAGGGCGGAAACCTAGGCGTCTGATACCATGAAGATTGATAATAATTGTGTATTGATCTATGCCTCAATGGGTTGTTTGTATAAGTACAAAGTCTTGGAGTCCAAGTATAGAAGAGATAGATTACAATTCAAAACTACCAAAAACTGAACCGGCCGAATATACTCTAATAACATAAATAGATAGCTCACAAATCTTAGTATAGACCCCAGCTTCTGCTAAACCTGGGAAAATGCTCCACTAGCGGACGAGTTCGGGCGCAGGTTAACCGAGGCACTCCGAGAAGAAGGGCAAGACATTTGTTAATGTTGAGGACGAGTTCTGCCGCATAATTCTAGAAGTGCTCTCTTATAATAATCCTCCGTACAAGTTGTATCAGACTAGCAGTATAATGTTGGATGAATTGATTTAATTAATTAGTGACTATTTTTGCATGAGATGATCATTAACTTTAGTTATGTATGTGAAATATGCATAAAGAATTTTTTGTGTTGTGCCCATGTCCCATGCATATATGATTTCCTTTTGCTACGTATGTATTCATGTATATACCGCATCCATTTGGCTGAGTTGCTTGCCTTGCTTACTTCTACAAATAAAGTCGTTTCATATTGGAATTATGAAAATGATTTCTATTTTCTTTGAAGACCAAGGAATCATATTTTATTTGTTTTCTGGAAAAGATCAGCATGCTAGCCGCCGCCATTGCCGCACCCCATCTCCATCCCATTGCAGCAACACACTGCCAGCCTACCTCGTCTCCCCTCCGCCAGTGCGGTACTAGCCGCCCCCACCGAGCCCTAGCAGCAGGAGGAGTTGTGAACATCGCAGATCAAGGGAGTGGTGGATGATTTAGGTCGCGAGAGGCGAGGAGATTGGGGATGGGGGCGGTGGAAGGAGCAGGTCATCATGAGGGTGGCGGGGACCCGCTCGTCCCTCTTCCTCGGTCGATCGCGGCGTCTCCTGCCCGGGCTCATGCGCCCACGGTGGCAGCGGCCGCAGAGAAGGGCGAAGGGATCCCGCTCTCTCCTCTTGCATGATGCGTCGCCTCTGCTCCTCCCATCCCTCGCTGCCATCGACTCGATCTGTCATACCTAGGTCGCCGGCGCAGCGGCTGTCCATGGTCATGTCTGGAGGTCGTCTTGGGCACAGGGATGCAGTGTGGTTTGAGGATGAAGAATAACTGGTAAGGTCTTCTCACAATGTTTGGATAATTTTTTATTTCCAGTCCGTGCTCCTTATAACAATTATTTGTTCATCTTGTAGAAGTTCAAATATATACCTCAGGACAATCTGGTGGAACAAAAAAGAAATTTCATATTTATTCGAGACAAATAGAGATTACCTGGTAATGTATATGACAACCCTTATTTTCTGTAAAATGTTAGCTAAATGACCAATGTGGTGTGAATTCCACTACTGCAGATATCTTGTTGATGGCACTATTTTTTGTCACTATGAAAACATGGATTATTATCACACTATGGTTCCTATTGGCGCCTATTGCTCGGAAGTATGAGGTCGGACCTTTATATTTAAGTAACTCCTTAGTTTGCTTCTCTGGAAAAATAATTATTATTAGCATTATCGGACAGGGGAATAATACCTAATACTGAGGTACATGTAGCATCTGGCCAGTATGAACATACATACCAATTTCAGTCTTGTCCAAGACAGGGGAATAAATACCTGTACTTTGCTTGGAAAAATAGAGTTTGAACATACATACCAATTTCTGTCTTGTCCAAGACAGGGGAATAAATACCTGTACTTTGCTTGGAAAATAGAAACCGATGTTTACTACCTTACTTAAACTGGTTTCCTATTCCATGTATAAACCTGTAATTTTACGACTCAGCCACAGAACTCAAGTGCATGTAATCTTTCGGCAAATTTTTATGCCTGATGTATAGATTCTCTGTGTAGCAACGGTGCCACAGTTTCCATAGTACAATTAGCAAGCCTCACAATGTTCTATTTGGTGCTAGATTTCTGATTATTTACAGATATTTTTGTATGTTGACAAATGCTAATGATGGAATTTCTAATGTATGGCTGGAATAACAAGTCGGTGATGATATCGCGACATCTTATTTGAGAACTGTAGACATGGTTTGCCACGCTGGACCTTGTGAAGATTATGCTTGTTCTTTGTTTAAGACTAATTGTACACATCCATGTTGCAAATATTTCTTCGGTTTCTGTGCTAAGAGGGGGCTGGACTAAGAGGAAGGAGTGGAATCACATGATGTGCATTGCATTTCTGTCTGTGCAATCCAGTTATATACTGATAAGGTTTTATACAATAATAAGCTCCCTATCTGTTGAACGTTACAACGAGTACAGAGGCACAAGTCATTTCTGACAATTGAAGATCAAACAAACAATACTGCAAAATTATGCCAATATAAGTTTTTGATGTACATTGAACTTGTCAGTTTTACTGTCACCTTTCATTTTGGAGACATGGCTAACTATTTTCTCCACTATTTGGCATCTTCCCATGTTCATCTTGACACTCTGGTTTTTTATGATCTTGTTTTCTATTTGCAGGGGCAAATTATATTTCAATGATACAAATGGCTGATGTTAGTTTTGGTATATGTGGTCAAGAAGGTTGTCAAGTAGTGATGGCCTCAGATTTGTTATGGGGCAGTTTTTTTTAATAGATCGCTTCTTGCGCACAAGCACTGGAACCATCGGGCTATGACATACATGATTCTCTATAACTTCTACCAGAATGCTTTCTTTGTGTTAATGCTCTTCTGGTACGTATTCCCTCCTCTGTGTGTTTCTCATATGATGTAAGCTAAGTATATCTGTGTTACCTTTGTTACTTGTCACCTACAATTCGACTATCCAAATGCATGAATATACGGAAGCATCATCCCGCACTCCCTTTTGGCCTTTTTGGACCTCTTGTAATGTACGCTGGTCTAATTAAGTTCTTAATGAATTGATTTAGGCACACTACATATTCTGTAACTCTTGTGCTGATAGATTAGAGTACTGCTTTCTATTCCATTATCTGCACATCAGTTCCCACAGTAGTGGTTGATATTCTAGAGGACTTACTCATAATAGTCATAATACCCTTCTTTATTGTCTGAGACTATTGAGGCAAAGCTTCAAAATGAGGGCTACAACATGACACTCTTCTGAAACATAATGGTAGATACCTTGTAACAAAGCCTTGTCCTTTCCTGTGTACATTTCTTCACATATAATATCGGTACGATGGACATTTGGAGTATGGGATTCTTGATATGTCACCATTTGACAAAAAGAATTAGAATATGTGATATCGACAATGTAAGCCTTTTAATATTTAGCACTTCAATATTTGTACGTGTTTTCTCACTAATATTTGAATGCATGTACCTTTGCGTTTTGCAGGTTCACCTGATTATCTGAGTTAACCTGATTATTGTCGCTAGCTGTGTCAGATGTTCTACGAGATGGTCCGTTGGTCCTGTTTAGTTCTGTTTCATGTAGCAGTCTTCTTTGTTAGTAATGTTCCATGTTTCTGTTTACATGTACGTTCATTAATTTTCCCCTTTGAACCCCCTTTAATTAGTAAGGTGAGCTTACAAGCTTGGGTCCTAAACCACAAGAACTCGAGAAAGTCATCATACATTCCTTCTGCGGGACACTAGCAACCTCGGATACAAGTACCCGTGGTGGTTTCTCTGTTCTTAGGAGACATGCTAAAGACTGTCTTCCTCCGACGGTTAGCATTGAAAGCACTTTTTGACTCCAGTTGATGTCTACAAAATTTCTGGCTTATTGAATGGTATTGTTACTTGCAAGACATGTCTGCAGAACCCACATAGGGGTGGCATTTTCCTCACATTTCATGGTGATTTTAATTTGAGCATTCGGCTTGAATACCCTTTAAACTTTCCGTCGTTGTGCTCTTATTGTTTTGGTGTAGCACTTCATGTCACAACTGAATGTTGAATTCTTACCACTGCAGAAACTTCAACATATACTGATTCATTAGATAATGCGTATGTATGAGCTCTCTTTGTCTTTCCGGTTGAATGTTGAATTCTTACCACTGCAGAAACTTGCAACATATACTGATTCATTAGATAATGAGTATGTGTGAACTCCGTCTTTCTGGTTCTACATCATGCCATCCAGTGTTTTGTGTTTCAGATGCCCTAATCTCCTTATATTTAAGCGTCATTTATTTAGCTCTTCCGAAATTTGTCGCGAAAGTAAGTGGAATGGGCGCTTTCAACCTGGCACCGCCCAGATTCCTTTCAAGAGGCGCCACCGGGTGGCGCCCCAACCCCTAGTCCATGTATAGGTGTGCAACAATCAAGACGTCTGGCGCCGCCCCTCCCGTTGCACCATGCTTCTAGTAATCAGAGAGATAGGTAGACCCGCAGAAGATTTAAAGCTCGGCCGAAGAGGACGCTCCTAATAAAGCGATTGATCCATGAAAGGTGCCGGGGACAGGTGGACTCGGACGGACCCCATGTGCGTGCAGTGGCGAGGCGAGGCCGGGGAGGGCGCGACCCGGGGCAGCGCCATGCGCCGGCCGGCCGGCAGCCAGACGCCACCTGCCCCCGCCACGCCACGCCCCTCCCCTGGCCGCAAGTCCACACGCTCGCGCCGAGGCCAGGCCAGCGACGTTTTCGTAACATCCTCCGTACGTCCACTCCTTGCTACTTTGCTGATTTTTTGCCCTCCTCTCCTACGGCTACGTCCCCAAGCTACTCCTTCAGCTCACGCCGTATCGATTAGACCATTGCAGGCGCAGCGTGTGCGTTTGTGTGTGGAGGACTGGAGCAGGTGGTGCAAGCACGGCAATCCCCTCTCGTGTCGCGTAATTCATCGACCAGCCCGTGACCGAATGGCGCAGCACCGTCGTCGTCAGTCGTCGGATGATGGGGGTTCAGCCACGACGATCCTGGCGCGGGGACTTATCACATGAATGATTGATGAATCTCCCTGCCAAGCAACAGTCTATTCCACTGTCGCGGAGCTGCTGCTAGCTAGCTGAGGATAGCCTGACAGATGAATACTGTAGGAGGAATAGCGCGCGAGATGTAGCTCGGTCCGACCGTCCGGGACCGAGATCCAGTGCCTTGCTGTGGCCAAGGCACAGCGTACCTTGCCCCCTCTCATCCACCGTTGGAATTGATCCAGCGGCCAGCAGCAGTTCACAGCCAAAAGAAACTGAATGAGTGGACAAAACAACAGAAAACAGAGTGCAGTTTCTTGAGACAGAGAATAGAGCAAAACATTGGTTCAGTTAACATAATACAGTACAGTTCAGTTTAGCAAACTTCAACAAAAAAGGAGTACGTCTCAACACTTCAATACAAAAAAGGAGTACGTCCCAATACTTCAATACAGATACAACTTCCTAAACTTACTAGAAGTTTTAGCACAACACAACATCAGAAAGTTGAACACAATACAGATTCTTTTGCAGGTCTGAACAAACTAATTTTTAAAGCACTTGACATTGAAATTTGTTCTTACATAATCATTCAAGTACGTAGAGTTGGCCCTTTTACACACAGGCCACAAAAGACTATAGTTAGCCCACAAGTCCAAAATACTATAGTCAACCCTGTCCAAAATACAGTCGACACCGGCCAAATACTATCTAACAAGCTTGTACATGCTAGAACAGATTTTCATCATAACGGGTAGTTGTCAAGAGCTGCATGTAACTCATTATCTTGTTGCACTCTTGAAACTCCATATTTGCACCTTTATCGCGCCCATCCTTCTCCACTCCTACTTGAGGATCTGCACCAACTTCTAGTATGTTTAGGAATGAACGGTAACAACTCATCATGTACATATTGGTACATATCTTTTCTGTTTGGTTTTTGGATGGAGCAACTTTAGTTGGCTTGCGCTTCCTTTTGAGTAACTTATCAAGCCATGTTTGTCTTCTCCTCAATCTTTTTGATTGAATCTCTTTTTTCTTGAGCTTTGCAGCACTAAAAACCTCATTTGTTTGTTGCATATTTGGGTCAATATTTTCTTTGTCATTGCATGGCTTATTCGGCGCATTGGTAGTTGCATTGAGTTTATCCTCTAGTTGTGGACCAATGCAATCAAGTGCATTTTCTAACATCAAACAACATTCTAGAGAGTAGGCTATTTTGTATGCCAAAGTGTGAAATTTATGAGACAAATCCTTGTACCGAAGTTGGGCTTCCAACTTTGGATTTTCTATCACGTTCCTTCCTTGTCTATCTTGTATGCTTCCATTGCGTGCCTCTCTAGTCCATCTCTTTAAGATATAATGTGCTGGCAATACTTTTATATTCATCAAATCAAGCACTTTGAGACCATGTCCACACAATATTCCCGTCCTATTGAACATTCCACAACTACATGAAACTGTTTGGGTTAGAGGATCACCAATCACTATGCGCTCCTCCTCGAATTTTAAATCACCATGCAAACTCCCAATAGCAACTGCGAACTTGTTATGTCCATCCAATGCTCTAGTGCATGCAGCCATCGATCTTTCATATTCGCTTTGAAAAGCTTCAAAAATAATTGGAGTGTACTCTTTGCTGGGACAGACTAGAAGCTTTGAAGTTTATGTTCTGCCAGTAGTACTTTCGCGGGATTTTAAAGCAGGCAAACTTATGATGCGAGTCTAGTTAGAATAGAACCAGTGCACTCTGAAATCCGAACCAACCAATATGCTTCAAGCTTCAACTTCAAAGTCACCTGATTTGGCACCAGCCAAAGGAGTAGGAACAGCAGCTGGGGAAGCACCATTACCATCCGAATTGTTAATTGGATCTACACTTTTGTTGGATCCACATCTTTGAAAGAAGACACTCGAGGAAGAAGCCCCGGCTAACTCCGTGCCAGCAGCCATGTAAGAAGGGGGGGGCAATTGTTCTTCGGAATGACTGGGCGTAAAGGGCACGTAGGCGGTGAATCGGGTTGAAAGTGAAAGTCGCCAAAAAGTGGCGGAATGCTCTCGAAACCAATTCACTTGAGTGAGACAGAGGAGAGTGGAATTTCGTGTGCACAGTCCAACTGCAAAGCATATTGGAAAGATGGGTTCTTAATGATTTTGTCATGGAAGTACTTCAACATACTACCGGCCTCTCCAAAAGCCAACTCTCTCTGCCGCTTGCTTCGCAAATGATTCTTTTGGTCAACACAAGTGTAACCGAGGTCAAGTGGTCCACCAACTTGACGACAAGCAAGCTCATGTGCAACTTTTGGCATGATTCCAGAATCATCAGCGGCTTCTATTTCAAAAGCTTGTACTTCGGTAATCTTCCTTTGTGATGCCATCAAGTGACAAGTTTGTGGCAATTGAAGGTAATGATTGTGTTCTAGCACAATATCCGTGACTTCATAATTTTTTGCCAATCGATCCAATGTTATAGTCATCCGAGCTTTGCAATCCGTTCTTGTTTCAGCTCTAATACGCTTTGGCACATGATCCAATGTCATCCCTTTCTTTCGAATACCCTCGTTTGAACAAGCAAATCTGCATGAAGTCACTTCACCATCACACTTGCTTACATTTTTGTTTCTCTTCCTCACATCAAACCCTGCACGACCCCCATATGCAACCCAAAACACCCAAGCTTCATCTGCATTTCTGAACCTCATACCAACTTGAGGTATTCCCTTACCAATTTCTCCCATTGCACAACACTTGCAAATGCACAACACTGACAGCACTCAATTCTTGCCAAATTGCACAGCACCGCAAGCCCAATCAACAACAATTCTATCAAATAGGACAATACATATGTCACTCAATTTGCCTGAGCACATTAAAAAAATGCTAAATAGCAAAGTGGCTACCTGCTGGAGTCGGCCTGGAGCTTGCTTAATGGACACTGCTCGAGGAGGGGTCGCAGGGGGGCGGAGGGAGCCGTCGGAGGGGTGGGGTGGAGTAGCCCGTAGTGGCGGAATTCATCGACCAGCCCGTGGCCGAATGGCGCAGCACCGTCGTCGTCAGTCGTCGGATGATGGGTGTTCAGCCACGACGATCCAGGCGCGGGGACTGATCACATGAATGATTGATGAATCTCCCTGCCAAGCAACAGTCTATTCCACTGTCGCGGAGCTGCTGCTAGCTAGCTGAGGATAGCCTGACAGATGAATACTGTAGGAGGAATAGCGCGCGAGATGTAGCTCGTCCGGTACACCCGTGTCCGGCAGCGACTGGATGGAAGAGGCACCGGGCAGGCGGGCAGGAGGGGCGCCCAGCAACGCCCCGCACCACGTCCTTCCAACGCTGCAAGTACTAGATAGAGTAGCCCGGCGCTGTGGTAGTGATACTAGTGTATTCTGCCCAAATCTCCCGGAATCCTCCCCCACAGTAGAGTATTAAAAGTCCACTTTGGTTGACGCATGACGTGAAAGGAAGCAACCAACAGAGATAGAAAGCACCATCACTCACACACACACCCTCCTTGATATGCTTAAGATACTAAAAGTAAGATAGACTAAAAGTGATTTCCGCGGAGCAGGGAGCGGCGCTCCATTTCCGACGAACGTGACACGAAAAAATGGGCAGACGGATTAGCGCACGAACGCTCCGTCGGCAAGGGGGACCTAATTAAATTGGTGACGGGCGCACGTAATCCCATCCAAAAGGCGCAGACGCACCCTGCACCTTGCACCTGGCTGCTGCTTGCTTGCTTGCCGCACGTTGTCTTCTCCCTATAATTCACGGCGGCTGTGCTGCCCGGCTGTACTGCCGCACGTTGTCTTCTCCCTATATTAAAGTAGCAACGATTCGTCCAGCCCCGCCCGGTGGTGGAGCTGCTCGTTCGTTCAATCACGCCGTGGGTTTCGTCGTTTCGCTTTGGCGTCTCTTTTTGGATATATCTTATTTACAGAACCAGAAATAAGAGAGCGAGCGTCATGTGATCATCTTGTTTACCTACTTGGCGACTGATACCTAATTCCTTCTATCGCCCTCCTCGTGTGGACAGGACAGAGATAGTAATATGGATGTACTACCCCACCTGATCTTGATGCCTCTCAAACTTTGCAAACACCTACTCCCTCCGTCCAGAAATACTTGTCCAAAAAATGGATGTATCCAAATGTATTTTAGTTCTAGATACATCAATTTGTATCCATTTTACGATAAATATTTCCGGACGGAGAAAGTACTACTCTAGTTCATTGCTGACCGAACCCGACGAAACATCAGCATGTTCGGCACTGCACGGAAGCTCACCAAGTGCTCAATGGGTTGGACCATGCTGTTGAATTTTTTCAAGCAAAAGGGGTTTGCCCCCACTTTCATTAAGAAAACCATATATAGGGATCTACAACCCATATTCGCAAAAAAAAAAAGATTCACAACTGATCCACACACGCACACCACCTTATGCCAGCACACCACCTTATGCCATATTCGCAAAAAAAACGAACATCTACATCATGCATATATGACACGTGTACCTTACTAGTCTGCCATAGATTTGGCCTGCATATGAAGGGCGTCGGTCAGCACGGACGTTTAGGCTGGTACGAGAAGCCCGTCTGGATTTTTTTACTGGTCAGTGATTGGGCCATCCGCCCGGACTTATATGAGGGGAGCCCAACTTTAGTTGCTCTTGCTTTGATTTCCAGCGGCTTTTTAATTTCATTTATTTTCTTTTCATCTTTACTCGGTTTCCTTTTGTTTTCCCTATTTTTCCAAATTCTAAATATATTTTGACAAATAACCCAAACAGAAAGTGTGTGAACACATTTTAAAACTGCATGAATTTTTTTCAAGTACGTGAACACTTTATGTAATTACATGAACATTATACAAAATGCAAGACTGTTTAAATTTACAAGAACAACTTTAATAAATGTAATGAATATTTTTTCTTCCAAAATGCCAATTTAACTTTTAAATGTGTTTCACTCCTTTTAAAAAATGTTAACGTATTTAAATTTCACGAAGAATTTTTAAAACCCGTGAGCATTCTTATAAAATTGCAAATATGGTTGAAATTCATGAATATTCTTATAACATTGTGAGTACTTACTAAAATTCGACAACAGTTTTTAACATTCCATCAAATTTTGAAAAATAAGAAAGTTTTTAACTTTTGGGAAAACATGTAAAATGAAAAAAATGAAAAGAACAAAATACAGAGTAAATATAAATGCTGGACGAAAACCAACTAATATCGGTAAAAAAAGTAAAAACGGGAATAAGAAAACGGGCAAAATGTAGCATATGAAGATGGGAAAAACAAATAAAACAAAAAATAACTAAAAACGGTAAGATGGGAGGAAGGTTATAGGGGAGAGAATATGTAGTGCACCAGTCCTTGTGGCGGACCCGGTGCACCGAACATCCGTAGCATATTTGAAATTTTTAGAGATTTCCTTAAAGAAATTAGCACATTCACACAACATCAATGTATGGTGTCACAAGGAAAATTGAAAAGATAGCTCAAAAATGAAAAGTGACAAATACGACACTGAATAGTGTATAACATAAGTTGGACTTTATATTTGGGCCATTATCACATTAACGTCAATTTTGGCATTTTAGTATCTCGACTCTCGAGTAATGTTTTGAATTTTGATATGAAATTCACGACGGACCATTCAAACTGCACTATCTACCCTTTTTCTTTCGCCTCAGAAAATCATATCTCTTATCTTAGTTGTAATCTTATCTATCCGGCACCACAAGCCGTGAAGCTTCATGTAACGGAGGCACCAAGTTTCCTCTTCCTATTTTTCCTTCCATTTTCGCACGCCGTCCTCATGTTTCACCAAGTGGCTAACTGCTTGGAGTTTCATTTCTGAAGAGTGGAATATTAAAAGGAGAACGAATGTGGACTGAGGGCAAGAGCAGGGCAGCTTCCTGCTGCTGTAAAATAGGCTGAGGACTTCCTGGAACCGTTCGTGCGTAGGAAGCACACACAGCGACGTCTCGATCGACCATGCTCGGACCGGGTCAATCTACATTTGTCAAATCAAATACTGCAAATCTCGACCACGTTTGCTGCACAACAACCATGACAGTGATCACGCAGTCATGGTCCACAGACACACCGGTCAATTCATCAATCAAAGGGTTCGTTGTTTTAATTACTCCAAATTGCCTGTCAGCTGCTTGAGTTGACCATGGAAAAACGGGGCAAAAACAACAAATTTGACCTGTAGACAAAAAGAATTCACAAAGTGAACTGTTGACGAAAAAATTTCATCCAACTAGACAATCCCTTTATAGCGTTGGTTGCAAGGTTCTTATTTGTTTGTGTAGGTACGAGGCGACTTGCGTGCAGTCTCCTACTGGATTGATACCTTGGTTCTCAAAAACTGAGGGAAATACTTACACTACTTTGCCGCATCACCCTTTCCTCTTCAAGGGAAAACCAACACAATGCTTAAGAGGTAGCAATAAGAATCCCAAATATAATCTTCCTCGCACCGCGGAAGTTCGTCCGTGTGAATGGCCTTGTGATGATTTCTTGAGTGCAACCGGGATTCATGATGATTTTTATTATTTGGCTGAGAATGCAGGCCTCTCCGACTTCCTCCGCGACCAACTCGAACAGTATCTCCTCCTATCTAATATTTTTGTGCAAATTTTCATTTCCATGCTAGGAGATCACCACCTTCAGTGGAGTTTCATTTATATGATGAATTTAAGGAGATGACCTTATATGATTTTTGTCGGGTATGCAAGATACCCTTTGAGGGCAGCATAGAGGATCCACACCGTAATGATGTGGAAGGATTTATTAATGAAATTTCTATAGGGGAAATGAGGAAAGTTTTTGGTGCAAGAATTACTAGCATACATTTTCCTGTTCTACGTTAATTTGCAATATTTGCTAGTAGATGCTTGATTGGTCGCGGGAACAGTGGAAATCTTAGTGCTCCTGATATTGTTATTTTGTGCCATGCTTTGTTTCGTGATACAACTTTCAGTCTAGGCGCCATTATTGCTAAACGATTAAGTCTGAACCATACAAAGGGCCCCATTCTCGGTGGCATCTTTGCCTCGCGCCTTGCTGCACACTTTAATATACCTATTAGGCATTATGAGAAAGAAGAAAAGTTGATGCCCCCTGTCTTTCTAGATTATAAGAGTATGATAGCACATAACTTTATTGTTAAAGTTAAGAAGAAGATGCTTAAGTGTAAACTGATATTTGATAAAAAAATATAGTGAGATTATTACCTTGCATGCGCCCTCTTTGTTTAACATATTTTCAGGCATGTACCTCATCCTGCCGGAGGCCATTTATGCGTACTGGAGCCTGACACCAGTTCCAGAGCCTGAGCCGGAGCCACCCCTAGACCCTTATCGACAGTCTGTTTATCAGTGGGATCCCAAGGAGCTCGCTAACCAGTGGCACCCCGAGGATCCTCCCCAGTACAATGGAGAGGTCCACTTTGAACCGTGGGCATAGACCAACTTAGGCCAAAAGCCTAAGCTTGGGGGAGTATGTATTTCTCACCAACATTACATTCATGTTCACACACTCATGCCAATTGTCGGTGCTCATACTTTTTCATTGTAATATCCATTCTAGTTTATTTTCTGTTTTAAGCCTTCTTCTTGTGTGTTTAAAAAAAACCTTGAGAAAAACCAAAAAAATTAGTTGTAGCTTTTAGCTAGTTTACTTTCCATGCCTGTAGTAATTAAATAGAAAACCCAAAAAGATTTCTCGTTCTTCTTTTGCTTGTTGGGAGCTTTCCCGTGTAAATAGTTTTGTTTCTTTTCTTTTCTTTGGGGGTCGAGAGGAGAAGACCATAATAAAAATGTTGAAGTGGCTCTTATATGCATTATTGTGAAATTAACCAAGAGCCCATATTACCTTGTCCTCTCCCTTGAATTAAATGATGCAGATTCCAGCTTAGTCCAATGCACGTGCACTATTATTATTATCCACACCCTCGGTCGTGCAAGTGAAAGGCAATAATGACGATATATGATGGACTGATTGGGATGAGAAAAGCTGGTATAAACTCGAACTATCTTGTTTTTTATAAATATGATTAGTTCATCGTTCCTAATTCATCCTATTATGAATGAAACATGTTTGCAAAGACAATTAGAGATTATAAATGCTTATGCTATGCTTAATTAGCTAGGAGTTTATAATGGTTTACCTTGCGTGCCAACATGCTATTAAAATGGTTGTGATTTGGTATGATAGGGTGGTATCCTCCTTTGAATGATTCAAGTGGCTTGACTTGGCACATGTTCACACATGTAGTTGAAACAAAATCAACATAGCCTCCACGATATTTATGTTCATGGTGAATTATATCCTCCTCATGCTTGCACTCATTGTTGATTAATTTTAATGCATGTTCATGACTGTTGTCGCTCTCTAGTTGGTCGATTCCCAGTCTCTTTCTAGCCTTCAATTGTACTAAGCGGGAATACTGCTTGTGCATCCACCTCCATAAACCCCAAAAGTTATTCCATATGAGTCCATCATACCTTCCTATATGCGGTATCTACCTGCCGTCCCAAGTAAATTTGCATGTGCCAAACTCTAAACCTTCAAATGAAATTATGTTTTGTATGCTCGAATAGCTCATGTATCATCTAGGGCTATCTGTATCTTCCATGCTAGGCAGGTTATTCTCAAGAGGAGTGGACTTCGCTCCTCACTCACGAGAAAATGGCTGGTCACCGGGATGCCTAGTCCCATCTCAAACAAATCAAAATAATTGCAAACAAAACTCCCCCAGGACTATTGATAGTTGGAGGCACCCGTTGTTTCAGGAAAGCCATGGATTGATGCTTGTTGGTGGTCAGCAGAATTGCCATGGTGTTACTTTTGTGCAGAAATAAAAGTTCTTGGAATGACCTGAAACTTCACGGAGAATATTATTGGACTAAATAAAAAATACTGGTGAAAGAATCAAGACCAGGGGTCCACACCCTATCCACGAGGGTGGGGGTGTGCCTACCCCCTGGGCGCGCCCCCTGCCTCGTGGCCCCCCTGGTGCTCCATCGACCTCAACTCCAACTCTATATATTCACGTACGGGGAGAAAAAATCAGAGAGAAGGATTCATCGCGTTTTACGATATAGAGCCGCCACCAAGCCGGCTGATCTGGAGACCGTTCAGGGCTCCGGAGAGGGGAATCCGTCGCCGTCGTCATCATCAACCATCCTCCATCACCAATTTCATGATGCTCACCGCCGTGCATGAGTAATTCCATCGTAGGCTTGCTAGACGGTTATGGGTTGGATGAGATTTATCATGTAATCGAGTTAGTTTTGTTAGGGTTTGACCCCTAGTATCCATTATGTTCTGAGATGGATGTTACTATGACTTTGCTATGCTTAATGCTTGTAACTAGGGCCCGAGTGCCATGATTTCAGATCTGAACCTATTATGTTTTCATGAATATATGTGAGTTCTTGATCCTATTTTGCAAGTCAATAGTCACCTACTATGTGTTATGATCCGGTAACCCCGAATTGACAATAATCAGGACCAGTCCCGGTGATGATCGTAGTTTGAGGAGTTCATGTATTCACTAAGTGTTAATGCTTTGGTCCGGTACTCTATTAAAAGGAGGCCTTAATATCCCTTAGTTTCCAATAGGACCCCGCTCCCACGGGAGGGTAGGACAAAAGATGTCAAGCAAGTTCTTTTCCATAAGCACGTATGACTATATTTGGAATACATGCCTATGTTACATTGATGAACTGGAGCTAGTTCTATGTCACCCTATGTTATAACTGTTGCATGAGGAATCACATCCAAAATAATTATCCATCATTGATCCAATGCCTACGAGCTTTTCACATATTGATCTTTTCTTAGTTATTTTTCCGTTGCCGCTGTTACAATCACTACAAAAACTGCTACTGTTACTTTTGCCACCGTTACCGTTACTTCCATACTACTTTGCTACTAAATACTTTGCTGCAGATATTAAGTTTTCCAGGTGTGGTTGAATTGACAACTCCACTGCTAATACTTCAGATATTCTTTGGATCCCCTTGTGTCGAATCAATAAATTTGGGTTGAATACTCTACCCTCGAAAATTGTTGCGATCCCCTATACTTGTGGGTTATCACCGACCGTCCAAACAGAGTGTGATACGGACTCTGAATCTTGACTACTTCAAATGTTAGCGTATCAACCAGTGAGTCATGATCATCTCCAAAGGCCACTTCCAAAGCGATCTTGTCTACCGGATACACCGACCTAGCCGGCACCACCCCATGGAAAACAGTATTGGATGGCTTAAGCTTTTTGTCAGTTAATCCCATACGGCGGAAAGAATCGTAGTAAAGGATATTAATACTGCTGCCTCCATCCATCAGTACCTTAGTGAACTTGTACCCTCCAACCTGAGGCGCCACCACCAAAGCCAATTGACCCGGATTATCAACCCGGGGGCGGGTGATCCTCATGACTCCATACAATGGGCTGCTCAGACCATCGCAAGTAACGGGGAACCGCCGGCTCAACGGCGTTCACAAATCTTTTACAGAGCTTCTGGTCTCTCTTGCATAAACTCATGGTGAAGACGTGGTACTGCCCACTATTCAACTGCTTCGGATTACTTTGATATCCGGATCGCTGTTGCTGATTCCCCTGACCGGACTGTTGATGATAACCACCCTGATTGCCTTGATTGTTTAGGTGACTCTGGAAACCGGAATTATAACCGCCACCACCGTAATCTAGACCATGAGAGTCGGAACCTGAGCCATCACCCGGCCCATGATTGTTTTGGAGCAAATCAGAATTTTTGAACTCCTTCATAATGTGGCAGTCCTTCCAAAGGTGAATGGACGGTCTTTCCCGCGTACCATGCTTTGGGCAAGGCTGATTCAGCACCTGTTCAAGATTTATACCCGACCCTCATGCCCAAGGAGGTGGCTTTCCCTTACGACGCTGACCATTATTCTGCGTGTTGGTGTTGGCCATAAAATCTGAATTGTTATCGGCCTTGCGCTTACCATTGCCCCCCTGACTCGCCGGGTTATGATGCTGGCCCTTGGTGTTGCCACTCTTCTTTCCCTTTCCCGTCTTTTCATCATCAAACTCGGGGTCCTTGGTACTATCAGAGTCGGCATATTTAATCAGAGCTGCCATCAGCTCTCCCATGTCATTGCAGCGGCGCTTGAGTCGCCCTAGCTTCTGTTCAAGAGGCAAAAATGGCAATTTTTCTCCAACATTAGGACCGTTGAGCCGGCATTAATGTTATTCGATGAGTGCAGGATGTCTTTGACCCGGCGCACCCAATGGGTCGTTGACTCGCCCTCTTCTTGTGCACAGGCATCCAAATCCACAATCGACATGGGATGTTTGCACGTATCTTTAAAATTCTGGATGAACCGGGCGTTCAACTCGGCCCATGATCCAATTGAATTCGCAGGCAGTCCCTTTAGCCAAGTACGGGCCGTCCCATCTAGCATCATGGTGAAGTACTTGGCACACGCAGCATCGCTGACCTCCAACAGCTCCATGGCCATCTCGTAACTTTCAATCCACGCCTCAAGGGGGTAAGTCGGCTGTATAGTTAGGCACCTTACGAGGTCCTTTGAAATCCTTGGGTAGAGTCGGCACTAAGCACGGTACGCCCGTGGTCCTAGAGGTCACCCCTGCCTCCACCGAAGTCGTAGGATGAGCCCGAGATGGTTGATGAGCCGCGTACTGAGCCGCCAGCTCAGGCTCCCGACGTGCTCTATCCTGATCCATCAGGGCCTGAGTATTACCACCACGCGCCGGGTCATGTCCACGGGGCGGGATACGGCGCTGCTCACTGCTTGATACCGCCAGGGAGTCCATGTGTCTGCTATAACTCCGGCTTGGGCGAGGGGTTGAATGAATCCTCTCACGACTGTACGAATAAGCCTCATGTTGTACCAATGCTGTCTGAAGAAGCTCTCTAGCCCTCCGCGTTTCAACCGCAGCTAGAGACTCGCCTTCAACTGGGAGAGCCGCCAATCGTGTCGCCCAGCGTTCATATTATCCAAAGGGTTAGAATAATGACCCGGTGGCGTCGGTACATATTGCGGCGGGATATTATTCAGACGAGGCGGATCCGTTGTGCGCGGTTGAGTCGGTGCTCCAGTCCCAGTCACGGCTACCACCCGATTTACCCATGGCAGGGCACTGGTCCCTGCACCAGGTGTGTTGAAGAGGTTCCTTGCCTCGTAAACCGGAGGCAGACGGCTCCGGTGCCTCCTCCTCTTGACTTCGTTTGAAGCGTTCTGATCTAACGTGAGCCGGAAGGAATCAGCCTGGATCCGTTGTGCCTGAGCATCCAGAGCAGCTCGCTCCGCAGTGATCCTTGTGTCCTCAGCCGCCAGGTCTTCCTTGGCTTGGGCTATCTCATCTCGCAGTTTCGTAACTTCCGCGTTATGCTGAGCTTGATTTGCCGGATTAACCTCTAATGCTAACAATGTTGTCAACGTGTCCAATAAGTTGGACAAGACTTGAGCCTGCGGGCGCACACGGCCTCCTGCCCCGGCCGCCGTTGCCGCTATTGACCCGGAAATCATTGCTGCTGCAGTCGTAGAATTCTGCCCTGGCTGTGTACCGGCCATGAAAATCGCGACCCGGTTCGGCGGCTCATAGGGGTCCGGAATACTGTCGCCGTCGGAACAACCCCCAAGCCTGCCGTCTTGCAGTGGATACAATGAAGTAGTTTCTCCTGTGGACGACTCACCATCAGAATAGATGGCCATCTCACCGCCAGACATGGATCCTTCCTCAAATTCCGCCCCATGGATGAATCCAACGAAGGCGCGCTTCACGGCGGGTTCAACCCGGGCAGGTCGTGCACGCTTAGCCGTCTCGATGATGTCGGTGCAGGTGTCCGACTTAGGGCCTGGTTCGCCGATCGGTGCAACCGGGAGAAGAACCACGGGGCGGCGGCGCTGTGGCCCGATGGGGCGACACGGCGGTAGCCCGATGCTCGATCGGTGGAGAGGCGCGCTGAACTCGGAGACGATCTTCACGGGGTCTGCGAAGGCGCGCGCAACCGACGGGCCAGGTCGGTCGCACTACGTAGCTGAGGCGGATCGCGGCGGCGGGCGGGTGATCAATCCAATCGCGCGCGAGGTCGGGGACGCTGCTCGGTGGAGGCGGAGTCAGAGATGAAGCCGGCGACAGCGGGCGGCAGGGCGGCTATAATTGGCCGCCGCATTGCGCGAGGCCGCCGGGTCGGGGTGATGCAGGAGTCCCGGTCGGAGCAGGGCGGTGAAGGACGGCGTAGATCGACGGGCGGGCCGGCGCGCGAACGACGACGGTGAAGGGCTGCCACATGACGCGAGGCCGCTGGTCGGGCGACCGCGGGCAGACGCGCGGACGAAGCGTGAGGCTGCCAGGACGGGGCGACCGGCGGCAGACGCGCAGACGAAGCACGAGGTCGCCGGGGCGATGAAGAAGCCGGCCGATCGTGCTGTTGTTGGAGTAGAGGCGCTCGGGGTCGACGGCGGCGGTGGGCGACGCAAACCGATCAAGATTAGATAAAAAACCAAAAAAACGCCGATCAAAACGACCGGTGAGAGAGCGAAAAAAAAAACCCAGAGCAAGGGCTGGGGAAAAAGACTCTCTAGGGCAGCCGGCCAACACGGCCGGCGGACGAACCCTAGGTACGGGCGGCGCGGCCCCCAGCGGCGGTCATGGAGGTCGACTGCCCCGGGGGCGGCGTGTGGGTGCGGAAGCGGCGGCGGCTAGGGTTTGGATCGTAATTAGGCTGATACCATGTTAGAAGGGAGAGAGGGATTTGGCGGAATAGTTTGTTGTATTGCTTGAGCCTCGTGGGCATATATATATATGAATACACGATCTACTTGGAGTATAAGGCAAGCCAGAATATTTTCTAGTCTAACCTATGTTTCCTAATACAATCACGTTACTCAACACTGCTAGCCTGGAATCTTGGTTTAATAGTTTGAATTCAAATTGCAAATACGCCAACCGATAATCCGGTCCAATTTGAACGCAGTGTCCATTGTTTGAATTGAAATTGGAAAAATAGGACGCACGCACGCATGCTGGCGGACGGGAGATAAAGTATATCGCTCGGTTGTTGGGACGCCTCTGAACAGAATCGCTCGCAACGCCGCTTATTTTCTTCATCCATAGTCGTTGCCTCGTGTCACACCTGGCCACTTGGCATGTGTGACTTGGCAACCCTGCGGGTGGGACCCTCCTTGACGCGTGTGTGTGTGTGAGTCGCATGAGTATATAGTTGGCCGCTTGTGGCTGTGTGTGGGCATGTGAGGTGACCAGTTCAAACTCTCACCGAATCTTTCCTCTGCAAGTAAAGTTCTTCTTCCTCACCAAGTTCTCTCACGCTTCCCTCACTCCCTCTCGATCCCCTTCCCCTCTCGTTCATTAAAGTTGGTAATCAGAGCCAAATTCACCCGAAAAAAATTTCTCCCCGTCGGGTTGGTTGCAGATCGGTAACATCCACCGCGCCGGTGTGTGCTGCTCCGGCAAGCACACCGAAAATCCGTCGCGGGGTTTGATCTCTTCCAAGCATGGCAACGGCGCCCCCCCCCCCCCCAAAGCTTCTGCGGCGACGCGTGAGGTGCTGGCCGCCATGGACGAGGGCAACAGCAACATCACCAAGATGCCCGAGTCCCTCCTCGCCAAGATGGATGAGCAGAAAGCGGCCCACGACAAGCAGATCGAGGTCCAGGCCGCCTTCAATGCACAGATCTCACAGGATGTGCGCGGACTCGCCCGACAGATCGATCTGACCCAATCCGACATCGACGCAACCCGCAAGACGGTGGAGGGCTCTGCTTCACCATCGGGCCCGGTCACGACCGTGCTTCACCAGCCCGCCGCGCCGCAACAACCCCCACCACCGCCCCCGCCATCTCTGCACTCACCGCGCTTGGCCACAGATCCAGGCCGCCCTGCGTCCGCCCACGCGCGCCTCGGCGACCATCACCCACCGTTGATTCTGGTGGCTCCTCATGGAGAATTCGTCGCGCCAGGGCCCATTTCCTCTCCGACAACGGGCTACAACAGCAATGACTACCACAAGCCACCGAAGCACGATTTCCTTCGGTTCGACGGCTCCGCGCCGGACCTGTGGTTGGATCGCTGCCTGGCGTAATTCGAGCTCTACAATTTCGCGCCACACAACTGGGTGGCCACCGCAGCTCTGTATATCGAAGACGTGAATCCCGCCGAAGGGGACCCGGTACCCATACTCGATTGAGCCGGCCTCGGGACCCCAGCCTGCGTCGTCGATGTAGAGCTTTCCGCGACGACTCTTGGTCATCCAGCCCACAGCGTATCCTTTGATCCCTTCAAAGTTGCCTTGTAAGAATTCGAAACCACCATACGCTAGCCCCACGGTGGGCGCCAATGATGTCTACTACACAACCTTCTTCTTGTAGACGTTGTTGCGCCTTAAAGTGCAGAGATTTGTAGGACAGTAGCAAATTTCCGTCAAGTGGATGACCTAAGGTTTATCAATCCGTGGAGGCGTAGGATGAAGATGGTCTCTTTCAAACAACCCTGCAACCAAATAACAAAGAGTCTCTTGTGTCCCCAACACACCCAATACAATGGTAAATTGTATAGGTGCACGAGTTTGGCGAAGAGATGGTGATACAAGTTAAATATGGATGGTAGATATAGGTTTTTATAATCTAAAAATATAAATACAGCAAGGTAACAAGTAATAAAAGTGAGCGTAAACGGTATTGCAATGCTAGGAAACAAGGCCTAGGGTTCATACTTTCACTAGTGCAAGTTCTCTCAACAATAATAACATAATTGGATCATATAACTATCCCTCAACATGCAACAAAGAGTCACTCCAGAGTCACTAATAGCGGAGAACAAACGAAGAGATTATGGTAGGGTACGAAACCACCTCAAAGTTATCCTTTCTGATCGATCTATTCAAGAGTCCGTAGTAAAATAACATGAAGCTATTCTTTCCGTTTGATCTATCATAGAGTTCGTACTAGAATAACACCTTAAGACACAAATCAACCAAAACCCTAATGTCACCTAAATACTCCAGTGTCACCTCAAGTATCCGTGGGTATGATTATACGATATGAATCACACAATCTTAGATTCATCTATTCAACCAACACAAAGAACTTCAAAGAGTGCCCCAAAGTTTATACCGAAGAGTCAAGGCGAAAACGTGTGCCAACCCCTATGCATAAGTTCACAATGTTACGGAACCCGCAAGTTGATCACCAAAACATACATCAAGTGGATCACATGAATATCCCAATGTCACCACGCATAAGCACATGCAAGACATACATCAAGTGTTCTCAAATCCTTAAAGACTCAATCCGATAAGATAACTTGAAAGGGAAAACTCAATCCATTACAAGAGAGTAGAGGGGAAGAAACATCATAAGATCCAACTATAATAGCAAAGCTCGTGATACATAAAGATCGTGCCCAATCAAGAACACGAGAGAGAGAGAGATCAAACACATAGCTACTGGTACATACTATCAGCCCCGAGGGTGAACCACTCCCTCCTCGTCATGGAGAGCGCCAGGATGATGAAGATGGCCACCGGTGAGGGATCGCCCCTCTGGCAGGGTGCCGGAACAGGGTCCCGATTGGTTTTTGGTGGCTACAGAGGCTTGCGGCGGCGGAACTCCCGATCTAGGTTATGTTCTGGGGGTTTCTGTATATATAAGAGGTTTTGGCGTCGGGAACAAGTCAGAGGGGTCTCCGAGGCGGCCACGAGGTAGGGGGGCGCGCCCAGGGGGTAGGGCGCACCCCCCACCCTCGTGGGTGCCTCGGGACTCTTCTGGCCCATCTCTGATACTCCATGGGCTTCTTCTGGTCCAAAAACAATATCCATGAAATTTCAGGTCAATTGGACTCCGTTTGGTATTCCTTGACAAGGAAAAAACAGAAACTGACACTGGGCTCTAGGTTAATAGGTTAGTCCCAAAAATCATATAAAATAGCATATAAAACATCCTAGATGAATAATATAATAGCATGGAATAATAAAAAATTATATATGCGTTGGAGACGTATCAGCCAACTGTCGTGGGATTGTCACGGTAGATGTCCTAGTGTGAGGACTTTGTCGTGGAGCCATCGCACTAGGTTAGCTTAAAGGGGTTAAACGGGAAAAAGGACACATGAGTTTATATTGGTTCGGCCCCTCGCGGTGAAGGTAAAGGCCTAATCCAGTTTGAGGTGGTATTGCTTATGGCTCGATTACCAGGGAGCGAATACGCTTGACCTAGCTATCGATCTGTTGTCTCTTGTCCTAAACCGCCGCCGCGTAGTCCCTTTATATACACAGGTTGACGCCCTGCGGCTTACAGAGTCCCGGCCGGCTCATAAATGTGTCCGGCCTGGTAACTAATTACACTTGCCTTACGATACAAGTCATGCATATATGGTGGTTTACACCTATGGGCCTTAAACCGACTTTGGGCCTTGGGCTCTTAATAAGTCATCCTCATGAACTGCCATCTTCGTTACCTTCATGGGCTTCATGACAATGAACCGCCGTTGGTTTAACCCGGCCCCTCCTGGGCGGGTCATACCTAATAGTTATATCCCCAACAGGTCTCATGAATAAAGCACTATTAGCTAAGTGGTTTTCAAAATTCAAATCTGAATCTGGGCTTTGGCAATCTATGTTTTAAAATAAATATGACCCTGTTGGGTGCATCTCTAGCACGCTAAACACCAGGAGGCTAATTCATAGTTTTCTTTAGCATTTTGAAAGTCAAAGGTTTATTTTAGCAATTCTGCAAGAGAAGTTTGGGAGATGGCCATAATACTAGTTTTTGGGAAGATTGGTGGGTAGATGACAAACCTTTAAAAATTGCTTACCCCAGGCTGTATTTGTTGACCTTTGATCATAACATAAATTTTGTGGAAGCAATGTAGAAAGGTTGGGGGGCTTCAAATTCAGAAGAACTCTATATGGGCAGTCTTTGGAGCTCTAGAGTAGTTTAAATCTTAGATGTGAAGATAAAGTAAAATGGATGTTGGCAACTAATATAAATTTTATTGTCAAATCTTTATATATGAAACTGATTAAATCCGACTGCAATGTTCCTCAAAAGTTCTGATGGAAGGTCAAAGTCCCAACTAAGATTAAAGTTCTCTGGCTTGTGGGTAAAAAAATATCACCGAAGATACTCTCTTAAGAAGAGGATGGGTTGGTAGTAAAATTTGTATATTTTGTGGTAGAGATGAAACAATTGATCATCCATTCTTCCAATACTATGCTGCTAGTTTTTTCTAGAGCCTACTAAAATGTGCTTTTATCCTTAACTCCACTGCAAATGCACTTAATGACTTCTCTAGGAACTGGATTATAAGTTTTGCAAAGAATGATAAAAAGCTAGTGTTGGCTAGATTTTCAGTTGTTTCCTGGTCTGTCTGGGAATGCGAAAATGATGTTATTTCGAGAAAAAAATCAATGGTACCATGATCCTCATAAAGATGATTTGTTATTGGATTATTGGATGGTTTATTTTGCAGATAAAGGAGGAAAGTGGAGGGGTGGTGATGCTGGGGCAAAACTGCTCGAACTGGTTGCAAATGAACTTTACAGATCATCGCAAGCCTGGAGACATGTCCTGAGGATTGGTGGCTGAATCTGAAGCATACAGGACTGGCCATCTATGCTTCATTTCTTCCCCTACGAGGTGTCGCGGGCTGCCTATTTCCGCAATATTTATCGGGTTTCCTTTTCTGTCTCTACTGTAGTAATGCTCCTAGGTTTGCCTATTTGCCAAGTTTATCTTCTCAACCCTTTTCATGTTGGGGTTGTGGGAGAAGTTTGGTTTGTGATATGATAATGTTCTAGTTTGGGGGAGACTCTATGTAATGTAAGTAGCTCCTTCTTTTGGATGTTGTCGATCTAGTTGTGTTGTTGTTGTACTTGGATCACTGATCCTTGTAAGATGAACTCAGTAGATGTTATGTTCTGGTTGGTGGTTTGTATTGGGTCCTGAACCTTGTGGTTTCTATTAATAGAAATCGAAGGGGGTGACCCCTCTTTTATAATAAATAATAAATTAGGTGAGATCTCATGGAAAATTTCTTAAAGATTGAACTTGAGTGGACGTCCTACTCTTTTAGTTTTCCGATTCCTTTAAGTCATATATTTCCTAAACTGAGTAAGCCCTAAGATGCAATACGTAAAATATAACTCTGTATTCATAGCAAATTTTAGTTTGAACCAACATGCGTAATACTGTATAAAGAAGTTACTATTTTTAATGGGATTACAGGTAACAACAATCTTGTCAGAAATATTCGGTATTCATCTTTTATTCTTTGGTAGGAAGATTTACCATTATTAACAAATCAACGGCCATGTCCTGTCCCCGGCAATGTGACTATGGGAGAACACATATTGTGTACGTGTAATACGGAGATTTGGAGCACGTGGCAATTGGGGCATGTTTCTTGGAATAGGTAAAAATGATGCTTAAAAGTTTCAAAAAGAATGTATCTTTTTTACACAAATGCATATGCATGTGCTCTAAGTATCTGTTGTTTTTCGTTCAAAAATAGACAAAATTTCTGCCCAAAATCAGCAAAAAAACAAACCCCCTTTTTTGCATGTTTTTTTTGTATCTTTCTCATGCAAGCGCGTTTAAAACTATGCTACTATTCTATATATGGAGGTACGCAAAATTTCAGAGTTTTAGGAGACGTAAGAATCAACACCCGCAAAAAAAAAAAAAAGGAGACGTAAGAATCAAATTTTCTGAACTTGAAAAGGAAAAGGGGGGTGGGGGGCTCCGTGATCCACAGTGATTTTTATGCGTCCCCGATTTAAGCCAGTGCGGTGCAGTGCAGGAATCGGAAGCTTTTGTGTCGCCGTATCGGCGCGTGGACCGTGCTCTGCCGCACCGTGCAAATGTGCCATTGTTCCACGCATTAGTGGGACGGGGGCACACGCCACGTTAGTCAGAAGAATCGTGTTTAGCCTTGTCGACGGTCATCCTATCCCCGCCGCGCGTCGTCGGCACTCATCGTATCCTCAGGATCGTTTCCCCGAATTTCTCAAAGGGGACCTGTCGAGCGCTTTTGTCCATGGAAGCACTAGCTGCACCATTAGGCACCGAAGGAGGAATAGCATTTTCTGCACAGGCCAAGTGCGTGTGGCGAGCACGAGCGCTGTCCAGCTTGTTCTTGTGCCTTCACCAGACCAAGGGAGAAGTATCTCATTTCCGAAAGGTGAATGCTATGCTATTTGTGCTGTGCTGGTCACACGTTTGGCAGAGACCATGACCTCCCATTTTTAGCTTGGACCTATATATGCTTATTCTCGGCTCCCTCCATATGTTTTCACAGTCGTACTTACTGCTAGTTCAGACAAAGAATATGGTAAAGCAGCTGATGCATCATGCACCAAACCAAGTGTTTTTCCACTTGTGTTGCGGTGGGTCGATCTCGTGATATCGTCTCCGTTGTGTCGTGCCAATAATGGCTGGACAGACTCGGCGGGTGACCGGCCGGCCTGATCGAGGATATGTTCGCGTGAGCCGCACTGACCGGTGCACGCAAGTGGCGTTCAGTTATCACTGCTTTGGTTCGACAGAGATATATTCCAACAGATGAAAAGATGAGCAGAGACACTGAATATCTATCTCTCTCTCTCTCTCTCTCTCTCTCTCTCTCTCTCTCTCTCTCTCTCTCTCTTTTGGGTTCGCATGTCATGCCGTCCTCGTGTTTCACATGGCCTGTTTTGGAGTTTCAGAAGACTTATTAAGAAAAGGAGAAGACAGTGGACTCAGGGCAGGAGCAGGGCAGCTTCCTGATGCATGCATGTAAAACAAATTCAGGAGTGCGTAGGAAACACACACCGCGACGTCTCGATCGATCGACCGTGCTGTGCTGGATCACTTGCCCAGGCAGGACCGGACCGGGTCAGTGGATCTCCAGTTTTCAAATGAGACATGGATGCCGATGCCGGCGGTTGGAACAGTTTTCTTTTCTGTGCACAGCAGGTGCGGAGCAATCATGCACCACAGACGGACACGGTGGCTCGTTAATTAACAACAGGTAACTGTTTCTTAATTGTTCTTAGTACGTGCCCGTCAGTGCAGAATCTAGAAACCAGCAGCCAGCATATTCTACTTGTACAGCGCGGCTATACTCCGGCTTGGCGGGAAAACTAGAGATCGAGATCGAAACCTCCAACAGCTCTCGCCTAATCTTATCCGGTTGTTGGGATTTCACAAGAAAAATGCACCGATCGATCATCCGTATCCGGTCCAATTCGAACGCGCGCGGTCTGCATTGTTTGAATTCAACTTCGAAAAACACAGGATGCACGCATGATGGCCGCCTCCCCACCTGAATATATTTCTCAATTTTGTAACCCATCGTCAGACTGATTACAAAGGGGGAATTACATAAGCACATGTAATCGTGATAAGAGGTAGGAACGCCATGAGGAGGCGGCCTGCTTGTGCACCGGTTTCTTCATCCGGTGCGTCCATAGCATGAGGTCATCAACAATTCGCCTGAGGGTGATGATATTGTGATGATTTTGCTGCTTGAAGGTCATAGCATTTCTGGAATCCCAAATCTTCCACAGAATAATGAGGAGGACGGAGTGCCAGATTACCGCATCCACCTGTGTAGGGAGACGGCAGTCCCAGAGGTCGTCGATGCTACTCGAAGGAGAGAGCCCTATCCGTTGCCAAATACGCCGTGCAAGCGGACAGTCAAGGAATATGTGTGAGCTGGTTTCACCATCATACCCGCAGCGCGGGCATAGTGAGTCGGTGACGATATGCTTGCATTGAAGGTTGCTTTTGGAGTTGAGTCGATCACGAAACAGGAGCCATGCAAAGATCTTCACGCGATTTGGAATGCATGAAGACCAGATGGCGACGGCATGCACGTCGTTGTTGTCGTCGTCGCCCATGGTTAGCGCGTATGCTGCCCTCGTGGAGAAGCGCAGGCCACCATTGAGGTAGCGCTCATCCGGTCCTGTCGACAGCTGGAAATCCTGCAGGAGAGACAACAAAGAGCACAACTCGGTAGCAGCATTAGATGTTAGGCGGTTCCGTGGTTTCCAAACCGTGGTTCAGAACAGCAGCCACACGAGCGAGTGGTATAGTGGTGTGTGAGTAGAGGCATGGAAATAAATTAGCAAGGGGTTGGAAGTGTAGCCAAGCGTCTAGCCAGAAATAGGTATTAGTGCCTGAGTTTGTGAGTACAAATGAGATGGCATGGAGTGCTGGCAGTTGTTGATTTATTGTTCGGCAAATGAAGGAGTGGCTATTTTGTGGAGCAATGAGAGCATTTGGGTGTTGCAAGGCAATCCAGTCCAACCAAGGTGTTTTTTCCGGTAAGAGTGCTTTTACAGCAAATTTCATAAGTAGGCAGTTGTTCTGCTGATGTAGGTTTTATAGACCTAGACCACCATT
Source organism: Aegilops longissima (assembly GCA_021605205.1). Lineage (NCBI taxonomy): Eukaryota > Viridiplantae > Streptophyta > Magnoliopsida > Poales > Poaceae > Aegilops > Aegilops longissima. The sequence continues at coordinate 39,320,225 of CM038682.1, read as the reverse complement.
CTTTTTTGGTTTACACACATTTTTCCAGGCAACTAAGCATTGCGCACCAGTGCAAGTTTCCTCTGCAGCCCAAAAAAAGGCTCGCCGAATAGAGTCGAGGATTTTAAGAACACTTTTGGGGATGGAGAAGACTGACATAAAATAGACCAAGATGGAGTCGAGGACAGCCGATAGCACGATGAGTCTATCCCCTTTTGAGAGAATTTTTGCACGCCAACCTGTCAAGAATTTGCGGCAGCGTTCAATGATAGGTAGGAAGGCGTTTGAAGGTAGTCGTGTGGGTGTTAGGGGTAGGCCTAGGTAGATCTGCGGGAAGGTTGAGGTTGGCATTGCAGGGTGGAGGCAATGGAGGCCGCCATGGCAGAGCTGATGTGCATGGGTACGAATGTTGTTTTTGTGAAGTTGATAACGAGGCCGGTTGCCATGGCGAAATCGTGAAGGATTTTTTTTAATTGCTGAGCAGCGTCATTGGATGCCTTGGCAATGATTAGGGTGTCGTCGGCATATTGTAAAACATTTGGTGGAAGATGTGAGAAGAGAGGGTGACTGAGGTGTAGGAGGTCGCAGTCTTTCTGGATCATCTGTTGTATGAGATCAGCAACGATGATGAAAAGGTAAGGGGAAATAGGATCTCCCTGTCTGAGCCTGTTTTTGCAATTTATCCAGTTTCCGGGGATCCCGTTGAGCATAAAGGCAGTTTTTTCGGTTGATAGGAGGTCATGGACCCAGGCTGAGAATTTTGGCGGGAAACCGCGGCAACGTAAAATGGATGTAAGGGAGTCCCAAGAGAGGGAGTCGAAGGCTTTTCTAAAGTCTAGTTTAATGACCATGGTTGGGGCTTTTCTGGTGTGGCAGGCACCTATGAGGTCTGCAGCGAAAATAAAATTTTCAGCTATGCTACGTCCAGGGATGAAACCAGTTTGGTTGCCATGAACAAGCAGTGGGATCATTGGTTTTAATCTGTTGGTGAGCACTTTTGCGACGGCTTTGATGGGGCAGTTTTGGAGGGAGATCGGGCAGTAGGCGTCAGGTGTGTTGGCATGTTCTTTTTTGGGTAGTAGAATGAGGTGGGCTCTGTTAAGGCATTCTGTTTGAGCGGTATGGTTTTGGAAATCTGCCATGAAGGAGTTAATAGGAGCCTTGACTAAGTGCCAGTATTTTCGATAGAACAGCGGGCCGAAGCCATCAGGTCCAGGGCTAGCGAGGGGGTTCATTTGGAGGAACGCATCTTTTATTTCTTCAAGTGTGAAGGGAGAGTCAAGTGAACTAAGTTGAGGTAACGTTTGGGGATAGTAATATTGAAGTTGGAATGACCAGGAAGTGTGTGGTGCGGAGCCGATAATTTGTGCGAAATGATCTTTCAGTATGGTCGCTTTTTGAGCGTGAGAGTGGAATTCATGCCCATCAGCTAGTAGGGACGTTATAGTATTCTTGCGCAGACGCTGAGACGCGGCAGCGTGGAAGTACTGAGTGTTTTCCTCTCCATCAATTGCAGCACGTACTTTGCCTCGTTGTTTCCAAAAGGCCATTTTTTCAGCAATAGCTGAGTGTAATGTATCGGAGACAACCGAACGCAGCATTTTTTCGGTGTTGGAGAGGGGTCGAGCCTCCTCTTTTAGATCAATGAGATTGATGATTTGTTTTGTAGCAGCCTCGCGATGGTGTGCTGGTGATCGTTTGGAGGCCCATTTTTTGAGGGCGCATCTTGTTGTTTTTAGAATTTTTGCAAGGGCAGCAGCAGAAGATAGTGGTTGGGGCATGTGTTGATTTGGTGCCCAACATTTTTGTATTATTTGGTGGCAAGCAGTGGATAGAGTCCAAGCTGATTCAAATCTAAAGTGGCGCGGTTTTGGGACAGTTGTTTAGATATTTAGGATTAGTGGGACATGATCAGATGTGATGCGTGGTAGAGATGACAGAGTTGTATTGGGGAAGCAATTATTCCAGGCCAGATTGAAGAAAGCACGGTCTAGTCGTTCTAGGGTTGGTGAAGCTCGTTTATTGGTCCAGGTAAAGCATCTATCTAGTAGGGGTAATTCGATTAGTGCTAGGTCGTTGATCGTGGAGTTGAAGGCGTCAGCTTCCCGTTGGCGGAAGTTGCGGTTATTTTTTTCGTGGGAGAAGCGTACCAAGTTGAAATCTCCTACAATCAGCCAAGGAATTTGGTCATCTTCCTTGATTAGTTTGAGCTCATCTAGGAAGGCCTGTTTGAGGTTGCGATGTGAAGGTGCATAGATGTTTGTGATGACAAAGGGAAGGGGGTGAGCGAGTGACGTGATTTTGATGGATGTGGCGTACTGATGATGAGAGTAGGAGATTAGAGAGAAGAAGTTTTTGTTAAAGGCGGAAACCATTCCGCCGGCCGAGCCGTCCGCAGGTAGGAAAATTCTTTGGTCCAGAGATCGTGGCAGGAAGGAGTTGAATTTTTGGTTGTTAATGTCGTTTAATTTTGACTCTTGTAAGAGGGCACAATGAGGGTTGATACTGATTAGTTCGGAAAGGATATCAGCACATTTAGATTCATCGCCTAGTCCTCTTACATTCCACGAGCAGATGGATAGAGTGATACTACTCATGGAAAAACACAATGGGCACCTAGATCGTGAGAGGATACATGCGATCTCATACACTCATGGAACAGATTACAACTAGCTAGGGGATACATGCGAGACAGTAGCAGATAGGTGGAGCAAAACACAGAATTGCTCTGGGCACACGTGTGGTGGAATAAGTAGACCCTTGATGTAGGGCCGCGATATGGACGGCCGGTCGCCGTCGGGACGCCGCATGGGCTTGGATGGTTGATTGGGCACATCATGGAACGACGTCAGAAGCACCGGCGTCCGTGATATCATCGGCACGGGCGATGGAATCAGCAGCCGCGCCATCTGCACCGCATAGCATGGCAATTTCCGCAAGGGCCGCTGCAGAGGCTGGCGGTGCGTCGGGGATGTCTAGCTGGGCATCGTGGATGGCGTCTTTGAGCGCCTTCGCGACGTCGGTGGAAGTAAGGCGCTTCGCTCTGGCGCGGACGGCCTTAGTGGTCATGTCAGTGAAGACCCTTGGCTCTTTGGCCGCCAGGCGAGAGCTTCGGCGAAGGCTCATGGACTTGTCCGCCGAGCGCTTGGCGTTGTGGCGCAACTTGTGAAGCACGCACTCATGGAGGTGAGGGTCTGCAGATTTTGTTGCGGGGGTGACCATGGTTAGACTGTGATCGGGTTGAAATACAAGGGAGGGGGGAGACAAGGCTGTGCGGTGGCCGTACCAGAGGAGGACGCCCCAGCAGAAAAGGCAATGCTGGAGACGTCAATGTCAAGGCCTGGAGAGTTGGAGCTGTCGTACGGGCTAAACGCCGACGGCAGCTGCACGGCATTGGGTGGAGGGAGATCGTCGAGGTTGTCTTTGTTGTAGTCGTCCGGAGAGGAGGGTGGCGGGGTGAGCGTGATCCCACTGACAGCAGCGACGGGGCGCGGCGATGGGCGGCTGATGGTGGCTGGCGTGATGGACGAGCCGATGTCGGTTGAGGCAGAGAACGCCGCGGGAGGCGACGCCATCTGCGATGGTGGGGCTGAGTCGCTGTCGGATGAGATGGTGAAGACGGGATGCCCCTGGACAGCAGGTCCGTCGTCTTCAGACGAGACATGGAGAGGCATGTTGGCAGAGGAGCCGCCACGGTTGGGAGGAGTGGTCGTGGTGTTGAATGCTGGGGATGGTGGAGGGCCGCGAGGCATGTCGTCATTGGAGGCGTTGTAGGCGCCGCGGCCGCGGCGACCGGGGCGGCCGCTCGAGTCCGAGTCGGAGTTGGAGGAGAACGGCGACGGGTCCAGCGGTCCCATCCGGTCGAGGACCGTGGCGAGCCTGGTGATCTTAACGACCTTGATGTCGTTAGATGGGGGGAGCTGGATGGGCAGGGAGTCTGGAAGTCGCCTGCGTCGGTCGACCATGATGAGGGCGTGGACGGCCGTGAAGTCACGGCCCTCAACGCAGTAGTGGTCGACAGAGCAGACGTCACTGCATGCATTGTGTTGGACCAGCCACTGCATGCATGCATGCGGCGGCCGCAGCTTAGCTAGTTGGTTGTACTCGCTCCGTTACTTTTTACTCTGCCTATAAGATTTGGTTAAAGTTAAACTACACAAAGTTTAACCAAATTTATATAAAAATATATAAACATTGTTAGTACTAGAACTATATTGTATGAAAATACATTTCATGGTGCATCTGATAGCATTAATTTCATATTATGAATGATACTATTTTTAATATAAAGTTAGTTAAATTTTACAAAGCTTGATTTTGACCAAGCTTTATATGCAGACTAAAAAGAAACGAAGGGAGTACGTACTAGTTTACGCTGCACGTGTGTAGTGGTTGAACTGTTTTGGTCCTTGGTACAGATAATTATTTCCAAAATGAATGATTAGGTAGAGGTCCAAGACCAGCGATTGAGAGTGTGACTCCTACCACTAGTATATTGCGGGCAGCCAAGCCAACAGAAGTTGAATAATGCGGAAGGGTTAAGAAATATCCACAAGATGCTGAAACTTGTCTGCAATTGGCCTAGACTATAGCTTTGGATATATTTTTGAACATGTTGATTGATGCTTTCTTGGAAAGGGTATGGACAGAAACATGTTTGATGCTTGCTTGGACTGAGGATACAAGTTGTGGGTCATTCCAACATAGTACAAGTGGTACTAGAACTGCAACTTGCTCGATCACAACCAACTAGGTTCTATACACTCCCAAACTGAAACTGCATTTCTTTTTGCCGCCGCTGCGATTTCAGGGTGACATTATGTTGGTAAGTTTTTGGAGTTGATGTTTGTCACTGTGTTTGGTAAGATAGAGACAGCAGCAATACATGCATACGTGGTGCCTACTTGTACCAGTCATTACGCGCTCGTACAATTAAATGTAGGACTATGCCGGTTTTTTCTTTCAAGATTTTATCCGTTAAACAGATACAATTGAACGGAAAAATTAAGGAGCAAGAGATTTGAATGTGAACTCGCATGTAGAGTACCAAGACCAAACTAAGATGACCTGTACGTAGAAAAATTCTAGCACGAGCCGTGTGCAGTGCACTGAAGCATGATCAATTATTCAAGTTAGATGAAATAGTAATAGTTTGGCTTACATTGGTATACCACGGAATCCAATATGATTCAAATATTGAATATCTCTCCTTGTCGGGACAATTTAAGAAGAATAAAATACTATCTATTATTGATTTTTTTAAATCAAATTAGTCTGTTTTTTTTTTTTGCTGTTTCGTATTGTATAATTCCTTTGTTTACGTGATCATTTTCCCCGAGGGTTTCCAATCAATGGGGGCGTAGTATAGGTAGTTGGAGAGTGTAGGCTCTCCTAGTTTGAATTTCTTTTACCCATTCTTTGAGAGTGACAGGTTTGATTTTTCGGTACCGTAATAGAAGAGTTCAGAAGAAAGACCTAATTATACAAAAAATAATTTCTATCAAATCAATAGAAGAAAGGATCATTTCCCTGATTTGAATCTCGCCCTCCTTCAAATAGTATATCTCTAGACTTCCTGACTGTTTCTTATGTGATAGTGTTCACTAAAAAAACTGCATATGAATATATCCATGCACTTCCATTTTCAATTTATCTGGCAACGGAGGGAAGGACAAATTTTTGATAAAGGACATTTCATTGAATAGATATATCGAGGTGATACAATCATATCGAAAGAAAGCCCGGCCTCTGCATAGCTAGATGCACACAGCCAAAAAGTCCAGAGCACCCTAAAAATATAATAATTTGATACAATGCCAAGCAATAAATCGTGTCCAGCCTAAGGAGCGGTAGATCCTATCCGTAAATCACACAGCCATCCATGAGGGTAGAAAACCTCCCTGGCCGTACGCTCCAGCCGTGTAGACACCATCATAAAAATGTCCCTGTCTTCCGGCTTCTGCAGGATAGACCAAGTACGAAGCCATCGTGTACAGAGGGAAGGACAAATGGTTTAGATTTGCCATTTTTTTCTGTCCATGTGTTTTTTGCACGAAGAGAAACTTCACTTTCCATTCATGGAAAACAAAGTGACGGATTCCACACAACTACACAAGTATACACGCATGCACAGCTGGTACCATACAATTGACTCCATGGTTAAATTTCGTGTGTTTTTTCAGTCCATGTGTATTATTTCCACCAAGAGAAACTCCATTCTCTATTCATGGAAAACAAAGTAACGGTCTCCACAAGTATGCACACATCCACAACTGGTATCATACAACTGACTCCCTCTCGTTGTCAACTTCCTGGCCAGCAGTGTCTAGTTTCTCCCTCTCATCGTGATGTCTGCAATTCGTGTTGAATCGTTCTACACCTACATCCATGCTTACACCAACCTGTATTCAATTTTTGGTACGCAGTTTGAAATGGAGTGGATAATGTAGTTTAGTAGTATCTGCAGTTTTCCTGCTGTAGTTGGTGAGATTTCCATCGAGTCGTTGACCTCCACCCATGCATTGATAAAAATCTCTATCTATACTACTTAAAAAGAATGTAAGGTCCAGGCTAAGTACATGCATCAACAGTAGAACAAATAACACCTATTATTAACTACCAATGGAAAAAGAGAATATCACATAAACATACACAATATTATATAATCACGTAAGCACGGAAATTTAATTCTGCCATTTGTACCACACACATATATACAAAATTATAAATATGAACATTTAAGTATAGAAGCATAATTGTTATTATACACTAAATATAAATCATGTGTCATTGTTCATCCAACACTAAAGGATGTGCAACAAGATAAAATAATTATGCATTAAGATATACTCCATATTCAGAGTGTATTTTATTATTTTGAGAAGGAACTCAGAGTGTATTTTGGTTTTTTGCTGAGGAAGAGTGTATTTTAGATTACCTTCTTATACCTCCTCTGAGCTACTAAGGAATAGGAGCGCTTTAAATTGTTCTCGAATTAATCATGTTTAAGGCATAGGAATTGGAAGCTTTTATCTCCCTGCATCGCCGCGTGGACCTGTTAATTAGTGCCCGGTTGCACCGTGCAAATGTTCCATCGTTCCATGCAGTGGACCGCTTAATAGTGACACGTTTTCTCAGAAGAATCGTGTTTAGTCTTGTTGACAATTATCCTATCCCTGCCGCACGTCATTGTCAATCGTCATTATCATATCCTGAAGATCGTTTCGCCGAATTTCTCAAAGTGGGGAGGATATATGTATCGTCCTGTCCGTCGAGCGCTTTCGCTCGTGAAAACGTTAGGCGACGAGCAAGGAATAACAGTTTTTTTTTAAAACAAAGCAAGGAATAACACTTGACACTTTCTCACAAAGTCACAAGTCAAGACCGGCGAGCACGAGAGCTGTCGAAGTTGTTCTCTCGCCAAGGGGCTATGATGATATATGCAGGAAGTCAGGAGTATCCAATTTCCCAAAGGTCACAAATTTGGCAGAGAGCAGAGCACAGCCTCCCATTTATTCTCAGCTCTGTTGATATGTTTTTCACAGTCGGACGTACTGCTAGCTAGTTGAGACAAAGAATCTGTTCCACGCAAACCAGAAAAATTCAGCCAAGAATCTGCGAAAGCAGCTGATGCGGTGAACCGGGTGTTTTTCCACTTGTGTTGTGGTGGGTCGATCTCGTCGTATCATCTCCGTTGTGTTGTGCCAATATTGGCCGGACATGTTCGCATGAGCCGCATCATCCGGTGCGCGGACGCAAGTGGCACTCTGTTACTAATGCTTTCGTTGGACGGAGATAAGAATATGTTCCCAACAGATGAAATGAAGAGCAAGAGACAACTGAATCGATGCGATTTTTAGTAAAGCGGAGAGCCAGGAATGTCAGAGGGAGGCAGGGTGGTGGTGGCTCAGCAAGGAGAAACTCAAAACTGCAATCTGTGATCTAGAGGCGTGAAGCTTCACAGCAGCAAAGGGATTTTTTGTCTGCCTGTTTCGGAGTTTCAGAGGGCTTTATTACGAGAAGGAGAAGGAAGCGGACTGAGGGCAAGAGCAGGGCAGCTTCCTGACTCGCTGCTGTAAAATATACTCCCTCCGTCCGAAAATACTTGTCATCAAAATGGATAAAAAGAGATGTATTTAAAACTAAAATACATCTAGATACATCCCCTTTGATTCATTTTGATGACAAGTATTTCCGGACGGAGGGAGTAGTAGGCACACCTAAAAATCGACCTAGAACCGTTAGTCCGTAGGAAACAGAGTGACGTCTCGATCACTTGGTCAGGCAGCACCGGGTCCGTCTCCAGTTTTGTAACGCGACGTTTTCTACACCACAGACCGACACAGTGGTTCATTAGCAATAGGTTAACTGTTTTTAAACCGTTCATAGTACGTGCCTGTTAGTCTGGAATCTTGATCGAATTGTTTGAATTGAAATTGCAAATGCACCGATCGATCATCCGGTCCAGTTTGAACGCAGTGTGCATTGTTTGAATTGAAATTGGAAAAACAGGACGCACGCATGCCGGCGGACGGGAGCTAAAGTATATCGCTCGGTTGTTGGAACGCCTCTGAACTGAATGCTTTGATTTCGCCCACACAATCGTCGACATGGCAGCTTATTTTCTTCTTCGTAGTCGTTGGCGAGAGTGAGACGCTCGTAGTCGTATGCGACACCGGACCATGTGTGCTGGACTAGCCACTGCATGCGGCGGCCGCAGCCTAGCCAGGACTAGTTGGGTCTAGTTACACTGCACTGCACGTGTGTAGTGTAGTTGTTGAACTGTTTTGGGCCTCAGTACAATTAAGTATTTCAAAAATGATTAGCTAGGGGTCCAAGACCAGCGACTGGGTGTGACTCCGTATCACTACTTTACTGCGGGCTGCCAAGCCAACAAAAGTTGAATAATGCGGAAGGATTAAGAAATATGCAGAAGAAGCTAAAACATGTCTGCAGCTGCCCTGAGTGCTACTACCTTTAATTAAGTTTTTCTTAACATGTTGGTTGATGCTTTCTTGGAAAGTGTATGGACAGCAACATGTTGATGCTTTCTTGGAACCAGGATACAAGTTGTGGGTCGTTCCAACATAGTACAAGTGGTACCAGAGATGCAACTTGATGGATCACAACCAACTTGCTGGAATAAAAACTGCATTTCTTCTTAGCCGACGCTGCGATTTCAGAGTGACATGATGTAGGTGTGTTTTTGGAGTTGGTATTTGTCACTGTGTTTGGTAAGATAGAGACAGCAGCAATACATGCATACGTGGTGCCGACTTGCACCGCTAGTCATTATGCGCTCGTACATTTTTTTTTAGCTTGGGGCAAAAGTTTTGCCCCTTTTCATTAATTAAGAGAGGAAGAAGTCTGAAAAGTTTCAAGATAAAGAAAGGAAAACAGCCTACCCATCAGGGGGTGCACAACACACAATCGTTACTCTCCCGGCAGAATGTGCCCCAAATGTTTTGCACCCGCGGCCGCCCAAAGTCTCGCCGCCCCTTGTATGGTGCGAAGGAAGATGATTGGGGGTGCGTACTTGCTTCGGAAAACCCGTGCGTTCCTTTCATCCCAGATTGTCTTGCATACTAGCATGGTGAGGGAAGGCATTGCCCTTCCATGGATCCTTTGGATGGAGATCGTGCTGAACCACCAATCTTTGATGCTCATGTAGTTTGCCCAAACTGAAACATCCAAGCTGACGAGTTGAAGCCAATCCTTCACCAATCCCCATAGTCTCAGCGTGTAGCGACAGTTGAAAAAAGATGCTCAAAGGTTTTCTGATCCCTCCTACAAAGAGGGCAAGGACCACAGTTTGGCCATCCCCTTTTGGCCAAATGCTCAGTCGTTCAAATCCTGTTTTGAATTGTCAACCATGCAAGGAATTTTACATTCGGTGGTGCCTAGGTCTTCCAAACTACCTTGCGCATGTCAGAACGAATGATGGATAGAAATTGCGCATTGTAGGCGGAAAGAGGCAGTGTATTCTCCTGAGGTCGTTTGCTTCCGCAGTATGGAATCCTCGGCATGTTCGTTGAGGTAGAGACAGTGGACTGAAATCCAAAGCGCCAGAAATTGTCTCAGGTGTTCAAGAGAGGACAGTGCCACATAGGTTGACTTCTCTAATCCATGCGTCGTTGTGCAGAGCCTCCCTGACTTTCCACGGTTTACACGCCGATGCCTAAAAGATCAGGGCGGCTATGTCCTTGGGCTTGCACCCGTTTAGCCATGGGGATTCCCAGAAGGGTGCAAGGGCACCATTGCCAATGGTGATGGTCGTGCACACATAGAAAAAGTACTTGCCCTCGTCATCACATGGATTACCCAAGTCCACGCACAACCTCGTTGGCTCGGTCCACTCGAACCAGAGCCACCGCAAGCGGAGAGCTCGGCAAAATTTCTTTGAATGCAACACCCCAAGTCCCCCAAGGTTCTTGGGTCTGCAGACATGCTCCCAACTGACTTTGCTATGGCCCCATTTGTCTTGTGTGAGGCCTACCAAAGGAAGGCTCACTCAAATTTCTTGATGTTGTTCAGGGTGCCATGGGGGATGGGTAGGGCAGTAGCAGTGAAAACAACCTGAGCTGTCAGGACCGATCTGACCAGAACAACTCGACCCGGAGTTGCAATATATCTCCCTTCCCATGGCACAAGTCTTCCCACTACTTGATCCTCCAGGTATTGGGAGTCGGCGCGTCTGAGCGGCAGAAATCACATATTTGACCTGAGGCAGAAATCAAATCACAAACTGACCTGGTCACGAAAAAATTTCACTTTCCTGACCCTTTGGTGTGGTGCCCGACAGCTGGGCGCCGCACCCTACTGTGCAGCGCCCTTTCCTTAGGCGTCGACGTCCTGCCAACATGGCAGCCCTGGTCGATTGCATGCCCCACGCACCTATGCAGCGCCTAAGGGCTAGGCGCCACACTTTGACGTGCAGCGCCTAGCCCTTAGGCGCTGCACGATGACTTCTGCTGGCCGACCCAGCCCGACCAGGCAGTTTTCTTCATCTTTCCCTCTCTCTGACAGAGAGAGCAGCGGCGGCGGCGCCCCATCTAATCCCCACATCCTCTCAGATCTGAAGATTTGATCCGTGGATTCGATCCCCAATCCATCCTACTAGGTAAACTCTTCCTTCTCTTTCTTTTGCTCCGTAAATTTGTTGCCATTCTAGAGATTTGTCCAAGATTTGATGGAACCCTTGATTTGTTTGGTTTGCTCGATTTAGGATGTGTATTCATATTGGTAGTACCGTAGTGTTATTTATTAGTTCACAATATATGATTTTTGTTGGTGAAAGCCTATATTGTTTATTTTTTAGATATGTATGAGATGCCTATTTTTATAGATAACTGTGAGATGTTGATTTTGTAGACATATATGAGAAGTTTGTTTAGATATATATTAGATGTTGAGTTTATTTCAAATATTAGATGTTGAGTTTATTTGAAACATTAGATGTTTAGTTTATTTGAACACATATGACATATTCATTGTGTGAGAAGGAGATGTTGAGATTCTTGTAGTTGAACACATGTTATATGTTTAGTGTATACCGATATTTGAGATGAAGATGAACTCTTATATGTTTATTGTTTGAAATTGTAAGGATGGTTTGGCTTCTGGACGATGTCTACGACGTGCAACACCGGGCCTACATGATGCGCGAGAAGGATAAGGTAATAATGAGTAATCTAAATATTTTGCAAATTTGCCTTTAGTTGAAATTTACATGCCCTAAGATTTGTCATTACTTGTTTTTTGCAGAAGCTTGAACCTCTGAAGATTCGGTATCACGGGGTCTCTGGTCCTGCCATGCCTTACGATGAGCGGTACACACCGTACATCAAGCAGGCAGGACTACTCCCGTGGATTCTGTTGGTCAGCCGGTCCACGCCGAATCTGAACGCTCCACTGGTGTCCGCTCTTGTTGATCGGTGGAGGCCGGAGACCCACAGTTTCCATCTTCGGACCGGGGAGATGACCGTGATGCTCGAGGATGTCTCGTTGATCACCGGTCTTGCTATCGACAGGAGGCCTCTCTGTATGAGCACCGATTCTGATGGGTGGCACGAGCAGATGATTGCTCTTATCGGTATGGCTCCTACCGAGGCTGAGGATGATGTAGAGGAGGAAAAGAGAAGAAGAAGAGGGAAAGGAAAGCAGCCGGAGCTGCTTTCACGGATTCAAAATAACTGCGGCGTGCCCTCCGGATGCCATCGATGATGTGATCCGGACACATGCTCGTGTGTATATGTGGTACATTGTGTCGAGGACTTTGTTTCGACTCCATTGGCAAGAACGCTCCATGGATGTGGCTGAAGGCGTTGACCGTCTTCGATAGCAAATGGAGCTGGGGTTCAGCGACTCTTGCCTACTTGTACCGGCAGGTAGTTGGTCTGTTTTGTGATCAACTCATTTCATTAGCAATGCAAGCTTGCTGTCAAGTTAACATTGTTTTTCTTTCATATGTAGCTGGACGATCGTGCTGCAGGATCACACCTAGTGCGAGCATTGGTGGTAATCTGCTTCTACTTTCGTATGGAGCTGGGGCGTCTGCTGTTGGGCGCTTCAAGAGCGCCAGTTTGATCCTTGGTATGCAGGTGAACATGATTAATTACGGCGCCCCGTGGGCTTACAAGTGGGATATCGTTTCCGAGATGACGAGCGATGTCAATCTCATGTACCAAAAGTACATTGCCGAGTTGGACACGATTACGCCTGAGCAGGTAAGGAGGTCATTACTTTAGTCCTTTCTCATGCTTGCTTGAAAATAGTCATCAAATTTGCATTGTTGCCCTGTTTCATAGGTGGAATGGCAGCCATATGGCGCGGGTGAGAGCTTGGGGTACACCGCGGAGTTCCGCCTCAACCCGATGTGCTTGCGGGATAAGGATCTCTGGCTTATGCGATGCCCATTGATATGCAATCGGGCGGTTGAGTTTCATTGCCGCATCGCGTGTATCGTCGATTTGGTCTTTTCCAGTGCTCACCCGCGGATTGGGTGGACACGGATAAAGCACTTCATAGGTAAGAGAGCATGTCTACGTATTATCTAATCATCGGGACTCCTTTTGATTGTGCTAATGTTTGGTTTTATACCACGCAGGTTGGACAGGAGAAGGCAACGGAAGATAAAGGACTGGGACAAGCATCATTCTGCGTATGTTACCCGCTTCCAGCTTTGTGTGGAGCAAGCTCGTAGCACTGCACGCGCCCCACTTCGTGAGCACAACCCAATTGCTTTTGATAACTACGTACGATGGTTTATTGGAACTACTCGAGTTGAGATATGCCCGCCGGCATATAATGAGGATATTCTTGAAGAACCCGTAAACTTTGAGGATCTAGCAAAGGGGAAGTACAACAGAGATGTCAGGCAAGGGCAAGGAGTCCCTGCTGTTCCGGTGATTAACTATGTTGTAAAGTGTTCCCCTCTTTACTTTCCTGTTGACCGTATTACACATGTTTGAATGGCTAACGCATTCATTCTTTCTCATCCGCAGCGCACCGAGATCAAGAAAGCAGCTGATGAGAGCCAGTCTATTCTAGAGAAGACACCGGTTGGAGCTGGCAATGATGACGGTTCACTACGAGCATTCCTCAAGGTACATATCGCATTCACTATGAGAGCCAGTCTATGTTGCGAAGTTTGATATCTTACACACTTGTTCATGTTACAGCGTCAGGCCAAGAAGTTAAGGCGGTTATCGAACCTTCTCGGTTGCCGTGATCCTGAATATGATGAACCATCTGCCTCTAGGTCTGGTACACCATCAGACCCCGCACCTCACCATGAGGGGGACGATGTGAGTTCCTCATATGCTTATATGGATGATGAGGGTGGGATCACCCAAGAGGTATGACTAATCCTTTAGATGTGATTCTCACTTGATTCGACACGGCCTTCACCATATTGTTTCGTTGTGTGATAGGGCGATGAGCTTGATGATGACATGACTTTGGCGGACGCTCAAGCTCGGTCCGCATATGTGTTGAAGCCTAGGCAGCCCAGACGCGGTACACGCCATGTGACTATGACAACAGAGGAACCCAAAGGTGGTCGTAGGGACCTCGCGGATGGCTAGCTTGGATGATGAGGCGGAGGAGGAGGCGGAGGCGGAGGCAGAGGAGGAAGTGCACGAAGAGGAGCCTCGTGCTCCTAAGAAGAAGAAGCTTGCCGGCAGGCGTGCCACCAGGAACACACGCGGAAGGAATTAGTGCTTGTTCATGTTAATTGTAGCCGTTTAATTAGGTTGATGAACTTGTGAGGTTATGTTATATGTTGGTGAACTCTTACTAGTGTGGTATTTGTGTTTGCGAACCTGAAGTAATGTTGAATTGTCTTAAATGATATGTTGATGAACTTCTGAGGTTATGTTATATGTGGATGAACTCTTACTAGTGTTGAAGTAATGTTGAATTGTCTTAAATGATATGGTATTTGTGTTTACAGTACTTTTATTATGTGAGTGCTGCTGCAGGAGGCCAAAATGGCATCTGTTTCTGCAGTTTTGCTTATAGCAGCACTGCAGCGCCTAACAGTTAGGCGCTGCATCAGATCTTGTGTGGCGCCCAACACTTGGGCGCAGACTATATAGTGCAGCGCCTGACCTTAGGCGCTGCACTACTTCCATGACCATCCAGAGAGCCACAGTTGGCTTGCATCACATCCACAATACTTACAATGACTGCAGCATCACAACAATTTGAACAAACACAAATTTTATGCCGACGAGTTCATAACTTAAGACAATTCAAACATTACTACGACATGGTTCATGACACATTCATTACAAATGACAAATGGCAGCTTGCCCTAGAAGATAGTTCACCAACATCTCACATGCCCTCACAACTTCATGACACATTCATTAGAAAATAGTTGACGACGAGTGCACCGAAGCGAAGTCCCTCTTGAGTAGAGCGAGGCCATTTCCCTTCTTGTCACGTGCGAGTCCTCCTCTTGTGCCTCATGAGCCTTTGCAAGCTTTCTTGCCCTCTCCTCCTCACGAGCAAGTTTCGCTTGGCGTGCCCTCTCCTCCTCCCGTTTCTTCCACTCCATCCTCTACTTCTGACGACGCTCTTCCTCCAAGCCTCTTCGAAACGATTCTTCGAACCGTCGTTGCCGCCTAAGAAAATCTGCGTATTGGTCCTTTTTCACATCTTCGGCACTTCAAGATCTATCCACGTGAAGTACTTGCATAGAGGAGGCGGTGACTGCATAAAATTTGTTGTTAGTGTTGACACATTTGAGAGTAACATTTTACTTCTCGAGCTTACGGTGGTTGGTCATAGGCGTTAGTTGGAAGTGCACGATCATAAGCATAGTTCGGGCATACAAAATATCTCCGCCCTTCCGTCCATGCTTTCTTTGGTCGGTGGACACCTTCACCTTGCAAACATCTCCACACCAACATGGCGGGATGTTGACATCTTTCTCCTTCACCTTGTCCAAAGATCGTCCTCCCACTTGTTCGGCATGTCTTCTTGGTTAGCACACGGTGGCCTCGTCATGGAACCGGATGAAGCCATGCCTACAAAACCGAGAATTATTGGTCAACCCTAACCCCCACTTAACAATAACCATAACCCTAACACCAACATAACCCTAACACCAACATCAAACACACATAACCCTAACCCTAGCATACTATGAAAGCCTAACCATACCAAATTAGTAAAGAAACACAAATTTGCAAATCCAAGCAAAAACTAGGGTTTCCCCCAAACTAGCAAGATTTGAGCAAATGTGACAATTCCTATGGATGAAAACGAGGGGATCGGAGGATATTACCTTAAGGGAGGGGTTGGCTTCGAAATCCACGGTCAAACACTCCGGATTTGCAAGATTTGAGAAAGATTTGATAGGGGAGAGAGGGGAAGAGAGGAGGGCCGCAAGGGTTTGGGTGGGGTAGGGGTGTGTGGGGTGGGGGTGGGAGGGGAGAGAGGGTGGGGCCAGCCCAAGTGGAACACAGACTGTGCAGCGCCCAAGAGCTAGGCGCTGCACATTACAGGTGTGGCGCCTAAGTCTTAGGCGCTGCAGTGCTGTCTGTGGGGCCACAACTGGACCAGGGCTGCCACGCTGGCAGGACGTGCGACGCCTAAGGGAAGGGCGTTGCATAGTAGGGTGCGGCGCCCAGCTGTCGGGCGCCACACCAAAGGGTCAGGAAAGTGAAATTTTTTCGTGACCAGGCCAGTTTGTGATTTGATTTCCGCCTTAAGTCAGATATGTGTTTTCTGCCCGTCTGAGCTTCCACACCGATAAGGGCAGCCCCAAATATAGAATTATGCCGCTCGTTTCTTCTGAAGATTTTATCCATTACACTTTCAAACGGATAGGATTGAATGAAAAAAGGGCAAAAGATTTGAATGCGAACTTGCATGTAGGACACCGTAAACATGACCTATACGTAGAAAAATTCTAGCGCGAAGCGTGTGGAGTGCACTGAAGCATGATACATTGACTGGATGTTTCTTACATGTGCCTAGATCAGTGGTGCCAACTGGGTCTTTGGATTGATGTCTAACTTTGCCGCATCTAATTAATATCATCAGGGAACATTCATGATGCATGGAGACAATCAATAAAAAAAATGCATGTGATACATTCGTCACGAGTTAATGGTTTTATAACACAGAGAAAGTTATACGTTTGCGCAATTCTTTAGACCATGAGAGTATCGAGTTCCTTCATACCTTTTTCGTGAACTTTGGGGTTTGTTAAACGTTATCTGTAACAGGGTGACTATTACGGCGGCTTACGGGTTCACGAAAAAGTATGATAAGGAATTTGGTTGCTCAAGACTAGGATTTTCTACTCCAATGATGGAGAGTTATTATTAGGGTCCTCTCAATGTTACGTTATCCATCCCGATCCACCTCAAACAATTAGGATCTCATCCTTTAGGTGAAACAAAATATCTGATAGCCAAGTCGGACGATGACGATGTCCTTGATGTCGTTTCCTCCCTAGAGGCATCGTCTTGCTTTGTGTGGCCGCGCTTTTGCCTAGTGCAGATAGGTGGTCAGTCTTTTGATCGATTATTTCCAAATTAATCATGCCATGTGTTGTTTTTGTGTCCGGTTTCTCTTATATAAAGATGATGAATGAGCTCTCTTCTTTTTATTGCAAATTTGTGAGAGCTCCCCGTTCTGTGATGAGGCTCCGTAGAACAATTTATTTTTTTCGGAAGGTAGAAATTTGTGATCGAACTGTCTTGAGAAAAGAAAATGTGATCCAACTGTACTCTAAAAGAAGAGAAAGGAAGAAACAAAAAGTACTGTGTGATTGATCCAACACCCACCATCCGTTCGACCGGGAAGTACTGCCGCAAACAGGACCCGTGCGAGCGAGCAAACGGCGTGATTCGAGCGGCGCTAGGCGAAAAGATAGAGAAGAGACCCGACGGCCGGCCCACTGCGTCGTCTGCTTTTCCGCATGCTCGCAACGGCTTGCGCGTTGTGCGCCACGAATCCGACGAAAGTGACATGAGACCCCTGCAACCTGCTGCATGCGTCGTCCATGACGGGAGGAGGGAATCCAAGCAGATCCGGCCACGGCAGGCTAACTAAATTTCGTGTTTTGACTGTTTTTAAAACCTATTCGAGATCTGATCCTAGTTTGAAAAAATATCAAGATCTGGCTCTTTTTATTACCAGTGGGGACCATGGCGGTAGGGTATAATTTTATCGCCGGGACTTAATGATGAGGAAACATCGCTATCGCCAAACGGGTGGCGGTAGCCTGCACAACCCCTGGTGCTGTTTCACCGCAAAGTCCCTGGCAGAAAATGTTATACCCTCACCGTCATGGCCCCTAGCGATAAAAAAAGCCACGATCTCAAAAATATTTCAGTCTAGGGTCAGATTTTGAATAGGTTTGGGACCACGATCGAAAGCACCATCGCGTATCCCCGCTCGACGCACACACCACCCAAACCAAAGCCGCACTGCTCCGGTTGGCCGTTGCGTGGACGCCAAGGCGAGGACGACGATCGGTGGCTTGGCTCCGGCCCGGCAGATCTCGTCAAAGCCGCCGCTTTCGACCGACGGGCTCCGGCCGCCAGCCGCAGCCGGGATTGTTCCCGCGTTGATAGAGGGGCGACGAGTCCGGGAAATATCGAGATCTTTTTTCACTCCGGGCGCATGCCACGGCCGGTCCGGATTGGTGGTGCACGCACGCCGACTCTGTCGTGCCGGTCGCCATGCTCTAGTGTATGGTCTAGAGGCTCTAGCTGGGGTAGGTTAGCAGCGGCCGTCTTCATTCACTTCATTCTCCAACAGCGACTCCATCGGCGACTTGTGATCAGCTGTGACCTGCGAATGTGTGTGGGTCGGACAAGTTACCGATCGACCTGTTTTGCCCTGCCCACACGTACGTCTTGGTCTCTGTCATGCATGTGTTGTGATGGTGAGATGTAACTTGAGCTGTTCTTTCACCAGCGCAACATTTAACGTGCGGTGGGGGTACTCAACTCCGCAAATTTTCCATGGAGCAGAAGATGGTTTTACAAAAATGAAGCGCGTGTGATGCCAATTGTGCAAACTCCTCTGTGACCCCTTTCTCAAAGCATCCATCATCATAGGGGTTTTAGGGCATCTCCAGTGGCAAACAACAGATTTCTTTTTAGGCAAAGTGGCAAACAACAGATGACAACCCCCATTGTCCCCGCCGGACACAGCCCATATGTCCGCAAAAAAACAGGAGGCCCAACGGCGTCTCCCATTTGTCATCCCACATTTACCCAGACAACATTTTTGCTCATTTTCAAAAAAAATAAATTCCAATCTAATCGAGTGTTTGACAAAAAACTATCATTTTAGGGGTTACTGTCCCACAGAACTACGAAAAGTGCTTGCAGCTCCCGGTCTTCATGGCTCTTGGTATTTGAAAATTTTGAAAAACACACTTCCGTCGCTTAAAAAAATCTTAAATCAAATAGGTGAATATATACACACATTCTTAAGGCCCGGTAACAATCTGAAAAAGAAATACTTTATATTTTGAGAAATACAAAAAAGAGAAATTTTCTGGCAGAAATTGAATCCCTTTTCTCCTATAT
This sequence comes from Aegilops longissima, assembly GCA_021605205.1. Classification (NCBI taxonomy): domain Eukaryota; kingdom Viridiplantae; phylum Streptophyta; class Magnoliopsida; order Poales; family Poaceae; genus Aegilops; species Aegilops longissima. Next base: position 39,301,185 of record CM038682.1, on the reverse strand, counting down.
TCTGTCAAAAATTTGTTTTTTTTCTACAGCCCAAAACATAACGAGATTTCTACCGAAACTTGCCACGGATATTAGGAATATGTATATGTATCCCTGGGAAAAAATTTCACATTTTTTCGAAACTTCAATAACACAAATTTCAAAATGTTTAAATATAAAGAGCAGTGGAGCTCTGGTGCTGCAATCCCTCTCTCCACAGAACTACCACATTTTAAAAACTGACCGAAAACTACGAAAATTTTCTAATTTTGTGACTAAAATCTACAATATTCAAATAATGGCCAGTTTAGACGATTTAAAATGTGTTTATGACAGGCAGGCCCACAATCTTCTTCTTCCTCCTCTCTCTGGCATATCCTCAAACACGTCGTGTGCACCCACGAGGTGGCCGCCGTCCTGTACAAGAGAGTCCAGGCGTCGGCGTCCGCAGCCGCATGTGCTGCCTGTCGGGGAGGTGCTGCGCCGGGGCAAAGGCTCCCGCCATCTGTTCCAGCCCGCCTCCCCATGGCCGGCCGTCGCGCGCCTTCCCATGGCCGGCCGCAGCCGTGCGCCTCCCCATGGCTGGCACCGTGCGCCTCCCCATGGCTGGCACCGCGCGCCTCCCCATGGCCGGCTGATACGTCCCCGTCGTATCTACTTCTCCAAACACTTTTGCCCTTGTTTTGGACTCTAACTTGCATGATTTGAATGGAACTAACCCGGACTGACGATGTTTTCAGCAGACTTTCCATGATGTTATTTATGTGCAGAAACAAAAGTTCTCGGAATGACCTGAAACTCCACGGAACATCTTTTTGGAAAATATCAAAAATACTGGAAGAAAAATCCACGTCAGGGGGCCCACACCCTGTCCACGAGGGTGGGGGGCGTGCCTGCCCCCCTGGGCGCGCCCCCTACCTCGTGGGCCCCCCTGACGCTCCACCGAACTCAACTCCAACTCCATATATTCACTTTCGGTGAGAGAAAAAAATCAGAGAGAAGGATTCATCGCGTTTTACGATACGGAGCCGCCGCCAAGCCCTAAAACCTCTCGGGAGGGCTGATCTAGATGCCGTTCGGGGCTCCGAAGAGGGGAATCCGTCGCCGTCGTCATCATCAACCATCCTCCATCACCAATTTCATGATGATCACTGCCGTGCGTGATTAATTCCATCGTAGGCTTGCTGGATGGTGATGGGTTGGATGAGATCTATCATGTAATCGAGTTAGCGTTGTTAGGGTTTGATCCCTAGTATCCATTATGTTTTGAGATTGATGTTGCTATGACTTTGCTATGCTTAATGCTTGTCGCTAGGACCCGAGTGCCATGATTTCAGATCTGAACCTATTATGTTTTCATGAATATATGTGAGTTCTTGATCCTATCTTGCAAATCTATAGTCACCTACTATGTGTTATGATCCGGCAACCCCGAAGTGACAATAATCGGGACCACTCCCGGTGATGACCATAGTTTGAGGAGTTCATGTATTCACTATGTGTTAATGCTTTGGTCCGGTACTCTATTAAAAGGAGGCCTTAATATCCCTTAGTTTCCATTAGGACCTCGCTGTCACGGGAGGGTAGGACAAAAGATGTCATGCAAGTTCTTTTCCATAAGCACGTATGATTATATTCAGAATACATGCCTATATTACATTGATGAATTGGAGCTAGTTCTGTGTCACCCTATGTTATGACTGTTACATGATGAACCGCATCCGGCATAATTCTCCATCACCGATCCAATGCCTACGAGTTTTTCATATATTGTTCTTCGCTTATTTACTTTTTCGTTGCTATTGGTACAATCACTACAAAACCCAAAAATATTACTTTTGCTACCGTTACCGTTACTTCCATATTACTTTGCTACTAAATACTTTGCTGCAGATACTAAGTTATCCATGTGTGGTTGAATTGACAACTCAGCTGCTAATACTTGAGAATATTCTTTGGCTCCCCTTGTGTCGAATCAATAAATTTGGGTTGAATACTCTACGCTCGAAAACTGTTGCAATCCCTATACTTGTGGGTTATCAAGACTATTTTCTGGCGCCGTTGCCGGGGAGCATATCTCTATTCTTTGAGTCACTTGGGATTTATATCTGCTGGTCACTATAAAGAACTTGAAAGACGAGAAAACTAAAATTTATCCCTCAACTACGAGGGGAGGTAAGGAACTGCCATCTAGCTCTGCACTTGATTCACCTTCTGTTTTGAGTAAGCTTGCGACACCTAAACCTGCTTCTGCTATTCGTTCTGATATGTCGCATATTATTGATGATGTCACTTCTGCTATATATGCATGATACTTATGATGAAACTACTTCTATGCTTGATACTACTGTGCCACTTGATGAATTTCTTGATGAACAACTTGCTAGGATTAGAGAGAATGAAATTATTGAAATTGATAACATTGATGAAAGTGATGATGAAGACTCTCCTGTTGTTCCTGAGGGTTATGTTTTTCAAAAAGAAGTTGCTCTAGCTATTTTAGCTTGCAAAGATAGATACGAGCTCAATAGGTTATTAGCTAAATGGAAGCAGCAATCTCTTAATGCTAGAATGAAACCTGACCCTGCTTTTGCTACTTCACCTATCTGTGCTACTGATAAGGATTATGAATTCTCTGTTGATCCTGATATAATTACCTTGGTTGAATCTGATCCTTTTCATGGCTATGAATCTAAAACTGTTGTGGCACATCTTACTAAATTAAATGATATAGCCACCCTGTTCACTAATGATGAGAAATATCGCTACCTATATATCCTTAAAATATTTCCGTTCTCATTAAAGGGTGATGCTAAGATATGGTTTAATTCTCTTGATCCTGGTTGTGTGCGTAGTCCCCAGGATATGATTTATTACTTCACTGCTAAATATTTCCCTGCTCATAAGAAACAAGCTGCTTTGAGAGATATTTATAATTTTGTGCAAATTGAAGAAGAGAGTCTCCCACAAGCTTGGGGGAGGCTTCTCTAGTTACTTAATGCTTTGCCTGATCATCCTCTTTAGAAAAATGAAATACTTAATATCTTTTATAATGGACTAACTGATGCTTCCAGAGATTACTTGAATAGTTGTGCTGGTTCTGTTTTCATGGAAAGAACACCGGATGAAGCTGAAATTATATTGAATAATATGTTGACAAATGAAAATAATTGGACACTTCCTGAGCCAATTCCTGAGCCTATTCCTAAACCAACTCCGAAGAAGAGAGGTGTTCTATTTCTCAGTCCTGAAGATATGCAAGAGGCAAAGAAATCTATGAAAGAAAAAGGTATTAAAGCTGAAGATGTTAAGAATTTACCTCCTATTGAAGAAATACATGGTCTTAATTTACCGCCTGTTGAAGAAACATATGATCTTAATCCATTACCTATTGAAGAAACTCATGGTCTTGATAACCCGACACAGGTAGTAAAGGTGAATTCTCTCTATAGATATGATAAAGCTGACATCCCTCCTACTAAGTTTGCTAGCCAATGTTTCGATGAGTTTGATAACTTTATGGTTAAGCAAGAAAACTTCAATGCTTATTTTTGTAGATAATTGAAATACAATTCCGATACGCTTGAACACGTGGGTGATTACATGGCTAATGTTAAAGGTGAACTTAAACTCATTACTAAACATGATTCTATGGTTACCACTCAAGTAGAACAAGTACTTAAAGCTCAAAATGATTTGCTCAATGAATTAAATAGTAAGAATAATGATTATGCTGTTAGAGTGGCTACTAGAACTGGTAAAATGACTCAGGAAACTTTGTATCCTGAAGGCCACCCTAAGAGAATTGAGCAAGATTCTCAGAGAAGTAATATTGATGCACCTAGTCCTTCTAAAAAGAAAAAAAAAGAAAAATGATACGAGGACTTTGCATGCTTCTAGTGAACCTATTGCAGAAACACCTAAGAATCCAAATGATATACCTATTTCTGAAGCTGAAACACAATCTGGTAATGAACATGAACCTAGTGAAAATGTTAATGATAATGTTCATGATGATGCTCAACCTAGCAATGATAATGATGTAGAAATTGAACCTGCTGTTGATCTTGATAACCCACAATGAAAGAATCAACGTTATGATAAGAGAGACTTTGTTGCTAGGAAACACAGTAAGGAAAGAAAACCATGGGTTCAGAAACCCATGCCTTTTCCTCCCAAACCATCCAATAAAGAGGATGATGAGGATTTTGAGCGCTTTGCTGAAATGATTAGACCTATCTTCTTGCGTATGCGTTTAACTGATATGCTCAAAATGAATCCTTATGCTAAGTACATGAAAGAAATTGTTACTAATAAAAGAAAGATACTGGAAGTTGAAATTTCCACCATGCTTGCTAATTATACTTTTAAGGGTGGAATACCAAATAAACTTGAAGATCCAGGGGTACCAACTATACCATGCTCCATTAAAAGAAACTATGTTAAAACTGCTTTATGTGATCTTGGAGCCGGTGTTAGTGATATGCCTCTCTCTTTATATCGTAGACTTGATTTGAATAAGTTGACACCTACTGAAATATCTTTGCAAATGGCTGATAAATCAACTGCTATACTTGTCGGTATTTGTGAGGATGTGCCTGTTGTGGTTGCAAACGTTACTATTTTAACGGACTTTGTTATTCTTGATATTCCCGAGGACGATAGTATGTCTATTATTCTTTGAAGACCCTTTTTAAATACTGTAGGGGATGTTATTGATTGCAACAAAGACAATGTCATTTTTCATGTTAATGGTAATGATCATACGGTACACTTTTCCGAGAAAACAACCTCAAGTTCATAGTATCAATTCTATTGGAAAAATTCCATCGATTATTTTTGGAGGTTTTGAATTTCCTCTTCCTACTGTCAAGAAGAAATATGATATTCTGATTATTGGGGATGTGCATATTCCCGTTGAGGTAACATAGTGTTATTCGAAATTTCTCTGGTTCTATGTTATTCGAATGAGTTTGTTAACAAGACTTGATCAACCTTGTTAGTGGATTCCTTTTGATGAGCACGAGATGGATGAAACTAGAAGGCACAACCTTCTGTACCCTCTCTCTACTTTCTGTTATTTAGTTGAAATAAAGCAAAAATAGTATTTTCCTGTCTGTTTTCTGAATTATCTGTGCAATATAAAAATACCCCGAAAATAAAAGTTCTCCAAATGCCCTAAAAATGGAATATGATTTTTTCTGAAATATTTAAGAATATCAGGCACTGAGAACACATCAGGGGGAGCAAGCACCTGGCCACGAGGGTCGAGGGCGCGCCCTACCCCCCTGGGCGCGCCCACTGCCTCGTGGGTGTTGGGAAACGTAGTAATTTCAAAATTTTCCTACGATCACGCAAGACCATGGTGATGGCATAGCAACGAGAGGGGAGAGTGTCCGTCCACGCACCCTCGTGAGACCGAAAGCGAAGCGTTATATTAACGCTGTTGATGTAGTTGTGCGTCTTCACGATCCGACCGATCCAAGCACCGTTACTCGGCACCTCCGAGTTCTTGGCACACGTTCAGCTCGATGGCGATCCCGAGCTCCGATCCAGCAAAGCGTCGGGAAGGAGTTCGTCGACAAGACGACGGCGTGGTGGCGATCTTGATGTTCTACCGTCGCGGGGCTTCGCCTAAGCACCGCTACAATATGACCGAGGTGGAATATGGTGGAGGGGGCACCGCACACGGCTAAGGAACGATCCGTAGATCAACTTGTGTGTTCTAGGGTGCCCCTGCCCCGTATATAAAGGAGCAAGGGGAGGGCGGCCAGCCCTTGGGGCGCACCAAGGGGGGGAGTCCTCCTCCTAGTAGGAGTAGGACTCCCTTTCCTAGTCCTACTAGGAAGAGGGAAGGGAAGGAAAGAGAGGAGAGGGAGAGGGAAGGGGGCTGCGCCCCCTCCTAGTCCATTCGGACTCCCCATGGAGGCGCACCACCTCCTGGTGCAGCCCTCTCTCTCCCTCTTGGCCCAATAAGGCCCATAACTTCCCCGGGGGGTTCCGGTAACCCCTCCGGCACTCCGGTTTTCTCCGGAAACTTCCGGAACCTTTCCGGTGTCCGAATATAACCATCCAATATATCAATCTTTATGTCTCGACCATTTCGAGACTCCTCGTCATGTCCGTGATCACATCCGGGACTCCGAACTCCTTTCGGTACATCAAAATACATAAACTCATAATAACCGTCATTGAAACCTTAAGCGTGCGGACCCTACGGTTCGAGAACTATGTAGACATGACCTAGAACTATTCTCGGTCAATAACCAATAGCGGAACCTGGATGCTCATATTGGTTCCTACATATTCTCTGAAGATCTTTATCGGTCAAACCGCATAACAACATACGTTGTTCCCTTTGTCATCGGTATGTTACTTTCCGAGATTCGATCGTCGGTATCCAATACCTAGTTTAATCTCGTTACGGAAAGTCTCTTTACTCGTTCCGTAATACATCATCTCACAACTAACTCTTTAGTTGCAATGCTTGCAAGGCTTTATGTGATGTGTATTACCGAGAAGGCCTAGAGATACCTCTCCGACAATCGGAGTGACAAAACCTAATCTCAAATCGCCAACCCAACAAGTACCTTTGGAGACACCTGTAGTACTCCTTTATAATCACCCGATTACGTTGTGACGTTTGGTAGTACCAAAGTGTTCCTCCGTAAACGGAGTTGCATAATCTCATAGTTACAGGAACATGTATGGGTCATGAAGAAAGCATTAACATACTAAAGCGATCAAGTGTTAAGCTAACGGAATGGGTCATGTCAATCAGATCATTCAACTAATGATGTGACCTTGTTAATCAAACAACAACTCCTTGTTCATGGTTAGGAAACATAACCATCTTTGATTAACAAGCTAGTCAAGTAGAGGCATACTAGTGACATCTGTTTGTCTATATATTCACACATGTATTATGTTTCCGGTTAATACAATTCTAGCATGAATAATAAACATTTATCATGATATAAGGAAATAAATAATAACTTTATTATTGCCTCTAGGGCATATTTCCTTCATCTCCCACTTGCACTAGAGTCAATAATCTAGATTACAAAGTAATGATCCTTACACCCATGGAGTCTTGGTGCTGATCATGTTTTGCTCGTGGAAGAGGCTTAGTCAGCGGGTGCGCAACATTCAGATCCGTATGTATTTTGCAAATCTCTATGTCTCCCACTTGGACTTGGTCCCGAATGGAATTGAAGCGTCTCTTGATGTGCTTGGTCCTCTTGTGAAATCTGGATTCCTTTGCCAAGGCAATTGCACCAGTATTGTCACAGAAGATCTTCATCGGTCCCGATGCACTAGGTATGACACCTAGATCGGAAATGAACTCTTTCATCCAGACTCCTTCATTTGCTGCTTCTGAAGCAGCTATGTACTCCGCTTCACATGTAGATCCCGCCACGGCGCTTTGTTTAGAACTGCACCAACCGACAGCTCCACCGTTTAATAAAAACACGTATCCGGTTTGCGATTTAGAATCGTCCGGATCGGTGTCAAAGCTTACATCGGCGTAACCATTTACGACTAGCTCTTTGTCACCTCCATATCGAGAAACATATCCTTAGTCCTTTTCGGTATTTCAGGATGTTCTTGACCGCTGTCCGATGATCCACTCTGGATTACTTTGGTACCTTCCTGCCAAGCTTACAGCTAAGCATCGTCGGTCTGGTACACAGCATTGCATACATGATAGAGCCTATGGCTGAAGCATAGGAACATCTTTCATTTCTCTCTATCTTCTGCTGTGGTCGGGCATTGAGTCGACTCAATCTTACACCTTGTAACACAGGTAAAAACCTTTCTTTGCTCGATCCATTTTGAACCTTTTCAAAACTTTATCAAGGTATGTGCTTTGTCAAAGTCCAATCAAGCGTCTTGATCTATCTCTATAGATCTTGATGCCTAATATGTAAGCAGCTTCACCGAGGTCTTTCATTGAAAAACTTTTATTCAAGTATCCTTTTATGCTATCCAGAAATTCTATATCATTTCCAATCAATAATATGTCGTCCACATATAATATTAGAAATGCTCTGAGCTCCCACTCACTTTCTTGTAAATACAAAGCTTCTCCAAAAGTCTGTATAAACCCATATGCTTTGATCACACTATCAAAGCGTTTATTCCAACTCCGAGAGGCTTGCACTGGACCATAAATTGATCGTTGGAGCTTGCACACTTTGTTAGCACCTTTTGGATCGACAAAACCTTCTGGTTGCATCATATACAACTCTTCTTCTAGAAATCCATTCAAGAATGCAGTTTTACATCCATTTGCCAAATTTCATAATCATAAAATGCGGCAATTGCTAACATGATTCGGACGGACTTAAGCATCGCTACTGGTGAGAAAGTCTCATCGTAGTCAACCCCTTGAACTTGTCGAAAACCTTTTGCAACAAGTCGAGCTTTGTAGACAGTTACATTACCATCAGCGTCAGTCTTCTTCTTAAAATCCATTTATTCTCAATAGCTTGCCGATCATCGGGCAAGTCTACCAAAGTCCATACTTTGTTCTCATACATGGATCCCATCTCAGATTTCATGGCTTCAAGCCATTTTGCGAATCTGGGCTCACCATCGCTTCTTCATAGTTCGTAGGTTCATCATGATCTAGTAGCATGACTTCCGAACAGGATTACCGTACCACTCAGTGCGGATTTTGTTCTAGTTGATCTCGAAGTTCGGTGACAACTTGATCTGAAGTTTCATGATCTTTATCATCATCTTCCTCACTAAGCTGGTGTAGGTGTAACGAAACTGATTTACGTGACGAACTACTTTCAATAAGGGAGCTGGTACTATTACCTCATCAAGTTCCACTTTCCTCCCACTCACTTCTTTCGAGAGAAACTCCTTCTCTAGAAAGGATCCATTTTAACAACGAATGTTTTGCCTTCGGATCTGTGATAGAAGGTGTACCCAATTGTCTCCTTTGGGTATCCTATGAAGACACATTTCTCGATTTGGGTTCAAGCTTATCAGGTTGAAGTTTCTTCACATAAGCATCGCAACCCCAAACTTTCAGAAGCGACAACTTTGGTTTCTTGCTAAACCATAGTTCATAAGGCGTCGTCTCAACGGATTTTGACGGTGTCCTATTTAACGTGAATGCGGCCGTCTCAAGAGCATAACCCCAAAATGATAGCGGTAAATCTGTAAGAGACATCATAGATCGCACCATATCCATAAAGTGCGATTCTGACGTTCGGACACACCATTGCGCTGTGGTGTTCCGGGTGGCGTGAGTTGCTGAAACTATTCCGCTTTGTTTCAAATGTAGACCAAACTCGTAACTCAAATATTCGCCTCCACGATCAGATCGTAGAAACTTTATTTTCTTATTACGATGATTTTCAACTTCACTCTGAAATTCTTTGAACTTTTCAAATGTTTCAGACTTATGTTTCATTAAGTAGATATACCCATATCTGCTCAAATCATCTGTGAAGGTGAGAAAATAACGATATCCGCCACGAGCTTCAACATTCATTGGACCACATACATCCGTATGTATGATTTCCAATAAATCTGTTGCTCTCTCCATAGTACCGGAGAACGGTGTTTTAGTCATCTTGCCCATGAGGCACGGTTCGCAAGTGCCAAGTGATTCATAATCAAGTGACTCCAAAAGTCCATCAGTATGGAGTTTCTTCATGCGTTTTACACCGATATGACCTAAACGGCAGTGCCACAAATAAGTTGCACTATCATTATCAACTCTGCATCTTTTGGTTTCAACATTATGAATATGTGTATCACTACTATCGAGATTCATTAAAAACAGACCATTCTTCAAGGGTGCATGACCATAAAAGATATTATTCATATAAATAGAACAACCATTATTCTCTGATTTAAATGAATAACCGTCTCGCATCAAACAAGATCCAGATATAATGTTCATGCTCAACGCTGGCACCAAATAACAATTATTCAGGTCTAAAACTAATCCCGAAGGTAGATGTAGAGGTAGCGTGCCGACTGCGATCACATCGACTTTGGAACCGCTTTCCCACGCGCATCGTCACCTCGTCCTTTGCCGGTGTTAAGCAATCCGTAGTTCCTGTTTGAGTTGCAAATATTAGCAGAACCAGTATCAAATACCGTGTACTACTGCGAGCTCTAGTAAGGTACACATCAATAACAAGTATATCACATATACCTTTGTTCACTTTGCCATCCTTCTTATCCGCCAAATACTTGGGGCAGTTCCGCTTCCAGTGACCAGTCTGCTTGCAGTAGAAGCACTCAGTTTCAGGCTTAGGTCCAGACTTGGGTTTCTTCTCCGATCAACAACTTGTTTGCTGTTCTTCTTGAAGTTCCTTCTTCTTCCCTTTGCCTTTCTTCTTGAAACTAGTGGTCTTATTGACCATCAACACTTGATGCTCCTTTTGATTTCTACCTCCGCAGCTTTTAGCATTGCGAAGAGCTCGAGCATAGTCTTTACTAACCCTTGCATATTATAGTTCATCACGAAGCCTTTGTAGCTTGGTGGCGGTGATTGAAGAATTTGTCAATGACACAATCATCCGGAAGATTAACTCCCAGTTGATTCAAGTGATTGTAATACCAGACATTTTGAGTATGTGCTCTTGTGCGAACTATTCTCCTCCATCTTGCAGCTATAGAACTTATTGGAGACTTCATATCTCTCAATCCGGGCATTCTGTTGAAATATCAACTTCAACTCTGGAACATCTCATATGCTCCATGGCGTTCAAAACGTCGTTGAAGACCCGGTTCTAAGCCGTAAAGCATGGCACACTGAACTATAGAGTAGTCATCAGCTCTGCTTTGCGGACGTTCACAACTTCGGCTCGGCATCTGCAGCAGTTCTGTCACCCAGCGGTGCTTCGGGCGTAACTTTTACGTGCAGCAATGAGGATTATCCTCAGGTTACGGACCCAGTCCGTGTAATTGCTACCATCATCTTTCAACTTTGCTTTCTCAAGGAACGCATTAAAATTCAACGGAACAACAGACGAGCCATCTATCTACAGTAAACATAGACAAGCAAAATACTATCGGTACTAAGTTCATGATAAATTTAAGTTCAATTAATCATATTATTAAAGAACTCCCACTTAGACAGACATCTCTCTAGTTATCTAAGTGATCACGTGATCCAAATCAACTAAACCATAACCGATCATCACGTGAGATGGAGTAGTTTTCAATGGTGAACATCTTATGTTGATCATATCTGCTATATGATTCACGTTCGACCTTTCGGTCTCCGTGTTCGAGGCCATATCTGTATATGCTAGGCTCGTCAAGTATAACCTGAGTATTCTGCGTGTGCAAAACTGGCTTGCACCCGTTGTAGATGGACGAGAGCTTATCACACCCGATCATCACGTGGTGTCTCGGCACGACGAACTTTGGCAACGGTGCATACTCGGGAGAACACTACTTGATAATTTTAGTGAGAGATCATCTTATAATGCTACCGTCAATCAAAGCAAGATAAGATGCATAAAGGATAAACATCACATGCAATCAATATAAGTGATATGATATGGCCATCATCATCTTGTGCTTGTGATCTCCATCTCAAGCACCGTCATGATCACCATCGTCACCGGCGCGACACCTTGATCTCCATCGTAGCATCGTTGTCGTCTCGCCAACTATTGCTTCTCGACTATCGCTACCGCTTAGTGATAAAGTAAAGCAATTACATGGCGTTGCATTTCATACAATAAGCGACAACCATATGGCTCCTCGCCATTGCCGATAACTCGGTTACAAAACATGATCATCTCATACAATAAAATATAGCATCACGTCTTGACCATATCACATCACAACATGCCCTGCAAAAACAAGTTAGGCGTCTTCTACTTTGTTGTTGCAAGTTTTACGTGGCTGCTACGGGCTGAGCAAGAACCGTTCTTACCTACGCATCAAAACCACAGCGATACTTCGTCAAATAGACTCCGTTTTAACCTTCTCAAGGACCGGGCGTAGCCACACTCAGTTCAACTAAAGTGAGAGAGACAGACACCCGCCGGTCACCTTTAAGCAGCGAGTGCTCACAGCGGTGAAACCAGTCTCGCGTAAGCGTCACGCGTAATGTCGGTCCGGGCCGCTTCATCTCACAATACCGCTGAACCAAAGTATGACATGCTGGTAGGTAGTATGACTTGTATCGCCCACAACTCACTTGTGTTCTACTCGTGCATATGACATCAACGCATAAAACCAGGCTCGGATGCCACTGTTGGGAAGCGTAGTAATTTCAAAATTTTCCTACGATCACGCAAGACCATGGTGATGGCATAGCAGCGAGAGGGAGAGTGTCCGTCCACGTACCCTCGTGACCGAAAGCGAAGCGTTATATTAACGGTTGATGTAGTTATGCGTCTTCACGATCCGACCGATCCAAGCACCGTTACTCCGGCACCTCGAGTTCTTGGCACACGTTCAGCTCGATGGCGATCCCGAGCTCCGATCCAGCAAAGCGTCGGGAAGGAGTTCCGTCAAGACGACGGCGTGGTGGCGATCTTGATGTTCTACCGTCGCAGGGCTTCGCCTAAGCACCGCTACAATATGACCGAGGTGGAATATGGTGGAGGGGGCACCGCACACGGCTAAGGAACGATCCGTAGATCAACTTGTGTGTTCTAGGGTGCCCCCTGCCCCGTATATAAAGGAGCAAGGGGAGGGCGGCCAGCCCTTGGGCGCACCAAGGGGGGGAGTCCTCCTCCTAGTAGAGTAGGACTCCCTTTCCTAGTCCTACTAGGAAGAGGGAAGGGAAGGAAAGAGAGGGAGGGAGAGGAAGGGGCTCGCCCCTCCTAGTCAGTCGGACTCCCCATGGAGGGGGCGCACCACCTCCTGGTGCAGCCCTCTCTCCCTCTTGGCCCAATAAGGCCCATAACTTCCCGGGGTTCCGTAACCCTCCGGCACTCCGGTTTTCTCCGAAACTTCCGGAACCTTTCCGTGTCCGAATATAACCATCCAATATATCAATCTTTATGTCTCGACCATTTGAGACTCCTCGTCATGTCCGTGATCACATCCGGGACTCGAACTCCTTCGGTACATCAAAATACATAAACTCATAATAACCGTCATTGAAACCTTAAGCGTGCGGACCCTACGGTTCGAGAACTATGTAGACATGACCTAGAACTATTCTCGGTCAATAACCAATAGCGGAACCTGGATGCTCATATTGGTTCCTACATATTCTACGAAGATCTTTATCGGTCAAACCGCATAACAACATACGTTGTTCCTTTGTCATCGGTATGTTACTTTCCGAGATTCGATCGTCGGTATCCAATACCTAGTTTAATCTCGTTCGGAAAGTCTCTTTACTCGTTCCGTAATACATCATCTCACAACTAACTCTTTAGTTGCAATGCTTGCAAGGCTTTATGTGATGTGTATTACCGAGAAGGCCTAGAGATACCTCTCCGACAATCGGAGTGACAAAACCTAATCTCAAATCGCCAACCCAACAAGTACCTTTGGAGACACCTGTAGTACTCCTTTATAATCACCCGATTCGTTGTGGACGTTTGGTAGTACCAAAGTGTTCCTCCGTAAAGCGGAGTTGCATAATCTCATAGTTACAGGAACATGTATGGGTCATGAAGAAAGCATTAACATACTAAGCGATCAAGTGTTAAGCTAACGGAATGGGTCATGTCAATCAGATCATTCAACTAATGATGTGACCTTGTTAATCAAACAACAACTCCTTGTTCATGGTTAGGAAACATAACCATCTTTGATTAACAAGCTAGTCAAGTAGAGGCATACTAGTGACATACTGTTTGTCTATATATTCACACATGTATTATGTTTCCGGTTAATACAATTCTAGCATGAATAATAAACATTTATCATGATATAAGGAAATAAATAATAACTTTATTATTGCCTCTAGGGCATATTTCCTTCAGTGGGCCCATGGTGTCTCCCCTCCACTTATTCCTGCACCCACACACTTCTTCTTCCTCCCAAAAAAATCACCATCCAGCTCAAGCACGAGTTCTAGCTCATTTTGCTGTGATTTTCGATCTCCTTGCTCAAAGCACCTCTCACAAAAATTGCTTGGGAGGATTGTTCCTTGGTATGTGACTCCTCCATTGGTCCAATTAGTTTTTGTTCTAGTGCATTATTCATTGCAAATTTGTGTTGTCTAGGTGACCATGTTCTTGAGCTTGCATGTCAAGTTTATATGGTTCCAAGTAGTTCTAATGCATGATATAGTTTCTAGGCACTTGTAGGAATAGTTGCTATCAATTTTGTTGACCTTGGTTCACTTTTATTTGAAGTTACTAAAAATTTTAGAATTTTTCAGAAAGTAATGAAGAGATTTTTGAGGGGCTCATCGAGCCGAAGCTCGAAGGAAAAGCAAAATGAAGAGGCACAGAGGCCCAAATATAATTTGCCTCGCACAGCGGAGGTTCAGCCGTGTGAATGGCCTTCCAATGATTTCTTGAGAGCAGCCGGGATTTATGATGATTTTTATGAATTGGCTGAGAATGCAGGCCTCACCGACTTCCTTCGCGACCAACGCAATCAGTATCTCTTACTCACCAATACCTTTGTGCAAAACTTCTACTATTATTTTAAGGAAACACCTTCTTCAGTAGAGTTTCATTTATATGATGTTGTTAAGAAGATGCCACTAGATGAATTTTGCAAGGTTTGCAAAATACCTTTTGAGGGTAGTCTAGATGAACCACATAGTGAAGATGTGGACGGGTTTATTGACACTATTACTGTAGGGGAAACCAGGAAGGTTTCCGATGCAAGAATCACTAGCATACATTTTCCTGTTTTACGATATTTTGCCATATTTGCTAGTCGTTGCTTAATTAGTCACGGAAACTGTGGAAACCTTAGTGTTCCTGATATTATCAGTTTGTTCCATGGTTTATTCTGCGATAACACTGTTAGTATGGGCGGTAATATTGCTAAACGGTTAAGCTTGAACCGTACAAAGGGCCCCATCTTTGGAGGTATTTATGCTTCACGCCTTGCTGCACATTATAACATACCTATTAGGCACTATGAAAAAGAAGAAAAATTGTTACCCACTGCTTATCTAGATTATAAGAGTATGGTAGCGCATGAGTTTATTGTTAAGAATAGGGAAGGGGCACTTGAATACAAATTGTTCTTTGATAAACATCACCCTGAGACTATTACCTTGCCTGCTCCTTCCTTGTTTGATTTATCTGCAGGTTTGTATCTCGTTCCGCTGGCGGCCATTCACGCCTACGGGAACCCTACGTCAGCCAGAGAGCCAGAGTTGGAACCACAATTTGATCCTCCACGACAGTCTAATTACCAGTGGGATCCGGAGATGATTGCCAACCAGTGGCAATCAGAGTCTTCTTCATCTCAGTACGACCCCGACTACAACTTTGGATATCCGCCAGGCCATCCGTGGCAATAAACCAACTTAGGCCAAAAGCCAAAGTTTGGGGAGTACGTATTTCTCACCGACATTACATTCATGTTCACACACTCATTGCTAGATGTCGGTGCTCATACTTTTTCACTGTAATATCCATGCTAGTTTATTTTTTCTTTTTATGCTTTCTTCTTGTGTGTTTGATAAACCTTAAGAAAAACCAAAAAATTAGTGTAGCTTTTAGTTAGTTTACTTTTCTTGCTGTAGTAGTAATAATTAAAAAGAAAACCCAAAAAGATTTCCCGTTCTTCTTTTGCTTGTTGGGAGCTTTCCCGTGTAAATAGTTTTTTTATTTCTTTTCTTTTCTATGGGGGTCGATAGGAGAAGACCATAATTAAATTGTTGAAGTGGCTCTTATATGCATTATTGTTGATTTAACCAAGAGCCTATATTGCCTTGTCTTCTTCTGTTTATTGAATGCTCGCAGATTCCATCTTAGTCCAATGCACGTGCACTCTTATTATTATTCACTTCGTTTGGTCGTGCAAGTGAAAAGCAATTATGACGATATATGATGGACTGATTGAGATGAAAGAAGCTGGTATGAACTCGACCTCTCTTGTTTTTGTAAATATGATTAGTTCATCGTTCCTGATTCAGCCTATTATGAATAAACATGTTTGCAATGACAATTAGATATTACAGTTGCTCATGCCATGCTTAATTAGCTATGAGTTATAATGGTTTACCTTGCGTGCCAACATCCTATTAAAATGGTTGTGATGTAGTATAGTGGGGTGGTATCCTCCTTTGAATGATTTAAGTGACTCGACTTGGCACATGTTCACACATGTAGTTGAAACAAATCAACATAGCCTTCACGATATTTATGTTCATGATGGATTATATCCTACTCATGCTTGTACTCAATGTTTATTAATTTTAATGCATGTTCATAACTGTTGTCGCTCTCTAGTTGGTCGCTTTCCAGTCTTTTGCTAGCCTTCACTTGTACTAAGCGGGAATACTGCTTGTGCATCCAATCCCTTAAACCCCAAAGTTATTCCATATGAGTCCACTTTACCTTCCTATATGCGGTATCTACCTACCGTTTCAAGTAAATTTGTATGTGCCAAACTCTAAATCTTCAAATGAAATTCTGTTTTGTATGCTCGAATAGCTCATGTATCAACTAGGGTTGTCCGTATCTTCCATGCTAGGCGGGTTATTCTCAAGAGGAGTGGACTCCGCTCCTCACTCATGAGAAAATGGCTGGTCACCGGGATGCCCAGTCCCATGCTTTATGCAAGCTAAATCAAAATAATTGCAAACAAAACTCCCCCTGGGACTGTTGTTAGTTGGAGGCACTCGTTGTTTCGAGCAAGCCATGGATTGATGCTTATTGGTGGAGGGGGAGTATAAACTTTATCATTTTGTTTGGAAACAGCCTATAATGTGTGTAACATGGAAGATATCGCCATCTCTTGGTTGTTATGTTGACAATGAAAGTATGCCGCTCAAAATATTATTTATCTCTATTTCAAAATCAAGCTCTGGCACCTCTACAAATCCCTGCTTCCCTCTGCTAAGGGCCTATCTATTTACTTTTATGTTGAGTCATCACCCTCTTATTAAAAAGGACTAGCTGGAGAGCACAACTGTCATTTGCATCCATTACTATTAATTTATATTGGGTATGACTATGATTGGATCTCTTTTACCATGAATTACAACGTCTAGTCAGTCCTTGATCTTTAAAGGTGCTCTTCATTTATGTTTTGCGGTCTCAGAAAGGGCTAGCGAGATACCATCTTATTATATCATATCATGACTGTTTTGAGAAAGTGTTGTCATCCGAGATTTATTATTATTGCTCGCTAGTTGATTATGCCATTGATATGAGTAAACATGAGACCTAAGAGTTATTGTGAATGTGGTTAGTCGTAATCTTTGATGAAAACTTGAATGCTGGCTTTACATATTTACAACAACAAGAGCAAACAGAGTTTGTAAAAGTTTTTCTTTATCACTTTCAGTTTATCAACTGAATTGCTTGAGGACAAGCAAAGGTTTAAGCTTGGGGGAGTTGATACGTCTCCGTCGTATCTACTTTTCCAAACACTTTTGCCCTTGTTTTGGACTCTAACTTGCATGATTTGAATGGAACTAACCCGGACTGATGCTGTTTTCAGCAGACTTTCCATGGTGTTATTTATGTGCAGAAACAAAAGTTCTCGGAATGACCTGAAACTCCACGGAACATCTTTTTGGAAAATATCAAAAATACTGGAAGAAAAATCCACGTCAGGGGGCCCACACCCTGTCCATGAGGATGGGGGGCGCGCCCCCTACCTCGTGGGCCCCATGAGGCTCCACCGACATCAACTCCAACTCCATATATTCACTTTCGGGGAGAAAAAAATCAGAGAGAAGGGTTCATCGCGTTTTACGATACGGAGCCGCCGCCAAGCCCTAAAACCTCTCGGGAGGGCTGATCTGGAGTCCGTTCGGGGCTCCGGAGAGGGGAATCCGTCGCCGTCGTCATCATCAACCATCCTCCATCACCAATTTCATGATGCTCACCGCCGTGCGTGAGTAATTCCATCGTAGGCTTGCTGGACGGTGATGGGTTGGATGAGATCTATCATGTAATCGAGTTAGTTTTGTTAGGATTTGATCCCTAGTATCCACTATATTTTGAGATTGATGTTGCTATGACTTTGCTATGCTTAATGCTTGTCACTAGGGCCCGAGTTCCATGATTTCAGATCTAAACCTATTATGTTTTCATGAATATATGTGAGTTCTTGATCCTATTTTGCAAGTCTATAGTCACCTATTATGTGTTATGATCCGGCAACCCCGAAGTGACAATAATCAGGACCACTCCCGGTGATGACCATAGTTTGAGGAGTTTATGTATTTACTATGTGTTAATGCTTTGGCCTGGTACTTTATTAAAAGAAGGCCTTAATAACCCTTAGTTTCCATTAGGACCCCGCTGCCACGAGAGGGTAGGACAAAAGATGTCATTCAAGTTCTTTTCCATAAGCACGTATGACTATATTTGGAATACATGCCTACATTACATTGATGAATTGGAGCTAGTTCTGTGTCACCCTATGTTATGACTGTTACATGATGAACCGCATCCGGCATAATTCTTCATCACCGATCCAATGCCTACGAGTTTTTCATATATTGTTCTTCGCTTATTTACTTTTCCGTTGCTATTGTTACAATCACTACAAAACCCAAAAATATTACTTTTGCTACCGTTACCGTTACTTCCATATTACTTTGCTACTAAATACTTTGCTGCAGATACTAAGTTATCCAGGTGTGGTTGAATTGACAACTCAGCTGCTAATACTTGAGAATATTCTTTGGCTCCCCTTGTGTCGAATCAATAAATTTGGGTTGAATACTCTACGCTCGAAAACTGTTGCGATCCCCTATACTTGTGGGTTATCACCGGCCGCCGCGCGCCGCACGTCATGAGCCTCCATGACTCCGGCTCGCCGCTACTCGGCCACGCGCCACAGCACTAGCAGCCCGGCGACGACCGCAACGAACCCCCGCACGGCGCCCTGCTCAACCACCTGCGCGGGGCCCCCGCCCAGCACCCTGCTGTGGCTGCCCTCGAGGACCGCATTGTGGCACAGGACCGGGACATCCAAGATCACCGCCACCAACGTTGCGCTCCAGCAGCAGCTCATCTCTGCGCAGCACGAGCTCCGGGTCGTCTCCATCGCCGGCACCAAATAGATCCGCTGGAACGGGACGTCGAGGCTCACGCCCGTCACGAGGCTCGGCCTCAGTGTGCAAGCAGCACGGCGAGCAGCTCCTGCAGCGCGAGCACCTTGGCGAAGCACGTCGGGCAGGGGAGGCGCGCACCTCACTGGCGTCCTTGGTGGTCGTTCTGGGCGCGCGAGGATGGGGTGTCCCATGGGCCATCTTCCTCAGTCAGGAGCAGCAGGTGCGTCTCCCCGGCGGGCGCGTCACAGGAGTTTGACCTCCTTCCCTCCCATGCACAGAAGTTGTTTGCGAAAATGCCAAAGAAAGATAGAGAGAGGAGGAAGAAGAATGACATGTGGGTCCCACCTGTAATAACGGTCAACTGAACGGTCAACATGTTTAAATTGTTTAAACTGGCTATTATCTGAAATTGGTAGTTTTTAGTCATAAAATTAAGAATTTTTGGTAGTTTTCGGCCACTTTTTAAAAGGTGGTAGTTCTGTGGGACAACAACCCCTAAAGTGGTAGTTTTTTTGTCAAACACTCAATCTAATCTGAATACTCTAAAGGCATACAGTTTAGACATAGAAACAGATAGTAGAAATTGAAAATGTTCAAACATAAATGTTATTCAGAGGACATTGTTCAAACATTAAAAAAAATGAAGGACATCACAAATCTATTGGTTTTCATGATGTATCCACAAATGGTCCACGAGACCATCGAGAAGTTGTTGATGCACTTCTCGGTCTCAAAGTTATCGATGCATCTCAAGAAAATGCGCAACCTGATTTGCCCCTCTTGTTAAGAGAGGAGGATATGTTTTCAGGGCGACAAGGAGTAGGAGCAGCCGCCCCTCCTCGCCAAGGCTGCGCGCTCATATGACGTGGTTGTGGCGCACATAGAGCTACTGCTGGAGCGGTCGCTCAACGGCCACACTCCACCATCGCACAACTGTCGCGTCCAAATCAAGCGTCGCGTCAAGGAGGAGTCGGCGTTCCTGCCGTGCAGCCAGCCGACAACTTTGTCCAACCGTCGTCCCTGCCACGAAGTTTCATACACCACAAGGAGGTGGCGCAACGCCTCCCCGTCAACAGTCCGGTAGCCAGCGGCGCTCGGTGAAGAAAGAGGAGGAGGCGCCTGGCCCGACTGTCGCGAATGCACGCGACCGCCTCCTCTACTACCTTAGACATGGCGGCGTCGCCTCCTCCAACCACACAATGATGGTGGTTGACTAGGTGACAATCGAGCAGACGCGCGGGGAGCAGCACCCTGCGGCACGCTAGACGGCGTTCGCTATGTCGGACATGTCGGACTGGGTCCACGCCGACCCGTACCTCACATTGGCCTGGGTCGAGGATCGGTCTAGGGCCACCATGTAGACGTCCGTTGCTGGTGCCAACATCTCCTCAAAGTGGGGCCGGAGGAATCTGTGTGGGCCGTCAAAGCCGGTCAGCACAGGTGTATATGGTGGGGGGGTGTAGGAAGCCTGTCTGGGTC
This sequence comes from Aegilops longissima, assembly GCA_021605205.1. Lineage (NCBI taxonomy): Eukaryota > Viridiplantae > Streptophyta > Magnoliopsida > Poales > Poaceae > Aegilops > Aegilops longissima. The sequence continues at coordinate 39,280,571 of CM038682.1, read as the reverse complement.
AGGTTTTTTACCGCTCAGTGACCGGGCTATTCGACCAGGCGTATATGGAGGGGGAGGGGGGGAGTGTAGGAAGCCTGTCTGGGTTGGGTTTTTTTTTACCAGTCAGTGACCGGGCTATTCGCCCAGGCGTGTAGGAGGGGTTCGGGGAGCCCGATTGTAAATGCTTCAATGTCCGCACTTTCCAAACGGAAATATAAGGTAGACTAGGGGAGTTCGGTAGAGGTTTTGTGGCTCTCGGGTGCCAGACACCCCTATATGAATATAGCATTAAAAACATATTAGGAAAATTCAAAAAATTATGAAATTTTGGGATATGAAACTTGAGTGCCCATTGTACACATGTGGTCAGTTTTGTGGGGAATGGGTGCCCATGATAATGACAGTAAAAAGACAAAAAAAAATCGTATGTGTAGAAAAAAAACTGAATATAACGTATGTCAGACCGTAATTCCTACGCCGCGGATACCACGGAAGCCATTCCCCATGAAAATGAACAAGGGTGTACAACGGGCACTCAGGTTTCATATCCTAAAATTTCAGAATTTTTTTAAAATTTTCCGATATCTTTTAATGTTATTTTTATATAGGGGTGTGTGGCACCCGAGCTGCAATGCATTTCCCAGTTCTATGGAGATGCCTTTAATTTTCGCCCTTTTTGATGTGCTACTCGTGTCTAGTGTTGTTTGCTCATCCATTTGATGTACCGCTAGTGTTGTTGGCTCATCCATGTGCAGGTGTGCAATCAAGACGTTTGGCGCCGTCCCGTCGGTGGCACCCTGCTTAATAATCAGAGATAGTTGACCTATAGGTAGGCCGTAGACACGCAGAAGATTTAAGCTTGGCCGAAGAGGACGCTGGTAAAGCGATTGATCCATGAAAGGGGCCGGGGGACAGGTGGAGTCGGACGGACCCCGTGTGCGTGCGTGCCGTCGCGCGCGCCGCGGAGGTCGTGGCGTGGCGAGGCGACCCGGGGCAGCGCCATGCGCAGGCCGGCAAGCAGGCCGCCAGTCCACGCGCACGCGCCGAGGCCAAGCCAGAGACGTTTTCGTAACATCCTCCGTACATCCACGGAGTGACGGCTCCTTCCTGCTTTGCTGCTCTCTTTCCTCCTCGGGCTACACGTTCAGGTCACACCGTATCGCTTAGACGAGATTGCACTGCGTTGGTGTGGAGGTGGTGCAAGCACGGCAAACCATATTCCTCTCCCCTCTCGTCTCGTGTAGCTTAATTCATCCACCAGCCCGTGGCCGAATGGCGAGCTGACACGCAGCTACGGGATGATGGCTCGGCCACGATGATCCAGGCACGGTTACATGAATGATTGATGAATCTCCCTGCCAAGCAACAGTCTACAGTGGCGGAGCTGCTTGCTAGCTGATGATAGATAGCCTGACACGTGAATAGCGCGGGGGATCTAGCTTGTCCGGTCCACCCGTGCCCGGCAGCGACTGGACGGAAGGCGCGCCGGACCAGGCCCGAGGTGCGCCCAGCAACGCCCCGCACCACACCCTTCCAACGCTGCAAATCCTACTACTACTCCTAGCTAGCTAGAGTAGCCCGGCGCTGTGCTAGTGATACTCCCAAATCTCCCGGAATCCTCCCCCACAGTAGTATATTCTGCCCAAATCTCCCGGAATCCTCCCCCACAGTAGTATTAAAAGTCCACTTTGGTTGACGCATGGCGGGAAGGAAGCAGCAGAGACAGAAAGCACCATCACTCACACACCCTCCTTGATATACCTAATAAGATACTAAAAGCGATTATAAGATAGACTAAAAGCGACTTCCACGGAGCAGGGAGGGAGCGGCGCTCCATTTCCGACGTCGATGAACGTGCCACGAAAAAAGGACCAGGATTAGCGCACGGACGCTCCGTCGGCAAGCGAGACCTAGTTAAACTTGGTGACGGACGCACGTAATCCCATCCAAAAGGCGCAGACGCACCCTGCACCTTGCACCTGGCTGCTGCTTGCTTGATGACGATGATCGATCCATCGATAGGTAGAAACGAACGTTCCTGGCTAAGCATAAATAAACAATACTGCCCCGTACTGCCGCACGTTGTCTTCTCCCTATAATTCACGGCGGCTGTGCGGCCCGGGAAACGATAATAAAGTACTAGCAACGATTCGTCCAGGCCCGCCCGGTGGTGGAGGTGTTCGTTCGTTCAGTCACGCCGTGGGTTCCGTCGTTGCGCTTTGGCGTCACTTTTTCGGATATGTCATATTTGCAGAACCAGAAATCAGAGAGCGAGCGTCATGTGATCTTGTTTACCTACTTGGCCACTGATACCTAATTCCTTCTATCGCCCGGCCTCCTCAACTGGACATGACAGAGATGATGATATGGATGTACCCAACCTCATCTTGATTCCTCTGAAACTTTGCAATTGCAAACACCTAGTCGTTCATATAACCGACCTAACCGAATAGACCCGCAATGTCCACGGACGCAGCCGACGTGGCGAACTCGTCCGGACCCGCAATGTTTGGGCAGGATGTGAGAGGTGCCGGTCAACCGGACTTTTAGGGCCGGAACGAGGAGCCCGTCTGGGTCGTGTTTTTTTGACCGGTCAGTGACCGGGCCATCGTCCTGGACGTATGGGGGTAGTCTGTTTGGGAGCCCAACTTTCGATGCTCTTACTTCCTTTGATTTCCAGCGGCTTTTTAACTATTATTATTTCGTTTCTTCGGTCTTTACTCGGTTTTATTTTGTTTTACAATTTTTTTTCAAATTCTAAAAATATTTTGACAAATAACCTGAACAAAAAATGTGTGAGCACTTTTTAAAGCTGCATGAATTTTTTAAAGTAGGTGATCACTTTTTGTAATTGCATGAACATTTTAAAAAATGTACAACTGTTTTAAAGTTACATGAACAACTTTAATTAGTGTAATGGATTATTTTTCTTCCAAAATACTCATTTAATTTTTATAAGTGTTTTGCTCCTTTTAAAAAACATTAACGTAAATAAATTTAATGAAGAATCTTTAAAACCCGTGAGCATTCTCATTAATTTGCAAATATGTTTTAAAATTCATAAAAAAATTTAAACATTGTGAATACTTCATAAAATTCTTCAACATTTTAAAAATTCCATATTTTTAAAAATATATGAATGTTTTTATATTTTGTGAAAACATGTAAAATGAAAAGAAACAAAACCAAGTAAGTATAAATGCTAGAAGAAAACTGAGTAATAGCGGTAGAAAAATGTACGAACAGGAATCAGAAAACTGATGGAATGTAACGCCTAAAAATGTGAATAACAAAGCAAAAAAAAAAGAACAAAAAAGGGCAAGATGGGAGGAAGGTTAAGGGGGAGAATATCTAGTGCACCATTCTTTGTAGCGCACCCGGCGCACCAAACTTTCGTAGCATATTTGAAATTATTCAATAATTACTGAAAAAAGTAGCACATTCACACAACATCAATGTATGTTGACACAAACATTTAAATAAAAATTCAGAAGATAGCTAACAAAATAAAAAATGATAATTTCGACACTAAATAGTACTCCCTCCGTTCCTAAATACTTGTCTTTCTAGAGATTTCAACAAATGACTACATACGGAGCAAAATGAATGAATCTATACTCTAAAACATGTCTACATACATCCGTATGTTGTAGTCCATTTGAGATCTCTAGAAAGACAATTATTTGGGAACGGAGGGAGTACATAACATAAGTTGTGCTTTACATATGGCCCATTATCACATTGACGTCAATTTTGTCATTGTTTGTAAGCCGAGTTTGAATTACAATACGAAATTTCGTGACATTAATTTTGTGTTAGTATGGTAAATTGTTTTCAGTTTTTCCAAACATTTTGACATGTGCTACGGCATTCGATGCATTGGTTGGGTGCATCGGATACATTCCCGGTCAGAGGAAGGCACCGGCTCAACACAAGAGCGAAAGACAAGACAGTTCAAACTGAGCTCAATCTATCTATCCCTTTTTTTCGCCTGAAAAACATATATCTCCTATTTTAACTGTAATTTATCTATCCGGCACCACAAGGCGTGAAGTTTCATGTAACAGAGGCACCAAGTTTCCTCTTTATTTTTCCTTCCATTTTGGCACGCCGTACTCATGTTTCACCAAGTGGGTAGCTGCTTGGAGTTTCATTTCAGAAGAGTGGAAAACTATAAGGAGAAGGAAAGTGGACTCGGGAGGGCAAGAGCAGGGCAGCTTCCCGCTGCTGTAAAATAGGCTGAGGACTTCCTGGAACCGTTCGTGCGTAGGAAGCACACACAGCGACGTCTCGATCGACCATGCTCGGACCGGGTCAATCTCCATTCGTCAAATCACATGCTGAGAGGCGCGGTCGCGACCATGATCACTGCCAATCTCGACCACGTTTGCTGCACAACAACCATGACAGTGATCACGCAGTCATGGTCCGCAGACACACGGGTCAATTCATCAATCAAGGGGTTCATTCTCTTAATTACTCCAAATTGTTGCACGTGCCTGTCAACTTCTTGAGTTGAACATGGGAAAACGCCGCTGAGTTGTTGGTGAGGGTGAGACGCTCGTATGCGACACCGAAGCGAGGGGGCGTAGCTCGTAGCTGTCTCGTAGTTACGCTGCAGCGAGTGGCACGTGCGGGGACTACTCGTTGAACAGTTCTGGTCCTTAGTGCAGTTAAGGATATTTCCATGATGAGAGATCAAGGACCAGCGAACGAGTGTGACTCTGCGCCACTGCTATTACTATATTGTAGTCCAGTCTGCCAGCAAGAGTTGAATAATGCGGGAGATTAGGAAATGCGGGAGAAGAAGCTGAGACTTGTCCGCAGCTGGCCTGAGAGTTAACTTTTACCAAGTTCTTTTAACATGTTGATCCAAGTGTATGGACAGAAACATGTAGATGCTTTCCTGTAGTATAATACTCATTTCAGCCGGATACAAGTGTGGGTCGTTCCAACACCGCAAAAAGAATTTGCCGACGTTGCAATATGCGGGTGAAATGAGATGTTTGGTCAGCTGGTTGTTTATGAGTGTTGAGTACTTGTAAAATTTATGCTGGTTGTTTAATCTGAAGGTTTTATCCATTACTCGTTCAAATGGATAGGATTGAATGGAAAAATTAAAGGTCTAAGATATTTGAATGTGATCTCGCATGCAGAACACCATGACCAAACTAACACGACCTACGCGTAGAAATGTTCTAGCATGACGCGTGTGCAGTGCACTGAAGCATGGTCGATTACCTGCCTGCTTCTTACGTATGCCTAGATTACTGGTGCCCTCTCGGATCTCGTCAACTTCCTGGCCAACTGTCTCCAGTTTCTCCCTCTCATCGTGATGTCTGCTAGTACTCGTGTTGAAGCTTTCTACGCCTATACCAATATATGCTGCTTACACCTACATTTTTTTGTAGCTTGGGTACGTAGTTTAAAGTGGAGAGGATAATGTAGCTTAGTGTGTGCAGTTTTCCTCCTGTAGTTGTGAGATTTCCGTTGACCTCTACCCTTGCGTAGACCAAACAAACAAATAAATAATTAAGAACACTATTTTTTTATTTGAGAATGTGACTTTGGAAACAAGCCAATTTTGGCGTATACACGGACGAAAGACGACAAGAGTGCATTTTTTTTGTTTAAATAAAGAGTGCACTTGCATTGTATGAAGTTAACCGGCTTAGGTGATCGGACTCCACATGATTATCAAGGCCTTTTTTTGCGAGGTGCATGATTATCAAGGCTGAGCGTGAGTAAACTAGAGATGCAAATTGTTTAACTAGTTATATGATAGGAAAATTGGTCACTCAACTTGTTCGGTGTCTCAAAATAAGCTTTCACTCCGCTTTATAAGTAAACAGTTATCACATCCATACAACAAGTACTAGTGCATCAAAGGAAACAATAACGTTTGATAGGGCATGCATCAGGACAAACACGCCTAAAAAAAAGATCACTAAGTGGCTGGAAGCTCAGGAGCCTGGGGCCCGACAGTAGTCATCGCGTCCATCATGAGGACAAGCCGGTCATGATCCCTCTGTCAAAAGCGGGTGCCAATGCCACAAAAATGCGAGAAATGTGAAGATAGAGTTAGAAGGCGACCTAAGAAAGACCAGCTCAATAACCATCTACTTGCAGGTCTTCCATAGGCACCAGGTTTATTAAGGTTACTTGAAGTTTTCTAGTTCTGTTTTTAATTTATTTATTCTTTCTATTTCTTATTTCTTCTTCTATCATTTTCTTTTTCCTTTTCTCTATCTTTTGTTATTGGTTTCCATTTAGTTTTTTATTTTTCTTCTTCTTTGTATTTGTGTTCCCTTTTCTTTATTATCTTTCTTTCCTTATTTGTTTTTCTTTTGGTTCTTTTTCCCACCATGCATCAACAAACATTCGCCGTGTTTCAAAAAGTGGTTTCCCACTTTTTTAAGTGTATATTAAAAATGTCCATTGTGAATTTTAAAACATGTTTGTTGTATAATAGATTTTTTATGCTTACAACATAATAATTTCATAAACTAGTGATGGGATTTTAAAACTATTTGCCGTGTACAAAAATGGTTTGTCATTGATTGAAAAATATTAGTTCTGTAAAATAAAATGGTTTTAGAGGACATCGTGTATAGAAAAACTTTTGTATTGTATTAAGCCACTTTTAATGTTAATTTAAAATGTTCATTCTGTTTTAGAAAATGGCCATCTTTTATTAAAATAGTCTACTTTATATATTTTCCGATTTATTAAAATGTACAAATCGTTTTAAAATTTATTTGCCCTCTATATTTTACAGTTTATTAAAACCTTCATCATTTATTTAAAATAAATTGATCATATATGAACGAATGTTCACCATGTATTAGATTTTATGTGTATTTTATTTTATATGTTGTATAAAAAATGTCTTTTGGTATTAAAATGCATGAACAGCTTTGAAAAGTAGGTCACCACTTTTTGTAACTAAATGAGCTATTTTAAAAATATACTGATGTTTATAAATATTTAATATTTTTAATAAATGGCATGGTTTTTTAAACAATGTATCTTTAAAATGTATTGTGTCCTTGAAAAATTTCATTTACTTAATAATTTTTCAAAAGTTTTAAAATTCCAAAAGAAACTTTAAGAAGTTGTGTACCCTTTTGATTTGTTAATAATTTTTATATTTTGTGAAACTTTTTTATTCATGAGAATTTTCAAGATTTCTAAATATTTTCTTGACAATGTGACCATTTTTAATTTTGTGGGAAAAATAAAAGAAGGAAATAATAATAATAATAATAATAACAATAATAATAATAATAATAATAATAATAATAATAATAATAATAATAATAATAATAACAAAAGAAGATAAATGCTGGAAGAAAATCAACAAAGCCGGTAGAGAAGAAATAGAAACGGGGCCAAAAGAACCTGCGGATTGTAGAGCTTGAGAAAAACAGAAAAGAAAGAAAAAATTGGGAAGTTCGGAGGAAGGTCAGAGGAAAGCAGTGGCTCAACAACATAAGAGAGTGAAAAGACAACAGAAATACAACTGCACTTCGTAATCTATCTATCCCTTTTTTTGAGTTGTAATCTATCTATCCCGGAGAAGCGCAAAGCTTCATGTGACGGAAGCACCAAGTTTCCTCTCTCTGCTTTCATTCATTTCCGCACGTCGCCCTCGTGTTTCACAAGGCATGTTTAGTGTTTCAGAAGAGTATATAGGAAATTAAAGTGGACCCAGGGCAGGAGCACGCCAGCTTCCTTTCCAGTTGCTTCAGGTAAAACTAAAATAGGCTGATCACTTGTTGCGAGCACGGTCAAAGGCGAGGCTTGCAGGAAGCCAGGAAACGTTCAGTTTGCGACGTCTCGATCGTGCATGCTCACTTGCTCAGACCAGGTCAGTCTCCATTTGCAAAATCAAATGCGAGAGGTGCCATCGCGGCCATGATTACTGTCAATCTCGACCACGCGCGTTTTGTGCACAACAACTAGGACAGTAAACATGCTGTCATGGTCCGCAGACACACCGGTCAATTCATCAATCAAACGGTTTATTGTCGTCTTAATTAGTAAACTGTCAGTCTGGAATCTAGATGGCATATTTTACAGGCGGCTGCACTGACCGTGCACAGTCCGGCTTGACGTGAAAACTAGAGATTGAAATGGAAATCCTGGAGCTCGACCAGGTCGATTCGTCTCAGTCTCGCCACATCTTATCTAGTTGTTGGGGGAACATTTTTGGACTTGACCGAAAGATGAGGAGTGTTGGAATTTGCTAGTGGGCTTTTGGTCCAAAGCCCAACTAAAATTCTGAAATTCTCTTGGCCCATTCATGCACACATGTGAGTGGAGTGAGTGAGGTTAAAGTTTAGTCCCACCTCATAAGTTGAGAGAGAGTTGCACCTCTTTGTAAGGTGAGCTCTTCTACCACTTGTATGAGCATGAGAAGAGGAGACCTACACGCGCGCTCCTCCTCCTCCTCGCCGCGCCGCGCCGCGGGTTGCAGGATTGAGCCGAGCCGAGGACAGAGCTATGCACCCGGCCCGCACTATATAGTCAGACAGACGTCTACCCTAGCCGCCGCCGCTTCGTATGGTTTCTCACCAGCGTTCCAGATCATTGCGCCGCCAAGCAAGTCTTCTCCATCCCTCCTTTCGGCGTGCACCGGGAGAAGGGACAGCAGGCCTCCGGAACCCCGCCTCTCGTGATCCTGTACGGGAGAGGGGCGATCAGGTTTTTGGGGAGCACACTCGCGCGACAGCTGGCAGCGACGACTTCGCGAACGACGATTTCTTCCCCGACCTCGGCAACCTCATCCTTGACGACATGGGCGACAACTCAACGCCGGCGGTGCTGCTCCCGCTGCACCGTATGTGATAATATCCTTCCTGTTCGAGATCGTCGTAGAATTCATATTTCTAGTATGTGCCCTAGATGTGATCTGTTCATCTGCTATGCTAGTTCGCATGATTAGTTTAATCTCTGCTATTGCTGTCATGATCTATTTCCTATTTATTCGGATTAAATCTCGTAGTAATTTGCTCATATTTCCAACAATCCAAAAACCTGATTATAGGCAATTTACTCCGAGTGGTTTTGCTGCGCATCTGAAGCCGCCTGCCTCTAAGGGGGCGCAATATAAGAGGTGGCGCACGAGAGCAGTCTACTGGTTTCAGACCATGGGCTGCTATGACGCCATTAAGGGCAATCCCGAGGGCGATCTTAATCCAGCACAGCTGGAAGCTTTTGAGAAGATCGATACTCTCTTCAAAGGCGCTCTTCTAGGTGTTCTTGATGATTTCATTGTGGATTCGTATATGTCGTTTGACAACGGCAAGGACATGTGGGCTGCGCCGAGGCCAAGTTTGGTGCCTCGAGGCCTTGTAGCGAAGTTGTACTTCATGGAGCAATTCTATGACTACAAGATGGTGATGAGCGCTCTGTTGTACATCAGGCTCATGAGATACAGTCGCTCGCAAAAGAACTTGAGCACTTCAAGTGTGTGTTGCCGGACAAATTTGTTGCCGGAGGCATCATTGCCAAGCTTCCACCTTCGTGGAACAATTTTGCTACCTCCTTGAAACACAAGAGACAGGAGTTTTCCGTTACGGATCACATTGGTACTCTTGATGTTGAAGAGAAGGCGAGAGAAAAAGACACACGTGCTCGAGTTGCTGAGGGAGCTTCTAGTGCCCACATGGTACAGAAGAAGAACTTCCAGCCCAACAAGTTAAAAAACAACAAGAACAAACCTCAGGGCAAAGGCAAGTTTGATACAAAGAACAAGCCATCACATTCTACCAACTTCAAGAAGAATTCTTATAAGAAGGGGAAGGGACTTTGCCATGTCTGTGGTGATCCTAATCACTGGGCTCCGAAGTGTCCTAACCGCTTTGAGGAGCGCGAACATGAGAAGAGCGGCAAGTCCGCTAATGTTGTCATCGGTGATACTGATATGAAGGAATCCGGGTACGGTATTTTTCCTACCATTCTTTCAGTATTCCAATCTCCTGATTGGTTAATTGATACCGGTGCCAATGTACATGTTTGTGCTGATGCCTCCATGTTTTCTTCTTACCAGGCAACTGGGACTTCACCCGTGCTGATGGGGAACGGGTCACATGCCATCGTTCGAGGTGTTGGTACGGTTGATCTGAAGTTTACTTCGGGGAAGACCGTGCGTCTGAAGAACGTTCATCATGTGCCGTCCATCAATAAAAATCTCAAGAAGCGGTTCCCGTTTATGTCGAGATGGTTTTAAGTTGGTTTTCGAATCCAATAAAGTTGTAATTTCTAAGTGTGGACAATTTGTTGGAAAAGGCTGTGAGTGCGGAGGCTTTTTCCGCCTATCTTTGTCAGATATTTGCACTGAAGTTATTAATAATGTTTGCCACAATAATGAGTCGGATATTTGGCATTCACGACTTTGTCATATTAACTTTGGTTGCATGACGTGGCTAGCCAATATGAATTTAATTCCGAAAATATCTACTGTCAGAGGCTCGAAGTGCCAAGTATGTGTGCAAGCTAAGCAACCTCGCAAGTCCCATAAGACTCCAGAGGCAAGAGACTTGGCGCCACTAGAGCTTATACATTCTGATCTTTGTGAGATGAATGGCGTGCTGACAAAAGGTGGAAAGAAATACTTCATGATGTTGATTGATGACTCCACTAGATATTGTTATGTGTATCTTCTGAAATCAAAAGATGAGGCTTTAACTTTCTTCAAGAACTTTAAAGCTGAGGCAGAGAACCAACTTGATCGAAAAATTAAACGGATTAGGTCCGATCGTGGTGGAGAGTACTTTTCCAATGTATTTGATCTGTTTTGTGCGGAACATGGTATAATCCATGAAAGGACGCCTCCCTACTCACCCCAGTCAAATGGGGTAGCCGAAAGAAAGAACCGAACTCTAACTGATATGGTTAACACCATGTTAGACACTTCGGGTCTATCCAGGGAATGGTGGGGGAGGCGCTAATGACTGCGTGTCATATGTCCTAAACCGAGTTCCCACAAAGCATAAGACCATGACTCCATTTGAGGAATGGGAAAGGAGAAAATCTCTTACCTACGTACTTGGGGTTGTTTGGCAAAAGTCAATATACCAATTCCCAAGAAGCGCAAGCTTGGACCAAAAACCATGGACTGTGTTCTTCTGGGCTATGCTTTTCATAGCATCGGCTATAGATTTTTGATAATAAAATCTGAGGTATCCGACATGCATGTTGGTACGATTATGGAGTCGAATGATGCAACTTTATTTGAGGACATATTTCCTATGAAGGATATGTCGAGTTCATCAAATCAGGAGATATCTACTCCATCTAGTGAGGAATTCGCTGTAATTCCTGAACCTACCATTGTGATAGAAAACGTTGAGAATCCTGTTGAGGGTGACAATGGAACTCCTGTGAGGAGTAAAAGACAAAGGACTGTAAAGTCCCTTGGTGATGATTTCATTGTGTACCTCGTGGATGACACACCCAGGACTATTTCAGAAGCCTATGCATCTCCTGATGCTGACTACTGGAAGGAAGCTGTTCGTAGCGAGATGGATTCCATCTTAGTTAACGGGACCTGGGAAATCACTGACCGTCCTTATGGGTGCAAACATGTAGGATGTAAGTAGGTCTTCAAGAAGAAGCTTAGACCTGATGGTACAATTGAAAAGTACAAGGCACGACGTGTGGCTAAGGGTTATACCCAGAAAGAAGGTGAAGACTTCTTTGATACTTACTCACCCGTGGCTAGACTGACCACAATTCGGGTGCTACTATCACTGGCTGCCTCACATGGTCTTCTAGTTCATCAAATAGACGTTAAGACGGCCTTCCTCAATGGAGAGTTGAAGGAGGAAATTTACATGGACCAGCCAGATGGTTTTGTAGTACCTGGTCAGGAAGGAAAGGTGTGCAAGTTGTTAAAGTCTTTATATGGCCTTAAGCAAGCTCCTAAGGAGTGGCATGAGTAGTTTGAAAGAACATTAACTGCTGCCGGCTTTGTAGTAAACGATTGTGACAAGTGCGTGTACTATCGCTATGGTGGGGGCAAAGGAGTTATTCTTTGTCTGTATGTCGACGACATATTGATCTTTGGAGCCAAACTTGATTTAATCAAGGAGGTTAAGGATTTCCTATCTCGCTGTTTTGAGACGAAGGATCTAGGAGTAGCTGATATTATCTTAAACATCAAGCTGTTGAAAGATGAGAATGGTGGGATCACACTGCTTCAGTCTCACTATGTGGAAAAGGTCTTGAGTCGTTTTGGGTATAGCGACGGCACGCCTTCTCCAACTCCATATGATGCTAGTGTGTTGCTTCGAAAGAATCGACGGATTGCTAAAGATCAACTGAGGTATTCTCAGATTATTGGCTCGCTTATGTATTTGGCGAGTGCCACGAGGCCTGACATCTCCTTTGCTATGAGCAAGCTGAGTCGGTTTGTGTCAAAACCGGGAGATGATCATTGGCGTGCGCTTGAGAGAGTTATGCGCTACTTGAAGGGCACTTCGAGCTATGGGATTCACTACACCGGGTATCCGAGGGTACTGGAGGGTTATAGTGACTCGAACTGGATATCTGATGCTGATGAGATTAAGGACACAAGGGGTTATGTTTTTACACTTGGTGGTGGCGCTGTTTCCTGGAAGTCTTGCAAGCAGACCATCTTAACAAGGTCAACTATGGAAGCAGAACTCACATCATTAGATACTACCACTGTTGAAGCAGAGTGGCTTCGTGAGCTACTGATGGACTTACCTATGGTTGAAAAACCAATACCCCCTATCCTAACGAACTGTGATAATCAAACTGTGATCGTCAAGATAAACAGTTCGAAGGACAATATGAAGTCCTCAAGGCATGTGAAGAGGAGATTAAAATTTGTCAGGAAACTGAGGAACTCCGGAGTTATTACATTGGATTATATCCAAACGTCGATAAACTTGGCAGATCCCTTCACAAAGGGTCTATCACGTAATGTGATAGATAATGCATCGATGGAGATGGGTCTGAGACCCACCGCATGAGTTGTCCATAGTGGTAACCCACTCTATATGATCGGAGATCCCGTGAAGTAGAAGTGGGAGACAAGTTGTTGGTCAGCTAGGAGGAGAGTATCCCTGTATTAACTATCCCACTCCGTGAAGATGCAATACTCTCCGGATCTGCATGGCAGGTTGATATTTATCTTAATGTGTTCCAAGTGGCTTATTCGGGTAAGCAGAGATGTTGTCCTGCAGAACATCTTCTGAGGAACACACCTATATGAATTTGACTGTTAACGTCGCAGTCTGTGAGAATTGGGTGTTCTCTAATAAATTCATGAAAGACCCCGGAGTATGACGATACGCTCCACCCAGGGAAGCCTTGCGGCAGCCCAAGTGTCGGTCAAGAATTTGTGTGAAACTAGTCTCAAAAAACTTGTAGTTCAAGGCATAGTCCACTATTCAAGTTGTGATCTAGTGTAGCATAAATCTCTAAGTGGAAGTTCAACTTCACAGTCTCCACTAAGCACCGGTATATAAACAATGTTTTGCAAACAAATGGTGAAATGTGCCAATGAGACTTTGTGGGGGATTGTTGGAATTTGCTAGTGGGCTTTTGGCCCAAAGCCCAACTAAAATTCTGAAATTCTCTTGGCCCATTCATGCACACATGTGAGTGAAGTGAGTGAGGCTAAAGTTTAGTCCCACCTCATAAGTTGAGAGAGAGTTGCACCTCTTTATAAGGTGAGCTCTTCTACCACTTGTATGAGAATGAGAAGAGGAGACCTACACGCGCGCTCCTCCTCCTCACTCGCCTTGCCACGCCACGCCTCGTCACGACGCGCCGCGCCGCGGGTTGCGGGATTGAGCCGAGCCAAGGACAGAGCTATGCACGTTGTCTATATTTTTGCTGCTCGGGAAAAATTAACGAGTCATTAATTAATAATTAACGAACGCGTTAAATACTGAACCGTTTCCGATTCTTTGGGATCGTGACGACTCGGACATGGGGTTTACTCCCATGACCTACCCGGCCCGCACTATATAGTCAGGCAGACGTCTACCCTAGCCGCCGCCGCTTCGTATGGTTTCTCACCAGCGCTCCAGATCATTGCGTCGCCAAGCAAGTCTTCTCCATCCCTCCTTTTGGCGTTCACCGGGAGAAGGGACAGCAGGCCTCCGGAACCCCGCCTCTCGTGATCCTGTACGGGAGAGGGGCGATCAGGTTTTGGGGAGCGCTTTTCGCGATCTGGCTGGCAGCGACGAGTTCGCGAACGACGATTTCTTCCCTGACCTCGGCAACCTCATCCTCGACGACATGGGCGACAACGTCAACGCCGGCGGTGCTGCTCTCGCTGCACCGTATGTGATTCTATCCTTCCTGTTCGAGATCGTCGTAGAATTCATGTTTCTAGTATGTGCCCTAGATGTGATATGTTCATCTGCTATGCTAGTTCGCACGATTAGTTTAATCTCTGCTATTGCTGTCATGATCTATTTCCTATTTATTCGGATTAAATATCGTAGTAATTTGCTCATATTTCCAACAATCCAAAAACCTGATTATAGGCAATTTACTCCGAGTGGTTTTGCTGCGCATCTGAAGCCGCCTGTCTTTAAGGGGGCGCAATATAAGAGGTGGCGCACGAGAGTAGTCTACTGGTTTCAGACCATGGGCTGCTATGACGCCATTAAGGGCAAGCCCGAGGGCGATCTTAATCCAGCACAGCTGGAAGCTTTTGAGAAGATCGATACTCTCTTCAAAGGCGCTCTGCTGGGTGTTCTTGATGATTCCATTGTGGATTCGTATATGTCGTTTGACAACGGCAAGGACATGTGGGCTGCGCCGAGGCCAAGTTTGGTGCCTCGGACGCCGTAGCGAAGTTGTACGTCATGGAGCAATTCTATGACTACAAGATGACTGATGAGCGCCTGTTGTACAGCAGGCTCATGAGATCTGATCGCCGCAAAAGAACTTGAGCACTTCAAGTGTGTGTTGCCGGACAAATTTGTTGCCGGAGGCATCATTGCCAAGCTTCCACCTTCGTGGAACAATTTTGCTACCTCCTTGAAACACAAGAGACAGGAGTTTTCCGTTACGGATCTCATTGGTACTCTTGATGTTGAAGAGAAGGCGAGAGCAAAAGACACACGTGCTCGAGTTCTTGAGGGAGCTTCTAGTGCCCACATGGTACGTAAGAAGAACTTCCAGCCCAACAAGTTCAAAAACAACAAGAACAAACCTCAGGGCAAAGGCAAGTTTGATACAAAGAACAAGCCATCACATTCTACCAACTTCAAGAAGAATTCTTATAAGAAGGGGAAGGGACTTTGCCATGTCTGCGGTGATCCTAATCACTGGGCTCCGAAGTGTCCTAGCCGCTTTGAGGAGCGCGAACATGAGAAGAGCGGCAAGTCCGCTAATGTTGTCATCGGTGATACTGATATGAAGGAATCAGGGTACGGTATTTTTCCTACCATTCTTTCAGTATTCCAATCTCCTGATTGGTTAATTGATACCGGTGCCAATGTACATGTTTGTGCTGATGCCTCCATGTTTTCTTCTTACCAGGCAACTGGGACTTCACCCGTGCTGATGGGGAACGGGTCACATGCCATCGTTCGAGGTGTTGGTACGGTCGATTTGAAGTTTACTTCGGGGAAGACCGTGCGTCTGAAGAACGTTCATCATGTGCCGTCCATCAATAAAAATCTCGTTAGCGGTTCCCGTTTATGTCGAGATGGTTTTAAGTTGGTTTTCGAATCCAATAAAGTTGTAATTTCTAAGTGTGGACAATTTGTTGGAAAAGGTTATGAGTGCGGAGGCTTGTTCCGCCTATCTTTGTCAGATATTTGCACTAAAGTTACTAAAAATGTTTGCCAATATAATGAGTCGGATATTTGGCATTCACGACTTTGTCATATTAACCTTGGGTGCATGACGCGGCTAGCCAATATGAATTTAATTCCGAAAATCTCTACTGTCAAAGGCTCCAAGTGCCAAGTATGTGTGCAAGCTAAGCAACCTCGCAAGTCCCATAAGACTGCAGAGGCAAGAGACTTGGCGCCACTAGAGCTTATACATTCTGATCTTTGTGAGACGAATGTCGTGCTGACAAAAGGTGGAAAGAAATACTTCATGACGTTGATTGATGACTCCACTAGATATTGTTATGTGTATCTTCTGAAATCAAAAGATGAGGCTTTAACTTTCTTCAAAAACTTTAAAGCTGAGGCAGAGAACCAAATTGATTGAAAAATTAAACGGCTTAGGTCCGATCGTGGTGGAGAGTATTTTTCCAATGAATTTGATCTGTTTTGTGCGAAACATGGTATAATCCATGAGAGGATGCCTCCCCACTCACCCCAGTCAAATGGGGTAGCCGAAAGAAAGAGCCAAACTCTAACTGATATGGTTAACACCATGTTAGACACTTCGGATCTATCCAAGGAATGGTGGGGGGAGGCGCTAATGACTGCGTGCCATGTCCTAAATTGAGTTCCCACAAAGCATAAGACCATGACTCCATTTTAGGAATGGGAAAGGAGAAAATCTCTTACCTACGTACTTGGGGTTGTTTGGCAAAAGTCAATATACCAATTCCCAAGAAGCGCAAGCTTGGACCAAAAACTGTGGACTGTGTTCTTCTAGGCTATGCTTTTCATAGCATCGGCTATAGATTTTTGATAATAAAATCTGAGGTATCTGACATGCATGTTGGTACGATTATGGAGTCGAATGATGCAAATTTCTTTGAGGACATATTTCCTATGAAGGATATGTCGAGTTCATCAAATCAGGAGATATCTACTCCATCTAGTGAGGAATTCGCTGTAATTCCTGAACCTACCATTGTGATGGAAAACGTTGAGAATCCTGTTGAGGGTGACAATGGAACTCCTGTGAGGAGTAAAATACAGAGGACTATAAAGTCCTTTGGTGATGATTTCATTGTGTACCTCGTGGATGACACACCCAGGACTATTTCAGAAGCCTATGCTTCTCCTGATGCTGACTACTGGAAGGAAGCTGTTCGTAGCGAGATGGATTCCATCTTAGCTAACGGGACCTGGGAAATCACTGACCGTCCTTATGGGTGCAAACCTGTAGGATGTAAGTGGGTCTTCAAGAAGAAGCTTAGACCTGATGGTACAATTGAAAAGTACAAGGCACGGCTTGTGGCTAAGGGTTATACCCAGAAAGAAGGTGAAGACTTATTTGATACTTACTCACCCATGGCTAGACTGACCACAATTCGGGTGCTACTATCACTGGCTGCCTCACATGGTCTTCTTGTTCATCAAATGGACGTTAAGACGGCTTTCCTCAATGGAGAGTTGAAGGAGGAAATTTACATGGATCAGCCAGATGGTTTTGTAGTACCTGGTCAGGAAGGAAAGGTGTGCAAGTTGTTAAAGTCTTTATATGGCCTTAAGCAAGCTCCTAAGGAGTGGCATGAGAAGTTTGAAAGAACATTAACTGCTGCCGGCTTTGTAGTAAACGATGGTGACAAGTCCGTGTACTATCGCTATGGTGGGGGCGAAGGAGTTATTCTTTGTCTGTATGCCGACGACATATTGATATATCGAACCAAACTTGATTTAATCAAGGAGGTTAAGGATTTCTTATCTCGCTGTTTTGAGATGAAGGATCTAGGAGTAGCTGATGTTATCTTAAACATCAAGCTATTGAGAGATGAGAATGGTGGGATCACACTGCTTCAGTCTCACTATGTGGAAAAGGTCTTGAGTCGTTTTGGGTATAGCGACTGCACGCCTTCTCCAACTCCATATGATGCTAGTGTGTTGCTTCGAAAGAATCGACGGATTGCTAAAGATCAACTGAGGTATTCTCAGATTATTGGCTCGCTTATGTATTTGGCGAGTGCCACGAGGCCTGACATCTCCTTTGCTGTGAGCAAGCTGAGTCGGTTTGTGTCAAAACCGGGAGATGATCATTAGCGTGCGCTTGAGAGAGTTATGCGCTACTTGAAGGGCACTGCGAGCTATGGGATTCACTACACCGGGTATCCGAGGGTACTGGAGGGTTATAGTGACTCGAACTGGATATCTGATGCTGATGAGATTAAGGCCACAAGTGGTTATGTTTTTACACTTGGTGGTGGCGCTGTTTCCTGGAAGTCTTGCAAGCAGACCATCTTAACAAGGTCAACTATGGAAGCAGAACTCACAGCATTAGATACTGCCACTGTTGAAGCAGAGTGGCTTCGTGAGCTATTGATGGACTTACCTATGGTTGAAAAACCAAGCCCCCCTATCCTGATGAACTGTGATAATCAAACTGTGATCGTCAAGATAAACAGTTCTAAGGACAATATGAAGTCCTCAAGGCATGTGAAGAGGAGATTAAAATCTGTCAGGAAACTGAGGAACTCCGGAGTTATTACATTGGATTATATCCAAACGTCGAAAAACTTGGCAGATCCCTTCACGAAGAGTCTATCACGTAATGTGATAGATAATGCATCGATGGAGATGGGTCTGAGACCCACCGCATGAGTTGTCCATAGTGGTAACCCATTCTATGTGATCGGAGATCCCGTGAAGTAGAAGTGGGAGACAAGCTGTTGGTCAGCTGGGAGGATAGTATCCCTGTATTAACTATCCCACTCCGTGAAGATGCAATACTCTCCTGATCATCATGGCAGGTTGATATTTATCTTAATGTGTTCCAAGTGGCTTATTCGGGTAAGCAGAGATGTTGTCCTGCAGAACATCTTCTGAGGAACACACCTATATGAATTTGACTGTTAATGTCGCAGTCTGTGAGAATTGGGTGTTCTCTAATAAATTCATGAAAGGCCCTGGAGTATGACGTATACGCTCCACCCGCGGGGAAGCCTTGCAGCAGCCCAGTATCGGTCAAGAATTTGTGTGAAACTAGTCTCGCAGAAAACTTGTAGTTCAAGGCATAGTCCACTATTCAAGTTGTGATCTAGTGTAGCATAAATCTCTAAGTGGAAGTTCAACTTCACAATCTCCACTAAGCACCGGTATATAAACAATGTTTTGGAAACAAATGGTGAAATGTGCCAATGAGACTTTGTGGGGGATTGTTGGAATTTGCTAGTGGGCTTTTGGCCCAATGCCCAACTAAAATTCTGAAATTCTCTTGGCCCATTCATGCACACATGTGAGTGGAGTGAGTGAGGCTAAAGTTTAGTCCCACCTCATAAGTTGAGAGAGAGTTGCACCTCTTTATAAGGTGAGCTCTTCTACCACTTGTATGAGCATGAGAAGAGGAGACCTACGCGCTCACCTCGCCACGCCACGCCTCGTCACGACGCGCCACGCCGCGGGTTGCGGGATTGAGCCGAGCCGAGGACAGAGCTATGCACGTTGTCTATGTTTTTGCTGCTCGGGAAAAATTAATGAGTCATTAATTAATAATTAACGAACGCGTTAATTACTGAACCGTTTCCGATTCTTTCGGATCGTGACGACTCGGACGTGGGGTTTACTCCCACGACCTACCCGGCCCGCACTATATAGTCAGGCAGACGTCTACCCTAGCCGCCGCCGCTTCGTATGGTTTCTCACCAGCGCTCCAGATCATTGCGCCGCCAAGCAAGTCTTCTCCATCCCTCCTTTTGGTGTGCACCGGGAGAAGGGACAGCAGGCCTCCGGAACCCTGTCTCTCGTGATCCTGTACGGGATAGTGGCGATCAGGTTTTTGGGGAGCGCACTCGCGCGACTGCTGGCAGCGACGACTTCGCGAACGACGATTTCTTCCCCGACCTCGGCAACCTCATCCTCGACGACATGGGCGACAACGTCAACGCCGGCGGTGCTGCTCCCGCTGCACCGTATGTGATTCTATCCTTCCTGTTCGAGATCGTCGTAAAATTCATGTTTCTAGAATGTGCCCTAGATGTGATCTGTTCATCTGCTATGCTAGTTCGCATGATTATTTTAATCTCTGCTATTGCTGTCATGATCTATTTCCTATTTATTCGGATTAAATCTCGTAGTAATTTGCTCATATTTCCAACAATCCAAAAACCTGATTATAGGAAATTTACTCCGAGTGGTTTTGCTGCGCATCTGAAGCCGCCTGCCTCTAACGGGGCGCAATATAAGAGGTGGCGCACGGGAGCAGTCTACTGGTTTCAGACCATGGGCTGCTATGACGCCATTAAGGGCAAGCCCGAGGGCGATCTTAATCCAGTACAGCTGGAAGCTTTTGAGAAGATCGATACTCTCTTCAAAGGCGCTCTTCTGGGTGTTGTTGATGATTCCATTGTGGATTCATATATGTCGTTTGACAACGGCAAGGACATGTGGGCTGCGCTCGAGGCCAAGTTTGGTGCCTCGGACGCCGGTAGCGAGTTGTACGTCATGGAGCAATTCTATGACTACAAGATGATTGATGAGCGCTCTGTTGTACAGCAGGCTCATGTGATACAGTTGCTCGCAATAGAACTCGAGCACTTCAAGTGTGTGTTGCCGGACAAATTTGTTGCCGGAGGCATCATTGCCAAGCTTCCACCTTCGTGGAACAATTTTGCTACCTCCTTGAAACCAAGAGACAGGAGTTTTCCGTTACGGATCTCATTGGTACTCTTGATGTTGAAGAGAAGGCGAGAGCAAAATACACACGTGCTCGAGTTGCTGAGGGAGCTTCTAGTGCCCACATGGTACAGAAGAAGAACTTCCAGCCCAACAAGTTCAAAAACAACAAGAACAAACCTCAGGGCAAAGGCAAGTTTGATACAAAGAACAAGCCATCACATTCTACCAACTTCAAGAAGAATTCTTATAAGAAGGGGAAGGGACTTTGCCATGTCTGCGGTGATCCTAATCACTCGGCTCCGAAGTGTCCTAACCGCTTTGAGTAGCGCGAACATGAGAAGAGCGGCAAGTCCGCTAATGTTGTCATCGGTGATACTGATATGAAGGAATCAGGGTACGGTATTTTTCCTACCATTCTTTCAGTATTCCAATCTCCTGATTGGTTAATTGATACCGGTGCCAATGTACATGTTTGTGCTGATGCCTCCATGTTTTCTTCTTACCAGGCAACTAAGACTTCACCCGTGCTGATGGGGAACGGGTCACATGCCATCATTCGAGGTGTTGGTACGGTCGATCTGAAGTTTACTTCGGGGAAGACCGTGCGTCTGGAGAACGTTCATCATGTGCCATCCATCAATAAAAATCTCGTTAGCGGTTCCCGTTTATGTCGAGATGGTTTTAAGTTGGTTTTCGAATCCAATAAAGTTGTAATTTCTAAGTGTGGACAATTTGTTGGAAAAGGCTATGAGTGCGGAGGCTTGTTCCGCCTATCTTTGTCAGATATTTGCACTAAAGTTATTAATAATGTTTGCCACAATAATGAGTCGGATATTTGGCATTCACGACTTTGTCATATTAACTTTGGTTGCATGACGCGGCTAGCCAATATGAATTTAATTCCGAAAATCTCTACTGTCAAAGGCTCCAAGTGCCAAGTATGTGTGCAAGCTAAGCAACCTCGCAAGTCCCATAAGACTGCAGAGGCAAGAGACTTGGCGCCACTAGAGCTTATACATTCTGATCTTTGTGAGATGAATGGCGTGCTGACAAAAGGTGGAAAGAAATACTTCATGACGTTGATTGATGACTCCACTAGATATTGTTATGTGTATCTTCTGAAATCAAAAGATGAGGCTTTAACTTTCTTCAAAAACTTTAAAGCTGAGGCAGAGAACCAACTTGATCGAAAAATTAAACGGGTTAGGTCCGATCGTGGTGGAGAGTATTTTTCCAATGAATTTTATCTGTTTTGTGCGAAACATGGTATAATCCATGAGAGGACGCCTCCCTACTCACCCCAGTCAAATGGGGTAGCCGAAAGAAAGAGCCGAACTCTAACTGATATGGTTAACACCATGTTAGACACTTCGGATCTATCCAAGGAATGGTGGGGGGAGGCGCTAATGATTGCGTGCCATGTCCTAAACCGAGTTCCCACAAAGCATAAGACCATGACTCCATTTGAGGAATGGGAAAGGATAAAATCTCTTACCTACGTACTTGGGGTTGTTTGGCAAAATTCAATATACCAATTCCCAAGAAGCGCAAGCTTGGACCAAAAACTGTGGACTGTGTTCTTCTGGGCTATGCTTTTCATAGCATCGGCTATAGATTTTTGATAATAAAATCTGAGGTATCCGACATGCATGTTGGTACGATTATGGAGTCGAATGATGCAACTTTCTTTGAGGACATATTTCCTATGAAGGATATGTCGAGTTCATCAAATCAGGAGATATCTACTCCATCTAGTGAGGAATTCGCTGTAATTCCTGAACCTACCATTGTGATGGAACACGTTGAGAATCCTGTTGAGGGTGACAATGGAACTCCTGTGAGGAGTAAAAGACAGAGGACTGTAAAGTCCTTTGGTGATGATTTCATTGTGTACCTCGTGGATGACACACCCAGGACTATTTCAGAAGCCTATCCATCTCCTGATGCTGACTACTGGAAGGAAGCTGTTCGTAGCCAGATGGATTCCATCTTAGCTAACGCGACCTGGGAAATCACTGACCGTCCTTATGGGTGCAAACCTGTAGGATGTAAGTGGGTCTGCAAGAAGAAGCTTAGACCTGATGGTACAATTGAAAAGTACAAGGCACGGCTTGTGGCTAAGGGTTATACCCAGAAAGAAGGTGAAGACTTATTTGATACTTACTCACCTATGGCTAGACTGACCACAATTCAGGTGCTACTATCACTGGCTGCCTCACATGGTCTTCTTGTTCATCAAATGGACGTTAAGACGGCTTTCCTCAATGGAGAGTTGAAGGAGGAAATTTACATGGATCAGCCAGATGGTTTTGTAGTACCTGGTCAGGAAGGAAAGGTGTGCAAGTTGTTAAAGTCTTTATATGGCCTTAAGCAAGCTCCTAAGGAGTGGCATGAGAAGTTTGAAAGAACATTAACTGCTGCAGGCTTTGTAGTAAACGATGGTGACAAGTGCGTGTACTATCGCTATGGTGGGGGCGAAGGAGTTATTCTTTGTCTGTATGTCGACGACATATTGATCTTTGGAACCAAACTTGATTTAATCAAGGGGGTTAAGGATTTCTTATCTCGCTGTTTTGAGATGAAGGATCTAGGAGTAGCTGATGTTATCTTAAACATCAAGCTGTTGAGAGATGAGAATGGTGGGATCACACTGCTTGATCTCACTATGTGGAAAAGGTCTTGAGTCGTTTTGGGTATAACGACTGCACACCTTCTCCAACTCCATATGATGCTAGTGTGTTGTTTCGAAAGAATCGACGGATTGCTAAAGATCAACTGAGGTATTCTCAGATTATTGGCTCGCTTATGTATTTGGCGAGTGCCACGAGGCTGACATCTCCTTTGGTGTGAGCAAGCTGAGTCGGTTTGTGTCAAAACCGGAGATGATCATTGGCGGCGCTTGAGAGAGTTATGCGCTACTTGAAGGGCACTCGCGAGCTATGGGATTGAATACACCGGTATCGAGGGTCTTTGGAGGGTTATAGTGACTCGAACTAGATATCGATGTTGATGAGATTAAGGCCACAAGTGGTTATGTTTTTACACTTGGTGGTGGCGCTGTTTCCTGGAAGTCTTGCAAGCAGACCATCTTTAACAAGGTTAACTATGGAAGCAGAACTCACAGCATTAGATACTGCCACTGTTGAAGCAGAGTGGCTTCATGAGCTATTGATGGACTTACCTATGGTTGAAAAACCAATACCCCCTATCCTGATGAACTGTGATAATCAAACTGTGATCGTCAAGATAAATAGTTCTAAGGACAATATGAAGTCCTCAAGGCATGTGAAGAGGAGATTAAAATCTATCAGGAAACTAAGGAACTCCGGAGTTATTACATTGGATTATATCCAAACGTCGAAAAACTTGGCAGATCCCTTCACAAAGGGTCTATCACGTAATGTGATAGATAATGCATCGATGGAGATGGGTCTGAGACCCACCGCATGAGTTGTCCATAGTGGTAACCCGCTCTATGTGATCGGAGATCCCGTGAAGTAGAAGTGGGAGACAAGCTGTTGGTCAGCTGGGAGGAGAGTATCCCTGTATTAACTATCCCACTCCGTGAAGATGCAATACTCTCCTGATCTGCATGGCATGTTGATATTTATCTTAATGTGTTCCAAGTGGCTTATTCGGGTAAGCAGAGATGTTGTCCTGCAGAACATCTTCTGAGGAACACACCTATATGAATTTGACTGTTAACGTCACAGTCTGTGAGAATTGGGTGTTCTCTAATAAATTTATGAAAGGCCCTGGATTATGACGTATACGCTCCACCCGCGGGGAAGCCTTGCGGCAGCCCAGTATCGGTCAAGAATTTGTGTGAAACTAGTCTCGCAGAAAACTTGTAGTTCAAGGCATAGTCCACTATTCAAGTTGTGATCTAGTGTAGCATAAATCTCTAAATGGAAGTTCAACTTCACAGTCTCCACTAAGCACCGGTATATAAACAATGTTTTGGAAACAAATTTTGAAATGTGCCAATAAGACTTTGTGGGGGATTGTTGGAATTTGCTAGTGGGCTTTTGGCCCAATGCCCAACTAAAATTCTGAATTCTCTTGGCCCATTCATGCACACATGTGAGTGGAGTGAGTGAGGCTAAAGTTTAGTCCCACCTCATAAGTTGAGAGAGAGTTGCACCTCTTTATAAGGTGAGCTCTTCTACCACTTGTATGAGCATGAGAAGAGGAGACCTACAGGCGCGCTCCTCCTCCTCGCTCGCCTCGCCACGCCACGCCTCGTCACGACGCGCCGCGGGTTGCGGGATTGAGCCGAGCCGAGGACAGAGCTATGCACGTTGTCTATATTTTTGCTGCTCGGGAAAAATTAATGAGTCACTAATTAATAATTAACGAATGCGTTAATTACTGAACCGTTTCCGATTCTTTGGGATCGTGACGACTCAGACGTGGGGTTTACTCCCACGACCTACTCGGCCCGCACTATATAGTCAGGCAGACGTCTACCCTAGCCGCCGCCGCTTCGTATGGTTTCTCACCAGCGCTCCAGATCATTGCGCCGCCAAGCAAGTCTTCTCCATCCCTCCTTTCAGCGTGCACCGGAGAAGGGACAGCAGGCCTCGAACCCGCCTCGTGATCCTGTACGGAGAGGGGCGA
Organism: Aegilops longissima; assembly: GCA_021605205.1. Lineage (NCBI taxonomy): Eukaryota > Viridiplantae > Streptophyta > Magnoliopsida > Poales > Poaceae > Aegilops > Aegilops longissima. Next base: position 39,255,477 of record CM038682.1, on the reverse strand, counting down.
TCAGGTTTTGGGGAGCTTTTCTGCGATCGCTGGCAGCGACGACTTTCACTAACGACGATTTCTTCCCGACCTCGCAACCTCATCCTCGACGACATGGGCGACAACGTCAACGCCGGCGGTGCTGCTCCCGCTGCACCGTATGTGATTCTATCCTTCCTGTTCGAGATCGTTGTAGAATTCATGTTTCTAGTATGTGCCCTAGATGTGATCTGTTCATCTGCTATGCTAGTTCGCATGATTAGTTTAATCTCTGCTATTGCTGTCATGATCTATTTCCTATTTATTCAGATTAAATCTCGTAGTAATTTGCTCATATTTCCAACAATCCAAAAACCTGATTATAGGCAATTTACTCCGAGTGGTTTTGCTGCAAGATCTGAAGCCGCTTTGCCTCAAAGGGGCGCAATATAAGAGGTGGCGCACGAGAGCAGTCTACTGGTTTCAGACCATGGGCTGCTATGACGCCATTAAGGGCAAGCCCGAGGGCAATCTTAATCCAGCACAGCTGGAAGCTTTTGAGAAGATCGATACTCTCTTCAAAGGCGCTCTTCTGGGTGTTCTTGATGATTCCATTGTGGATTCGTATATGTCGTTTGACAACGGCAAGGACATGTGGGCTGCGCTCGAGGCCAAGTTTGGTGCCTCGGACGCCGGTAGCGAGTTGTACGTCATGGAGCAATTCTATGACTACAAGATGACTGATGAGCGCTCTGTTGTACAGCAGGCTCATGAGATACAGTCGCTCGCAAAAGAACTTGAGCACTTCAAGTGTGTGTTGCCGGACAAATTTGTTGCCGGAGGCATCATTGCCAAGCTTCCACCTTCGTGGAACAATTTTGCTACCTCCTTGAAACACAAGAGACAGGATTTTTCCGTTACGGATCTCATTGGTACTCTTGATGTTGAAGAGAAGGCGAGAGCAAAATACACACGTGCTCGAGTTGCTGAGGGAGCTTCTAGTGCCCACATGGTACAGAAGAAGAACTTCCAGCCCAACAAGTTCAAAAACAACAAGAACAAACCTCAGGGCAAAGGCAAGTTTGATACAAAGAACAAGCCATCACATTCTACCAACTTCAAGAAGAATTATTATAAGAAGGGGAAGGGACTTTGCCATGTCTGCGGTGATCCTAATCACTGGGCTCCGAAGTGTCCTAACCGCTTAGAGGAGCGTGAACATGAGAAGAGCGGCAAGTCCGCTAATGTTGTCATCGGTGACACTGATATGAAGGAATCAGGGTATGGTATTTTTCCTTTCTTTCAGTATTCCAATCTCCTGATTGGTTAATTGATACCGGTGCCAATGTACATGTTTGTGCTGATGCCTCCATGTTTTCTTCTTACCAGGCAACTGGGACTTCACCTGTGCTGATGGGGAACGGGTCACATGCCATTGTTCGAGGTGTTGGTACGGTCGATCTGAAGTTTACTTCGGGAAGACCCGCGTCAAGAACGCTCATCATGTGCCGTCCATCAATAAAAATCTCGTTAGCGGTTCCCGTTTATGTCGAGATGGTTTTAATTTGGTTTTCGAATCCAATAAAATTGTAATTTCTAAGTGTGGACAATTTGTTGGAAAAGGCTATGAGTGCGGAGGCTTGTTCCGCCTATCTTTGTCAGATATTTGCACTAAAGTTATTAAAAATGTTTGCCACAATAATGAGTCGGATATTTGGCATTCACGACTTTGTCATATTAACTTTGGTTGCATGACGCAGCTAGCCAATATGAATTTAATTCCAAAAATCTCTACTGTCAAAGGCTCCAAGTGCCAAGTATGTGTGCAAGGTAAGCAACCTCGCAAGTCCCATAAGACTGCAGAGGCAAGAGACTTGGCGCCACTAGAGCTTATACATTCTGATCTTTGTGAAATGAATGGCGTGCTGACAAAAGGTGGAAAGAAATACTTCATGACGTTGATTGATGACTCCACTAGATATTGTTATGTGTATCTTCTGAAATCAAAAGATGAGGCTTTAACTTTCTTCAAAAACTTTAAAGCTGAGGCAGAGAACCAACTTGATCGAAAAATTAAACGGCTTAGGTCCGATCATGGTGGAGAGTATTTTTCCAATGAATTTGATCTGTTTTGTGCGGAACATGGTATAATGCATGAGAGGACGCCTCCCTACTCACCCCAGTCAAATGGGGTAGCCGAAAGAAAGAACCGAACTCTAACTGATATGGTTAACACCATGTTAGACACTTCGGGTCTATCCAAGGAATGGTGGGGGGAGGCGCTAATGACTGCGTGTCATGTCCTAAACCGAGTTCCCACAAAGCATAAGACCATGACTCCATTTGAGGAATGGGAAAGGAAAAGGTTGAAAATCTCTTACCTACGTACTTGGGGTTGTTTGGCAAAAGTCAACATACCAATTCCCAAGAAGCGCAAGCTTGGACCAAAAACCGTGGACTGTGTTCTTCTGGGCTATGCTTTTCATAGCATCAGCCATAGATTTTTGATAATAAAATCTGAGGTATCCGACATGCATGTTGGTACGATTATGGAGTCGAATGATGCAACTTTCTTTGAGGACATATTTCCTATGAAGGATATGTCGAGTTCATCAAATCAGGAGATATCTACTCCATCTAGTGAGGAATTCGCTGTAATTCCTGAACCTACCATTGTGATGGAACATGTTGAGAATCCTGTTGAGGGTGACAATGGAACTCCTGTGAGGAGTAAAAGACAGAGGACTGTAAAGTCCTTTTGTGATGATTTCATTGTGTACCTCGTGGATGACACACCCAGGACTATTTCAGAAGCCTATGCATCTCCTGATGCTGACTACTGGAAGGAAGCTGTTCGTAGCGAGATGGATTCCATCTTAGCTAACGGGACCTGGGAAATCACTGACCGTCCTTATGGGTGCAAACCTGTAGGATGTAAGTGGGTCTGCAAGAAGAAGCTTAGACCTGATGGTACAATTGAAAAGTACAAGGGACATCTTGTGGCTGAGGGTTATACCCAGAAAGAAGGCGAAGACTTATTTGATACTTACTCACCCATGGCTAGACTGACCACAATTCGGGTGCTACTATCACTGGCTGCCTCACATGGTCTTCTTGTTCATCAAATGGACGTTAAGACGGCTTTCCTCAATGGAAGTTGAAGGAGGAAATTTACATGGATCAGCCAGATGGTTTTGTAGTACCTGGTCAGGAAGGAAAGGTGTGCAAGTTGTTAAAGTCTTTATATGGCCTTAAGCAAGCTCCTAAGGAGTGGCATGAGAAGTTTGAAAGAACATTAACTGCTGCCGGCTTTGCAGTAAACGATGGTGACAACTGAGTGTACTATCACTATGGTGAGGGCGAAGGAGTTATTCTTTGTCTGTATGTCGACGACATATTGATCTTTGGAACCAAACTTGATTTAATCAAGGAGGTTAAGGATTTCTTATCTCGCTGTTTTGAGATGAAGGATCTAGGAGTAGCTGATGTTATCTTAAACATCAAGCTGTTGAGAGATGAGAATGGTGGGATCACACTGCTTCAGTCTCACTATGTGGAAAAGGTCTTGAGTCGTTTTGGGTATAGCGACTGCACACCTTCTCCAACTCCATATGATGCTAGTGTGTTGCTTCTAAAGAATCGACGGATTGCTAAAGATCAACTGAGGTATTCTCAGATTATTGGCTTGCTTATGTATTTGGCGAGTGCCACGAGGCCTGACATCTCCTTTGCTGTGAGCAAGCTGAGTCGGTTTGTGTCAAAACCGGGAGATGATCATTGGCGTGCGCTTGAGAGAGTTATGCGCTACTTGAAGGGCACTACGAGCTATGGGATTCACTACACCGGTATCCGAGGGTTTGGAGGGTTATAGTGACTCGAATGGATATCGATGTTGATGAGATTAAGGCCACAAGTGGTTATGTTTTTACACTTGGTGGTGGCGCTGTTTCCTGGAAGTCTTGCAAGCAGACCATCTTAACAAGGTCAACTATGGAAGCAGAACTCACAACATTAGATACTGCCACTGTTGAAGCAGAGTGGCTTCGTGAGCTATTGATGGACTTACCTATGGTTGAAAAACCAATACCCCCTATCCTGATGAACTGTGATAATCAAACTGTGATCGTCAAGATAAACAGTTCTAAGGACAATATGAAGTCCTCAAGGCATGTGAAGAGGAGATTAAAATCTGTCAGAAAACTGAGGAACTCCGGAGTTATTACATTGGATTATATCCAAACGTCGAAAAACTGGGCAGATCCCTTCACAAAGGGTCTATCACGTAATGTGATAGATAATGCATCGATGGAGATGGGTCTGAGACCCACCGCATGAGTTGTCCATAGTGGTAGCCCACTCTATGTGATCGGAGATCCCGTGAAGTAGAAGTGGGAGACAAGTTGTTGGTCAGCTGGAAGGAGAGTATCCCTGTATTAACTATCCCACTCCGTGAAGATGCAATACTCTCCTGATCTGCATGGCAGGTTGATATTTATCTTAATGTGTTCCAAGTGGCTTATTCGGGTAAGCAGAGATGTTGTCCTGCAGAACATCTTCTAAGGAACACACCTATATGAATTTGACTGTTAAAGTCGCAGTCTGTGAGAATTGGGTGTTCTCTAATAAATTCATGAAAGGCCCTGCAGTACGACGTATACGCTCCGCCCGCGGGGAAGCCTTGCGGCAGCCCAGTATCGGTCAAGAATTTGTGTGAAACTAGTCTCCCATAAAACTTGTAGTTCAAGGCATAGTCCACTATTCAAGTTGTGATCTAGTGTAGCATAAATCTCTAAGTGGAAGTTCAACTTCACAGTCTCCACTAAGCACCGATATATAAACAATGTTTTGGAAACAAATGGTGAAATGTGCCAATGAGACTTTGTGGGGGATTGTTGGAATTTGCTAGTGGGCTTTTGGCCCAAAGCCCAACTAAAATTCTGAAATTCTCTTGGCCCATTCATGCACACATGTGAGTGGAGTGAGTGAGGCTAAAGTTTAGTCCCACCTCATAAGTTGAGAGAGAGTTGCACCTCTTTATCACGTGAGCTCTTCTACCACTTGTATGAGCATGAGAAGAGGAGACCTACAGGCGCGCTCCTCCTCCTCGCTCGCCTCGCCACGCCACGCCTCGCCGAGTCATTAATTAATAATTAACGAACGCGTTAATTACTGAACCGTTTCCGATTCTTTGGGATCGTGACGACTCGGACGTGGGGTTTACTCCCACGCCCTACCCGGCCCGCACTATATAGTCAGGCAGACGTCTACCCTAGCCGCCGCCGCTTTGTATGGTTTCTCACCAGCGCTCCAGATCATTGCGTCGCCAAGCAAGTCTTCTCCATCCCTCCTTTCGGCGTGCACCGGGAGAAGGGACAGCAGGCCTCGAACCCGCCTCGTGATCCTGTACGGGAGAGGGGCGATCAGGTTTTTGGGGAGCGCACTCGCGCGACTGCTGGCAGCGACGACTTCGCGAACGACGATTTCTTCCCCGACCTCGGAAACCTCATCCTCGACGACATGGGCGACAACATCATACGCCGGCGGTGCTGCTCCCGCTGCACCGTATGTGATTCTATCCTTTCTGTTCGAGATCGTCGTAGAATTCGTGTTTCTAGAATGTGCCCTAGATGTGATCTGTTCATCTGCTATGCTAGTTCGCATGATTAGTTTAATCTCTGCTATTGCTGTCATGATCTATTTCCTATTTATTTGGTTTAAATCTCGTAGTAATTTGCTCATATTTCCAACAAGGAGGAGGACGTTTGAAAACGTTGATGTGCATTGTTTGAATTGAACTTGGAGACACAGGACGGATGCATGCATGCATGTTGGCGGGCGGGCCACTACAACAATGTATTTTTTTTACTATGTAGTGAAATAAGGGAACGACAACTGAATATTTTTATGCCAACACACTTCTTGCTGGTGTGTCCTTTTGTCAGTAACATGCCTGCTTCTCAAGAGACGCAAACTATACCCGATTAAGAATGAGAACGACAAGCTTTGCTTCTACTAGGTACTTTCATTTATTGGCATTCACCTGTTTGTGTTGTTAACATTTATTTCCATCTATCCATCAATTAGTTATTAGTTTTTGTATATTTAAATTAGGCGTTGGCCAAGAGTAGCAAATCATAAATTTGAAACATGTATCCTTGCATCTGTGACTGTCTTATAGTCCATGAATAAATAGTTACTACTTCATTGGCGCAATATTATTTACCGAAATCCCTTTGGGCCAATATTTGACATGTCTTTATTTACTCCTTTCCCTTATTATACAATATTAAATTTTGGCGTGGGCTTATGTTTTTACTACCCCTATCAGATCATTATTTATTGTAATTTATGTGCAATTTTCTATATCGCTTGTTCTGGTTGCATTAAAACTTTCTTCTGCTAATATAATATTTTCATGTTGTGAGGTTTATCTATTCGTTTTTTGCATGTGAAGATAGAAATGAGATTTTTAGATAAAAGGCTGAGCTCTGAGGAAACATGCCTTGAAGCATAGTTTGGAAAGCTAATTAGTTGAATGTTGTGTCTGATATTCTCAAGCATCTCCTCAGTTTTATCATTACCAATTTGAGACGATTTTCTTTGTCTTGGTTTAAGGCTATTTAGCCTTCAGTTCATGACCAATCTCATAATTTCCTCTAAATGATAGAAGTTTTCACTGCACCAGTGGTTTGGCCTGTTAGAAACAGTTGTAGTGTACTCATTTGTTGGGAGTGTGAGTGCTCATCGCACTATGTACTGTAGAAATCCACCGGATTAGCCAACGGCATGCTGCACCGTTTGCTTCAAAACAATCCTGATATATTTACTGATTATACAATTCTTCGATTTCCATTGGTCATTTTTCTCTTTGTTTCTCAACTCTATATGATATCTATTTTTCACAAATTTTGTGCAGCAAATGAGTAAGAACTATTACATTGTACATGCTACTTATCACCTTCATTGTTGTGTTGTGAACATAGTTGAACTGTTTGGGCTTGTGAAAGAGGTAGAATTTACAAGATGTCGTGTCATGAGATATGACCCTTTTTAATGGCATACCATATGAACATTCTTAGTCAGTAGAACTTCTATGCATGCCTTCAGCACATTACATCTTCATTCGGTGAAGGATGTCATCAAAAGTGAAGGATGGCATAGGAATTTTCTTCATTATTTAACCAAGTGAAGGATAGCATCACAAAATGGTGTAGTCTAGGATAGGGATGCCTACATTTTGATTTTTGCACAATACATTGCAATATAATATACATGATTTTTACTTGTACTTTTGATGAATTTTATCTCAAGTTCTTCAATGATAATATTGTTTCCGCTTGTTGCTTAAAGCTGTTTCCCAAGCAAACAATCTTCTATCTTTCGTTTTGTTTCCAGCAATGTGTATTGTTAAATTATCTATGTTACTATTATTTTGGAAATGAAGAGACTATATTCTTATGATATTGCTTAAAATACTATTTTCTAGACACTTCTACTTCAGATGTATGGTTATTGTTGATACTAACATCTAGTATTTTTTATATCAGTGGTTCAGAAAAACATCTATTTTCAAATTTTATTTTTGTGCCATGATATACCTGTCATTCTATAATGGACGGGCGCGGCAACGCGCGCCGTTGATGATCTAGTGTAGTTTGAAATGGAGTGGATAATGTAGTTTAGTATGTGCACTTTTTCCTCCTGTAGTCGGTGATATTTCCGTTAACCTCTACCTTGCAGTTTTTCCTCCTGTAGTTGTCAGACCTAGCTAGGGATAGTGTACCGGACACTGTGGACATGAGGAGGTACAACATGAAGAGCTGATCAAATGTACTCCCTCCGTAAAGAAATATAAAAGCGTTTAGATCATTAAAATAGTGATCTAAACGCTCTTATATTCATCATATAAGAGCGTTTAATTAGGATTTTGTTTTCACGTCCGTGCACAACATATACGGAGGCCTAATCTGACTTTAATTCCTACCTTGGATGCTTGATTTTAGCAAGCACACCACAAATCTGTGGCGAATAAATTGTGTCAACGCGTACATGTGATTTGCGGAACGGATCGAACGGATTAGCATCATATACGTGCGTCTTCCGGCAGAATCAATCCAACAGAGTGCTAGCCTCCGTACGTGACAGTTTTCTTTTGGCAGAATTAATCGAGCAAGCCTCCACGCATGTATTGCTGAAAAGCACTTGGCTGTGCGACCCAACCTTTTTTGCTTCAGCTTTCCATGGGATAAGAGACAGACGATGGTCTATTTTCCATGGGAGAAGAGAGAGATGATGGGCTAATTTCCATGGGAGCAGGGAAATCTGTTTTTTTATAGTGAGAAGGAATAGATCATCGATAGAGATTGCTTCAGATTGTTGAATTTTCTAACGGGGAGAAGAAGAATCCGTGGATCTCTAAATTGATTGAATTTGAGATGAGATGAGAGTTTTTTTTCCTACTACTATCACAACCCTTTAAAGAGGTGTGAAGTTATAGATACTCCCTCCGTTCTTTTTTTCATGGCAATATTCATATCTCTGTATGTAGTCCCTATTGAAATCTCTAAAAAAATACTTTTATTTAGAGAAGGAGGGAGTAGATCGAGGTAGCTAGGAGTTTTTTATTTTATTTTTCTAATCAAGAAAGAATTATAAGCGTTTTGAGTGTTTTGTGTGTGTGTGGAGGATTCTGTAGATTGATCTGCACTGTAATAATGCGGATCCACCAGATTAACGGCTCGTATTTTAGCATAGGTATATAGATTTTTGTCATGAAATTTTGTCATAAAATTTCACACACATCTAGGAGTACATCTATAAGTACTTTCGTATTTATTTTCAGTTTTTATAGAACATAAAAGTTTGATTTGAATTTTAGAAAATTTTGGCTCCATGGATCCCATGAACAAAAATCCACTCCCATTACTAGCAACTAGGTTTGCTGTGGGAAAGTAGTAACCAAGGATAGTTGTGCTAGGACTAGAACTCCAAAAGAGCCTCCGGATACTGGTGGAACTGAAAATTATGAGTTAGATGGCCCATTCGAACTCCTAAAAAAAGAACTCCTATTTTATTTATTTTGCGAGAAAACTTCCGATCAATTCATCTTCAATTATGGCAGCACAACGAACATCAGAAATAATGAAAATTACATCCAAATCCATAGACCACCTAGCAACGACTACAAGCATTGAAGCAAGCGAAAGGCGTGCCGCTGTCATCGCCCCACCCTCGCCGAAACCGGGCAAAACCTATTGTGGTAGATAGTCGGGAAGTTGTTGTGCTTAGATCCATAGGACTTACGCAGCAGAACAACAACCGCCGCCGATGAAGAGTAGTGCAGATCGGAAGGATCCAACCGGAAGAAATACAAACGTAGACGAACTACGCCCAGATCCGAGAAAACCCACCATGGACAGATCCGTCGGGGACACACCTCCACATGTGCATCGACGATGCTAGGCACACCACCGGGACGGGGGCTAGGCAGGGAGAACCTTATTCCATCTTCAAGGAGCCGTCGTCATCTCGTCTTCCTGAGCAGGACACAAACCCTAACAAGACTCGAAGAAACATCTAAAAGCAGAGCCCTCCCACCGGCAAGGGCTGGGATCCACCGCATCGCCATGGCCCTAAGGCCACCGGAAACGAGACGGACCGGCGGCGGCACCGGCGGGAGACAGAGGAACCCTAAGCTTTTCTTGGGGGAGAAGGCGGCTGCAAGCTGTCTCGCAGGGTTCGCGAAGTGCTCCTCTTGCCAGGCTATAAAAACGCCAATTTGACGCTCTCTACGCTCAATAATCCGTTGAGCATAGTCACCAACCCTACCGAAAACAACTCCTATTAGACGCTCCCTATGCTCGGTAACATGTTACACATCGTCACCGACTATACCAATTTTTCCTTGATTGGCCTTCCTTTAATTATTTTAGTCAAGTTTTCACTAAAATCTTGATGTTGGAGATTACAAAAGTTCTAAAATTTTAAAAGTATTGCAAACGTAAAATGTTATCAAATAAAACCTTAGCTAATTTTTATAGTATTAAAAAATACAATTTTTTTAAAATATTACCAAATATAAAAAATATTCAAAAATACAAACGTGAATAAAAACATGCTCCCTTTTCTATAAAAAATTAAATTTTAAATTATTTGAGATTCAAAATGTTGAAAAACTTTAAAAATATTTCTGAATTCAAATAATTATAAATCGTAATATGTTCAATAATTTTAGAAGGAAAATTGAAACAAGTAATAATGGAAAAAAGGAGGGGAAGTAAAAAGGTAAAAACTGAATCAAAGAAAACGGCTAAACCCCAAAAACAGAAAAGAAAAAATGAAAAAGAGAGAAAACAAAATAAACTGATAAAAAAGAAGCACATCCCATGAAAAAAATGGAAGAAAACTGGTCAAACCTACATGACGTTCCCCTTCTAGTGGACACATAGGCGATATGTGCGACATGGCAATGTATTGATGTACAAGAGTGTCAAATAGAATTTAGCACACAATTAGTCACAAAGTCGAGGCTACTGTGCCGGCCCACAGCGCAACTGTGTAGCTGAGCGGCTAGCCACATTGGAAACGCCATTGCTATATCTTACAACTATCACTCCCACTTTCTCTCACTACCCTAACAAACTTTATCTCACTACCCTGCAAATGGCGCACTTGTTAAAATCTGGGAGTTTTGGACTTTTTTGTCGATTTATTTCTTAAATGTTTTATCTCTTGAACCGTTTTCCAATCACGGACCCTATTTCTGTTGGTTTTCTTTGAAACTAAATCTCATATTCATAGATTTGGAAGAATTTTCTCGCCAAAACAGAGAAATTAGAACAAAAAATAGAAATGACAGAAAAAGAAATAAAAAACCCGAAGAAAAACCAAAATCTTAGAAGCACAAGTGTGCTTTAGAATATATGGGAAGCAGATATGTGCTTTTCACTTTTCGAGAAGCACAAATGCGTTTCACAACGAAGGATAATTAAGTATGCTTCACCGTGAGCACACATGTGCTTTTCAATTTTTGAGAACCACCGTTGCGCTTCCGTTTTTGGAAGCACAGTTATGCTTCTTGCAGAAGGACAATTGTATTTTTTCTTTTCAAAAAGCATAATCGTGTTTATTGTGAAAGCACAATTGTGCTTTTCCCTTTTCCAAAAGCATAGTTGTGCTTCATGAGAGAAAACAAATCTTGTACAGAACATAGAAAAAACCGAGCTTAATCATAACCCCCTCCCCCTCCCACCCAAAAAAAAAACAAAAAAAAACTGAAAATGTGTGTAGAAAAGATAAAATATCAACCTCCCCCTAGTTGCACCCATCATGCGACATGTGCGGTGGCTAGGCGCACCAAGGCGCGTGTTCCCAGCCCACCAAAAATACCGGTTGGGGTGGGGGTACCCTGTGCTTAGTTAGTCCCATGGTAGGATGGCTCGCCCAAAACACGAGGTGAGGTGGTCCGTCCTAGTAGCAGCGGAGAAGTTTGGGGTTTCTTTATATTTTTTGTGGCAGTGTTTTTCACACTGTTTCCTAATCTGAACCTGATTGAATCAAGTTTGCTTAGTTTTTTTTTCCTGATTTAAACTTTTTTCTGCAATTCCTTTTTCTCTAATATAACCCATAATTTTAATTCTATCCATGTTCATTTTTATAACCCTACATGTCTTTTTCCGTTTCCTTTTCATCTTTATCCTTTGTTTTCAGATCCCTTTTTCTTTTGTTCCCTGATTTTCGCGTTTTCCCATTGAGTAATAAAACCATTTACTATGTTTCAAAAAATGGATTGTCAGGTAACTTTTTAACGTGTATGAAAAATGTTCATCATGGATTTAAAAATAATAATCATTAGTTATAAAAAGTTTTACTCGATACAAAGTATGGTTATTGTTACAAACATTTGTCATGCATTAATCATATTTCCTTTTAATAATAAATGTTCAGTATGTATTAGAAATGTTGGCAATGTACTAAAAACATTTTTTCATTTTATATTAGGAAATATTCGTCATGTATTAAGCACTTTTAGTTTATATTATTTTCATGGTATATGTTTCAAAATTGATAATGCATTAACAAATGTACAAAGTGTATTAGAAACATTTGATGTGTATTATAAATATTTTCTGTATTGAAAATATTCTCAGGGTTTAAAATATAATCATGTATTCATCTTATGTTAAAAATCCTTCAATATTGTTTATTGTGTATCCAAATTTGTTGTTATTTAGAAAATGTTCATCGTGTGATTACAAAATTTCATTGCATATTAAAAAATGGTCATCAAGTTTTTGACAATATTCATGTAACTTAGAAAATCTTCATCTTATATTTTCAAAAATTCATCTTGTATTTTAAAATGTGTCTAAACTTTTATAAACTAGTATAAACTTTTTTTAATACGTGAACAAGTTTCCATTTCTTTTATTCGTGGATGTTTCTTTCATAGAAATATTTATTAGATTATTTGATTCTTGTGTGTAAAAAGGTGTGAATGGTGATTAGATTCAACACTCTTTTACCTGCATTGAAACTAGATATTTTCAGATATTTTCGAGATTATCACTATAATTTGCCCGCTAGTGACCATATTTTTGTTACGTATTTTAATAATATATTTATGTTCGAAAATACATGGTGAACATTCTGGAACAAGACATGAATATTTTTCAAAGACTTGATGAACAGTTCCTAGATACTTGCATCTTTTTATAAACCATTGACAAATTTTCTGTATGTGTTTATAAACCATTAAATTTTCAGATGAACAGACAAATATTTGATGTGTCTATAAACCATTACAAATGTATTATACATGATTGCATTTTTTAACACATGATGAACAATTTCTAGAAACACATCAAATATATTTTTAAAACATGTATAATACATTTTAAAGATATGCGATCAACCTTTTTGAAGTAAAAAATTTTAGTACATGGTGAAGATTAAATACGTGCAGAATGTTTGCTTTCCAAAAAAGCTGTAAGTATTTTTTGGGTCCCGATAACTGCCAGACGTGTGGTGTATCGGGTGGTTGTGCCGCACGCCTCGTGTGGCATGGAGAGGAACCCGCCCGCACGACCCCGTCCGGGCCAGACGACCTCGCTGCCCGCACGACCCAGCCGTTCCCGGCCTCCGATCGATCCCCACTCCCGACTGCCGCCATCGTCCCCCACCTCTCGAACCGCTACCTCCATCGCCGGCCTTCTCTGGTTGCCATGGCAACCAGAGCAGATCCGTAGGGCCTTCCCACCGCAAACCATACCCCAACCCTCCCCCACCCCCCGCCCCCACTCCAACCCCGCCTCCAAAGACGATAAGCTAAAAGCAGGTGAATCTCCCGATCTCCTACTGCTTCTCATCCTTATTCTAGGCAAAAAATTGCAAATTTACCGACGAAGGTGGCGACTGGATCCACGCTATAGGGGGAAAACACTACATGGTTTTGTGTGTCTTCTCATTTGCCAAGCAGAATACACCAGATCTGCCATGTACTACGCTTGAGATTAGCTTAAGTTCTTAGTTCACTTGACGCAAGTAGCTGGTAATGAAATGGATGTGTAGGAGTCCCTAAAAAAGGGAGAGAAATGACAATTTGGAATAAAGGGGGTCGGAAAAATTAATTGCCACTTGTGTCTAACGTCAGTTGCCACCTGTCATTGTCGTTAACTGCCACCATGTTAACCTGTTGCTTGCCATCCTATTGTAGTGGTTGTTGCCATCGAATCGAACAGATAGCTAGCACCCAGATTTTAGAAAAAGAGAGTGGATGTGCATGTCCTACTTGCCGTGATGTGTTGGTTGCCTACGCATGAAAATGTGATAACACTGATGTGTTATGTTCTACGTGCAAGCAGCAGAAGAATACAATTTTTGTGGATTGTTGATGCGTTCTTGTTCATTGAGTGATTGAGAACACATTGGCAGGAACTGTTGGGGAACGTTGCAGAAAATTAAAATTTTTCCTACGGTTTCACCAAGATCCATCTATGAGTTCATCTAGCAACGAGTCATGGGAGAGTGATTGCATCTACATACCACTTGTAGATCGCGTGCGGAAGCGTTCAATGGAACGAGGATGATGGAGTCGTACTCGCCGTGATTCAGATCACCGATGACCTAGTGCCGAACGGACAGCACCTCCGCGTTCAACACACGTACGGAGCGGATGACGTCTCCTCCTTGATCCAGCAAGGGGGAAGGAGAGGTTGATGATGATCCAGCAGCACGACGGCGTGGTGGTGGATGCAGCAGAACTCCGGCAGGGCTTCGCTAAGCAACTACGGGAGGAGGAGGAGGTGTAGCAGAGAGGGGAGGCGCCAAGGGCTTCAGGGTGCGGCCACCCCTCCCTCCCTCCCTTTATATAGGTGCAAGAGAGGGTGGGAGGGCGCAGCCTTGCCCCTTCCTCCAAGGAAGGGGTGCGGCCAAGAGGGGGGAAGGAGTCCATCCTCCCCAAGGCACCTCGGAGGTGCCTTCCCCCTTTAGGACTCTCCCCTCCCAAGTCTCCTTGGCGCATGGGCTTCTTGGGGCTGGTGCCCTTGGCCCATATAGGCCAAGGCGCACCCCCTACAGCCCATGTGCCCCCCGGGGCAGGTGGACCCCCCGGTGGACCCCCGGACCCCTTTCGGCACTCCCGGTACAATACCGATAATGCCCAAAACTTTTCGGCGACCAAAATAAGACTTCCCATATATAAATCTTTACCTCCGGACCATTCCGGAACTCCTCGTGACGTCCGGGATCTCATCCGGACTCAACAACATTCGGTTTGCTGCATACTCATATTCATACAACCCTAAGCGCCACCGAACCTTATGTGTAGACCCTACGGGTTCGGGAGACATGCGACATGACCGAGACGGCTCTCGAAATAACCAACAGCGGTAT